>OX453298.1:35103457-36303457 GCA_949710035.1 Crambus lathoniellus | reverse complement strand
TGTTAGTGATGATGATGTATTTTATAGATACCCAATATTGTTCTAAATAAAGCAGCTAAATGCTACTTTCCTTTCCGATAGCCTGTACTAATTTAAGTTTTGAAAGTTGGTTTTGAAACCTATACTGTTATTTAAGTATTTTAAGTGTATTTTAAGTTCCGGTGCTTGTAAGACCTTTACCGGCCCCATTGAGTTGTAGGACTTGTAGGTACACCTACGTAGTACCGTACATAATAACTCAATGACCGGAAGATTATAGAAATCAGGGCCGATTCCTATAACCTTCCGCTTCAGCCGCTGTCCCGATGACAAATTGTTTGCATCTCAAGAGGGAAGTCGGTTAGATGCCCTTCTGTTGATTTTGTAAACGTATCATTAGGTAAGTGCAATGCGCTGTTGCTGTTGATGCTCTCAATAAAAAAAACAACGGGTTGCACTTGCACTCCGGGAGTGCCGGCAGAAGTAAAAAGGGTTCCCTAGACATTTTCACAAAAAAAAAGCATTTGCCAAAAAAAGAAAATACGAACTAGATTTGAACCGAGGTCTTCTAGCTTCAATGCCGCCCGTTTTCTAACCTGAGCTATCACACCTTTGGAAACGGTGGCGAAATTTGCCTTCGTATTCTAATGACATTGTAACAGTTTTTCGATCAGGCCACGTGTCTGTCTTACAAATTTTCGATCTGACGGTCACGTGTCCTGACGCGAAGTCCTGCCTGACGCGAGTTTAACATTTTTTACCCATCACAAAAAGTGCACAACGCCAAAAAATAGGAGGGTCACAGACTACACTTACCAGAGACAAGAGTCATCCATATTTGCGCGCCAAGATGCGTGGCGACGGCGCCGACGTACAGCGCGCGCCACCCGCGCAGGCTGCTGTCAGAGCCTGGGCGGCTGAGCCAGAAAAATAGCACCAGCACGGCCAGGGCCACGTGGAACGGCTGAGTCGTCCGCGTTGCAATACTGTAAAGAAAAAAAAATAATTAAATTGGATGAAAAAGACGACCCATCCTTTTTTATCCACTATGGTGTGTAGCACTTAGCCTTCATCACACCTGATGGTAAGTGGTGATAAGGCTGAAGGTGGAAGCGCACTACTCCCGGAATCCTCAATCACTGAAAAACTGGCTATCTTATCTCTAACTGTCGGGAACACAATAATGCTGAAATCATCATTGTTATGGCGTCAGACTTAGATAATATGGTGGTAACTAGCCAGGCGGACTAAGAACAGGTCCTACCACCAACCAAACCGAATACAATATGTACCCCCACTGGGACTCAAACCCGGGACCTCTGGGTCTGAAATCGGTAGTGTGTACCACTAGACCACAGAGGCGGTTTTGATCCTCCAAGTAGCTCCGCCGGGAATCGAACACGGGACCTTTTGATTCCGCTATGGTTCAAACATATGATTATTTTGCCATCAAATTATAGCTTATTTCAAACGAAACACGATAACTCAAAAACATCACGTCCGAATGCGATTCGTTTAGAAACCAGTTACGTCTTGTTTATAAAATACAAAATGTAATTAGCACATGGTTGCATGTTCCAGACCTAATTGACTAAAGAACCGCATGACTGTTTTCGAATAGTCTCAATTGCAAGAAGTGTTGACTGAAAGTATGGAAATAGAATCTTTTGATTGTTGTAGGTAGTTGGTATAAACTTACTAGATACATTTGCCAAGATAAAGTTCATTGGCATCTTGAAACCGTATGAAACATAAAACAATTAAAACAAAAAGTTTATTATGTTTGGTTTGGATGGTTTTGTGTTGATTCCGAAATCCTGAAGAATTGGACGGATTTGTCGTCCTAGATGTTGATTCTCAAAATAGTTTAAAGGAATAGATTGCTGTAATAGATGTTCTAACAACAACACGATTTATGTTGTTGACTGTAAGTACCTGCATACGTTATTTGATCGCAAACTACCTACGTAGGCTTGCACTTCGATACTAATTTTATTATCATCAATGTACCGCGAGTTCGCAATAACAGTAAACATGTACACAAATAGTCATGTTTTGAAATATTTACAAGGGTTTCGAAGAAATATACATTTCAAGCTTAGTGGAATGGATATAAGCTTTAATATGGAAACATATTGGAAAACACAAATAGTTATGTTTTGAATTTAAACTACGGCCTCTGATCTCGAAGTCGTAAACTTCGTAGTAATAAAAATTATAGTTACCAATAATGTGGTATGTAGGTAAAGGCTATAATTAGGTATATTTATTGGTATTGTATACAAATTTTTTTGAGCTATTTTATCGGTTAGTTAATCTTCAGAGAGTGCCAGATTTGAGACAGTCTTTGTATTTAGTGTTTAATTGTCTTTTTTGCAAGTTCCTACTGTTTAGATCGTAGAACTTTAAATCGCAATTTTTAAAATTTTCGTCATACTTTTAACCCTCCAAAGACGGCACTTTGGATACGAAACGCTTTATAAAGGTAGGCTTCTAGCTTGGGCCTAGTTTTGTTATTTTTCTATACTTACATTTTAAGATCATGAGTTTAATAAGTATATTTTTATGATGCGCCGGCGCCGGTGTCATTCTTCCTACCTACTACTTCTTATGAACTTTCTTTAAAAAAAAATGATAAAAAATAAATACGATACGTAATTTTTATTACGTTACGATTCCGATTAGTGTGCTTTGCAGTAGGGGGTTTCATACAAAGAATACTGAACCGCTCGAGTTGATACGTTTACGATCCGTTTACGAGTTGATAAGTATGTCTGCTGTGACCTGAAAGTGTAATTCGTTCGATTGTAAGTATTACATTTACAGGTGATTTTCCAGTAGGTACATTTAGTGATATATATAATTATATTTTCCCACGCTACTCTACAATAGTTAGGTACCGGCACAATGGCCTGTTTACATGAAGTGAACAGCACCGAATTATAGCCGGCTAAATTCGGCGCCAATTTTAGCCGCCTTGGCTTCAGCAATAAAATTGTAGTCAGTTGCTTTACTCCATGCCGCTGGCGCTAGCTAGATTGGCTCCAAAAGACATTTTCACGAAGCCAGCGATGGACTGCCATCAATTACGGCGTCATTTACTGGCTTCATGTAAACCGGTCATAAAGAGACGAAACACTTGCATTTTTCAGCTGACCGCCCGACTTTATCTAGTTCAGTTTTTTAATACGATTGCGAAAAAATATGCCAAACGCATTGATTCGGAGTTTCCTTGCGATTCTTTATCGGCCACGTTCCGGTAGACGTGCGTCTGCGCACGCCCGCACTGATTAGAGAAAGGTAATTAGTGACGTTACGATAACATGGCGTCGGGTCAGTGTGATGCACCGGAGGACGACAGGGAAACGATAGCCATCGATATACGGGGCGATAGATAGTGGAAATCGGCGTCAGCTTACGTTAGTGAGTCCAGTGATGCCAGATGCCCGTGTTGCATTCCCCCCAAATCTGGTACGGAATTCCTTCTATACGACGGGTTTGAAGAAAAAAAATCCCCAAAAAGCTAAAATACTTGTAATGTCATTTTTTTAGCTCACTGATTAGGTACTTGATGAGCTTTTTTGGAGATGTTGGTAGAGTAGATCATTTAAAACATACTAAAAGTAACACTTGCGATGAAAAAATCCCTAAATCCCCCAAACGTCAAAATTATTCCCCCATAAATCCCTCCGAAAATATTTTCCACAACAAATACCCCCCACAGCTCTAAAAACCCTCGAACTATGGATCTAGGCTAGGGTCAAGTGAGTTACTACTCTTGAACGAAATTGCAATCCTTGCGCTTATGTCAAACATTAAATCTGTGAACTTTATCGCTTTGTAGTACCTATAAAGATGACATGTCTGTCTTTAGTTTACCCACGGTAGGTTACTCGTGTCCCGGTATAACCGGGACGTACGGCTTCCTGTGCGCTGACCGAGTCCAGCATGCCAGAATGTCACTGGTATACGTAAAGTATGTATTTGCCCTCACTCTAATAAAAAAAATAACGTTAGGTTACTCCACTTGTTATTACCTTATGTACCTTCACCTTTTCTATTTCTAACGGGCCCTTCCTATTTCTTAGTGTTGGTTTTACCTAAATCGATCATTCCTTTTCTATCTTCCTCCACTTCCTGTACGATTTCATAATATTGTACCTATTGTAAGATAAGATAAAGTCAAGAGTTTGAAGTTTGAAATACTTCCTAAAGCTGATAGACAACCAGTGGGATTACTGATGCTGATAGGTTATCGTACTACTTAAGCTTTGGACTTCGGAATTGTTTGCCGATAGCAATATTCTTAAATACGAGGCTATACGAGGTCAAAAGATTAAACTGTGCACTTGCGACGACGAGAATGACGAGCATTTGTTTGGCAATCTTCACAGCCGACTCTTACGTCATTTGGCTTAAAGTTTTTTTTAATAAGAACAAAGTCCACAGCTTTATTTCCGTTTCCCATTCGCATCTTTCCCGTTAATGGCTAATGTAGCAAGTTTTTTGTTCAATGAATGCGTCTTTTCACTTTCTTTTTATCTTGAGATTTTATATTATTTTTATGTATTCACAAAATCCCACTTAAAAGCTACTTATAGGGCTCGTGGTTTTTACTATCACATTTGTCCTATATTTTTTATGTCTTTTCTTTCTTTGTCTTTCTCTCAAAATTAGTGCTTTTAGCATTAATTGATAAATATACTCTCTGGGGTCGGGCCCACATTTCTGAGGATCGTGGCCAGCATCAGGGTGCATCTGGATCATGTGATAAATAGACAAACTTTTACATTTACGTTAATAGACACGATATAAAGTCTTCGACCGCCCGACACCGACGCCTGGCGTATGACGCAAGATGTGGTACCTATAAGTTAACAAGTTTACTTAACTTAGAAAATGCTAAATAACTCTAGATCCTAGGTACTAACAGCATGTAAAAAATAGGCAGACTTTTTTTAAGACATTTACGTTGGTAGACACGAAATAAAGTCTTTGACTGCCCGAGACGCCTGGCCACAGAATGCCTGGCGCATGACGCAAGATGTGGTTTAAGTTAACACGTTTACTTAGAAAATGCTTATTGACTCTAGATCCTACTATTATAAAAATGTGAAAGTTTAGATGTTTGGATGTTTGTTGCTCAATCACGCCAAAATGGCTGAACGAATTTGGGTGAAATTTAGAACAGAGATACTTTGTAGCCTGGAGAGGAACAAAAGATACTTTTTATCCCGGAAAAATATCAATTTCCCGCGGGATAAATCCATTGTGACAAGTGTCTTAATTACCAGCCATACCTAGATGAATTGAATATCAGAAGCTTATCAAATTCAAAGAGTTCTGAAACCAATATAGGTTACCGGCCAAACCCGGTTTTAGGACAAACTAGTTTTTCCTAGGCCAAATCAGTTCATCATCCTTTAAGCGATTGTTTCACAAGATCCGGGATTGTTCCACAAAAAAAATAACCCGAAATTAAAATTCTAACCTATCACGTGTTCTACAGGACTTCCGAAGCAAACTCGCTCTCTGAAATGTGAACGCGATGAACTGATTTGGCCTAGGAAAAACTAGTTTGTCCTAAAATCGGGATTGGCTGGTAACATATCCAATAGTCCTACTAATATTATAAATGAGAAAGTTTAGATGTTTGGATGTTTAGATGTTTGTATGTTTGTTACTCAATCACGCCAAAACGGCTGAACGGATTTGGCTGAAATTTGAGACATAGATACTTTGTAACCTGGAGAGGAACATAGGCTACTTTTTATCCCGGAAAAATATCACATTCCCGTGGGATAACGTCGTGTAGTCCACGCGGGCGAAGCCGCTGGCGGAAAGCTAGTAACAAATATATTTGTTTGCACTTTGTAAGTACTTATGTGTACATTATCACAGCATACCTTATCGCTATGGCCCATATTTTCTGTTGAGAAATTGTAGCTCAACAGCTGATATAAAACCTACATTGTAGAACTTACTTGAACTAAAGTGGAGATAAGTTTTACTATTGACTCCGTTAGTATATTTGACTAAATCATAAACCTATCGTCGGAATTTTTCTTCAAGTTTCACTTCTACTTGGCCTCTTTAAAATTTGCTAGCTTGCAGCTGATTGCAGTCTTTGGGAATCAGTAGACCTGTTAAGTCTGTAGTAGCTACAGTAGCTAAAAATAATCGTTTCCGAGTTACGATATCATTTTCAATTGTTAATGTTAGCATTCTATACAACAGAAAGAATGAACAATATTTACTACAATGCGTCCACGTATTTACAAATTAATTTCAGTTCATCAATTCTTCGACAATGTTATTTTTGCTCATATGTGAAAGTAGTAAAAATTATTATATGAATTGCTAAAGGTTTAGTTAGTATTAATGATTGATTACCCCAATATCGTGTTGTGGCACTGGATTGTTAGGTCAGGAAGTACGCGCCCGAAACAAACATTCCTGTACCGAACGATAACCAACCAAGTACAGTCAATCAAACCGCCTCTGTGTTCTAGTGGTTCACAGTTTCACACCACCGATTTCAGACCAAGAGGTCCCGGGTTCGATTCCCAGTGGGGGTACATATTGTATTCGGTTTGGCTGGTTGTAGGACTTGTTCTTAGTCCGCCTGGCTAGCTACCATCATCTTATTTAACTGTCTGACGCCATAACAATGATATTTTCAGCATAATTGTGTTTCGGCAGTTAAGCTACCGCTATCTTATCTAAGTCTGATGCCATAACAATAGTATTTTCAGCATTATTGTGATTGTGTTCCGGCAGTTAGAGATAAGATAGCCAGTTCCTCAGTGATTGAGGATTCCTGGAGTAATGCGCTTCCACCTTCAGCCTTACCACCACTTAACATGGTGTGATGAAGGCTAAGTGCTACTCCGTTGTAAATAAAAAAAAAAACCTAATTGAGTCGTGAACTCGTGCGTGACCCACCATAAAGGTTCTACTGATATTAAAATTCAATAAGGTTGACATTTTAAATCATTGACTTTAACACTGACCTTTATAGTTTTGACGCTTTCAAACAAATTATTAGCCAAATGGGCAATGATTTTATTGGTTCGACAGTACATACTCCCTGGCTGTAAAGTTTAAACTTACTCTTTTTGTTGTACGTATCAGGCCAACCATCAAATTAATGTGGTATTTCCGGGGGCCATCTTGCGAAATGCATCGACATGCAACGAGTAGCAATATGGTGGAATGAATAATGTAACGCAAGTAATTCTCGAGAACTTTTTGTTTCCCAGTATCGAACATATCGATAATCAGCGATCCGATCGATGTCACATACTGTGTTGTCAATTCGTGGTAACTTCCCAGAACATACGACATCAACGACTTTTACTTTTGCAATAATTATATTTTATCCTAATAATTTATGTACCTACGTAACTTTTTTGTGAAAACATAAACCATAATTTCTTATTTACGTTATAGTTTATACTGAAACTAGCTTTCCGCCCGTCTTTGCCCGCGTTTAGTATTCTGTGCCCGCGTGAACTACACATTCATATTTTTATCGTGGGAACGAGCCTAGAATTCTAAACTATCAAATATCTTTGAGGATATAAGAAAAGCCTGTAACAGATGTTACAACGTGTAAAACCTTTATTTACCCTGCTTAAAAATTAAATAAATAAAGAATAAAATAGATAGATCAGAATAGGCGGGCATCCCACCCTTTAAAAAGAGAATGGGGATGAATGAAAGAAAGAAAAAGTATGCGGAATAAAAGTACGAGAGGAAGGAATGTATGATGGAACCGGAATGAGAGAGAAACTATATTTGTAATAAAAAAGGCTTGGACCTTATGTATAAGGAGTAGTAGAAAAAAAAAAAAAAAAAAAAACTTTTTGCCAAATTTTATCCGATTCCGTTCAGGCGGGTCTCCGTGATTGAGTAACAAACATCAAAACATTTGCATGTACAATATAGTAAGATGAAATAAAAAAAAACATTGCAATGGTTACAAAGTTTTCTTTACAAATAAAAAAATAACTAATATGTACATGCATGTATGTAGAGCCGTAGAGCAACATAAGTATGTCATAAAATCCTTAGCCTGTTGGTATACTTTCATAATTTATATGCATGTCATGATGTTGCGGTCGTTTTACTACCAGTAAATCAATCGATGTTGAATCGCGATCTCGGCAAGATCGTGATTATATTGTAAAGCGATACGTGTCAAACAAGTTGTATAACCTATGTTTGAAATCCAGTTATTATATAAATTACTAGTGGCTTCCTGCGGCCCCGCGCCCCATTACAGTGCGAATATCGGGATAATTATGTAGGATAGCATATGTCACTCGGGAGGAATGTAACTTTCAAATGGTGAAAGAATTTTGGAAATCAGTTAAGTATGTAGTTTTAAAGTTGATTCATTCCAAACGTACAAAAAAATCAGATATTTCCTTTTTACCACACTTTTATTAGCTTCACTTGTAACTAAGTCACAATGTAAGAAAATCTTGGAAATCATTTAACCTACTTCTAATTGTCGTATTGATTTTAAACTTTGCAAGTCTATATGAATCCGATGACAATACAATAATTTGCTACCATCGAGATGATCTGATGATGGAGTCAAGAGGTGGGCAATAGAACTCTTCAATGGCTGCTAGGAAACCCCTCGAGTTTAGGCTCATTTCTTTTGTTCTGATAAGACCTGTTCGTTACACTTGATGGTGAGCGTCTGATGATGGAGTAGGGAGGAAGCCAGTGGCACTTCTTAATGACCACTAGGAAACCCCTCGAGTTTGGTCTCCGTTGTTTCGTTCTGATGAGACTTTTTAGTCGCACTTGGTGGTTAGGGTCTGATGATGGAGCAGGGAGGAAGTCAGTGGCACTTCTTAATTACCAATAGGAAACACCTCGAGTTCTGGCTCATTTGTTTCGTTCTGATCAGACCTATTCGCTACACTTGATGGTAAGGGTCTGATGATGGAGTAGGAAGGAAGCCAGTGATACTCCTTAATGACCAATAGGAAACCACTCGAGTTTGGGCTCATTTGTTTCGTGTTGATAAGACCTATTCGTTACTCTTGGTGGTGAGGGTCTGATGATGGAGCTGGGAGAAAGCCAGTGAAACTCCTTAATGGCCTCAAGAAAACCCCTCGAGTTTGGGCTCATTTGTTTCGTTCTGATGAGACCTATTCGCTTCACTTGGTGGTAAGAGTCTGATGATGGAGCAGGGAGGAAGCCAGTGGCACTTCTTAATGACCACTAGGAAACCTCTCGAGTTTGGGCTCATTTGTTTCGTTCAGACGAGACCTATTTGCTACACTTGGTGGCGAGGGTCTGATGATGTGAAGATAGAGCTGGGAGGAAGCCAGTGGCACCCTTAATGACAACAAAGAAACCTTTTGAGTTTGGGCTCATTTATTTCGTTCTGATGAGACCTATTTGCTACACTTGGTAGCAAGGGGCTGATGATGGAACAGGGAGAAAGCCAGTGGCACTCCTTAATGGCAAATAGGAAACCCTTTGAGATCTGCCTCATTTGTTTCGTTCTGATGTGACCTATCCGCTACACTTGGTGGTAAGGGTCTGATGATGGAGCAGGGAGGAAGTCAGTGGCACTCCTTAGTGACCACTAAGAAAGCCCTCGAGTTTGGGCTCATTTGTTTCATTCTGATGAGACCTACTCGCTACACTTGGTGGTGAGGGTCTGATGATGGAGTTCTTCACAGACTTCCGTCAGTGGCACTCCTTAATGACCACTAGGAAATCCCTTGAGTTTGGGCTCATTTGTTTCGTTCTGATGAGACCTATTTGCTACACTTGGTGGTAAGGGCCTGATGATGGAGCAGAGAGGAAGTCAGTGGCACTCCTTAATGACCACTACGAAACCCCTCGAGTTTGGGCTCATTTGTTTCGTTCTGATGAGACCTATTCGCTACACTTGGTGGTGAGGGTCTGATGATGGAGTAAGGAGAAAGTAAGGGTTCGGCTCGCGCATCTGGTAACTAATAGACTCCACTTGAATTTGTAAAACTAAATATATACAATCACGCCTTTGAGTTATAACGTTTACGGGGTGAGCAGACACATGAATGGACTGTGAAATCGATTATCAATCACCCATAGCTTGCTATTTATTAAACTAAAAAGTAAAAAATAAATATGTAGTTTAAAAAACTAAAGAAACACACTTTTATTGGAACAGGCTAAAAAGTACAAAATAACCGTCTATTCAGTAACTGAAATTAAAAAGCGTGGTGCGCCCTTTGCAAAGCATGCATTCAAGTAGGTACTTAATATTGACAACGCGCACCACGCTTTTTAATTTCAGTTACTGAATAGACGGTTATTTTGTACTTTTTAGACTGTTCCAATAAAGGTGTGTTTCTTTAGTTTTTTAAACTACATATTTATTATAATATTAGTTTAGATTAAAAATAATTGTCGTAAAATAAGCTACTTATTGCTTGTTATTACAATAAACTCTTGAATTTGATGGCGCAAAAAAGTTAGTTATTATAATATAGTAGATTTCATTACAAGTGCGGAAAGCCTGTCATTGCAAAGAGTTCCGACAAATGTCTACCCGAGCCGAGGCGCAGCCGAAGGTGAGGGTTGACAGTCGGAACAAGTTGCAATGACGGTTCCGCACGTGTACTGAACAACTATTTTTAATACAGTTGCGAAAAAATTAAGCAATTTAATAAAATAATAAAACACAATAAACTCAACTAACTAATCGTAAAAGAATATAAGCAGAGACTTTTTTTTGTTTTATTAACCCATTCTGGGTTGGCAAAGGAAACTATGATCATACAGCCAAGGCTTCAGTAGAATTTTTTTATTGATATGAAATGAAAATTAAATTAAATGAGATGAAATGAAATGAAACCTAACAAAAGCAATTCGAATCCTACAGGAGCGCCTTTCCTTATTTCTCTCTTTTACCACATCGTTTTCCATTAAAGCCACATTATTGCACTAATTCCACCATACTAAGTACCTACCACAATAAAAACCAGAAAAAACTAATTTAGAAAATTGAGAAATAAGGTCCCTCATTTTCTTTTCACTTACTTGCGCAAACTCCCATATGCAGATACTATGGGAAATAGTGCACGTCATACCATATTTAGTAATCTGTGGTCATACAGTCAATTTTATGTATTTTTTATATTCATAAATTTAATTTGGCCGATACTAATATTAATTTAATGTATAATTAAAATTACTTTTAAATCTGTTATTGAAACAAATTAGAAGCTTCTTTTTAGAAATATTTGCATGAATTATAAAAACTTCTATGATTTTTTTTTGTAAAAACTTCGTGGTTGGTTTTTTCTTTTTATTAGACAATATTTTGACAGTTGGGAAAGAAAACGCACGAGTTCGGGAAAGGTAAAGAAAAAGTTCGAGTGTGTGCCCACATCCCGAACGCTATACGTCCCTGCAATACGCCACTTTTTGAGCAACTGTATTAAAAAATCATTTTTATGGAATTGTTTTTATGGTGCTAGTTACTTGTACTTTTGTACAAGAAGCTTTAGGGAATTATATAATTGATCTCAACTAATAATTCAAGGAACAAATTCTTGTCCCTCGAGGGTCTCGCAAGAGTGATTGTAGTAAGGCAATTGCCACGTCATTAAAAACGAAACGATATTTTTGAAGTTACTTTTGGCTTTTAGGTACAGTACGAAGTTCTTTTGCTTATTTTTTAATTTTATATTCAGTAGTCTTAACTTCATCAAAATAAATTATCAAGTTGACTTAATAAATAAGCTCTTTTGAATCGTCAACCCAATTTTAACTGATAAAAGAACACGAATGGAACGAGCGTTGTAATTAAATTACACTTTGCATACCGTACCTTTGCGTACCCATAATTTTAACCTTTTGACCGCCACGGTCAAAAGGTTAAAATTATGAATTGGGGTGATTAGCCAGATTATGGAAATGATAGCAATAGTAAAATGGGGTTTAGCATTTTAAATCATATTGTTTTGCGTCAACTTTTGACGTCATGAGGCGAGTTGACACAGCTGGGGCGCCGCGCCGATCCAATTTTACAGACTGTGGCCTTATACAAATACAATGTAAAGAAAATAAACGACTTCTGACTTTTGCTATATTTGTCTATGACATTAAATTATTTTTAAATTTAAGACTAATTTTATTCAGTTTAAGACAAGTTAATTTTTAAGCGCCATAAAAAATAAAAATAACTTTTGATTGTGGTAAGTATTTAGGTATAAAATTTATCACGGGAAAACGGAAACTAAAACGATTCAATTATAAATTTAACAAAAATTTTATGACGTAACACTTTAATAATCCTACTAAGTAATATTATAAATGTGAAAGTTTAGATGTTTGGATGTTTGTATGTTTGTTACTCAATCACCCCAAAACGGCTGAACGGATTTGGCTGATATTTGGGACACAGATACTTTGTAGCCTGGAGAGGAACATAGGCTACTTTTTATCCCGGAAAACAACACCTTCCCGCAGGATAACGTCGTGTAGTCCACGCGGGCGAAGCCGCGGGCGGACAGCTAGTATTTAATAATTCAATAATAATTCATGTTATTATTCTACTTAACTACCTATATCAAGTAGATTCCTAACGCTTCTTCAGTCTACATTGCTTACAAATATTTACTCCCAACACTCCTCATGCAATAATAATATTGGTTCAGGAAATCAGTCAACACTACCTACCACTGAAAACAATCAAGTAGGTAGGCTCTTGATATATTTACTCACTAGTAACTCATAAATTGTTATATTATTATTGGAGGAGCTTTAGTCTTTACCAAATCAATTAAAAATCTCAATATAAAATATATATCACGGATAAGGTGATATTATAAAGCTTTGGTATGGTTTATCTGGCTAAAAAGCTTTAAAGTATAGCTACGATCTTAATTCAAGTAAGTAAAGAATCAAGTCACTTTTCGCAATAAAACAATTTAAAAGATAACTCCGGCAGGAAATGCGTGTCAAGATTTTTGATAGCGATAGTATTGCTATAGGTATGATGTGCCTATATAGTCACGTGTAAACGCAAATCCACATAATACAGTAAATTACTATAGCCGCAGGATGACATTGAAGTCGTTAGCATCCTTTTTAAATAAGAACATAGTCATGATATAGATAGAGTGCATTCCCCAAATATGAGGCAAATCCAAGATGTAAAATTATTTTGTTTATCCCCGAAAAATCATGTAAAATACTCAGTAATTGATCACTATAACAAATAAAAATAGCTAAAATAACAATTTAATTAAATATAATTGATAAATTAATATTCAAATATCATACAAGCCTTTAAACTACTACTTTGGCCTTCCGACAAATCGCGGGCGCTACTATAACGTGAGTTTATTCAAGTTCGCGCACGGAAATCACCGTACAAACAAAGTCACCCATGCTTCATGGTCATGAAGCTTTGCCCGCCTCAAAACATTCCTTCATATAAGTGTCGAATGGATACATGTGTCGAATGGATGCCAATGACTTCAAAATCACCCTGAATAACCACACTGCAGTTATAACTACATAGTGACAGAGTCTCATAGAGACAGTGTATCGTATGTGATGACAGCATAACAGCTGTGTCGTTTGACATCCTCGTCGTCAGCAAGGTTAGGTATGATCACTTATTGAATGAATCTTAAATAGAAGAACCCAACTTTGTACACTTGAATAAAGCGCTCTTCAACTAAAAGTACCTACCTATAGGTATTCAGCCTTTAGATGCTTCTCTACTTCCCTATTTCCCTCTTTTTTTAATCACGGGCTCGCCTGAAGAAATTTGAATAGGAAATTATGTGTGCTACTGTACATATGTCTACTTAGATTTATGAACAGTTAGATATGAATCTTCAAACAGCTGAGACGAATGACGTCGTCGCAAGGTCAGATTATGGTTAGATGACCCCTGACGCTGCGTGTTGTTTGCCCATTGTACTATAGCGTAAAAGTTTACGTCACTCTCTTTACGTCTGTCTAGCCTAGTCAGTAAATACTGCACTTGCTAATAGACACTAATATAATAAAACTGAGTTAGTTTGTTTGAACTCCGGAGATTAGTATGTACAAACGCAACCTAACGGAAAAGTATTTACAGATAAACGAGTCACACTTGATTTTTGGATTTAATGGCGTAACTAATTCTCAAAGGCTTTTTTTTATAAAATCAGTCTACACGACACGACCATAAGCACACTAGAAAATAAAATAACTTAAATCCAAGGAATAATCAAGGATGGAAGCAATGAACTTATGAACCTAGTTTTGTATACAATTTTTACGTCACGTTTCTTTTAAATACGAACAATGCATGAGTATGTAAAAAGATCTCGAAGTAGATTAAAAGTACAATCTTCGATGCTACTTTAGAGCCGCTGACGTCAATACGAGAATGATGCTGATCGGTACAGGGTAGTCGAATATAAAGGTGCAAATGCATAGAATGCAAAACACACAATTAAGAGCTTATAAATTGAAAGTTTGCCAAGGCCTTTTCTAAAATAATTGATCAATCATCCACATACAACAACATAACGATCAATCATTAAGCGTTAAAAATGAGAAAGAGCGAATATTTTGTACTAGAATGATGTGTAAAAAATCAATTATTCAGTAGAATTCTTTCTAAACATTTTCAATTTGAATCATCCACTGCCTGAGATAAAAATTAGTATACTTTGCATACTCGTATTATCGAAAGTATGTCGAGAACATGTCAAGCTGATTCTGCTGATTTCCATTATAAATATTCCAAGGGCTAAGATGAGCATAGGTAAGAATAAATTTAAATCTATTTGCTTATCTTACTGTGATTTCAAAGCATTCAACTTTGAAATTTCTTTTATACTATGGTCCCTGAGACTCAGGCCGAGTCTTGTGCAGAGACCGCTGTGAAACTGAATATAAGGTTCCTTAGTGTTTTCTTTAGAAAATCCTGTTTTTGATATTTTAAGTAATGGACATTTTGCATTTAAATAAATTATTGGTATTTGTATTACTTTCAAAACTGTTATTGGCGGAAAAAGAGGACTTGCAAATAGGAATGCGAAGCTTATTGGATAATCTTGAAACACATAATATTATATTACAGTTTTTAAACAAAACTACTGTCATAGTTCTGTTGTGTTCATGAAGCTAGCTGCAATCGAAAGCAAATCATGCTAGACAGATGTGTAACACGCGTTACAGTAGAGCGCGAGCTCGAAGTTTTTTTACGCTAACACTAATTACCTACTTACTAGCTCTAAAGTAAGCACTGTTAAAGGCTTGTGTTATAGAATACAAGGGTAATGGGTAAGTCATTATACATATCTAAATTTTAATTAGTACTTACAAAGATTAAAAAAAATGATAATGTCCATCAATACCACAGAACACAAGACTATGGAGCTATCCACGGAAACGCGAAAAAAGATCTGCTGTTCTATACATTTCCGTCGAGTCGATGTTGTACTTAATAAATTTTCTCGGGGTCGCATGCTAGGCCCCAGAATAAGCGATATCTTGAAAACCCTGGTACAATCCACTTTACCCCGGAGGTCGGCAAATGTAAAGCTAGATTTTCTTTTGTTTACATATTTACTCGTAGCAAAGAATATACACTTTGCTCGTAGTTCCCATAACTCCACACGCAGGTTGATTCGCGCGTGTAGCACTCGGCACTTCGCTCTTATCTGTGCGTAAGAAATGAAAATATTTCCACTGCCGATTGTTTAAGTTTGACGCAAATCAGCGAATGTGATGCCGCGAGAGAAAGGCTTCGGCAAATAACTTTTTTTTATTATTATATTAAATTTTAAATTTAACTTCAACAAAAATATCTTAGGTTTTTTGTCTCTTTTATATTCTAGCTAGGATATCGTTTTTCATTTTATTTTTGAACTAACCTTCGCGGCCTCGCCCACGTGGACTACACGACGCTATCCCGCGGGAATGTGATGTTTTTCCGGGATAAAATAGCCTATGTCACTCTCCAGCTCCCAAATTATCCCCATACCAAGAATCACATCGATCCGTTGTTCCGTTTTGACGTGAAAGACGGACAAACAAACTAACATTTATAATATTAGTAAATATCTAGATATCTCTGTCTTCCAAATTCAGGCCACTTAGTTTGCCCTACCCATTCAACTCTAATATAATGGTAGATGAGTTGAATTTATGAAAATTATAATTATTTCCTGAGCAAGCATGCCACATCTAGCCGTTCTATCCCCGTATTCATGGTAAACATTTGCTTAGCAACACTTGATTAACATTCTTATGCTTAGCAACACGTTGACAGCAACTCCGCAACACGTTGATTCAACTTTGTTGCTAAACAAATGCTTACCATGAATACGAGGCTAAACCACGTCATGTTACTAAACAAGATGGTGGTCAAATGCTTGCCCTGTTTACTATACACGGTAATTTTTTTATCACCCCTGAAATTATTTCAGGGATTATTCTACTCATGAAAACGAACCACTTCTAAGAGGCCAAAACTGAAATCGCGAAAAAAAACAGCTGTTCCATAGAAAAGTGCAAAAAGCAAAATTATTTATTCAAAATTTATACTAACTATTAGGTAGAAATATAAAGTAAAAACAATTGATCAAAGTTAAGATATAAATCGCAAACGTTTATTTACCCAAAAGTAATTATATATCAAGCGTCTTTATTTGGCGCTTATACTTAATTGCCGCAAGGTAAGACTGAATTAAATTTATGACACATTGAAGCAATATAACTTTTCAACTGTGTCGGTCCTTTAAAGGTTTTTGACCTTTAGAGGTTTTATTGGAGTGCAGTTAAAGAAATATGTACATACATATACAAGGAACATATGAGAGCCTACTTCTTAACATGAGTTTTTTACATATACCTATTTATTTAGCCATCTATTTTTGATAACACCCCGTATGCAGTAATTATTTACTCATCATCATCATTATTTCAGCCGTACGACGCCCACTGCTGGGCATAGGCCTCCCCCAAGCTAATGGTCACGTCTTGTCATTTGTATATACAAATCCGCTTTTCAAAGTGGAAGTAATTAAGATTCTTATCATGTAGGTCAATAAAATGCAGTTGCATTGATAAATATAAAACTGTCAGTTATATTTATGACGACTGACCGGCTCCGGGGCGCCGCGCGCCGCCGGCACGCAAACGACAGACTTTTGTGCAAATATCTTGCTCTCTTGTACGGGGAAAAAATGCTGCTCGAAGATTCTACTCGCTTTTATGTAAAAAGAGAAAATAAAAGAAAAGCTTTTTCCGGTTAGTGTTCTTGCAATAAACATTGGAATTGGAACATAAAGATTCTTGTAAGTATGTAAAGATAAAATTTGTGATACAATACATAGACATACTAAATCGAAAGTTGCTAGAAGTTTTGGTGCTAATGCGGCCCAGAATACTTAGCTTAGGTGAATACCTACTTATTTAGTAGAGATATAAACCCAAGATCTCTATACTGTATAAATAATAAAAGGAGGTGGTAACAAATTCAGTGAAAACACTAGCAAAATTATCTCATGGCATTTTGCAAGTAAATAAATACCTATAGCAGCAATGCGCAAACTCCCGGTGTATATACAGCTCTTTCAACAATGACGAAGGGTTAGCCCAGTTATTGAGAGACTTTAATATAATTGTTACCGTTGTCTAAATATAAGTAAATACTTTTTTAATACAGTTGCTCAAAAAGTGGCGTATTGCAGGGACGTTTAGCGTTCGGGATGTGGGCTATTACACACTCGAACTTTTTCTTTACCTTTCCCGAACTCGTGCGTTTTCTTTCCCAACTGTCAAAATATTGTCTATTAAAAAGAAAAAACCAACCACGAAGCTTTTACTAAAAAAAAATCATAGAAGTTTTTATGATTCATGCAAATATTTCTAAAAAGAAGCTACTAATTTGTTTCAATATCAGATTTAAAAGTAATTTTAATTATACATTAAATTAATATTAGTATCGGCCAAATTAAATTTATGAATATAAAAAATACATAAAATTGACTGTATGACCACAGATTACTAAATATGGTATGACGTGCACTATTTACCATAGTATCTGCTTATAGGAGTTTGCGCAAGTAAGTGAAAAGAAAATGAGGGACCTTATTTCTTAATTTTCTAAATTAGTTTTTTCTGGTTTTTATTGTGGTAGGTACTTAGTATGGTGGCACTAGTGCAATAATGTGGCTTTAATGGAAAACGATGTGGTAAAAGAGAGAAATAAGGAAAGGCGCTCCTGTAGGATTCGGATTGCTTTTGTTAGGTTTCATTTCATTTCATCTCATTTAATTTAATTTTCATTTCATATCAATAAAAAAATTCTACTGAAGCCTTGGCTGTATGATCATAGTTTCCTTTGCCAACCCAGAATGGGTGAAGAAAACAAAAAAAAGTCTCTGCTTATATTCTTTTACGATTAGTTAGTTGAGTTTATTGTGTTTTATTATTTTATTAAATTGCTTAATTTTTTCGCAACTGTATTAAAAATAGTTGTTCAGTACACGTGCGGAACCGTCATTGCAACTTGTTCCGACTGTCAACCCTCACCTTCGGCTGCGCCTCGGCTCGGGTAGACATTTGTCGGAACTCTTTGCAATGACAGGCTTTCCGCACTTGTAATGAAATCTACTATTTTGAAATGTAATACAGTAAAATAGTTATTTGTTATACAAGAGAGCAAAATCATTTTTCGCTGCGAGTGCTGAATTTAAATCACGAACTAGTGAAGTAGTCTAAAATTTAATCACGAGCGTAGCGAGTGATTCAAATATAGACTACTGAGCACAGTGAGTGATTTAAAGGCACGAGACATCAGAAAATTTTGCTCTCGTGTTAAACATACAACTTTTCACCTCTACCAGGGAGAAAAGTGTTACAGGTCAGAAAAACAACATTGAAGGCAACATTTAACAATGAAGAAAACATCAAAATTAATAATTAAGAGTAAAATTGGTGCAATTATGCAAGTTGAAGGTAACTGTTTGCATTGCGTTCAAAAACTGCACTGCATGTAATTTTTATGAAAACCAAACATGATATTAGTAAGCGATATAATGTTCACTTCATATTATTTATTTTAAATATTGCGTGTTTAATAAAAAGCAATAGTAGTACAATCGTATTTATATAATTTGTTATTAGAATTCATTAATTTTTCTTACTTTATATTTATATCATGCATGCGACCTCATTTCGTCCATACTCTTTATTTCGAACCTCTGTTATCCGTGTATTTCTTTTTAAGCTTTATATTTCATGTCCATCGACATAAAGCTATCTATCTATCCTTTTTGCTCATATTAATTTTAAAAGTTCCATCCTTGTCACTCTATTTCTTTTTCTTAATTATTTCAAAAGTTGGTGTAAGAAATTAAAAAAGCACTTTGCCTCACGCTCGCAGCAAAAATCGATTTTGCTGCGAGTTTTTAGGCGCCAAAAGCGCCCTTTTCGAGCTGGAGTGGTGAAAAAATATTTGTTGTTATATCTGACCAGACTCTACCTACAGCTCTACCAGACCTTGAGAGCGACCTTATGTCTTTTTTGGTGCAATTGTAAAGCCCGACGTGCTGGTAATTGTACTTATAGTGCGACAAGCCTTTCTGTTCCGGTGATAATCTACGGAACTAAAACAGTTTTCATACGACAGTCCATTTTGACAGCTAATTTCGTATTGCAAGTGGCTCCTCTGTCACGGCTGTCACCGGAACAGACAGAAGTGTGGGACTATACTTTCATGCATAAGCATCAATTTTCAGTGACAGTTATTACAATGATCAAAGTTTTTGGTAAATGAAAAAGTGAAATATCTTTTTTTTTTCCATAGTGGCAGCCCTGCTGCATAAGTGCACACAATGGCACGTAAAAAAGAGACGAGCAAGGATGCCACCGGTCGCGGATTCGGCGACGGACGGTTGCCAACTTGGTTGCGGTGACGACGCACAAATATTTGCAGTCTTTTTCAGTACACGTTGACGTAATTACATGAGCGCTTCTTAAATTTTCTTGCGTACTCTCATTGGAAAAACAACTTGACCAATTTCATAAGCTGCAAACCGAGAGCTTTTTTTTCGCGGCGGCGCCGGCGCCGGCTATATATTGTTTTTTTCTTCTTTTTATTGATAAGGGTGAGATTTCGTAATGGCACTGGCGCCCGCCATTAAGAAAAAACAACCCCTATTTGGATTAAGATAACTTTGGTGCGTCAATAGAATTCCAATTTCCATCACGCCACGAAGTTTTTATCTGCATAAACCGCCTATGCAACTTTTACTACTAATAATAAATACCTCAAAAACTTTTTCCTTCTTTGTAAGTCCTTGAATTGAACGTATGAAGTAAGTATACCTACCTACCTAAGTTTAAAATCTCAATCAACGTCATTTAATTGGTTTATCATATCTGATGTAAATATTGTATTTTGTAACACAAAACATATTGTTATCACTGATAAATTAATGGATTTGTTTTTATTTGCATTCATAAGTTAGGAATATTGTTTTAAATTGAGATGACGAAATCGTAATCTCATTTGTCATGTCATGATAATCTGATAAAAGTATTATCGGTTCTCACTCGTGACAATACTTATAGGTGCATTCACGTCATAAAATTTTCACCATATTTTTTGTTATTACACAAACGTATTCTATATAATTGTTATCAATATGTATTTCAAACTTATTCAAATTAGTGTTACTTCAGTTTTAATTTATTTAAATTTTTACTTTTTTGCATTCACAATGCAATTTTTATCATAGAAAAATGGAAAATAAAGTATTTAGAAAAAATCGACCCGTCTCACAACCAGCTCCGATGGGACTCGAGCCCACGACCTTTCGCTATCCGGGCGACTGCTCTAACCACTGAGCTACGGAGTCGTTACGAGAAACGTCGAATTTATCAAATACTTCTTACACGCTGTATAGCCAGCGTTAATTTCATCAATGTGAGGATATGTAATGTATGTATAATGTGTGGGGGTAGTAATATCCTCACATCGATTTTTTCTTTTTTCTAAATACTTTATTTTCCTTTTTTCTCGATTTTTTTTAAATACTTTATTTTCCATTTTTCAGTTTTAATTGTTAAATAAGTTTTTTTTAATTATTAAATATCAATTAGTGACACAATATTTTAATCTTTTAAATAATAATAACATTTAAATATTGCAAAATATCTTAGTACTCCGTTTGCTGCATACTTGTATGCAATTAATTAAAAGGTTCTTAACAATTTGCGAAATCTTTGTGTTTTTCAGCAAAAAATAGTGTAGGTACTTATTTTTACATTGGTCTGACCTTCAGACATCTGTATCTTTACGAGTTTACACATCAACCTGTCATACACTTCAAATACGACGATACATAATGATTGAGTGCATGCTAGGCATAAATCGATTGATCGGGTATCATGCTCGTTTAAACTGCGAGGTGTCGTTGTCTGATATCGCAGATACAGTATATTTCTAGTCAGTTCCAGGGTCGTTATTATTATAACTTCCGCGTTTCAGTGTTATGTGTACTTCTTATTATTATCGTGTCTATCGTTTGGGTATACCTACTAAGACTTTGGTAGACTAAGTACACTCAGGGACAAATTCGGTGAACCACTTCTTACTATGTAGTTCTTACTTCTCTTCGTGTGGCTGGCGTCTCACCGATCACTTGCAGTCCCTATCATTGTACAGTCACGAGCAATAATATGTAAATAACATAGCACTTTGTCACATTGAAGAGTTCCGAAATAAATAAAATATTCGTTATAATGTTCGAGTCCTATCCGAGCTAGTTGTGAGACGGGTCGTTTTTTTCTAACACTTCATTTTCAATAGGTAATTTCCTTTTCCGTATTAAAAAAAACTCCTATTTCTAATGCTTATTTTTATAAATAGTAATTACTACCTACAATATTTAATAATAATTCCAGATACCATTTCATGCATGATGCGTACTGATGTAAGCTTAGCATCCTTATTGCTGTTTTTACCTGAAACTCTAGAAGTCATCTTGTATTGACTCACTTCCAGTTACATCCTTAATGTTCTGGTTATCATTACCACTCATTACATTACCATACAAACTATGTCAGTCTATGGTTAAAGTCACGTTTAACTGGTAATAGCCCATTAGGTTAATATTTAAAGGTATTCCTCTTCCGCAAACTTCCGCAAAACAAACGACTTTTACGACCGAGACGTTTGTAGCTGACGTTAGTGACTTTGATTACATACGTCTTCACAAATGGTTTTTTTAACAACAAACAAGTACATACAAAGAATGACAAAAAAATACTCATCGTTTCTTATTTCATTTTATTTAAGGCTACTTAAGCGAAACATTAAATTTTGTCTGGAACAACTTATAAGGCTAAATTACACAAAAAACCTTAAAACAACTAAAAACATTACCAAGTTGTTAAATAAATATAAATAACTTCTTACAATCACACCAATTATCTAAGCCCATGTTAATTTCATTAAGAAACTGTATCATGGAAAACTTGATAACGGATAAATATATACTTAAATACTTTTTGTTTGTAAATACATACTTAATATACATAGTAAACACCCAGACCAAGACAAATAGACATGTTCATGCACACAAATATTTGTGTTGTTCGGGAATCGAACCCGAGACCTCTGGCGCAGAAGGTGGGTAGCCTACCCCTGCGCAAATCGGTCGTCAGTGCGTAAAAAAATCAGTGAAAGTGTTTTATTTAAATACACTAGGCAAGTTATTGTATAGGTTAAATTTGCAGTACATTGCTATGTAAGTTTAAAGTTACATAGCAAAGCTAAAACATGTACTTTTACAACAAAGGACATTTTTCATTTTCGGCTAGGACATTGTACACTATTCGTACTAATAGTAAAAAATATAGTAAAATCAAATAAAATAATAAAATTCTTATTGTCTTTCTAGATAAATGGTACAAAAATAAACTTTGAAATAAAAATTCTTTGCCATCCATGGTCACACTGGCAACCATATTTAAATCATGTTCGGAAACTTTGATGTTTCTGTACGAAAAAACGATGACATTGACGACTGATGATAATCTGTCAATGTAAACCTTTTTTTAAATGTTAGTGTGACATTTTACCGCCATATTGAATCGGGGTTGCTTAATTATTAAGACTAGATAAATGCTTTTGTACCATCAAACGTGTTAGCTTATTGCGATATAATTAGTTTTCAGTTATTATATTTATCTTTTGCTTGCCTATGGTATAGTGTACAAGGTCCTAGCCGAGGCTCCATACAAAACTGAAAAATCTCCTTTGTATCCAATAACTATTGCAAATTAGCCTAAAAGCTATTTTCAATACACTTGACATTGTTTAACGATACGGACGCTTATTTCTTAGACGTTTTATTTCTATATAGTGCGCTTGAAAATCTATATTAACAACTAGCCTTCCGACCGTGGCTTCGCCCGCGTTATCCCGCGGAAATGTGATGTTTTTTCCGGGATAATAAGTAAGTAGCCTATGTCTTTATACTCTCTATCTATACTATACTCTTCAGCTCCCAAACTATCGACATGTCAAAAATTACGTCGATCCGTTGCTGCGTTTTGACATGAAAGACGGACAAACAAACAAGCACACTTTCAGATTTATAATATTAGTATGGATGGTAGGGCAGGCGTACCGGTTTTGGCCACTGTACCGGTTTTGCCGACTTTTTGCTCTAAAAGTTTTCTATTCAACTTTTAGTCATTTTTGATACAGGCAATTAAAATAAGGTATTTTAAGGTAATAATAACAACCGTTAGAATTCCTTATGTCGTAAGATTTTTTTTCAATAAATTCCATTTTCTGTTTGAAAAAATGTTTTGTATGAAAATTTTAAGAAATTTGTTTTGGATGAAATACTTCATAAACCTTTGTTTTTACAATTAAATTGTTATGCAATTGACTGGTTTCTAGCGCATTAGAATATATTGATTTTACCTGGGTTTGGTTTTGATTTTTCGCAATACTTACAAAAGTTTAACTATCAGTAAGTGGCCAAAACCGGTACATTTGGCACCTCTCACACATTGTGTGTAATATTAAAAAAACTATTTTACTTTTATAAATTTGAATAATGTACCTTTAAAGGTAGATACATTATCTATAACTTAAGATATAATTTGTGTCTCAAGTACCTAAGACCATTTAGTACTTAGTGCCTAAAAGTCAAAAAATCCTTAAAGTGGCCACAAAGGGTACCTCTGCCCTACTATTGGTACTTACTACAACTGACAATGCCACTTGGCTTAGTTGATTTTGATGGTAGAGTGTATGAGTTTGAGTGATATGGAATATGGCTAGACAATACAATGTTGCGACATTTTCTCATCTCTCTAAGGCTTTCATTTCCTGAATCGATGCAAATTCTCACGCGGGCACGCGTCTTATCCGCACAATGTAACTGCGCTCTTGGCACTAAAATCCTAAAGTGCATTTTTCAGCAACAGTTAACTGTAAAACTCTGTTATGATAACAAGATCATTGGTTTTACAAACTATAAACATGGCGTTCGATGAAGAAGACGTGCTCAAGCGCAGGTTTTCTGGTTTAAAGGTGTCGCCATTTTAGGCAGAGTCTAAATGTTTCCGGGAACACCCTTTTATAATAGGAGCACTTCCGTAAATGTCGAGAATAGATACTATGACGGTAGGTCCTGTTGTGGGTCTTATGTGTGCCAAAACTGTAAATAGCTTTTAAGGAAATAAAGTCCCAAAAAGTAATGTAAGTGTGTTTATTTTTTGCTCTGAGTGGACCAAGATTTGTGATGTGACGATAAAGCCTTCCTCAAGAATGGGGCTGGCAAATGCTAAAACATTTTCCGAATCAGTCGGTTAAATCAGATTACTTTTCCCAAGGTACATTTTTTTAATTCTCTACGGGGTAGCACTTAGCCTTCATCACACCTGATGTTAAGTGGTGATAAGGCTGAAGATGGAAGCGCAGCGCACTACTCCTCAGTCACTGAGGAACTGGCTATCTTATCTCTAACTGCCGGAACACAATAATGCTGAAAACATCATTGTTATGGCGTCAGACTTAGATAAGATGGTGGTAGCTAGCCAGGCGGACTAAGAACAATAGTCCTACCACCAACCAAACCGAATACAATATGTACCCCCACTGGGAATCGAACCCGGGACCTCTGGGTCTGAAATCAGTGGTGTGAACCACTAGACCACAGAGGCGGTTAAAATTTAAGGCATACAATTAAAGTCTATGCATAGTAACAGTTACATAACTAATAGTTAACCAAGTTCTAGATATTGTTTTGTTATCGATCTATTTAATACAAAGTGTGTTATTATTATTCTTATCACCATATTGAATGTTGAACTATCACACTCGGTCACGGGGAGGTTAGAAGTCACTTTTCTATTATGGTTTTTATTGAAACAATTTAAATAGGTATTTTCAGTTTTCAGCCGATAACGGCGTTAACGTTACGTAAACATATTGATAACGAATGTCGTGACGTCAGCTCTTTGTTAAAGATAAAGGAATTTTATTGCGTTTCGAATTGTAGAGCAGTCACAAGGGTTTTGGGAAGATAGGTACGATAAATTTTCCTACGCTCGGTGCTACAGATAACCGATTTGTATGAGTTTTTTTCGCCTGTTTTTCTTGTCAGTTAAAAGATGTCCATAACAGGTGGTAGGTAAAAAAATATTGGACGATTCACAAGCATTAATTTTATTTAATCTATATGAATAAAAAAATTATGACTATGACTATGACAATAAATCTTTTATACTTATCTGTGTAAAATTACCTATTGACGTTACATGATTTATTGAGGTTGATTTTATACGACTTTCTTTGTAAAGTTATTAAGTTTTTAGATGGCACCAAAAGGAAAGTTTTATGTAAAAGTGTAATTCATAGTTTATTGTATGAACAATATTGTTTTCTCGATACCTTTTGTTGTTTAGTGTTTTATAAGCTAGTAGTTCAACTTGTTTTAAAGAAATTAATTTCGTTATTTTGTTTATGTTATGTAAAATCCTGAATCTGAATGAGTTTAGATAGCACTTTTTATACCAAAATATTTGTATTATTAAAGAATTAAAGAATTGTTATATTAAAGAAATGGCTCTAATTTAAAATAGTTAAAATTAACACCGTATTTAACTAAAATAAATAATTTAAATTGATAAAATCACTGATATTATGATCAAGGATTAAAAACTAAACGGTTTCCAATCGATTTGTGCGTGAAATTAATTCGTGACAGACAGACCGACCTCGGCTCTGTTGGGAGAGATCTCGATCTATATCTGGAGCTAATGACTCAGAGCTATTGTCTTAGGAAACAAATAAAAATACATTAGGACTGACTCCTGAAAACTAGAGCGACCACGAGTCTATACGAACGACTAAAGATGGTCTGCATTCTTACAATTAGCACATCAATTTTATTATCTACTTAGATACAGTTTAAGTCCAATGTTTAAGTCCGTGCAAATAATAAACCAAGCAGAGGGTGTATGAGACCATTTTCTTTCCTTAATTTCTAATTTCCTATTTCCTATCGTTGAAATACACGTGACGAAACTGAAACAGTTTGAATTCGATATTTGTTCACGTGCCCGCATTATGCACGCTTGAGTTCCAATACATTTTACAAAATTTTGGCAAATATTCACATGCTTTACGTCACCACTTTTAGTATTCAAACTGGTTCTAGAAAGTTTTCGTTGATGGAGTTTATTTACAAGAAAATTAAAACATACGTAATGTAATTACAATGGTGATGACATAAACGCATCAACGGCTACGGCTGCAAGGCTGATAAAAACCTGGTAGTTAACGTTCAATGCTTTTAGGAATAAAAGAAAGGTCCACTTACACGTAAGCCTTGGTTTCTTGAAGAGGCTTCAGCACCGATTTGAAGAGGTCATATCCTAGTTTCGTGTATTGTGTGGAGACGGCGAGCAAGTCGGGCTGGTACGCGACCTCCTTCTGTTTCTCTTCACTGTGGGGGTCAGTCACAATGTTGTGTTTCTGCTTCAGCCTCTCGAGGTTCTTGGACGGCGGCGCGGGTGCAGGCGGCGGCGCCGCCACCACTGGACTTTGCGTGTTACACACTTTACACATGTCTGTGATTATTACTAACGTCGTTGCACCTACAGAGTTCGCGGCGGATTGGCCGAGGCGCGCCGCGTCGCCTATATAAGTATACCAAATCATATCCCCACCACTACCTGCGCTGGCGCCTTCTGATAACGCCTGGCGAAATGGAAATGTGTGTTCCTACTAATTGATAGGCGGATCATTAGGGGTGAACGTGCGGCTCGTATGTGTAATTTGATAAATATAATAAATACAGGCAAAGCTAACTAGAAAACTTTTTTGCATTCACAATGCAATTTTTATTATTGGAGTCGGATCGGAGCTAGTTGTGAGACGGGTCGATTTTTCTAAATATCTACTTCATTAAGGGCTTATTACACTTGGCTATATTCAGCATCTAATTAAGCATAAAATTGCTTTCTTTGAGCTTATTTGTAGCAAGTGATGCAATCAAAACAAGCAATGGTGCTGAATTTAGTCAAGTGTAATAAGCCCTTTAACTAGAAAATGTCACGCTCTACTCTAGCTACGGATTATTAAATAGTGGAATGGACCTTGAAAATTCTATAAAGCTGTTATTTTGATGGGGTAACTGTGATTGCTGTGAATTCAGATATAGTCAAAAGGGTTTTATATAACACTTTGTTCTCTTTCAGAGATAGTAGAGGTGGTAAAGATAATGGAGGTGTTGATATATTTTTATATTTATGAGCCATACTTAGATATTATTTACCAAGTATATATAATCTAAATTACCTTTATTATCCATTGATTAACAAATTAATCACATACTTACGTCAAGTTTGTTGTGATTTGTACAATTGGATTTCCATTAAGTTTGGTTTCCATTGATAAATCAATCACACAACCAAATATATTATTTGGATAATTTAGATTTCTGATAATGGGAAAGAAAAATCTCCAATTCTTGCGTATACTTGGCATGGTAACCTATTCTATCTAAGCGAATGCTGTACCTAGAGAGCTATGAAAAAAGCTGGAATAAATTGATGTGGCACAGAATATATTATAATAATTAATAATGTCACAGCCGTCTCTATCGTCTAAGACGATAGAGATGGCTGTGATAATAAAATCTTTCCGTGTTCTGTGGTTAATACTTAGGTTGTGGGTTCGATTAACAATAACACCAAAAGGTTGTGGGCTAAATTATTGTATAACTGTATCGCGATCGTCTCAGTTTGACAAATATCCGCCACCTTTTACAAATACAAATACAAATACAAATACAAATATTTTATTTGCAAAACACAGTTATAACAGATCTTATAATTGACGTACAGGTACATCGAAAACAGTTGAAAAAATAATATTAGTAGGTATCCTGTGAAATAAAATTCAGCACACCAAACCCAAAATCCTACAGGCGGGCGGGATGGCGGGCGGGCGGTGCATCTTGCATATTGTGTTTTTGCGGAAGTAAACTACATAATTACAATAGGTCTGTACCTATGAAATTGCCGATATTTTTGTCACATGTTCATTGATCTCTAATTTTTTAATTATTAATACATCAAATTATTAGTCAGTTTCGAATAAAGAGTAAGTATATATGTCTCGTAATGTAACACATAACACATTTAATAAAAAAAAGAATAATTAAACACGCGTCTAAAATGCTTTTTATAAATGCTTCAAAGTATCCCCCTTTGTTTGTCGTCAATTTAAATGCGTCGAACAGTTTTTTTTTATCTAAGTCAGTTTTTAAATGAGATAACAGGCAGTAGTTAGATTAATGTTGTCTGATAATATCTCTAAAGTTTCGTTTAATTCGGAGTGCATGTGTATGATACTTAATTCCAACTTCCTTCAAATTTCCCCATAGAAAACGGCGATTTCATAGTTAAAGACCTATTTTTTTTTCACAATGGTAAGGGACATCCGCCATGTTCGATTTAATCACATATATTATTACTAGCTGACCCGGCAAACGTTGTTTTGCCATATAAATTTTATTGGACACGAACTTCGTATCTACTGCCTGACAGAATGTCACTTATTAAAAAAAAAAACTAAGCGGCAAAAATGTCAGTAATTAGATTACATACTCTTTGACATACCTTCTCTTTGGAAGCGGGAAGCGGCTAAGAAATGACAGTTGTGTGAAGTATGACAGTTTAACGGTTTTCTATACAAAATTACCATTTTCATTTTATAATTTTCCTGGATATAAAGTAGCCTATGTTACTCCCTAGCTCTCAAATTATCTCCATACCGAAAATCTCGTCGATCCGTTGCTCCGTTTTGACGTGAAAGACGGACAAACAAACAAACAAACAAACAAACAAATAAACAAACAAACAAACACACTTTCACATTTATAATATTGGTATGGATTAGGTATTTCTGCAGCAATGGTCGTTCGACATCTTTCAAACGGAAAGCAACCGTGATAGGCATTTGAGTTATAGGCTTGATTGATAAATGTTCTTTGTTATTGTTGATCGCAGTAAATGTTGCAATTTCTTCGTTTCTTGACGGGAAAAGCTCAAGTTTTGTGAAAAAGACATTCAAAAACCGACTATTTAAACATTATCTGATTTGATTATACCATTTTATATGCGGTAACTTGTAATTAGCTTATAGGTATCTACTTAATAAGATCCATTGTAAATGATGCTGTAAGCTCTACAAATAAAATAAAATAAGAATTATCAAGCCTGGTCTGCTCAAACAAAAACTCAATCTGACATTGGGTTTTTAATTGGGATAGGCGTACCATGTATCCATATTCAGAGACCATGAGCTTACCATAAAGTTTCGCGGAGTAGAGCACAGCGATAAATGGCCCGTTTTTTTTATTTGTAACACATGAAGATAGATCTATACACGGTAATTTTTGTATCACCCCGGATAACTTCAGGGATTATTCTACTCATGAAAACAAACAAATTTTATTACGGAACCAAAAATGAAATCGCGAAAAAAAAATCAGCTGTTCCATACAAAAGTGCAAAACTATTTAATCAAAATGTATGGAACAGCTGATTTTTTTCGCGATTTCTGTGCCGATATAAAGGTATGTTTTTACGTGAAAAAGGGTGGTGCCCGGCGTCAGCGCGGGCGCAGGGACGCGTGCAAAACGGATAATTATGTAGCATGGGTGACATTGTTTGTTTCGGTAAATTCCGTGCGAGAACTTGAATAAATTCACGTTAGAGTCGAGCCCGCGTTTTGTCGAGAGGCCAATGAAGTAGTTTAAGGATTTTAATTTACATTTGTTTTAGTGATTAAAAATAATTTGACAGCTTGGATTTGCCTCATATTTAGGGAAAGGACTCTTGGAGGAGAAGGAAAGGGAAGGGAAGGATCTGCCGCACTCAGAGACGTCAATTAAATTTAATTGACATTAAATTCATCATTCCTACTTTATTCAATACTGGACATAAAAAAGAGACAGATAGAGATTTAATTATCAATTAAAGTTAATTAAAGTGTGGCAGTTAATCATTAGTATGTTCTTATTTTAAAAGGATGCTAACGACTTCAATGTCACCCTTTATACTTAAATACTTTTTGTTTGTAAATACATACTTAATATACATAGAAAACACCCAGACCAAGAAAAATAGACACGCACACACGCACGCACGCATTAGTTGCATACCCGCTATCTTTCTCGATCTAGCAAAAGCCAAATGCCCGAGCTTCACCTGCGTCTAATGCCATTAATTATCCCGCTATTTGATATAATACTCAGGTGTAGCCGGGTCTTAGCGCACTAATTTGATAAGCGCACTAAGACGCGGATGCCGTTATTAACGCCGTTAGGCGACACGCAGGTGAAGCCGCAGCATAAGAAAGTGTAGATCTTTTTATAGAATTTCTGATTTTTATGTTTAGGATAAAGTCTCCCAGAATATGGGGCACATGGTACATTTGCTGACCACACGTTTTTTTTTAAATTTACCATATGTTTTTCAATGAATACTACTTACCTACTACTATCTCTTGGCAATTGCTAGATAAATTCTACACCAAATTATAAGTTTAACCCAGATATTAACTCTTTCACTTCTTTTCTTAATGCTCAAAAATAAAAAGTATCCCTCTTCCCCCATATCTTGAATATTTTTTCTAATCTTAAAGCTGTTATTCAATTCGAAAATGTATTTATATCGTTACCTTGCCCCTTCTTTATTTGATAAAGTTGTAAAAGGTGTTTAAAAATTTGAAATCTATAAACGCCTTTAAAGGCCTCTGGGAAAGATAACCATAAAAAAATATATTTAACATCGTGGCTAAACGAAGGCGTCAGTTAAATGACCATAAGTTTCTATATAGTGTGTGTCTACGTAATACCAGCTTATAAGATTATTATGATACTATCGTAAGCATGTTGGTAAGCTGGCCCTCAACACCAGGTATAAAGGCCCCGACAGACAGAAGTCCAACGCGCCAAGCGTACACTGTACGCGCTACGCCATACATAAGCAAGATGTTAAAATATTAAAGAAATGCAATCTTAATGAAACGAAAGAATGTATATGTCACCGGAAAATAACAAGAACCGCAAATTTATAAATTTACTAGGATATAGGGCAGAGGTACCCTTTGTGGCCATACTTTAAGGATTTTTTTACTTTTAAGCACTAAATACTAAATGGTCTTAAGTAGGTATTTAAGACACAAATTATATCTTAAATAATAGATAATTTATCTACCTTTAAAGCTAAATTTTTCATATTTAGAAAAATAAAACAGTTTTTTGTATATAACACAAAATGTGTGAGAGGTGCCAAATTTGCCCACTTATTGATAGTTAAACTTTTGTAAGTATATCATATAGTTCATGGAAATCTGAATTTGAACAAACCAACAGCATCTAATTGAAATCTTAAGACTAGTTCTGTTATTGTTGTTAAAAATGTTTACGAAGGAAACGAAGTGTCTTAATGTCTCGTCTGCCAAACTGCTTCGAATGCGAGACGCTAAATAGCCTGCAGCAGAGGAAGCCCTTTCAGCTTCCATGATATCCATCCATCCTTCCATTCAGGGTGGAATAGATTTAAAGGCATTAAATGCAAACGACAAAAACTTGCCCATCGCACCCTCCGACTACAACAAAGTCATTTTCTTTTTAATAATGGATTCGACAGAACTAATTGATTCGCGGAACGAAACTGGAGCAAGCGTGAGCTCTAATTCTACTTGTAATGACAGGGACATAACTTCACAATGCTATTATATAGCACGCTTTAGTAAACGGAGTTTGGCGGAGCCTTGGCGGGACAGATCACGCCAAGCTTTCAGTCTGACGGTGCCTTTATTTTCAGAATCCAAATATATAGGTGCGTTTTATGGTATCGATATAATAGTACCGTAAAATAATATAATTGCGTTTTAATATAAGACTTAATGCAACATTATCTTGGAAAAGCTGTTAACGTGTTTTGAAATTATGTAGGTTTAAAATATACTTGAAGCTTCGCACGGCTTTACCCGCGTGGTACCCGTTCCCGCGGAAATATCTGTTTACTAATAGGTGTTACTGTTGATCGAAGGTTACTGTGCTGTTTTCATAATGCTAGTCTTGATGAGCTAACTGCCGCACTCAGAGACGTCAATTAACTTTGTTTTTTTTATCACAACGGGTAGAACTTAGCCTTCATCACACCTGATGTTAAGTTGTAATAAGGCTGAAGGTGGAAGCGCACTACTCCCGGAACCCTCAATCACTGAGGAACTGGCTATCTTATCTCTAACTGCCGGAACACAATAATGCTGAAAACATCATTGTTATGGCGTCAGACTTAGATAAGATGGTGGTAGCTAGCTAGCTAGCCAGGCGGACTAAGAACAAGTCCTACCACCAACCAAAGCGAGTACAATATGTACGCCCACTGGGAATCGAACCCGGGACCTCTTGGTCTAAAATCGGTGGTGTGAACCACTAAACCACAGAGGCGGTTAAATTAAACTATCATTCCTACTTTATTCAATACTGGACATAAAAAAGAGACATAAGTAATAATATTATATAGATTTTAATGGCAATTAAAGTTAATTGACGTCTCTGAGTGCAGCAGTAAGTATGATAAGTCTTACAGTCACTAGTTTAAAATTTCACATTTATAATATTAGTAGGACTAGTATTATATTACTAGGTGTTATTGTTGATCGAAGTATTAGTAGGATTAGTATCTCTAGTAATAATTTATTTGGCAAAACAACGTTTTCCGTGTCAGCAGATTTTTTGCCAAAGTATTTTATAGTAGACTAGCGACCCGCCCTCGCTTCGCTTCGGTGTAGTGTGGTATTTGACACCATGCATAATACTTAAAAACCTTCCTCTTGGATCACTCTATCTATTAAAAAAAACGCATCAAAATCCGTTGCGTAGTTTCAAAGATTTAAGCATACAAAGGGACATAGGGACAGAGAAAGCGACTTTGTTTTATACTATGTAGTGATATACTAGCTTTCCGCCCGCGGCTTCGCCCGCGTGGACTACACGACTTTATCACGCGAATGTGATATTTTTCCGGGATAAAAAGTAGGCTGTTCCTCTCCAGACTACAAAGTATCTATGTCCCAAATTTGAGCCAAATCCGTTCAGCCGTTTTGGCGTGATTGAGTAACAAACACCCAAACATCCAAGCATCTAAACATCCAAGCATCTAAACATCCAAACATCTAAACATTCACATTTATAATATTAGTAGGTTAAAATATTTTGGCAAAAAGATTTTCTTTGTGAAACCATTGTTAATGTTTCTTCCATTCATTCATTCCTACCTATATGTATTTTTTGCACTTCAATTTGCAATCACAATAGGTACCCCTACCAAAGTCCCCAAAGAAGTCCTGTCTGAAAATAGATTGTGGACACCCTCTTTTTGTGTGCTTAGAAAGAGATGAAGGGGCCCCAACAAAAAGAAATGTCAAATTTTTCATCCTCAGTTTTTAGTTCGGGGTGTGGTTTCCATACTACAACAACTTACAAATTTCTTGCATTATACCTGACATTTTTGATTTTTTTTTTTTTTATTTATTTGATCTTAAGAAAACTTTAGTATTGCTTTTTACTTGACATGTATTGATTAATTATTGTTTTCTACTAATAAACTAACCATTTTTTTTCATATTGTATAGCGTCATTCTATCTGTACCGTTTTTGCATGCCAGTATCTGGTGCATCACATAAACGCCACACATTTTTTTTCTTGTCATCTTTTGTACTGTGAACGCTTGCAAATAAATATTCTTGATTCTTCTACTACTTTTACCTTATAGGTACTTACTTGAAAATTTTTATGCGGCTTCTCTTACATGATATATAAAGATAATATAATAGTCCTGTAGCCCGTGGACATTCAAATTACGAAAAAGGTTACCGTTTGTCTTCGTGAAATTATTATAGATTTCGCCATTGTATATACTATAAGCGAAGTCTTAAAGATCGTAACTCGCCGTAACCATAATAGTGATAAGTTTAAAATCTCCAATTATGTTAGTTATTTACATTTCTAGGTTACCGCATTGTTTCGCTATTGTCATGTTGTACAGCTTTGTCCAATTACCATACGTAATAGTAAGACTATGGAAAGTTGCCAAACACTAATTTAAGACCAGATGTAGTTCGACCATTTTGATCATAATTTACATTTTTGAGTTACCGTTTAAAATTTATACATCTGTTAGTAGGCCCTCTGAACAAACCATATACTTGTTTTAAGACTGTTTCTGTGGCCGGTTTAGATTTTAAGACTCATTTGGTCCATGAAGAAGAAATGCGAAAATGGCGTAGGTAAAAGCGCATTGAGTAAACTTACTTTTGCAAAACATAATGGAAGAATGGAAAATGAAGTATTTAGAAAAAATCGACCCGTCTCACAACCAGTTCCGATGCTCTAACCATCCATTTTTCATTTTTCCATTTTTCCATCTTCATTTTCATCTTTCCATTTTTCAGTAATAAAAATTGCATTGTGAATGCAAAAAACTAAAAATTCAAATGACTCATAATGGAAGACTCAAAACTTGAAGGACAATGATATCTGGTAACTGCCCCCCTGTCAGATTACCATAAATAAAGAGGAAATGCTAGTTCCTAATATTTTGTCTAGTTTGTTATGCCAGCTCTCTCTCTCTCGGGGTGCGAGCTAGATAACCTCCACGCGTGCTCACCTGCTGTTCGTCCCACTCTATGTTCGCATACGCTGGGAAGAACAGTAGGAGGGACGGTGCACCCTGGGCGCCACTGTAAGTAATTTTCTTGATTGTAAGTAATTACTTACAGTGGTGGCAGATAATCAATCGAAACCCAATCCAAGGTGTCAGACGTACCGTCGCCGAGGGATGCGTGGCCAAGGGGGAGCTTGGTTCCGAACGGTGCCTCCTCAGGGAGATGGCAATCCTGGATCAGTAATTTCGCCTGACTCGAGCAATCGGAGCTCTGCTCGAGTGGACCTGTTCTAACGCCTAGCAAAGTGGCAAGTTGTACTCTTTGGTATTCTGTATAACTTGCCGCAGTGTATGAATGTGGTCTTTGGTGCTATAGCCTTTCCGGAACCCGGCTTGTTCTAAAGGTTGGAAGTCGTCGAACCTGCGAGTGAGTCGATTCGTAATGGCTCTCGAAAAAAACTTATTGATATGGCTCAGAAGCGAGATGGTTCTGTATTTCTTCAAGAGAGTCTTATCACCCTTCCTGAAAAACGCTTCTGCCCCATGCCTTTGGCGTTTTGCCTTCGAGGATGACTGAATTGAAAAGCTTCTAGAAGACTTTAAGTATCGGCTTTCCGCCCGCTCTCAGAAGCTCTGTTGTGATTCTGTCATCGCCCGCCGCCTTGTTGTTTTTAAGCTGCTTGAGAGCACTTGTTTTGAATATGAGCCGGTATTGGTCGGAACGTGGATTTTATCAGCCGCGATCTTTCAAGCTTAACGTTGACACTCAATGTGCCTCTGACCATGCGGTGACCGCTTCCCTCATCATCATCTCGATATGCAATTTTCCCTCTGTCGCCTCTTAAAACACCCACGAGAAGAGAGGGGGTAGTGCTAGTCTTTTTATGTGCCGGCACTACACAGCGCACTAGAAATCTTACCTATTGTTCACGTAACAAAATAATTCTCACATACCACACATTCATACGCTGCGGCAAGTTATACAGAATACTAAAGAGTACAACTTGCCACTTTGCTAGGCGTTAGAACAGGTCCACTCGAGCGGAGCTCCGATTGCTCGAGTAAGGCGAAATTACTGATCCAGGATTGCCATCTCCTTGGGGAGACACCGTTCGGAACCAAGCTCCCCCTTGGCCACGCGACGGTACGTCTGACACCTTGGATTGGGTTTCGTTAGATTATCTGCCACCACTGTAAGTAATTACTTACAATCAAGAAAATTACTTACAGTGGCGCCCAGGGTGCACCGACCCTCATACTGTTCTTCCCAGCGTATGCGAACAAAGAGTGAGACAAACAGCAGGTGAGCACGCGTGGAGGATATCTAGCTCGCACCCCGAGAGAGAGCTGACATAACAAACAAGATAAAATATTAGGAACTAGCATTTCCTCTTTATTTATAGTAATCTGACAGGGGGGCAGTTACCAGATTTCATTGTCCTTCAAGTTTTAAGTCTTCCATTATGTTTTGCAGAAGTAAGTTTACTCAATGCGCTTTTACTTACGCCATTTTCGCATTTCTTCTTCATGGACCAAATGAGTCTTAAAATCTAAACCGGCCACAGAAACAGTCTTAAAACAAGTATATGGTTTGTTCAGAGGGCCTACTAACAGATGTATAAATTTTAAACGGTAACTCAAAAATGTAAATTATGATCAAAATGGTCGAACTACATCTGGTCTTAAATTAGTGTTTGGCAACTTTCCATAGTCTTACTATTACGTATGGTAATTGGACAAAGCTGTACAACATGACAATAGCGAAACAATGCGGTAACCTAGAAATGTAAATAACTAACATAACTGGAGATTTTAAACTTATCACTATTATGGTTACGGCGAGTTACGATCTTTAAGACTTCGCTTATAGCATATACAATGGCGAAATCTATAACAATTTCACGAAGACAAACGGTAACCTTTTTCGTAATTTGAATGTCCACGGGCTACAGGTCTATAACAACTCAGGTTCTTGGAACTTGGTTAATTGAACTTATAATTATTAATCATTTAATCGATATTTTAGTACTTACTTACCTATAAAACAGATAGATACATTTTTGGGAATATTTTTAGTAAAAAAAAAACAGATGATATAGGTATCAAAAGTGTTCGCAATCAAATATAAGGTGACGTTATCACTAAGTTTGTGAATGAAATAGATTGAAGATAAAAAAATACTGATAAAATGTTCACTTGCATCAAATTCCGAGGTATTTTCCTTATTCGTGATTGATTAAGATTCCGGCCCACGAAAAAAAGGGCCAAAATATGATTAGGAATATCTATCATGTTGACTCATCTTTTTAACCGACTTCAAAAATTGAAAAGGAGGAGGTTATCTATTCGTCGCGTTTTTTTTTATATGTATGTACACCGATTACTCGAAGACGGCTGAACCGATTGAAATGATTTAAACGTTATAACATTAGGTATTTTCCCAAGTTGGTCCCATTTTTCGAAATTTTGAAATCGGTTCAGTAGTTTTCAGGAAATCTTGAAAATACTGTCGTTTTCATAGGAAAAATGTGATAGCAAAAAACCACGAGCCCTATGGGCGTTTGTGCACTACCACTGAATTTTACCGATCCGGAAAAAAACGGATGCTTGTATTTAATTAATTACTAATATAAATGATTAATTATTAAAATACAAGCATCCGTTTTTTTCCGGATCGGTAAAATTCAGTGGTAGTGCACAAAAGCCCTATAAGTAGCTTTCAGGCGGGATGCTACTTATAGGGCTCGTGGTTTTTTACTATCACATTTTTCCTATACTTACAAAATTGCATTGTGAATGCATAAAAATAATTTAAAATAATGTCGTTTTCGTTACCACTTCTTATGAATTTAAGACGGATGTTCAACTATCATACCTATTTACCAGGATATACGAAAATTGCCTGCATGATGCACTAAAAAGAGTGAAATAAAAATTATTTTTATAAAAAAAAAAACCGCCTTCAAAAAAATCCACCTAAAAGTAAGAAATAATACCTCTAATAACGTAAGTACTTTGAAGTCGGGCGGGTCTAAACAACAACACAAAAAAACAAAAAAATTAACAGGTTTCACGTCCGACTTCAAAGTACTTACGTTATTAGAGGTATTATTTCTTACTTTTAGGTGGATTTTTTTGAAGGCGGTTTTATTTTTTTATAATTGCTATAGCGTTTATAAGAGGGGTAGGGACACAGAGGAATCGAAAGTTTTTCCTAAAATTTCCTTAAAATTCTTATCAATGTCTAAGTGTCTTATGATTACCTATCTATATACCTATACACACAGAACATATAAAGAGAAAAAAATCTTTCCGTGTTCTGTGCCTATACATATAAAACTCTTGCGTTGCTGACTGAAGCTACGCAAGAAAAATATTATTCTGTGGCAAGAAGCTGAAATTTGGCATGTGTATGTTCCTTGGGGAGTATAAGGGGCACTAAGAGAGGATTTTTGGAAATTCCCCCTCTTTTTAATTTATTTATGTTTCAATGTTTCAAACCCTAAACTACACGAAATAAATAAATTCTTACTATTATAAATAATTTATTATTAAATTTATTATAAATCCGTTTTTTTCCGGGACGGTAAAATTCAGTGTAGTGCACAAGCGCCCTATTAAAGCAAAAATCAGTAGTTTACTACACATCTATAGCGTTTAGTTTTTCTAAGCTTATTGTATGTACTTACCTATGTATGCCTCCTCCAACATTGTGATCTAATCTACGACTTCTTGAACACCTGAACTACTAGACCAAAGCTGACGAGAAAGTGGATAAATCTTTCATTCTTGATAATGATATTCGACGACCGATTTGGCGCAGAGGTAGGGCGTTTGTGCACTACCACTGAATTTTACCGATCCGGAAAAAAACGGATGCTTGTATCTAATTAATTACTATTATAAATGATTAATTATTAAAATACAAGCATCCGTTTTTTTCCGGATCGGTAAAATTCAGTGTAGTGCACAAACGCCCGTAGGCTACCCACCTTCTGCGTCAGTGGTCTCGGACTCCCGAACAAGACAAATATTTGTGTGCATGAACAAGTCTATTTGTCTTGGTCTGGGTGTTTACTATGTATATTAAGTATATATTTCCAAAAAAAAAGTATTTAAGTATATATTTATCCGTTATCAAGTTTTCCATGATACAGATTCTTAATGAAATTAACATGAGCTTAGATAATTGGTGTGAATGTAAGAAGTTATTTATTTATAATTTATTTATATTCCTTTCAAGAGGTAGGTACATTTCATTAAACTTAGTCAATAAAAAACATTGTTTTTCCCCAGACTCTTTTAGATCGAGTTTTTTTTCTCTTAAAGATACCGACATCCTTTTCTTCTATAACGTCAAAGATTGCGACCACAAAACAAATATTTAATTGAGATTACACCACACCGGAATCTACGGAAAACTTTATCGATCGATTAGATTACGAACATATTTTGATGACTGTAGAATTTAAATTCGTTTGATTGGGAAGGTAATATCAGGTGTATTCGTTGGTCTGGCTGTTTCAAGGAAAGTACGTTTGACGTCACAGACGAAGACGGGGAATCCTATATTACTTTCTAAAGTATGTGTTTTGTGAGGTGAAGTAGGTAGGTACTTGTAAATTTATGACTTTCAGTAAAAGTCCACAGTAGTGGGCAGATGCAGTAGTGTCTGAAATTCTTATCACAAAAAATCTAATTAAGAAACAAAGGTCAAAAAACTAAAAACTAAATTTTTTGGGCTTTCACATATAAATACCTAAAGCTCTTTTGACTAAGCTAAGCATACTTTGTATGGGAAAGCCGAAAACAAAATCTTTTTTCGACCGATGTTCCTTGGACTTTTCGACTTCTTTTTGACGATTGAATTTAATATAACCTTGGGGATATGGGATATATCACATCACAAAGAACAAGTCGTATGGACATAATAAGTACCTAGGTAAAACAAGCATGTGATTTTTTTAATCTCCATCTCGTTTCTATCAGACCTCCCCTATTTTAATAACTTCCAAGGCTTCCAGATTGATTTTTCTAACAAAATAAAGTCAAGTTATTGAAACTTATAGCAAAATTAAATTATATATAAACTGAGTATCGAAATATCGCTGGGCAACTGATCGGCTATAGAAATCACTATGTTCTATCGAGTAACTTATGTTTAACGCATGTAAGTTTTAATTAGCTACTAAATATGTACCTAGTTTACTAATGAAACATATGGATTAAAAAAGGGAACGCGCGCGTAGTTTAGTTTAATTATCTTAAATATCAGAACCTGAGGGCCTACTCTGAAACGCAAATCCGAAACTTCGGTTAGCCCCGTCCCGCTCACTCTCGAGTCATGACGAAATCGAGTTTCGGATTTGCGTTTCAGAGTACGGTCCCTGATTATACACGGGTAGAGTTCGGTAGGTATAGTAGCAAGCTTGAGCAGGTACTTATAGTGCGACAGGCTTTTCTGACCCGGTGGCAGCGGTGGTGGCAGCCACTCGCGATACAAAAGATTTCAAAATGGACTGTCAGCTGTCAGCAGTGTGAATTTTTATTTGCTTCCTAAATGACCATCGGTTCAGATAACTTTATGGCACTAACTATAATCTACCTTGGTACTAAACCGTTTCTTCTATCAGTGTACAATCAGGAACCAGGATTTTTGAACCACTTGCCAACATCCTTAATTTAGCCATGTATGTACATGTCGCAGGCGGATGGTTGAATCCGCCGGATAGCTAAGTATTGCAGCATGTACCTGCCCCTCGGAAGTCTTGTAGAACACGTGATAGGTTAGAAATTTGGTGGTTTTTTTTGTGACTCCGTGAACGTAACCGTAAGCTATTTTATCTTCCCATAAGTTACTTATGAGAAGATAAAATAGCTTACGGAAAAAATTATCGGCCTAGGCATTAAATTGAATGGCGGTTCAACCAGTTGGCTGCGACATATAAGTTATACATATCTACGTGTATCAACCGTATGCTCGAAGTACGCCCGATTTGTATTGCACGGCTGAATTAAGTATGACGCAAGTGGCTCTAAAACCCCGGTTCGCGATCGTACATCTCTCTCTCTCTCTATCTTATAAATAAAACTGCATGATAATATTCATTTTACTCAGTGTGGTACATTTCCAGACGATTTGGCACTTATTCAGGTCGTAGTCACGAGATGGTAACTACTGCACGTGATCCCGTGACTTCTATTCAGAGGCTGCCTCTGAAAAGACGAGGAGTAATAGGGAACTTGGATAACATGAAAACACAAATAAACAACTACACTATAAAATTATATAAGTTTGTTTTCGAAAACACAAAACATTTAATGGTCAGGAAACGTAACTCCACTCAGTAGCCCAATAAAGTTTCATGGCGGTGTGAGTACAGTGCGTCGATTTATTGCAAAAAATTTAAAATAGCTGTCTTCGATCAAAGATAAGCCTGCAAACAAAGTTAAATTGTTGAAACTCTTTTGTGGATATGTGAATGAAAGTTTTCCTGGTAGTTTTTATTGATTAACATTTGAAACTCGTTTTGATCTCACCAAGATAATGTTTTGAGGTCATACTTCGAGAACTTTTGTAAATTCAACATTCGGGGTAAAACTATCCCCTTTAGAGGGTATAAAACGATCCCAGAAATAATTTCACCAAACTTGAAAAACAATTTAAAATTCGTCAAGTTTTTTTTTGTATTCCTATCTATTTGTACTTTTTACAGATCATGCCACGTACATATCAAAGACAAACCTACCGACAAAACTGGGAGTGAGTTTTCTGTACGACACGACAGTTTTCTGTACCTGTAATGGTTCTAAAAACAAAAACGCAGTTGGTGCAGTTAAGACTTTGGGCAGTATGGGGATGCAAAAGCCAGCGGTGATGACGTGATATTGATGAGAGAGGCCATGGTTGAGCGAACGAACCAGTCGTTAAGCCACGTATCCCAGTGGGGTGACAGGAACCTGGTCAATTTTAACGCCACCAAAACACAAGCGTGTCTTATCACCGCAAAAAGGAGTCTCTTTGACCTGACTCCTACTTTCCGGGGTGCATCTGTGCCTGTTACCGACAGTCTCGAGCTTCTTGGTATGGAGTTGTCTTCAGACCTCAACTTCGGCACCAGCATCGAGTCCAAGGCTCAAATTGCAGCCAAAAAGCTAGGCGTCCTACATAAGGTCAAGCGATATTTCACGCCGGGACAGCTTTCAACTCTTTATAAAGCTCAAGTCCGGTCTTGCATGGAATATTGCAGTCACCTTTGGGACGGCTCAGCGAAGTATCAACTAGCTGCATTGGACACGATCCAACGCAGAGCTGAGAGGCTAATTGGCGACACAAAACTGGTGAAGAGCAAGTTTCACACCCTAGCTCACCGCCGCAAAGTCGCTTGTCTGTCGGTCTTTTACAGATTATACTTCGGAGAGTGTGCTCAGGAGCTGCATGAGCTCATACCGCCATCCCCCTTCTTCCATCGGACATCCAGACGCACAGCGGGCTACCACCCTTTCTTGGTTGATATTCCCAAATGTCGCACCAAGCGCTACTCAGCATCTTTTATATTGCGCACAGCAAAGGAATGGAACTCCCTCCCTGCGTCTGTATTCCCGAGTACTTATAACCCGACCACATTCAAAGCAAGAGTGAATAGGCACCTTCTGGGTGAGCTCGTTCCATCGTAGATCCTGTTCTAGCCCATGGGCTTGATTGGGATCAAGAGCAAACCCATTAAAAGTAAAAAAAAAAAAAAAAAAAGTAAACAAACGGTGTTTGTTTACACCTAAACATGAGAGAGAACTCGTTGAGCACATAAAATATATTGAACCAAAATTGTATGGGTTAACCAAACAAGATAGTATGGGATCGTTTTAGACACCCAGGTGTACAAAATGATCCTTTAGTAGAGGTTTGGAAAATCTCTTATAAATCTAAAGATATAAAATCAAACTGCAATAATGGCATACCAGTATAACAACACTTAAATGACTCACCCAAAACTCTTTCAATGTTTGCTTTAACTATAATATTTAGGATACAGTAACCGATTTCCCTTAGGGGGATCATTTTTGACACCTTTCCCCTACATTTTTGTACCATCAGAACTGAATTTGTATCGGTAGATCCCGCAGCCCCATTAGGAATTTCAGATGAGTCAAAATAAATGGAAGGAAATCTAGATCCAATATTTTTTTAACAATTTGCGTCTCTTTATCAATCGTTACCTACTTACTTACATAAATGAAATACTTAGGTGACAGAAAATTTATTACTTAATTTATAACATACCGTAAAATGGGGTGACTTTGATTAATTTTAAAATTCAAACGCTTATAACTCGGAAAATATACAAGTTGTGATAAATAAAAAAATACTATAGTGACGACTCAACATACTGAACGAAATGAATAGTTGAAAAATAAAAAGTCGCTTGTAGTTTTTGATAAAAAAAAATATTTATGGCTTATCAACTCCAAACTTTAATCGGGGTTGCATTGATTGCCCTCTTTTTTGTTACTGAATATGAAAGTAACCCCTAACAGGATTCTAAAACACAAAGAAAAAGTTTACTCCATGCAATATTTATTTTATTGCAGAGTTTCAAAGTTCAGCGGGGTGAGTTTGATTACAGGGGTTATTTTGATTATGCTTTTATAAAGATATATATTATTTCTACTGTATATTTGAATGTCACACTAAGAAATGTTATTGATAAATGTATTAAAACTAATGCTATTTATCAAAACTATTTATTAAAATTACATCATAAACACTATCAAACATGTATTATTTGCATGAATGGCACGAACAGGAACTATGATAAGAATTACTTATTTCCAAATCAGTTCGCTTGAACATAAATCTCTATAAAAAAAACTTAAGATATATCATGCTAAGGCTAATCAAAAATTATAAAATTTGTGTTGTACTTATAATTAATAACAACATCGAAAAACCCGGAGTCGAACCATGCATGCCCTTATATTTATTGTATAAGGTGCCGAAAGGAGTTTTATAGTTTAATGATGCTGCAGTAATACTCATTGAACCATCTGTAATTTTTTCGAAGGCTTCCTCTAAACTTTCCCGTGTGTAATTTTTGTATTCACGAGTACCCGGAGGTTTCTTGTATTTTCGCACCATGTTGAACTAACTACCTACAAAAAATAGACAGGGGTCACTTTGATTATCTCAATGTAAACGTACTGTTATATTGAAAAGGACCTTGGGGTGTAATTGATAGCTATCAATGTCGCCTCGTGTCATCCATCAAAGTAACCCCGTTGCACAAACTTCAACCCAGCAGCCAAAATAGCCGTCCTTTGCAAAAAACAATATTATAATTATATTCACAAACAATCATACAAATACACAAGAAAAGTAAAACAAAACACAAAACAATACTTACTCTTGCACCAAAGAAGTTTTCTAGCATATTTAATTAACGGAATTTCTACCAGAAATTTTGAAATTATTTTTTTTGTGTTTAAGATTGTGTTGTGGTGCTGAGGCCTGGAGGAAAGATGGCCCATATATCAGTATTGCCATTATTAAAAAATAAACAAAGATTCGTTCAAAAATTTCCGAGATTTTACTAAAAAAACCAACCAAAAAAAGCTATCATCAAAGACACCCCTAGTTTTGAAAGTCGCCCCATTTGACGGTACTTTATTGTCAACATTATAATTCAGCTCGGCCGACCAAGTTAGAGACAAATTGTTTTTAGTTTGTAAGTATATCTGAGATTATTATAAGGTACTAAACTTATCAATAAAACTATCGTCACAGAATAATTCATTAACAAAGGTGTATTAGCCCAAAATATTCCTCGTAACAAAAGATAAAATAACTACTTGTCTTTGCAAAACAACTTACATAACGGCAAAACAACGAGTGTTTTTCACAGGTACTTGTTCGGATTAAGCATGTTAGTTATTTAGGCATCGAATGCCATGTTCGTGCCTTATCTGTTACTATCGTATCTATGCGGAAAAGAAACACACAAGTGCCTCGCGAAATAATATACACAACGTTAAATAGGTGCGCAGTTATTCTAAAAATTGGTAATCTATGTATAGTAGATTTCTCCGGGTGACTCTTGAAAATTACATACTTATTGGACACCTCTTTTCATGCAGGGATTGGACCCCATAAGGTAGTTTTACTGAAACTGGCCAAAAGGTTAGGTTAATGCGAATTTAACTTATTAAGTGCTCTGTTCAAGGAAACTGCAGAATAATGGCCGTTTTCACCAAAACTTATGAATCGCCTAAGTCTTTGCCGAACTAGTTAATTCGGCATCTGAGTGTAAGCGCCGTTATCGAGCAGTAGGCCTACTCTCATTCCACGAAAAACGAAACTTCGTTAGCCCTGCCGCTTTCACTCGATTCTGTCATGCCCGGAGAGTGAGAGGGATGGGTATAACGAAGTTTCGTTATTCGTTGAATTAGAGTACGTCTGCAGGTTCCGAGTTAACTTGTTCGGCGATTCATACGTTTTGGATGAAAACCCCCATAAGGTGACGGATGTTTAGTACAAGAGAAAGAGCATAATCATCGTTAAAATAATTGTGAAACTTGACCTCGCGAACTCTTGTAAGTAATTGTAGGACAGCCTTTTTGTGCTCTTTTTCATAGACTTTGAACATTTATAAATTCGCTTATTTTCTTGACTTTGATCTTTAGCCAACCAAACTTGAGCTACTTAGGTGGTCTTAATAAAAATGACGATTATTTAGGGGTTAAATTCTGATCATAATGTAAATATTCTTAATTTTGTCTAACTGTGTAGTTTGATTTTATAGTGTCTACACACGTTCCGATCCGACAGCCGATTTTGGTCTGCTCCCAGATCAAATCTGTGCTACACACGTTACGAATCGGAGGTCGGATAGGAACGTGTGTAGATGCTATTATGAAGAACACTTGTTTAGACTAGAGTATGATTTCAAAGCCTGACAGAGTCGTAAAAGGTACAAATACATAGGAGAGGCAACATTCTATCATTCTAACACGAGGTTGGTAGTTTATTTATTATTTTATTGTTATTATATCCGGGTTTACTAAAACATGTAAAATTTTCTATGAACGTCTTCGCACTTAACGTCAAAGATAATCTTTAAAATAGATTAAAATTCCACTGATTTATTAGTCCAATTAGCTGTTAATTGTACCAGGGTTAATTGATGCGGTTGCCCGCCAGACAGCAAAGGTATTAAGAGTTCATTAAAATACTGACTGCAAAGGATATGAGAACTTTGCAATTTATGTGTACTTACCTGACATTAACTCTAGAAAGATAAAGAAGATAATACTAGACTAGAGGAAATTGTTTAAAGAAGTTTTTGATACATTACTTCGTCCTCGAAATTTAGTTGTAGGTACTTAGCCGTTATTCCTTGGAGATAACATGGCCAGATAACTGGTTATCTCAATAAATATTGGAAATTTGTAATTTCGTTAGAAATAATCAACACCTTTTTCCCCAAGCAAAAGATTTCTACACCGGAACAATGAATTAAGGACATAAAAATCGGTTAGCTTTACCATCATCAAACTTAAAACTCCATAGTTCGGGGACACATATAAGCGCAGTAAAATTTTTTAATAAACTTCCAAAGTCCATCCAAGCCGAATCGAACGCTAACACCTTCACCAAAAAACTAAAAGAGTATTTGCTGGATAACAGTTTTTATAGTCTAAAAGAGTTTTTTGAAAAATGTTAAGAGTTGTTTTTAGATGTCCTGCCAGTTATTTTTAATTAATTATGTTTCTTTATTTTTATTTTTATTGTTATTCTCTTCTTAACTTATCAGACCTACTATAGTTGCTGTGCCCTTGCAGGGTCGTGTTTGTTTCTTTTATTTTTAATAACATCTACTGTACAAACATGGTATGCAATAAAGAACTTGAGAACTTAAGATTTAGGTACCTATGTTAGTTATATACGTCATCGTAGCAATCAGTGGCGGAGGGTCTATCCATACAAGCCGATTCCCGTCGGATTCCTATATAAAAATCCCTAAAAACCCCACCCTACCGATCCACTATGTAGTTCATTACTTGGTACTAAAAGTGTTTTTTGGCCTGGCTTACCTTATCCATATTTCGAACCTTCGCCACTGCTACCTTTTTTATCTAGAGGAGAATGCGATCTTTAGGCATAGGTACTCCAAACGGCACGTTGGATTCGGTCACACCCAGGTCATGTCCCTCGCCGCACCCAGACCTCCCGCCAAGCCTAATAGGCTTCGCGTCAGGGCTGGGCGGTTTTAACCCCTGCCCCACCCCCTTACGAGCTCGAAAGCTCGAGAGGGGGGCCGGACAGCGGGAGGGAGCGTCCTCCCCAGCTCCCCATAAGTTTTACGCACTCGCAGTGGGCAGGCCAGATGGGGCGAACGGGAGAATGCACCACTACCAAATAAACTCCCCTCGAAGACCTAACGCCTTCCCCGAGTCTGTGGGATCGCGTTTTGTCACGCTCCACATTACCCCGGGGAGAGTGGCTCGTTAGGGCTCCACCCTTTGGGGGACAGAGGGCCTTACTGCGCTCCCCTTGCGATTGCGACTATAGGGGAGAACGAGTCGCGCAGGTTACGCCACTGCTCATCCTGTGATTGGAACTAATGTTTGCCTAGTCTATTTCAAGCCCTCGTTTGTTGCATTGTTTCTATGCACTACTGTAATTTTATAAGATGGACAAACTATAATAAAACTAAATAATATACTTAGGAATTACTTAGATAAAACAAATCTTATTCGACTTTAAATTTTACGATTAATCTGTGTGGTATGTGGAAAAGTATAAAGATACTTTCTTAGATCAAAACAGACCTTTCAAAGATGATATTGACATTGGCAAGTCATTATTCCAATCCCATTACTAAGATCAAACAGAGTCAGTTCCTCAGTCGTCACCTTGGCCAACATTCGCAAATAACTTGTTTGCTTATTGGCCAAACTGGACCTTCAGTGGTTTGGTTTGTGTGAATGAATTGTGTGGTTGTTTGTTTGTTTGCGCGACTTCAAAAGGAAGATTGGAATAGGAATATTTCGGTTATTTATTAGTGATAGTTAGGTAGTGAGGAATTCTACCTCTACGCCTTTTGGTATAGGTAAGTACCTTATTAATTTAGAAATCGGTATCTATAGTTATTATAAAGAGGAAAGATTGGTTTTTTGTTTGTTTCTATTAATCGATTATCTCCAAAAACTACTTGACCTATTTAGAAAATTCTTTCCTCAGTAGAAAGCTACAGTATTTCCAAGTGACATTAGCTATATTTTATCCCGATATTCCCACGGAAACGGGAACCACGCGGGTAAAACCGCGTAGCCCCTAGTAATCAATAAATTATTATCACATGAATTAAGTAATTTAGTGAATACTTGGTTAATGCATCTTATATTTAATCCAGGCACTCTTGCACTGAGGCTTTTATCTTAAGCTCGTGTACATATTAGTTAGTATCGCAGACCTAGTCAGCCGTGGTGCCTGCAAAGTCAGTTAAAGCGGAAGAGATATAAGATAAATACTGACGTAATGCAAGGATCTTGACGTGAAACTAAGCCTTTAGGCTCTCTGAAACTAACTAACTCTGAAATTAAACAAAATAATCGAGTGAAGTCTAGGTAATTTAGAGGGGGTTGTATTTATATGATTAACAAACTTCATTATGTCCTCCACACCGTGTCCGGTGACGGCGACTCCTACGTGCTTAACTGGCCCTTATGATAGGCACGCCGCACGAATATGACTGGCAAAGCCAAACTTGGACTTAAAGGTCCGGTCAGCACAAGACGCACAGAACAGCTGGCCTTAAGCATTGCAAGTGTAATTGTAAATAAGCTTTGGTCGAGTCATGCGAACTTGTCGTTTTGCTTCGAGATCTTCAAGGCGCTTCGTTTCATAATACTCCACACTAGTGTGGACAGTATGTCGCCATTCTGGTCTTAGGCATGCAAGCTCCTCCCAGCCTTCAGTTGGAATATCACAGGCCACTAGATTGCGTTTGATTTAGTCGGCATCTTAACTTAGTATATTCCGGTCATTTCCTGTTGCCACCACCAGTATTGCTCCCACTGGTGGTAAAGTGGTGGCAGCTGTGACTTGGGACATTGTTTTAATGCAAGATCTACACAGCTTGTATACTCCTAAGCAAAATCCCAGCAGCAAACCGTGAAGGAAATCCACCACCAGGTGGTAACTGGAAATGAACGGTATTTACGGGTACACACTTAGTTTTTGTTGCTCAATTCGTTAACTTTATTCTATACCAGCTGCCCCGCCCAGGCTTCGCATGGGTGGCGCCAACTATAAGTTTTCTTTTATACAAACCTTGTCCAGATAATACCAAACACAACAAAAAAGAATTATCTAATTTGGTGCAGTCGTTCTAAAGTTACTTTGCCCTTACATATATTTCGGCGATTCATTTTTATTTATATAGATTTACCTAAGTACAAGTTCTTTTTTCGGAGAAAGTATTATCAGGATTTTTTAATGCTCACAGCAAAGGCGAATGCATGAAGTCGCATAAAGAATGCATTTAGTCTCAGACATTCATTCATGACGTAACTTTTTAAACATCAGCTCGCATTTCAACAGCGTATTCCAAAGTGCGTTTGTGTACATGAAACATTCCCGTGTGTCTGTCTGTCCGTACCCCACGTCAGACACGTACACCCAGGTCCGACCTAGTGCCACTTATGTCACTTATCTCAGCACGCCAGTAGCGACCTCTTATCTCACTTAGCGCCAGTTAAGGTAAACTACGCACTATTTTGGTAAAAGTATTTATGACAAGGCCTTATCACCGTTAGGAGTTAGATATTTATTGCCGTAATATTCTAAGAGTTTATCGAAAATAGGATTATGGGGCGATAACATCGATTTGCTAAGACTTTAACTACGTGTCACAGATTAAGTGTTATCAATAATGTAAGTTTGTGATGAGAGAAATAGATATAAATGTTTATTATTGAAAAATAGAAAATGAAGTATTTTAGAAAAAAATCGACCCGTCTCACAATTGGTGTTTATTATTACTTAAATAGACCGAAGTGACACAATATAGATACTAAAGTTGGTGATTTGGCCAGGTGGTGCTCACTTTAAACGAAATAAATAATTTTTTCATTTTCATTTTAATAAAAAAATATAAAATTAATAGTAGATTGTACAACAAGTGCATAAAAGGTACCATTTTACCCGAGACGTATATATCCATCCGAGCCGTAGGCGAGGGTGGATAGTCAATTCGAGGCTATATTGGCGGGAAGACTTTCTTTTTCTTTTTTTTATACGGGCATTGGCAGCACAGTGACTTTAGCATAGATAGTAGTCCATAATACTCTTGAAATACTTATTCCTTAGAAAACTCATTAATTTTGCCTAGTTTTATTAATTTAATAATTTAACATGGATTATGTACAATATTTAAGAAACAGAATGAAATACGTTAGGTATTAATAAAGTTTATTTAGCGAAGTTTAATTGCGTGTGTGACTGTTTACCTGACGACCTTTGTCTTAAAGTCTGAGACTTAGACAAAGATTTTACTTTATGCACTAGAGCATAAAAAGCGATTTTATGCCGCCTATACCCAACATAAAGACGAACTTTACGAACATGAGAAGTGAAAAAATAATTGTGTTATTGTGACTAATTCCAGACGCTAACGATTTGTCCACGCAAATAATAAAATTCAATAGTTTTATTAAATGACGCGAGTATCTTTTGCAAGTGTCGGCTTATTGGTAAATAATCTCTTCTTTTAATTTAAAAAAACTACGTTTTTAAAACACACTTGAAATATTTTCCAATAGAGTACTCGTCAAGACGGCTGTTGTATGGTTTCAATATTGAGTTCCTACGGCATGGCCTTCCGGCTTCATCATCAGACCCTGAACCTGAGACGCCCATCAGAATACGTGTCAAGACAATTCTAACGAGCCCAAACACGATGGGGTAGCACGGTTTCAGCATGGAGTTCCTGTGACGTTCTTCCAGCTCCATCATCAGATCGGCTCAATGACACCGTAATATTGCATTGTCATCCAGTTCTAACCTATGTTCAAAGTTTCAAGTCCCTAGCTCATCTGGAAGCTACTTAGTATAAAATCTTTTGCAAAATTTGCGTACAAACAAGAAAGCAACCTAATAAAAACCACGTGTTAACCGTGGCCCCACCGTTTTGCCCCACTGGTGGGACGTGGTATAAAATAAACGTGGTAATAACAAGGTGTGGCGAGAAGAGCAAAAACGCATCAAGAAACAAGCTATTGTCGGTCCTGGGTGCCTACCATCAACTTTAAGACAGCGATTTAAAAATAGCGCGATGCAGAATAGGTTCCTAAAATGAATTGCTTACTTTCGTACTACGACCTTCTAAAAACTGGATCGCAAATGAATTGCTAAATGTGAATGACCGAACGATTTGTGTCCTTATTTCTTCTACCCGTCTCTTTCACTCGATTCTGTCATGCCCGGAGAGTAAGAGGGACGGGTATAACCTGCAGGTGTCATGTTAAATCGACCGGATTATAAGTCAAATAAGAGTCCATGACAGCTTAGTGGCTGTGAAATGTCATTGAATGATCACTGAATTGCTGTCATTGATAAGCTGTCGTGGTACGAATAAGCGAAGCAGATCAGTTTGGGTCCTAAACAAAACCGCAATAAGAGTTGATGGTAGGCACCCTGGCTGCAACAGCAGTCGTTAAGCCGGCGGATACGACGTCGCGTCTCGTGGTAAAAGTAATGACCAATTTCGTTTCTCGTGTTAGTCCAACCCTCCTGTGTTGATTGTCGGAATTCTACGAAAGAATCCTCAAGTCATGTATCATCTATGGAAGCGCTGCTTTGTGTCGTCGTTATCCACGCGACGACGTCAGACGTAAGTTCTCTCTCCTCTTCTTTTTATTTTATTTTATTTTATTTTTATATTTCAAGGAAAACAAACAGCATATACAAAAATAAATATTAGTTAAGAAATTTAGAACAAATATGCCTTAATCAGTTTTCACAGATAGAAACATCATTAATAGAACAATAATACAGTAAGAGTTAAAATCTTAGAATACATGCCTATTAATTTTCTAATTACCAATGATATTTTATATCTAACTAGCTGACCCAGCGCGACTTCGTTCCCGTGGCCCTACCCCCTACTCCACCCTACCCTACCCCACCCCTACCCCACCCCTACCCTACCCTACCCTACCCCTACCCTACCCCTACCCTACCCTACCCCTACCCTACCCTACCCCTACTATACCCCTACCCTACCCCTACCCCTACCCTACCCCTACCCTACCCCTACCCCTACCCTACCCTACCCCTACTCTACCCCTACCCTACTTCTACTCTACCCCTACTTACCCCTCCTTCCCCTATTTTCTCACCGCTAAAACCTTCCTTGGACTTCCACGAACATTTCAAGACCAAAATTAGCCAAATCGGTCCAGCCGTTCACGCGTGATGCCGTGACCAAGGGAAATAGGGATTCATTTTTATATATATAGATTACAGTTTTTTTATCAATCTCTTTCTCCTTTTAGACGACCTCCGTGGCCGAGTGGTGTACGCACCGGTTTCAAGGTGACGCTATGGGCGTTTGTGCACTACCACTGAATTTTACCGTTCCGGGAAAAAACGGATGCTTGTATTTATTTAATTACTATTATAAATGATTAATTACTAAAATACAAGCATCCGTTTTTTTCCGGATCGGTAAAATTCAGTGGTAGTGCACAAACGCCCTATCTCTAGTGTATCTCTAATACCGTCGTTGTTTCCAATTTCCATAATACTAGTGCTTAAGGGCAGGATCTTCCAAAAACTCTGTCTTTGTCTTTTTCCTTACGTGTGAAGAGTAATGAAAATAACCTCACTTTTTAATTTTTTCAATGTTTTTGTTGTTATTTTAAGCATAAATTCACTTTTTGAAAAAGTAGCCTGAGAATAGTCTACAATACGTCATTACCTATTTTTCTATATATTATTCGTGAATTAGAGTATAAAACCAAAAAAATATAAAAATATTGAAAATTGTCTTTGTTTTTTGATTTTTTTTATTGTCGAGTTACGATACGAATATCGTGTTTCTAGCCACAAAATAATCAAGATCGTTTATGAAACTTCAACATTATATTTTTATCTGCCATAATAAAGAATATTTGATTGTTTACTTTTGAATCAAAAATAGGTTGATTTCGATAATTTGGAAGCACGTGCCCTTAAGCTACTATACCTTGGTATTGGAACAATGTATGTGATAGTTTCCAATATTTATTTATTTTATTTATTTATCCATCCAAGGCTGATGATGATGATATTATAATCACATGGTTATAGTTCTTTGTTAATTAAGAAAAAACCCTACAGAATAGTTTACGACCTAAGGCCAGCAGATCCCATCAAAATCAAAATACATCAACATCATTCTTTAGGGCCCCAGGTCTGAAAGGATATCAAAAAGACATTTTGTCGCAACTATATTGTCAGTAAAAAAATTTGGACTTTATACACACCACAATGGTAAAGTAATCTTTGTTTTCTGATAGTTACAAATGAGATGATACGGTCGCTAGGGGGTTATCTAATCAGGTTAATCAAGCTTTTTAACGCACAAATATCAGCAGGAATAGTTTGGAGTGATAAGGCGACGGGTATGTGATGTGACACACCTCTAGCGGACGACACCTATCTTAATCCTTCGGCTATTATCTATATGATACCAATTTATTCACAAAAAAACGAATGCGTAATAATAGGGAAGTAGTTTCTTAAAACATTTTTGACAGAATGGTATAATTTGGACAGATTAATAACTAATAATCTAGTCAATGAATGATTCTAGATGGAAAGGTCGAATGCAGAAAGTTTGACCCAAAATGGATTCGGGCAGCGCGGGACCGATCGTTGTGGAGATCCTTTGGGGATGCCTATGCCCAGCAGTAGGCGTCGTACGGCTGAAATGATGATGAAGCGAAAACTATTTGAAACGTAGAAACAAGTGAAAATGGTACTAAGGCACTGAGCTTCTAGTGGCGAAAATTTTAAAGTGGTGTAACTTTTCGGCGATAGATGACAAATTATCATTAATGTACACATATTCTTTATGAGAATTTAAACCATACAGCAAAAGATATAAAATTGGAAGTTAGTACTGGGGCAGGCTTACGAGGAAAAGCAATAGAATAGCAATTTGGCTCCATAACAAACTTACAATGTAGTGTATATACGATTTCAAATAAATTTATGCATTCACAATGCTATTCTGTGAAAAATTGTGATAGGACCTGCCCTGTAAGTAGCTTTTTCAGGCGAGACACTCACAGTCACAGGGGGCTTGTGTGTGGTTTTTTTCTATCACAATTTTGCCTAAAGTGATATTAAGTAGTTACCATTTAGAAGCTACCGAGTTTTAGGAGCGATGGCCTTCTACGCAATTAGGCTTATCATCACATAAAAACATCCGCGTTGCGAATACTCCGGAGGCCGGCCTCGTGCACATCTCTATCATTATTTTGTTTACGTCTTTGACCCTTTTTTTTTGCAACATGATGACCCAGAATGAGTCACGAGTTGTTACATTTATCATTGTGTTGAATAAAACAAGTCCCAAAAATGATACAAAAACAATTTAGATTCAATATGATATACGACCACGATACACATCACTTTAGACACCGAAGAATGGCGTTCTAGAAATTAGCGTATAGATCTCATCCGAGTTGCGAATATTCTGGGGGCTGACCTCGCCTGAAGATGAGTTCAGGGTGCTTACCATCAACTCTTATTGCGGTTTTGTTTAGGACCTAAACTGATCTGCTTCGCTTATTCGTACCATGACAGCTTAATATCAATGACAGCGATTCAGTGATCAATCAATGACATTTCACAGCCGCTAAGCTGTCAGGAATTCTTATTTGACTTATAACCCGGTCGATTTAACATGACACCTGCATGTTATACCCGTCCCTCTCACTCTGCGGGCATGACAGAATCGAGTGAAAGAGACGGGTAGAAGAAAAAGGACAAATCGTTGGGTCATTCACATTTAGCAATTCATTTGCGATCCAGTTTTTACAAGGTCATAGTACGAAAGAAAGCAATTCATTTTAGGAACCTATTCTGCATCGCGCTATTTTGAATCGCTGTCTTTAAGTTGATGGTAGGCACCCAGGTCATGCGCCGACGCGCTAAACGTCACGCATCGGTTTGTTCACGTCATCATTGACCCTGCTAAATGATGGCCCAGAATGTGTCGCGAATGAGTCACACCAATGATTTTTGTTATCAGCATTTCTAAAAAATATGTAACTCGAGAAAAAATAATCTGTTTTTATTTTTTTCCTATCTTCAAAAATGACTGAGATATTAAACGTTAAAGTACGGCCTTCGAGGAAAATTTGGTTGAACCAATGGCATTAACGTGTGACGTCACGTCGCACTTCCGTATACCTACATAGAATCCTTTGGCTATATAGTTGCGCTCTCACGGTTTCGTAATAAATTTATTTATTTTTCTTATAGTCGATCAATGATTATTTTGTATTGAGCCCATGTGAAAAAACACCTTCAAATAATGTTTTATTTTCGTGAATAATAAATTAAATCAACTTTCGTAATGGTGGGCGGGATTCTGTCAATACATATAGCAACCGTCAAAACAAAATGTACTTACAACCTTAACTGACTTGGTAGTTAAATATGCACCCTAAAAACTGACAGCCATTTCGATAATTTTATACTGCTAGTGGCGCCTCCACCACTGGGTCAGATAAGTTTGTGGGATAAATGTCTTTCGATATCGACAGTAGGTGACAGTTTTAGAGTGCGCCTGCGTGCGGTCGAAATTGAATACTAATCATTTACCATAACCTTAGAACGAAGAAAATGTAACTAGCGTCAAAAACGCACGAGTTGCGCGAAGATTGCGCACAGACGAACTCTATGTAGGTACGGTTAGACGGAAATCACCCGCAACAGCCGCAAACAGAGATGTCAGTGCGACATGACGTCATCGCAATAGCGCGCAAGGAAAGCAAATTTTCAAAAGCTGGTGAAACTTTACAACGCTGTATCTTTGGAAATCCTAAGCAGATATCGATGAAACAAAAACTATTAGTACACGTGCATAACACGATCTGTGTTTATGAATTAAATATGTTCCCAAATTATCACTACGTGATCACTACGTGATGAACAGTAGTAGTGATAATTTGGGAACATAATTAAATAATTAATTCATAAACACAGATCGTCAGGCATTATATTATGGCTATGAGTATGTACCAAATCCACCGCTATAGGAACGGCTGGAATCGCTCTTAAAGGCAAGCTGTAAATTGTGATCTGCTGTCGAGTATACCTTAGTGATCTACTGTAGATCTGTTACTAGGCAACAGTGAACTTTTCCTCGTTTTATCTCTGTAACAAATCTTAGTCCTATCTCCTATTGAAGATAATAGATAAAAACCGAAATTGAACGGAAGTAGGTAATACCTACCTTTCCTTATAAGGTTATTATACATTTAATTAATTAGATATAAGAAAACCAATTAACTTTATCGTGTGCGTACAAATATAACAAAAGATATCAAAAATAGTCGTCATACAATGATTACAAAATTTGTAATCGCTACATTTAGTGGCGACTAAAATCCTAGCATAAGAAATTGTCAACATATGAGTTTACTAGCTGACCCGGCAAACGTTGTTTTGCCATATAATAGTGGACCCGGTCACCAACATCTAGTGTGTGTGTTTATACACCAAAAGTTGCTTACACCAGAAAACAGATAGCGCTAGTTACACACTACCAATAAAGGGGCTCAAGCTTGGTCTCTATTTCTTACATAAAAAATTACTCTGTGAAGTAGATTGAGTGTCAGATAACTCTGCGCGCATGCGCGACTGGGGCATTTTTAGCGCTAGCTACAGTACATTTTTTTATTCTAAGCTTATGGAAAAGATTAGTATTCGGATTTGACCGCGCAGACGTCAGTGATTACATACTCTTTGGAAACGGCAATGGAAGAAATGTCAGTTTTGTATCGAAGGTACGACAGTTAAACGATTTTTCATAGAAAACTACAATTTTTACTCAATTTTCCGGAATGATAAGTAGCCTATGTTACTCTCCAGCTCCCAAACTATCCCCATACCTAAATTCACGCCGATCCGTTGTCCCGTTTTTACGTGAAAGAAGGACAAACAAACAAACAAACAAACAAATAAACAAACAAACAAACACACTTTCGCATTTATAATATTAGTATGGATTTTTAGCAATGCAATTAGTGGCGGGTTGGATTAAAATCTTCTACTAATCAAGCGTTATCCGGATAGGATATTAATCCTTTTTTTCGTAGTCAGGACCAGGGTATAACGTTGCTAATTTGATGACGTAGGTACTCAATAACATTCAATCTTTGTTTATTATCATTACGACACTATCCATAGATCCAAAGGGCAATCCAAGTGAAGAGGTGACACTCATCATTTGCTTCAGAGAGGTTTTTAGAACGGTTGCAGTCGGCCGTACGCCTGTACAGTGGTATCTACAGGGTACAGTCAGCATCAAAAGTAACTGAACAAAAACAAGGTGGCAAAAGTAATAGTCACGTGTAAGTGTCTAAGCATACTCATCATTTAACATTTCAGGATTATATGACATTTTTTGTGTTCATATTAGATGGTTAAGGCAATAAATGCAAAAGTATATTACCTTACATTTTCCAAAAGAATCGTAAACAATATAATTTCAAAATTAACGGAAAGTGCAAAAACTCACAAGAGAATGAACGTATTTGACGCCTTGCATATTATCATGTGTGGCTAGACAGAAATGTGTGGCCATACTTAGATTTTAGGGGGGCTATCACGAAAACCAAACGTCGAAAATACGGCTCGATCTGACGATCATGTCGCCATCTCTGACGCTCAAATACGTATGAACAAAGACGGCTACACGATATCTTTTGAAGACAGCTTTTTCGAAGTTCTATTTTCATGGTCGCCCTCCTCATAAAGATATATACCTACTTATTTTGGAACTTATGCGTGAATGTCAACTACGTCACCGCAAGACAATCAAATTGAAAAAAATAAATATTTTAATTTTAGAACAATCATTTATTTGGATACATTCTAAAGAGTTTTAACAAATATATTTCAGTTACTTATGAAACAGTAATATGTCAGATATTTATGAAATGACACACAATCAAATAATTATAACTTCTCTAAAATTATCTATTTTTGAAATTTAAGTTTTAGTTTATTTAGAAGTTAGTGACTGTCATGTACTTTTGACTCAAAAGCTATGTCAGACAACTCTGGTCATTTCAAACGTAACATTAATTTGAAAATTTCATATGCTAAGCTACTTTTGATGCTGACTGTACCTACCTCAGATCATATAATACTATTGAGGTACCTACACTGGTATAAATAGGGATACGGCCGGGGTTACCATGAGTCGTTATAGTTACATCAAACCAATGCAAAACTGTGTAGAATTATGAGAATATTCCGATCGCGAACTGCAGGTAAAAAGGATGGAGCCGGCTGTTTTTGTAAAATAAAAAAAAATTACGATTCATAACTTTCACTTCTAATAATTACTAAATCACGTTTTGTAATACTTACGCTATCTATAGGTACTAATATTATAAAGAGGAAAGAATTGATTTTGTTTGCATCGAATAGGCTCCGAAACTACTGGACCGATTTAGAAAATTCTTTGACCATTAGAAAGCTACATTCTTCCAGCCCACTAAGGTGTTAGCAAGACAGCATGACGTGCTATATCTCATATCGCTCATGCTAGACCGGCAGAGTGACATAAAGGCTATATTTTATCCCGATATTTCCACGGGAACGGGTACCACGCGGGTAAGGGCGTTTGTGCACTACCACTGAATTTTACCGATCCGGAAAAAAACGGATGCTTGTATTTAATTAATTACTAATAAAAATGATTAATTATTAAAATACAAGCATCCGATTTTTTCCGGATCGGTAAAATTCAGTGGTAGTGCACAAACGCCCTAAAAGTGCGAGGATCCGGTAGTTTAAATATATATTTTTTATATTCTATTCTAATAAGTGTCATTCAAACAGGCAAAAGCACAGTGGCTGACCCTGCGTACTGATTCAGGGTGAACATCAGGATGGCGGGTGTACTTCTTAGATTAGCTTAAATTTATTGCAGATATTTGGTACCTGCTGTGTACCTTTACGTACCTCTTTTAAAAATCTGTGTACCTCCGTATTTACTAAGATATTCAAATCGCTAGGTACACCCGCGGACCTGACGTCAGGTCCGCGGGTGTATTTTAAACCAATGAGTGTATCGTAGTGAATTTGTGTATAGATTTGGTACCTTCTGTGTACCTGCAGAAACATGTATTAGACTTCCATAATTCGATAAGGTATCGAAGATATTCAATACAATAGGTACACCCGCCAACCCGACGTTAGGATATTTCTGAAACCAATGAGTGTATCGTAATGATTTTGAGTACAGATTTGGTACCTTCTGTGTACCTGCAGAAACATGTATTAGACGTCCACAATTCGATAAGGTATCAAAAATATTCAATACGATAGTTTGACCGTTTCCCATCCTGGGCCCTGTTTAACAAACGTTACAATCCTACTATGAGTAAGTTTAATTATATTGATATTATTATGTTTCACTATAAAGAATTTAAACTATAGATCAAGCAAGACTAAAAAATATCAGAAAAATATTAAAATCGAAAAATAAACGGCTGAGTTTTAGATTATTTAAAAATATATATTTTTACGTGGAACGTCTGCAAGCTCCGACTCCCTTTAACGACCTGAATGCGCGGCCCGTCTCGGATTTCAAAAACGGAGGAGAGCAGGGTTTTTTATCGCCCGCGCCCCTCCGCGGGTGCATGACGCAACGTTTACAAAAACACTCTTTACGTTCTATTGAAGTACTTCTACGAAAAACGGAAAACTGTTTTAGATAGCTGAATAACTGTAGCAACATTTTAAAAGAACAATGGCCACTGTCCATACATTTGAAATCATGTCAATGATTTGGCGTGTATAATTCCTCTTGATATCAAAATGTAATCGCTATATAAAACTGTTTATGGGTCTGAAGTCAGATTTTTCATTAAAGGCCATGGAAATCTAAAAAGAACACTTAAAGTTTTGAGGTTAGAAATCTCATTTATGTTTAAGACGGCTTATGACGTGACGCTGTCATGTCATAGCATGTAAAAACTAAAGGCAATACTACGTATTTGCTAGTTCACTTGAAGACAGCATAAAGAGGCTTATTATATATTGTATATCGTTACGATCAGTTGCGTGCGATACATAACGATACGATGATGTATCGATACAAAGCAATATGACACCTGTCAGATCAACACAATACGTTCCGTTTTAGGTAGCATAGTTGTTGAGTTTAGTCGTTCAGAAAATAAATGATAAGATATTGTGTTAGTAAGTCTTCAAAAAATGTTAAATGTATTTCATGTAATGGTGATGCTTCCTAGAATTAATATGAAATTATTGTTTGAAGCAGAAGTTATAAGCATCACATTATCGAATAAAGATCAAAAGTGTAACGGAACACCATCGGAACACTTTGACCGGTAGAGTGCGTTCATAATCCTTAACTTTGTCACTATTTTATGAAGAAAACACAATAATGTATTTTTCGTTGTTGGCCTTGAATGGGAATATAAATAGCATGGTTCGATTTGTGGATTTTTTAGCTATTTTATCCAATAGCATACATTATTATACAATCTAAAAAATATCAGGGATATAATGGCCATTGTTCTTTATTTGCGATGGTAAGAAAGTTTTTGTCAAACGTCACGATCCCGTATTAAAAATCGTCGCACCTTAAATCACCTATTTTTCAGATTTTGATCAGTCTCGTGATCTCGTTTTTTGTGCTTATTTACGTATGTACTTACATTTAATTTATTTTAATTTGTATGTAGTTCTTATATAGTTCTTTCAACTCATTATAGTGTCAACCCACACGTACTACAACCACAACACGTGGGCAGGGCGCATTTTGTATTCGAAATGTACATTTTGTCGTCATTATCGACCGCTTGAGTGCCAATCACAACGCAACCACCAGCGACGACAGTGCGAACTAGCGGCCGGCCACATTGCATACGACGTAACCACATCACAACTACTAGTGAAAACGGACTAACATCAACATTTTTTCGCACAACGACAACGCAACTGCAAAAAGCTGCATCGACACTATTCACACGTACCATATTTTGTCGCTGTGATGTAGGGGGTCGACACATAGTGTAGTAGAAGAAGGCATTGTTTTGTTTCTTGTCAAAAATAAAAGAATGTTTCCTTTCAGAGATATTTGTAGAGTACTTTCTCTTCATGTCATGCCCCGTAACTCTGGGACACCCATTATATTGTTAGAATCTTTAAATTTTAAAATGTCCATAGCCACTGCTATTATTCGGTTTTTTAACTTTGTAAGATTTTGATCAACTCATCGGTAGCTGCGGACTTTGGATAAATATTATTACTTATAGGATAAAACAGTTCTAAGGTTGATACTATTTTATTTTACAAGTTTTAGAAAACTTTCAACTTCTTAATGTAACACGGTAATCATCGGAATATTCACTGAGGGAAAATAAAATAAAATTACAGATAGATCACTAGTTGGATTTAGTTAGGTACTTTAAAGAGTTTTCAAAAGCAAGACAGTTCTAAGGTTTATGATACTATTTTATTTTACAAGTTTAAGAAAAACTTCTAACTTTATAATGTAGGTAACACGTAACTAATCATCGGAATATTCACTGAAGGCAAATCCTACTATAATATTATAAATGTGAAAGTTTAGATGTTTGGATGTTTAGATGTTTGGATGTTTGTTACTCAATCACGCCAAAACGGCTGAACGGATTTGGCTGAAATTTGGGATACAGATACTTTGTAGCCTGGAGAGGAACAAAGGCTACTTTTTATCCCGTAAAAACGTCACATTCCCGCGGGATAACGTCGTGTAGTCCACGCGGGCGAAGCCGTGGGCGGAAAGCTAGTAAAAAATATTTATTAAAAATTTATTTCATTTACAGTTTTTTACAGAAGAAACTTGGTTGATAAAGTAAAGTACAGTCAAGTACAGTCAAGTATAGTCAAGTACAGTCAACTACAGTCAAGTACAGTCAAGTGCAGTCAAGTGCAGTCAAGTGCAGTCAAGTACAGTCAAGTAAAGACAAGTACAGTCAAGTACAGTCAAGTACAGTCAAGTACAGTCAAGTACAGTCAAGTACAGTCAAGTACAGTCAAGTACAGTCAAGTACAGTCAAGTACAGTCAAGTACAGTCAAGTACAGTCAAGTACAGTCAAGTACAGTCAAGTACAGTCAAGTACAGTCAAGTACAGTCAAGTACAGTCAAGTACAGTCAAGTACAGTCAAGTACAGTCAAGTACAGTCAAGTACAGTCAAGTACAGTCAAGTACAGTCAAGTACAGTCAAGTACAGTCAAGTACAGTCAAGTACAGTCAAGTACAGTCAAGTACAGTCAAGTACAGTCAAGTACAGTCAAGTACAGTCAAGTACAGTCAAGTACAGTCAAGTACAGTCAAGTACAGTCAAGTACAAACAAGTACAGTCAAGTACAGTCAAGTACAGTCAAGTACAGTCAAGTACAGTCAAGTACAGACAAGTTCAGTCAAGTCCAGTCAAGTACTGTCAAGTACAGTCAAGGACAGTCAATTATGGCCTACAACGTAACAAGTGATAGCAAAATTCGACGAGTCGTGTAAGCCTTTCGGTAGCTTAGTTGGTCAGAGCATCGGGCCGGATTCCCGGAGGCGCGGGTTCGAATCCCGCCTGAAAGCTACTTATGGGGCTCGTGGTTTTTTACTATCACATTTTTCCTATAAGTACAGCCAAGTACAGCCAAGTACAAACACGTTAAAAAACCAAGCCAAGCCAAGTTAAAACAGTTACAGTACAGTAGAGTATCATTAATTATGTTTTATGCATTAACAATGGGAAATTAGAAGAGATTTCTTCAATCTTGCTTGATGATGAGAAAAAAACGAAAGATACCTTAATTTTTAGTTTTTTACATTCACAATGCAATTTTTATTACTGTAAAAATTGAAAATGAAGTATTTAGAAAAAATGAAAGAATCGTGTTGCAGTTTGTAGCCACAACAGTAAATCCTACTTCCTATCCTATCCTACTTAATATAAATCTGAAAGTTTGGATGTTTGTATGTTTGTTACTCAATTATGCCAAAACGGCTGAACGGATTTGGCTGAAATTTGGGAGACAGATACTTTGTAGCCTGGAGAGGAACATAGGCTACTTTTTATCACGGAAAAATATCATATTCCCGCGGGATAACGTCATGTAGTCCACGCGGGCGAAGCCGCGGACGGAAAGCTAGTTTATAATAAAACAGAAATAAAAATAAAATGGTTTAGGTATTTTATATATTTTCATTTATATGATTTTCTACTGTACTTTACAAGTTGTTATATCACTGCAAGAATTAGTGTCATGGTAAACAGTGTTTATTAAAAACTATACTACCATTTCATTCAAATAATTAAAATTTCGGTCACTCTCAAAGTCTACACATTGTGTTCTCTTATCTCAAGGATGAAGCATAAAGTATAATTGATGATTATACGATCTTACCTTAGTGACGTTCTATCACAATTATACGAAGGCTTCATCCGAAGAGACTAGAACCCACCCTCCCATACCATACCCATTAATACGTCGAAATATAAATTATTTGAATGCCGTTTATAATTGTCTACCCTGTGTAAGGAGTTAAGGTAAAATACACAATTTATTAGAGGGTCGCTTAATTAATGCCTTTTTGCTCCGAACTGTGACCACTCTCGAGATTCCATCCTGCCCAGGATGTTCCTCTACAACTTTTCCATAGAGCCAGCGACATGGAGGGAGACCGTCCTCCTTAATGAGTACAATATCCCCGACCTTCGGCTGTGGTGTTTGGGTTGACCATCGGTACCTATGGAAAAACTGATTTAAATATTCCCGTGACCATTTTCGCCAAAACTCTTGACTCATGCGCTGCGTATATTGCCATCTCCGAATGGAACTAACATTGGACGACTCATAATTATAATCTGGGGCTGTCACTAACGGTTCACCCACAAGGAAATGACCCGGTGTCAGAACTGTTATATTATCCAGATCTTCGTCCAGTCTCGACAACGGTCTCGAGTTGAGGCAGGCTTCAACTTGAGCTAATACTGTTGCCATCTCTTCATAAGTTAAAGTAGATGAGCCAATAACACGCTTTAGATGTGTCTTCGCAGATCTAATACCTGCTTCCCATAACCCACCGAAGTTGGGAGCGTGCGGAGGTATGAAATGCCAAGCAGTGTTATTATTCGCCAATTCTTCTGCGATTTCTGTGAGGATACTAGATTTCTCATCAACGAACAACTTCTTGATTTCTGTCGAAGCACCAACGAAATTAGTACCGTTGTCGCTCCAAATGTCCTCACATCTACCCCTTCTTGCGACAAATCGCTTGAACGCTTGCAGAAATCCCTGCGTTGTGAGGTCACTTACTGCCTCTAAGTGTACCGCTTTGGTACACATGCATACAAAAAGGCATATGTAGCCCTTGTACGACTTGTATCCACGACCTTTTGCTGTACGCATTTGTATTGGACCAGCGAAGTCTACTCCAGAACGTAGGAATGGACGAGCCGGCGTAACTCTTACACTGGGTAGTTGGCCCATCAATGGATTATGTGTACTACCGCTATGTTTGACACATGTAACACATTTTCTTATATGAGCCTTGACCAACTGCTTGATGCCTATTATAAAATAATTATTCCTTATATAATTCATTGTCTTACCGAAGACGAAGAAGAAATTTGGACAAGATTTTCATCATTGACAAGAATGGTTAGAGTGCTAGCGTATTGCAGAAGATTTTTAGAATTGAAGAAGCCTAAACTAGAAAGAAATAAAGGTTATTTGAAAGCTAAAGAATTAAAAGAAACTTTAGAGGTATGTATACGTAAAGATCAGGAAAATTATTTTAATGAAGAAATAAAAGTTACGAAGAAAGGAGAAGAAGTTAAGAAGAATAGTCCCTTAAAAGCATTAAATCCAATATTAGATGAAATAAAAATCTTAAGAGTAGGCGGAAGGCTACAAAAATTCCCATTGTTTCCTAGATTCAGGATCAAGTTTCAAACAGAGAATGTGAATTATAATGATATCCCAATTACTGATATCAATACCAAGATTCTTTAACCCACTTAAGCAATCATTAGTTGTATCCATTAGCTCTTTCAAATTATTAGAAGATTCGACAGTTAAACTCCTTTGACTCAAAAAGCGCTTTAAGATATAATGTGATAGATAATGTTTGTTATCATACCTAGACTTAAGTTGATTCCAACATCGTTCATAATTAGCTTCTGCTATTGGTACTTGCCTGAGTAACTGCTCTGCTTCACCAGCTAATGAGCTCTTGAGATAATGCATTTTTTGCACATTATCTAATTTGGCATTATTATGAATTAAAGACATAAATAGGTCTCGAAATGTGACCCATTCTGTATATTTTCCAGAGAACGTAGGAATAACTATTTTCGGTAATTTAAATGATTCTACATTAGAGCGCTCTGATTTATTACTATTACAAGTTTGAGCTATATTGTTAGTAAAAGAATTAAGATTAGTTTTAAGCTCTGTTTAAATCTCTTCAGTTTGTTCATAAAAATCTTTTTTACAATAATCATGCTCCTTTAATTTAGCACCATACGTTTTAACAAGTGTTTTATGTGTTTCAGAAAAATCCAGCCACATTTTTTCCAGTGATTCTAACCTAGTTTGGCAATAAGCTTGTGTAATACGTTCTTTGGGAGATTTCTTATAATTCCTTCTAGCTTTAGAAATTTTTTCATAAACATCTACTTGCAAATTGATTTCGGAATCCATTGTTGCCAAATATTAAGTGTAAAAACTTAACAAATTGTATAAGAACTAAAGCAAAGCAAAAGCTGTTTTTAATTGATAAATTAGTAATAGTTTTTAATATTAATCTGTGAATAAGACTTGTATATTTACAATTTACTTCAAGCTATAGCGCAACAGAGAAAGCACTCACAATAAAAAATATAAACAATAAAACCAAAACAAATTTAGTAAAAGGTTGAGCAACGCTATTCTACTATAAAGCCTTTTTACTACTTATAACGCTAAAATTATCTTTAAAAATCTACTAGATTTCCAAGTAAAAACTTACAATATTTTAACTAAGTCTTTTTACTAGTAAAAAATTCATAAATTTTTCTAAGTGTTTAGAACTTACTACAACTCTGGCAAAAATCGGGCATAGGTTCCCCGTTTCAACCAAATTCTTAAAATTCTAACTAAGTCTACTTATTAACTAACACAAAATTCACTAAGTCCAAATTTGCCTCGAAAATTCTAAGTTGAATATTTTTCGCTAATCTTCAAAGTTAATCTTCTTTAATATTTAAAGTTCAAAATCCTTTAATTTTCACTGTAGTAAAAAGTTCAAACACTCACTATTTCTATCTCGCTCACTCGTGCGTGATGTCACCTTATTTGTCGTCCTTGTCTTCCATCAACTGGTACCTGGATCCTGACCGCTGCTCCTCATCAGAACTGGTCCCGAAGTCCAAAGCCGGATTCACCACCAAACCTGGACCCCTGCTGCAGCAGCTCCAACTCCTGAAGCTGATCTGCTCCTCTTCCCAGGGTACTTTTCCCGTATAGTCCTCTTTTCCAAAAAATGCGATACCGCTAGACCGACTGTTCCGGAATGGGATGAGGGTTCCCAAATCCGGCTCGTAAGGACCATGTACAACCCCGGTGGGGTTAGTTACAGGTCGAATACGAGGGATGCAACAAAGGGATGCCAAATAAAAACAACCTCTGTACATCAACGGTGTATTCAAAAATGGTTACCAATATTAACAAATCATTTCACCCTATGAAAATATTACAGTCACTCGTAACCGCGATTCTAAATACTACAGCGCCATCTATCGAGCTAATATGTAGTTACAAAAATGGGTTCGAGTCGGTGTCTGTACAGAGAGTTTCTTTTGACGTTTCATCGTTAGTTCAAAAAATTGTACTAGATGGCGCTACCCAACCATAGCGACCTAACTTTTTCAGATTAGTTCAGAATATACAATCTAGGTGCAACAATTCGCACCAAAAATGTCATTAAGGGTTTGATAAAAGATCTGAAGAAGTAAACGAACTAGAACGTAGTAGAAAATCGCAAAGAAAATAGTCTGACATCACCATACGAATATCGTTTCCGAATATCAACAAAAAGTTGAACACAAATTGAAACAAAGTAACATCAAAACTGTACCACCCTATTTTTTGGCAAATAAAGAATTTGTATTTGTAAAAAAAAAAAAAAAAGGTTGCAAGGAGTCTCTGAACCGGAGTGTGTTGTGTTACAGTTACATAGAAAAATTTCTGTAGGAAACTCTCCCATTGTGATAGAACGTCACTAAGGTAACTTCGTTTAATCATCAATTAGACTTTACAAATATGTAAGATTTTTAGTTGTAAAATTCTTACATATTATTTGTAAGTTTGGTTTAACAGCACGTCTTGTATTACAAGTCTACAAATTAGTCCCTTTTTACATAATTGTAGACTTGTAAGTTTCGTTTAACAGGGCCCTGGTGACAGGATGGCGCACACTGGTTCCATATTGTAAAAATAGGGACTATGGTGCAATTTTGACAGATAGATTGTACTTTATTTTCAAGAAATAAGGCTTAGATACAATTCAAATTTAAACGCGATAGTAACGTTTGCATTGGTAAACTTACACTCTGGGTATAGATTTGGTACGGTTTGTGTACCTGCAGACCAATGTTCAAGGGTAAAGGTTTCCAAGAAACGACAAAATGTATAATTGCGCAATTACTTTTATTATATTTGTAATCAAATAATGATGTACAAATCGAACCCAGGAGTCGGGACATCCAGAGATAGCGGAACCCTAAAAACCGGTGCGTACATCAATTAGCCACGGAGATCGTCGTGTTACATATTTACAAGTTGTTGGGTGGATTTTCAAAGGATGATTTTTAGACGTCACAGCCTCTTAAAACAAAACCAATGATCAAGATGCTTTAAATGTATTTTTGTTGAAAAATTGAAAATTCAGAAAATATCGACCCCTCTCACAACACACTCAATTTTTCTAAATACTTCATTTTCAATTTTTCAATAATAAAAATTGCATTGAAAATGCAAAAAAGTAACAATTTAAAATAACATGAATTTTTGTATCATTAATTGACAAATAAAAGGTACAGAAAATGAACTAAAACTATTTTTCTTACGTGTTACGCGGAAGAAATAAATAAGTTACGAAAATACCCTTAACTATGACGTGTCACACTCGTAAATACGCGCAATTAAATGCGTATAACAAGTTCTCCTTAAAACCAATCATTATGAACTAAGATTATGCGAAACTTATGTTACATATTTACAACTTGTTGGGTGGATTTTCAAAGGGTGATTTTAGACGTCACAACCTCACAACCTCTTAAAACAAACCTAATGATCAAAATGCTTTAAATGTATTTTTAAATCATTAATTGACGAATAAAAGGTACATAAAATGAACTAAAACTATTTTTCTTACGTGTTACAAGGATAAAAAAAGAACTTACATACGAAAAATATTCTTAACTATGGTGGTATCATAGATTAATAACTCTTCGCTTGGCGGGTGGTATAACGTGCCGCACTTGTGAATACGCGCAATCAAATGCGTATAAAAAGTTTTCCTTAAAACCAATCATTATGAAATTTTAGGTTATGCGAAACTTACTCGTATGATACATATTTACAACTTGTTAGGTGAATTTTCAAAAGGTGATTTTTAACGTCACACACCTCTTAAAACAAAACTAATGATCAAAATGGGTAAAATGTATTTTTGTATTGACCAGTAAAAGGTATAGAAAATAAAAAACGATAATTGTTGCGTATAAAAAGTTTTCCTAAAAACCAACCATTTTAAAACTTGCGGAATACTTAGAAACAAGGTAGGTATAGTTATTTAAAAAAACAGCAATTTAGTAAATAGTTTTTAAAGATACTTATTGAATACAATTGTCACATCAAAATCATAATTTTCACAACCTGTATTTAGACGCTTCTAGCTCATTGTCTGGTCGGTGGATCGCCATATAACTACTCTTGCTTGGATTAAAGATGTCACAGTCACAGCCACTTTGTTCCAAGACTTTTAAGACTACACACTTGACACGTGGTAGGTAGATGTATTCTGTAAACCGCTTTACAATTTAATACGAGAATAAAAAAATTAAAAAATTAAGGGGATACATAAATGGAACTGAAGCTGGGTTTGTTGAGAGATCTCTTTCTCGAAGTTGGACTCCCTTATTCGTCGTACATTACCAAGTTTGATAACTGGCTTTCTACAAGTAAAAATAATTCTTCCTAGCTTACCCGGTTTTCAAATAGGAATTTTTTTCCTAGTAGAAAACCGTAATTTTATTTAGTTTTCTACGAAGTTTTTTTTTCTTCTTAGCTTACCCAGTTATCAGAGAAGATTTTTTTTGTCCTCGTAGAAAGCTGTGAATTAAATCACAGCTTTGTACGTGATACGTGTATGTGTTGTTCTCAGAAAAAGAATTTTTCCTACTTAGCCAATAGATCTGATAGACCGAATAATTACTTAGATTAAGTTTTACTTAAATAATTAGACCATCCAACCAACCGTCGAAAGGTCGTGGGTTCGAACTCCATCAGAGCTGGTTGTGAGACGGGTCGATTTTTTCTAAATACTTCATTTTCCATTTTTCAATAATAAAAATTACATTGTAAATGCAAAAAAGTAAAAATTTAAATAACTTGCAATATTAATTTCATCTTTAGCGATTGCCAAATACCTGGAAAGGTATTTCTTTCGCGTGTGAGGGTAGTAATATCTCCACATTGATGAAATTAACGCTGACTATACAGCGCGTAAGAAGTATTGGATAAATCCGACGCTTCTCGTAACGACTCCGTAGCTCAGTGGTTAGAACAGTCGCCCGGAAAGCGAAAGGTTGTGGGTTCGAATCCCATCGGAGCTGGTTGTAAAACGGGTCGATTTTTTCTAAATACTTCATTTTCCATTTTTCAATAATAAAAATGAATAATTATTAGGTCTATCTGATCTAATGGCTACAAAGGGAAAGTTCTTCTTCGTAGAACAACACGTGCAAAGCTGTGATTGAACTCACAGCTTTCTACGAGGACAAAAAAAAATCTCCTCTGATAACTGGGTAAGCTAAGAAGAAGAAAAAAATCTTCGTAGAAAACTAAATAAAATTACGGTTTTCTACTAGGTAAGACAAAAATTCCCATTTGAAAACCGGGTAAGTTAGGAAGAATTATTTTTCCTTGTAGAAAGCCGATTATCAAACTTGGTAATGTACGAGGAACTTAACTGACCCAGGTAAACATAGAGATCAATAACTTATCTGCGGTTTGCCGATGGTGTAGATACTCCACACATATATTTAATTTCCTTGGATATCAAATTGTGGTTGCTAAAAAAACGTGCAACCTAAGTCCCTAATTTTACAATATGGAACCAGTGTGCATGCACCATACTGACATCAGGATGGCGGGTAAACTATTGATTTGAATATTTTCTATACCTTATCGAATTGTGGACGTCTAATACATGTTTCTGCAGGTACACAGAAGATACCAAATCTATACTCAAAACCATTACGATACACTCACCGGTTTCAAAAAAATCCTAACGTCAGGTTGGCGGGTGTACCTATTGTATTGAATATCTTCGATACCTTATTGAATTATGGAAGTCTAATACATGTTTCTGCAGGTACACAGAAGGTACCAAATCTATACACAAATTCACTACGATACACTCATTGGTTTAAAATACACCCGCGGACCTGACGTCAGGTCCGCGGGTGTACCTAGCGATTTGAATATCTTAGTAAATACGGAGGTACACAGATTTTTAAAAGAGGTACGTAAAGGTACACAGAAGGTACCAAATATCTGCAATAAATTTAAGCTAATCTGAGAAGTACACCCGCCATCCTGATGCTCACGATTCAGGTGAGAGGTCGTGGACGTGGTTGATCCATTCTCAACTCTTGTTAGTTCATCCGAAACACAAGTAGATAATTGGGTATTTGATTGAATTTTTTTTATTGGCTTAAAATGTTTATTGAACTAGTAGAAACACAACATAGGTATTTATTTTCAAGTATCTTGCATATTTTCAGCGATATAGAGCATCAAACTTTCTGATTAGACAAGGAGAGTGCGATAGAAATGTGACGTCACATTTCTATAGCGCCATAGATATACCTACTCTCGCCATAGATAATTTCGTTTTAGAAAGAGATAGCTAGGGTCACAATTAAATAGCTCATAATTCGCTTGTTATAATACAGATTGAATTTCTTTTTTCACATTTGCTATTCAATAATGTTGTATTTCTGAATATCATAATTAAATATCTATATTTCCACAACAGTCAAATACCCAAATTACATCGGAATCGAATCAATGTAGGTATATGTCATGTTAACTGATTCTTTAGTATACTATTTGCTTTAAAAGCTTTACGTACCGATAAATAAATAAATAATAAATATTGGACACTATCAGAAACATTGTACCAATATCATACTATAGTAGCTCGAGTACTAGTATTATGGAAATTGGAAACAACGACGGGTATTACCACATACACCCAGACCCGATGAAAAATTTAAAAGGTCGATTTCAGTATTTACGTGACCGGAAATCGAACCTGGGACCTCTATAGATAGCGGCACCTTGAGAACTTGTGCGTACACCACTCGGCCACGGAGGTCGTCAAACCTATTAAGGCGCTACTCGGAAAAAGTATGGACTCTTTGATATAAAACTATAGGACTGTTAGAGTTGTTATAAATCTGGTAATAAGATATATATTTCTTCATACCTTTATCTAGAATCGTATAGTTTCAGAAACACGATTTTATGATTTTGGCTCGACACTTTTTATTTTCGAAAATACCTCAAAAAAATAAGACATATCAAGATTATTCTTAAATGGGGATACATATACTATTGAAAATTGGTTTAATTAGTGGACACCAATAATATTTAGGATCGTATAGAAGCATTTTTAAAAATCGCTATAGTTTTTGAATACGAAGTGATTTTGTGTTTTTTTTGCGTAATCGGCAAAATCGGTCTCGCTCGCGCGCGTCGTTTTCTCATTGCTATCTCGCTTTAGCATAATTTTTCCGAGTATCGCCTTATGGACCGAATCCAACCAAACTCTGTGTTCTCGCGCATTTTTCACCGCCAGTGTCTACGTGACAAACCGACCACTGTCACATGTCTGTTCGGTTCTCAGCGTTTGTTCCACGGGGGCATTGTTCGACCACGTGGTGTCTCACATGACCACGACTCATCGCGCTAATTATAAACTTGGGTCGACCACCGGCTTACGTACTAATTAGAACTAGTTGCACAATTAATATGGGTCAGGTGTTGCGCTTATTTCAGTATAAGGCTATTTTTTATCTTTGCACGTGCATATACACTATGCGCTTATGCAGACTTCAGTTGAAGGTGTGTCAATCGCTACGTAACATTTGCACGTCCAATATTTTCTTTATAATAAGCTATTTGGAAATGATAATAGTATAGAAAAATTTTAATTGAAGTATTTAGAAAAAATTTACCCGTCTCACAAACAGCTCCGATGGGACTCGAACCCACGACCTTTCGCTATCCGGGCGACTGCTCTCAGTCAAGAGCAAATTGCATTGTAAATGCAAAAAAAGTAAAAATTTAAATGATAATAGTTAGTATCTTTTCCGCTTCTGTGGGCCATTGCGTCTGTTTGTATAACATTATAGAATGTGGAATAAGTTGTGCCCTTGTACATTTCTTCTCTGTATATGTTTTTCTATTAAAACCTTTATGTGTACAGAATTATTAGATAAATAAATAAATAAATATATATTTATCATATAAATCAAATTTGTTTCAGGGGGTAACGCTCGCGCCATAACAGCCGGACAGAGTCTTTTTTGCATGGATAATATTCTAGAGAACTAGGAGAATTTCAGCATAACTAGTTTGAAATAAAGTCGCTTTCCGCCGTCCACCTTCTTCTTAGTTGGGCAATCTTGACAGAGGGTCGTAGCTGTCGATGGACCAGTACCCCGAGTGTAAGTTTTTATGTCAAGCAAACGCAAACTATTTCGATTCCGTATTTATGTCAATTTGTATGAAAACTATATAACTGCGCTACTCGCCGCTAGAGGCGCTAATACAGTTTTCATACAAATTGACATAAATACGCAATCGAAATAGTTTGCGTTTTTTGACATAAACACTTACACTACGGGCACTGTCCGCAACCCTTTCACCCTTATTCCAAGACGTGGACTAAAATAGTCCTGGTGTACTAAACTGGGGTGCAGTCACTTTCATTTCCCAAATGAAAGACAGAATTAGCATCAGTTTTAAACCAGGTTTAACTTTAGTCCACTTGCGTCTACCAACGTATTTATGAAATCGCATTAAGAATGCGATTTCATAAATAGTAAGAATGATTTAACTGGTTTAATTAAAGTTCTAGAAAGGTTTTATGTTTTGCTATATACACAATAGCACCCGTATGAAGCAAAAGCGAAATTTGTAATTTTATGCCTAACTTACAAGATATTACATGATTGCTATAACCATACAAAGTGAAGTATTTACGTGTACTTTATGATACAAAAAGCACAAGGCGACAGTGAGTGACTCAAACATGGGTTAAAAATAAATATAACATTTCTTCTACTGCATAATACTTACGCGTTGTGTTTATTTACGACTCAAAAGATTTACAGCACTTCCGACGACGGCTGACGTCAATGCTACGTTAATTATTTTATGGATGTTTGTTACTCTTTCACGCAAAACCTACTGAACGGATCTGAATGAAATTTGCAACAGATATAGATTATTCTAGCTAGCTATACTCTAATTCTGGAAATATTGAAGTTTGATTTTCACTGTTAAGAAGCTACTCGGAAAAGTATGGACTTTTTGATATAAAACTATAGGACGGTTAGAGTTGTTACAAATCTGGTAAGAAGATATATATTTCTTCATACTTTTATCTAGATCCGTATAGTTTCAGAAACATGATTTTATGATTTTGCTTCGACACTTTTTATTTTTGAAAAGACCTCTAAAAAAATACGAAAATTCAAGATTATTCTTAAATGGGATTACAAATACTATTGAAAATTGTTTTAATTAGTAGACACCAATAATATTTAAGATCGTGTAGAAGCATTTTTAAAAAATCGCTGTAGTTTTTTAATACGAAGTGATTTTGTGTTTTTTTTTGCCTAATCTGTAAAATTAGGCAAAAAAAACACGTATTATATGAGAAAACGACGCGCGCGGGAGCGAGACCGATTTTGCAGATTAGGCAAAAAAAACACAAAAATATTATTGGTGTCCATTAATGAAACCAATTTCCAATAGTGTAAGTAACCCCATTTAAGAATATTATTGACTTTTCGTATTTTTTAAAGGTCTTTTCGAAAAGAAAAAGTGTCGAGGCAAAATCATAAAATCGTGTTTTCGAAACTATACGAATCTAGATAAAGGTATGAAGAAATATATATCTTATTACCAGATTCGCAACAACTGTAACCGTCCTATAGTTTTAAATAAAAAAGTCCATATTTTTCCGAGTAGCGCCTTAAATCATCATCAGCCATTTAATGTCCCCACTGCTGGGGCACTAGCCTTCCGTATGGATGGATAAGGAGAATAGGCCATGACATGACCCATCACGCGGGCCCAGTGCGGATTTGTGGGTATTAACGACTGCAAGTGCAGCCGGGACCAACGGCTTAAGGCGATACTCGGAAAAATTATGCTAAAGCGAGATAGCAATGAGAAAACGACGAGCACGGGAGCGAGACCGATTTTGCCGATTACGCAAAAAAAACACAAAATCACTTCGTATTCAAAAACTATAGCGATTTAAAAAAAATGCTTCTATACGATCCTAAATATTAGTGATGTCCAGTAATTAAACCAATTTTCAATAGTATATGTATCCCCATTTAAGAATAATCTTGATATTTCTTATTTTTTAGAGGTATTTTCGAAAATAAAAAGTGTCGAGCCAAAATCATAAAATCGTGTTTCTGAAACTATACGATTCTAGATAAAGGTATGAAGAAATATATATCTTACTAGCTGACCCGGCAAACGTTGTTTTGCCATTTAAATTATAGTATACTTTATATAGGACTTCGTATCACCATTATTAGACTGATGAAAATAAATAATCACGAAGTTTTATATGTTGTAAGTCTGCGCGCATGCGTGACTGGTGCATTTTTGGCGCTAGTTACAGTCCTTTTTTCTTTGTTCTAATCTTATGGAAAAGATTAGTAGTATTCGATTTTGACCGCGGCGGCCATGGAGCTAGACTTAATACTGAGGTAACTGGAGCTCTCACCCTGTACCCCTAGTGTAAGTTTTTATGTCAAAAAACGCAAACTATCGTGAGTGCGTATTTATGTCAATTTGTATGAAAACTGTATCAGCGCCTCTAGCGGCGAGTAGCGCGCTTATGCAGTTTTCATACAAATTGACATAAATACGTACTCGAAATAGTTTGCGTTTGCTTGACATAAAAACTTACACTCGGGGTACTGTACCCCTAGTGTAAGTTTTTATGTCAAAAAACGCAAACTATCGTGAGTGCGTATTTATGTCAATTTGTATGAAAACTGTATCAGCGCCTCTAGCGGCGAGTAGCGCGCTTATGCAGTTTTCATACAAATTGACATAAATACGTACTCGAAATAGTTTGCGTTTGCTTGACATAAAAACTTACACTCGGGGTACAGAATAAAAAAGTGTACCCAGCAAATTTGACATTTAGTATGTAATGGCTGTCAGTTGTCACATACCTATGACGTATTTTTTTAAAGTGTAGGTGAGACGGAAGACAACCACTGTGTAATTTTTGATCACAAAAAAGTGTTAGTACTGCACTCTTCAGTTACCTCAGTATTAAGTCTACCTCCATGGCGGCGGCGGAAGCGGCCATGGACAAAATGACAGTTTTTTGTATAAGGTTCTTTTTTTTAAGAATAAACGTTTCATTTGAATATCTTTCCTGTTCCGGTGACAGTGGCGGCGCTTATGGTTGACAGCAAAAAGCAAAATGAAATTAAACAAAACACGTTAGTTCCAGTTTTGGCCACCGGAACAGAAAACGTTGTCGCACTGAACGGAAAATAGAAACGAAACGTCAGCTCGTGCGGTGACAACGGTGCGATCTTCGAGCAACGCGGGTCTTCCGTCCCGGAAGGGAGTAGCCTGCGAGTTTACTCTATTCAAATAGTTCTGTCGTTTTTTGGGGGGGGGAAATGTGCACACAAGTGCAATTCCGTATACTTACATACAAAAACAATACTGTAAAGACGACACTAACACATAGAAAATGAAACAATACAGCGACAATTCGTGTACGGATGAGTCACAACTCACTCACACATTGCCTCGATTTCAACGTAAATAGGGCTGGACTCAACTGTCGATGCAGCAATATCGATAAATTTCAATTTCGGAAGAAGGACTAATAAAGGTAACAAACTGAAACATATTACTAATATTATTTTTATTTATCGGTTAAACAATTATTGCTTAACTAGTGGATCCTCGCGGTTTTACCCGTGAGGTACCTACCCGTTCCCGTGGGAATGTCGGGATAAAATATAGTCTATAGCCTTCCTCTCTAAATGGACTATCCAACAATAAAAGAATTTTTCAATTCGGTTCAGAAGTTTCTGAGATTAGCGCGTTTAAACAAACAAACTCTTCAGCTTTATAATATTAGTTAAGATTTCTTATAATTATTATTAGGTATTTATGTAGGATCTTACTAACAGTTTTTGATATTCTATTATATAAAAATCTCGTGTCACGGTGTTTGTGGTTGCGCTTCTCCAAAACGGTTCGAACGATTTTGTAGTAATGTTTTTTTTCTTGGCAGGTACGAGAATAGTAATAAGGCTTAATATTATACCGCTATTTCTAAGAGCTGATGATTTTATACCGCAATCGCTACTGATAATCTGTTTTGTAAGAGTGCGACCACATACGCGCCGTGACACGAGATATTAAAATTCAATATTGCTATTTAGGTTGAGATTACAACACTTGTGAACGTCAAAGCAGCTACGCCATCAGTTCGCAAATCCTACGGCGGGAGACCTTGCAAGAAGAACCGGCAAGAAAACCTTTAAGGGCAATCTTTTTCTCCCTGTTATATTTTATACAGAGTCGTCAAATTGAAATTGAATTCCATCACAATAGAATACTTAATTTAAGTAGTAACATTTGCACTTAATATTATATAATATATTAAGTGCAAATTCTTCGATACAAGTCTACGAAAAGTATTAATTTTGTTTGAGTGCTTGGCGGCGGTTTTTGTCTTGCTTTACGATATTGCTAAATTTACAAATTACTCGCTTGGGAACAATATTAGTGTGTCAACCGAATCAAACATAATTATTTTTAATACCTTATTGTATTTTATTGATTTTTGTCGCCTTCAACATGAAATGTGCCGGCTGCCAGAAATTATTATTGGAAAACGACAATCTGAAGTGCAACACTTGCGCGTCCTTATATTGTCTGGCGTGTCTCAGTATTTCTCAGGGTACTGTTGTCACTGACATGGGCCCCAAACAATTGGCAAAGCTAAAATGCCCTTCCTGCTGCAATGTCACCAGGCGTCCAAATAGAGATAACTCTCCTGTACGCCCCGCTACTCCTTGTGGAACGCTGAAGCCCTGCACATCGAAAACCATAAATACCGCAGTTAGCAAAAGTTCCAGCCCCGTCATACCACAGCAAGGAAGTAGCGATGTTAGTACAATCGCCATCTTGGAGGAAATAAAAAATTTAAGGTGCGATATGAACCGACAGTTTGAAGTGCAGCAGGCGAATGTGGAAAAATCTAATGCTATTCTGTCAGATCTGAGGAAAGAAGTGGGCGACCTTGGTGCTAGGGTTTCATCAATTCGTACTGACTTAGACGAAGCGATTGGTTCATTTAATTTTTTATCTAATCACCACGATGATCAAATTAAAATCAACGAAAATACCAAGAACACGGTTTCTAAGTTAGCAAACGATAATAACATGCTTAAATCGCAAGTTTCTGATTTAGATGCTAAGCTGGCTCAATTTGAACAACAAACTAGAGATTGTAATTTGGAGATACAATGTGTGCCTGAGTTCAAAAACGAAAACCTACTCGTTACTTTCCAACAACTTTTGAAGGCTGTATCCTGTGTATTGCCTGACAGTGACGTCACATCATTTTATAGAGTAGCTAAAATAAGTTCTGAATCAGAACGCCCCAGAAACATAGTAGTGAAACTCTCAACTCCGCGAGCGCGTGATCACGTCTTGGCTGCAGTCAAAACCTTTAATAGGAATAACAAAGATAATATGTTAAGCACTTCACATCTTGGAATAGCTACTGAGAAACGTCCGGTATACATAGTGGAACATCTCTCACCGTCAAATAAACAGCTTCATGCGGCTACGAGGGCATTTGCTAAGGAAAAGCATTATGAATTTGTGTGGATTCGGAATGGACGGATTTTCATACGCAAGGACAGAAACAGTGCATCTCAATTAGTTAAAAGTGTTGAATTTTTGAAATCGCTCTAAATTTTTGTTAGTTATTTCTTCGCTAATTAAATACTTGTATGAATGTAGGATATTTCACTAAAATTCAATCTAAAACTTTATTATCAAAATGTTAGGGGCTTGAGAACCAAAACCGAAAACTTGTATTTATCTGTTTTACACACTGAATATGACGTTATAGTGCTGACGGAGTCTTGGCTTAATGACACTGTGTTTGATAGGGAACTTTTTGATCACCGTTACGACGTTTTTAGACGAGACCGACTTACTTCATCTTCATATACATCGAAAAAGGACGGTGGTGGTATTGTTATAGCTGTTCTTAAAAAATATAAAGCGGTTCGTAAAGCCAAATGGGAATCACCTTGTGAAGAATTGTGGATTTCTTTTAAACTCGATAATGTTTCCGATGTTCACCTTTGTTCTTTATACATTCCGCCTCCACTTAAACAAGAATATTTAAATACTTTATTTAACAACATCAGTCAAGTTACTCAGAACGTATCACAGTTATCTACTACAATTATTATGGGGGATTTTAACATGGGTGACATTATCTGGACGCTAAATAAAGACCTAAATAATAGTTACTTAACTCCCTTGTCTTTATGTAACACTAACGAGAATATCTTTTTATTTTTTTTATTTTTTATTTTATTTATTGAGCACTGCCACATGGTACATATTATGACTTATACTATTTATAACTACATACAAAAAAAAACTGATATGCACCACAATATCGGCGTGCATAGCACTTAAAATATTATCAGTGAGCACTACGGTATAGATTCTGGATTACAGAGACTAAAATTAAAAGTAATTATCGACTTACTTAAAATAAATAAACAATTTCTTTTTAAATCTATTAAAACTATCATTAAAAATGTCTAGATCTTCGATCTTACTATTTAGACTGTTATATTCCTCGCAAATTCGTGCCAATGGAGATTGATGACCAAGGTTAGTTCGCGAAAATGGTAGAGCAAAGAGTTTTCGAACACGGTTTCTAGGATACCTACCAGGCACTTGCAGAGAGATGTTGGACAGCAGATTACCGCAGCGAATACCACTATTAATAATCTTATGGAGGAAAAGTAAGTCCAAAGTTTTTCGACGCGCTTGAAGACTGACCATCTTAAACTTACTAAGCCTTTGGTCATACGGCTGCCTGTGTGAAAAACCACTGACACTGAAGGCAAGGTGTCTGCTGAAAGCTCTTTGGATTCCTTCGATTCTTTGCGAATGTACTGCATAAAGAGGATTCCAAACGCAAGATACAAATTCGAGGTGACTTCGTACCAAGGCATTGTAAAGTAGAATCTTAACTCCAATGTTTTTAAAACCCTTTGTGTTCCTTTTAATGAATCCCAGCATCCGAGCAGCTTTTGTTACAATCGAGTGGATATGCGATCTAAAAGTAAGAGAGCTATCGATAAGGACACCAAGGTCGCAAATTTCCTTAACCTCATCAATATTAACATCAACAATTCGGTACTTCGAATCCAGTGGTTTCTTTTTCTTACTATATTTTATATGGAAACATTTGCTAGCATTTAGAGCCATACCGTTTGAATTGCACCAATCAACAATGCTATTAATATCTAGTTGCATGGCATGTTGGTCTTCAGTTGAATTTATAGTTTTATATAACTTTAAGTCATCAGCGTACAACAGAAACTTGCAGTTTTTTATTACAAAGGCTATGTCATTAATAAAAACTAGAAACAACAAAGGTCCCAGGTGTGATCCTTGTGGAACTCCAGAACTGGCTAGATAAGAATCAGATGCAAAGCCATTAACAACCACAGTTTGAGGTCTGTTTTGGAGGTAAGATGCGAACCACTTTAGTAATGGGCCACCCATACCGAAATTATCTAATTTTCTTAAAAGGACTGAGTGGTTTACTCTGTCGAAAGCATTACTAAAATCGGTATAGACAGCATCCACCTGGTGGCCCTTATCAACCTCCTGTGACAGGTCCGAAACAAATGATACCAAATTTGTCTGTGCAGAGCGACCCGGTAGAAAACCATGCTGAAACTCGGATATCTGGTTATTAAGAAGTTTCGAAATTACAAGGCATATCAGGCATTCAAAAAGCTTGGCGAAACACGATAGAATCGAAATGGGTCGATAATTTTAATCGATACTATGTCCTTCGCGGATCTTTACCAATGCAACTCAATTAAAAATAAAAGTAATCGTATTCTAGATCTAATCTGGTGCAATCGACCCGAGCAATTAACAGTTAAAGCAACCGATGATCACTTAGTGGAAAAGATAGATGCACACCACCCACCCTAAGCAATTAATTTTTTTATATGTTGTCGAAAAACAGTTAAACCAAAGCGTATGAATAAGTTAAACTTTTTAACTAGTAACTACGAAGAGATCAATAATGACCTTAGCTTATTGGATTGGTCTATTATTTGGGAGAATGTATCTGACATCAACGTAATGGTGCAAAAATTTTATGACAGCATAATGCCTATCGTTCATAGACATACACCCTATAAGACTGCACGGAACACAAAATATCCCATTTGGTACAGCAAATCTCTTATAAAAGCTTTAAAAGGAAAAGCTAAGTACCACTCTAGGTATAAAAAGTATAAAAATCCAATGGACAAAGTCACATTTGACATGTTAAGGAAGCGTTGTGACATTTTGATTAAAGAGAACTATGCTAGCTTTAAGGAGCAGGCAAAAGCTAACTTGCGTGAAAGGCCAAAATATTTTTGGCATTTCATTAATGACAGAAAATCAGATTGTGCTAGTATTCCGAATGACATGTTCCTTGAATCTGAGTCTGCAAGTGGAGGTCAAAAAGTTTGTGATCTGTTCTCTAAATATTTCCAAGCGGTTTACAGTAAATATAATATTAGAGATGCATCAGGCTGCTGTAATGCATGTAGTTTAGATGCTAACACACTACCTATAAGTACTCTCTCCATTACGGAGGGTGAAATTCTTGCCTATCTCACGACATTAGATTGCAACAAGGGGGCGGGGGCCGATCTGTTACCACCAATTTTCTTCAAGAATTGTGCAGCTCACTTATACAAACCTCTATGTCGAATTTATAATGCATCGTTACTAACAGGTGTTTTTCCTGATTTATGGAAAATTGCACATCTAACTCCAGTTCACAAATCTGGAGACCTAAATGATGTCAGTAACTACAGACCTATTTCCATTCTTTCGGTAGCCGGTAAAATTTTTGAGTCGGTTGTCCAGAAAAGAATCTATAGTCATGTAAAAAGTTTAATACATGTAAATCAGCATGGATTTCTGCCTAAAAAGTCTACAGCTTCTAATCTTGTTAGTTATGTCAACGATATATATGATACGTTAGACAAACAGGGAGAAGTCCATGCTGTTTATACTGACTTCAGGAAGGCCTTCGACCTGGTTGACCATGAAATCCTAATTTTCAAACTGTTGAGCGTTGGTATACATGGATCATTGTTGAGGTGGTGTGAATCATATCTTAAAAATAGATCTCAGCTTGTTTCCATGTATGGATATAAATCAGAAGCTCAATTGGTTCCGTCGGGGGTACCTCAGGGATCTCATTTGGGGCCTTTGTTTTTTGTAATCTTTATTAATGATTTGTCTAATTGCATTAGTTCTCATTTCAAAATGTATGCAGATGACTTAAAAATTTATCGCAATATTAACAATGTTGATGATGTTCATGCATTACAATCAGATATTGATAAGGTTCAAAATTGGTGTAAGCATAATGGCATGGTGCTAAATTCAAATAAATGTTTCGTTATTCGATTCACAAGAAAATTACATCCAATCCGTGCAACTTATTTTATTAACGAAGTTCCTCTTACTGAGGTTTCTAGTATTCGAGATTTGGGAGTAATCATAGATAGCAAATTAAGTTTTAATCTGCACATTGATACACTAATAAAGAAGGCATCTAAGCTCACTGGATTCATCTCAAGACAAATTAAAATTTTAAAAGATCCACAAGTTACAATCTTTATTTTTAACTCTCTAGTCCGCAGTATTTTGGAGTACTGTAGCATAGTGTGGAACCCCGACTACCAGATTCACAGTAACAGATTGGAACGAGTACAAAAACGTTTCTTGTATCACCTAAGCTATACGGATAACATGTGTCATCAGCTGCAGTCTTATGAAGCCCGTCTCGCTAATTATGGTTTGACCCCGTTGTACACTCGCCGGAAAGCATTTGATATAATTTTTCTGTTTAAATTAGTTAACGGCCACATAGATTCCCCTGATATCTTAAAACATTTGTGCTTTGCAATACCACGTAATGCCAGTCGTGTACAAAATCGAAAAACATTCGTTACTCCATCCTGTAGGACACGTCTCGGCCAGCACTCTCCGTTGCACCGCATATGTGCTTTATATGATTCCATACGTTTGGACTTTGATATCTTTTTCGGTTCTCTCGTCACCGCCAAGCGTTATATTAATGCTGCTCTTTGTAAACATAACATTTAATAGCTATTCTGGTTATATTTTTACTTTAGTTTCCTTTTGTTTAAATGATTCTATGTACTTATAATTTCCAATATTTTTTTTCTGGTTATTACCTAACTTAAGAACTCTATTGTCCGTTTGTTATTATGCATGCTGTGCTTACATCTAGTAGGGTAAATCATTGCATGGTAATTAATCTCATAGCATTAAGAAATTTTTTGATTGTACCCAGTTTTGTAAGCCAAATAAAAAAAAAAATGTAACAGTAAATCATTTTCAACTAAACAAGAAATCAAATATGTCAACATGTTAGGCATAGCTGAACTTGTAGATCCAGCAGTATTGTAAGATGGTTCAATGGGTTATGAATGGCTCTGGAAAATAAGTATAACAGTGAGATGCAATTTTGTGACTTTATTAAAACACCGAGAATACTTAGAAGACTTGCGGCATAAATGCAGTCTGTTATTAAATTTGGTACATATTGAATTCTCCGTTATTATTCTCCTTTTCTTTGAAAGGGCTTGAAAATCGGATGACATGAAATGGGTCGAGCAAATTACACTGCTCCGCTTGAGATCCCAGGTTTGCTTATTATTGCAAAAACTTTTCCATGAATTCTTTAATTCAGGATTTTTATGGAAGCTGTAAACACAAAAAGTGCGATAAATAAACAATGAAATCATAATGCTTTTATCATATTTTATCCAAAAAAAAATAGGCCGCCGTGGTCGTAATCGATCGGACGGGCCTATTATTTTTATAACGTACTAGCTGACCCAGCGCGACTTCGTTCCCGTGGCCCTACCCCCTACTCCACCCTACCCTACCCGTACTCTACCCCTACCCTACCCGTACTCTACCCCTATCCTACCCCTACCCTACCCCTACCCTACCCCTACCCTACCCTACCCTACCCCTACCCTACCCTACCCCTACCCCTACCCTACCCTTACCCCTACCCCTACCCCTACCCCTACCCTTACCCCTACCCCTACCCTACCCTACCCCTACCCTACCCCTACCCTACTTCTACTCTACCCCTACTTACCCCTCCTTCCCCTATTTTCTCACCGTTAGAACCTTCCTTGGACTTCCACGAACACTTCAAGACCAAAATTAGCCAAATCGGTCCAGCCGTTTGCGCGTGATGTCGTGACCAAGGAAAATAGGGATTCATTTTTATATATATAGATATTCTACACCGCCGCCGTGTCTTCATTCATACTTGATGTTACGGAACCCTCAGTAGTGCGCGAGTCTGACTTGCTCTTGATCGGTTTTTGTTTATTCTAATTACATGCTAGGTAACCCAATAATAATAACGTACTATAGTTCATATGAAACCATGCTAACAATCATTTGTACATATGAATAAATAACGTCTCGTCGCGTCGCCAACTGCCACTCAAATTTATCGACAAACATTATGACATGTAACGGTAACATCACTGTGTTGCCCATCGTCGGCGAGAAGTCGGATTTATCGCGCGACCGATCTGAAATGTGTATAAACCGGTCGAGCTAACATGACAGCTGCAGGTTATACCCGTCCTTCTCACTCTCCGAGCATGCGGAATCGAGTGAAAGAGAAGAGTATAAACTGCAGGCGTCATGTTTGCTCGACAGAGTTATATGGGCGAGCGGACTTGATGTTGCTGAACAAATCCGTCAACAATTTAAGAATAAAATATGCGAATTTGGTATTTAAATGTAATTAAATAGCAATAATATGATCAGAATTTACTTGCATGTGAAATGTTACACCATCTTTTTGTTAACTTGATGTTCCAGACCTTTTTTCTACAGCAAAAAAACTAAGCAATTCGGCATTTTTAATACTGCGGCGTTCACTTGCGCGACTGGACTCGGTCTAGTAAAAAATCTGAGTGCAACTAGTTTTTATAAACGCCTATGCCCACTTGGGCTAGTACTTTGACAGAGGGGAAATGCTTCGTATGCCTACTCCCTTCCGAGACGGAAGGCCCGCGTTGCTCGAAGGGTGCGATTAAGTAAATGACCAAAGAGAGAGAATACGTTGAGATGACAAATGATAATATATTTTTGATAATAAAATTAATCTATCAAATGCACTAAGAAGTTTCAACTCCGACATCGAAGTTAATCCCCCCAAAAGTAGCTTTCTTCCACTTTTTAACCCTGTTAGGGGATAAATATATAAAAAAAAAGAATTACATATTCAATTCATTTTGTGAAAGAATGTCTATGCCAAATTTCAAGTCAATCGGGCCAAGGAATCGCGTTCTCCCATACAAACTTTGCCACCCTGTTTTACCCCTTTAGGGGTTGAATTTCGCAAAATCCCGTCTTAGTGAGCGCCTACGCCCTAAAAGGAGCCCCCATGCAAAATTTGAGACTCCTAGCACTTGTAGTTTCTGACATTCGCCCGCGTGTACTACACGACATTATCCTGATGGAATGTAATATTTTCCGGGATAAACTATGTCATTCTCCAGCTCCCAATCTACCCCCGTACCAAAAATCACATATCCGTTACACCGTTTGGACGTGAAAGAGAGACAAACAAATAATACCTACTTATTGATTTTCCCGTGGGAATATGATATTATAATCCTTGGGGGTCTCAAATTATTTACTTAAATACCAATTTCTGCCCCCAAATTAACCCGCGCTTACAGCGATTTTTCCATACAATGAGATTTCCCGCGGTAAAAAGTAAAATATGTCCTTTCCAGGGCCTTAAACTGTCTCTATTCTAAACATCATTCTTCCCATGAACTCAAACTATCGCCTTAAATACCAATTACAGCTTTGCCCGAGCTAAAACTTATTTTACCATGGAAATGAGCCTTATTCCCGCGGCTATAATTTGCCTAGGTATGTCCTTCCTAGCATCAGGACATGGGTGTCCCGGTGCTCCTATCAGTAGGAGTAATTAGTAGGAGCACCCGGAAGCACTGTCTCAACTCAAACTATCTCCATTCCAAATTTCATCAAAACTGGTTCAGCCGTTTTGACGTGAGCATATACAATTTCGCATTAATAATAATAGTAGGGATAGTAGAAATAGCAATATGAATGGCCGGCGGCCTCGACTACGTCCGCGAGTACTACATCGCAAAATTTTGTGTCAAAAAGTAGGTAGATAGGCATTCTCTTAGGTCTCATCAGTACCATCATCAATCTATTTTTATGTCCTCGCTGCTGGGGCATAGGCCTTCATATAGATGGATAAGGAGAATGGGCCATGACCTTCCACACGGGCCCATGGAAGTTATGGTGTACTAACCAATCCAAATGCAGCCAGAAACATCGGCTTATCGTGTCTTCCGAAGCACGATATATTTTTTAACAGCAATCCCATGATAGACCATTGCAAAAGTAACATAACCGCATCGATCGCAGGCCGAACACGCTACCCGTGGTTTAGGCATAAGAAGGTAACGAACGATACCTAGACAAACAGGAGCTACTATCGTATGAATAATATTTGGACATTCTCCTACTCTTGAACTACCAAAATGCATAAATGCATACTAATGCATACTAAAAAAATATGTAAAACTGATTTTCTTGACTTTTATTCCAATGCATAAAGAATTGTTTGCTTTGCACGAAAATGAGCTGTCATGGGACCCATGCATCATTGAATAAAGTGAACAAAAAAGAACTTTACTCTTTCCCGAGTTAAAAAAACCGTATGAAATTTTCCCGGCCAGAGTTCAATTATCCCGATCGATTTAGCCGTTTAAGTAGTTGTGATTGAGTCATAAACATCCAAACTCCGTATCTATAATACCCCACCCACCCTATATAAACATTAACCCCCGCCCCCTTTCTACCCTATTAAGTGTTTTTTTATTTTGCCTACGCAGATCATTTTTAATGATGACCTAGTATCCTTCATACTAATTTCCATACTCCTAAGTCCAGGGTGCTTACCATCAACTCTTATTACGGTTTTGTTTAGGAACCTAAACTGAACTGCTTCGCTTATTCGTACCACGACAGCTTAATATCAATGACAGCGATTCAGTGATCGATCAATGACATTTCACAGCCGCTAAGCTGTCAGAAACTCTTATTTGACTTATAACCCGGTCGATTTAACATGTCACCTGCAGGTTATACCCGTCCCTCTCACTCTCCGGGCATGACAGAATCGAGTGAAAGAGACGGGTAGAAGAAAAAGGACACAAATCGTTCGGTCATTAACATTTAGCAATTCATTTGCGATCCAGTTTTTAGAAGGTCAGAGTACGAAAGAAAGCGATTCATTTTAGGAACCTATTCTGAATCGCGCTATTTTTGAATCGCTGTCATAAAGTTGATGGTAGGCACCCTGAAATGAGGAAGTTTTCATATAAGCCTTAATCCCCCCTTTCTACCCTATTAAGGGGGAGTTTTTTTTATTTTGCTTACTCAGATCATTTTCAGTCGTAACCAGTATCCAACGTACCAATTTTCATGCTTCTAAATCCATAAATGAGGAAGTTCCATATAACCTTAACCCCCCCATTTTACCCCTTTAGGGGGGAGTTTCCTAAAATCCGTTCTTAGCGGACGTCTCCTAGGCATAATCTACCTTCCTGCCAAATTACATCTTCGTTGGTCCAGTAGTTTTCGAGATTTCGTGATGAGTGAGTTATGTCCCCTCGATTTTATATATATAGATAGATTACCAGATTTATAACAACTCTAACCGTCCTATAGTTTTATATCAAAGAGTCCATACTTTTTCCGAGTAGCGCCTTAACGTGCCTTCCGAAGCACAGAGGAGCTCGAGATGAAAACTTTTTGGTCACCCATCTCGTGACCGGCCATTGCGAAACACAATCGTAGGGAAAGCGAACGAAAATTTGAATAAGCGATCTCATCTGTGTTTATTTAATAAATGACACCTAGTTAGAAAAGAAACGTATCAATTCATCATAATTCATCATCATCATACAAAAACATTGTATGTATGTCAACCGCCTCTGTGGTCTGGTGGTTCATACCACCGATTGCAGACCCGGAGGTCCCGGGTTCGATTCCCAGTGATTCCCACTTGTTTTTGTCCGCCTGACAAGCTACTACCATCTTATCTAAATCTGACGCCATAACAATATTTTTTTCAGCATTATTGGATACGATAGCCAGTTCCTCAGTGATTGAGGATTCCGGGAGTAGTGCGCTTCCACCTTCAGCCCTATCAAAGGTTTTTTTTTTATTTAATTACCATTTTAAAAACTAGGTTACAATTTTTTACTTAATAATAACATAAGGAAACCACAAAGGTTTATAACAATGCTATTAGATGCTTAAATTAGTATAATAATATAAATTTATATCTAGGTGACGTATAATTTATTGGAGCGAGTTAGGTACATTTCGTGACATTTAGATAATAGTTTCTTAACTTATATTTTAGATTCGTTGGCGTAATATTATTAACCATATCCGTGGGTAACATGTCAATCAGTCGCGGAACAAGGAAGGCAGATGTTCTCTCTCCATACACATTGTGCGCGCGCGTCGTACGAAGACGATTTTTTGCAACAGCACGAGTGTATACAGGATGCTTCACTGGTTGTCTAAAACTTTGATCAAAAAAGTTTTCTTTTAATAAATTATATTTAAGTAGCATGTGTACTGGCAAAATACCACATGGTCAAATAATTTTCCCGCGTTAGAATAATATAGCTGTTTAATTTTTTTGTTTACTATTAATTTAATAATTTTAGTTGTAATTTATAAATTAGGTCAGTATACGTTTTATATGTCCTGCCGTAACTACTAAGCCCATAACGGATATAAGAATCAGCAAGTGAGTTATATAACATTAGTTAATGTTAAGTTAGCTAAAAACTGTCTGAGTTTTGAGCAGACGCGTTCAATTTGAAGTTTCCAGTGAAACTTACTATCCATTAAAAAAGTCTTGAATGGGTGGTAGGAAAATATTGACGATTCATAAGTACATATTTATTATGTCTAAGTGAATAAAGAATATTTTTATCTTATCTTACCTTATCTTATTACTAAACCAAGATAAGTGTGTGACTTCACGACTTCAATGACTGGGCAGACGCAAGAACTATAGTGAGGAGCGTGTAGGCAGGCATGCTCATGGGCAACAAGGTCAGTAATAGTATTAGGCGGTTTGCGTAAGTAAGGAGACGTGATATGTAACAATTTCGTTTTATTTGGGTTAATTACCAGTCCAGAGTCATGACACCACTTTATTATAGAAACAAAATCAGATTGGATTTGCTCAAGAGCTTTCTGTGGACTTTTGTCATCTGCTATAAGACAGGTGTCGTCTGCAAATTGATAACATGAGCTGTTTTTAATTATTGTTTACGTAACTTAAAAAATGCAGTGGTCCTAAAACGGAACCCTGAGCTGTGTCCTGCGTTACAATTACGGGGTACTCAGATGGTTGTCGATCTTTACGGTAAGCGTTCGGTTGTCAAGGTAATTTTCACACCATTTCAACAAGGGTCCACGGATACCATAATTATCTAATTTGCTTATCAGCTGTTTGTGATTTAAGGTATCAAACGCGCACGAAAAGTCAATAAATAGAACTAACACCTGGCGTTTATTGTCTAAGTGTTCGTTTACGGTATCGGTGAAGTTTGATAGCAGACTATCCGTACCTTTTCCCACTTGAAATCCGTACTGTTTGTCATATATTACGCCATGCTTTCTATAAAATTCATAAATTTGACTACATACATATTTCTCCACTATCTTATCAACGGAAGAAAGTAAAGTGATTGGGCGATAGTTGGAGTAATCATCGAGTTTGCCTTTCTTATGAATAGGTCTCACGTATCCTTTCTTAAGTTCATCCGGATATAAGCCATACCGTAGACTAGTATTAATCAAGTTAACCATGGCTGTTGATATTTCTTTCCCTATCATTTTAATGTTAGACACTCCGATATTATCGGCTCCAGGTGACTTCTTGGGATTTAGGTTTTTAATGATTTTATGAATTTTATCGACAGTAGCCTTTTGGAATAATATACTTGAGTTAACTTTCCAAAAGGCTGAGGTGAGGAATCCCGACCAGAATAGGCACGCTAACGCTTGCTCGGCCGCGCTCTATACACTTCGCGCGGACCCAGCGGCAGCCGGCAATGAACTGTGAACTCGCGAGCGCCCCGCGAATCGAAAATCACTTAAAATTCAATTAAAACTTAAATAATAAAAAAAAATATGACGGCCGGAATCCCTCCGCTATTCAAAGACAATTATTTTCATATGTTTTTCATTAGCTAAAACCAAGTATACTGCAAGTAATATGATATTTGAATTATTATTAGACGGATGTTTGGGATTTTATTTGACACAGTAAAATATCACCAATCAAAAAAAAAAACGGCCGGAAGCACTAGATAAATAACTGTTAAATAACATATATTTTTTCCAAATTTTAAGCACTTGTAATTTGCGAGTAATCCATAATTTAAAATACCCTATTTTGGGGAATCGGCGCCTTAACATTAGGTGTGATGAAGGCTAAGTGGGCACTTAGCGTTGTGGATAAAAAATGTACTGATTCCCGTCAACTTATTGTGTTAGTTATTTAACGTGGAAACTGGATTTGAGCTTTAGCTCAAATGATTTATCATTTTTGGCGAGTTCTCTCTTTCGTGGGGTTGTCATAAGTTATTAAATTTTGTCATAAAGGGCACTTAATTAACTCCATTTCGAATGGACCTAAAATGACTAACTAATTGTGGCGTTTGATAATTAAGAAGTATATACCTACATCATTTACTTACATCTTTTTGAAAGCATCTTACACTTCGATCAACAATAACACCTAGATCTTTAGGTATTGAACTTGAAATGAAATGAAAATTTGCCGATGAGAGCTTGAATGAGGATGCGCAATAAAACTGTCAAACGACATTTTTCATTTTCGGCTAGGACTTTGTACACTATTCGTACTAATAGTAAAAAATATAGTAAAGTCATATAAAATATTAAAATTCTCATTGTCTTTCTGGATAAATGGTACAAAAATGAACTTTAAAATAAAAATTCTTTGCCATACATGGTCACACTGGCAACCATATTTAAATCACGTTCGGAAACATTGATGTTTCTGTACAAAAAACGATGATATTGACGACTGATGATAATTCGTCAATGTCAACCTTTTTTTAATGTGAGTGTGGCGTTTTACCGCCATATTGAATCGGGGATGCATCATATAATTAAGACTAGATAATGCTTCTGTACCATCAAACGCGTTAGGTTATTGCGATATAATTAGTTTTCAGTTATTGTATTTATCTTTTGCTTGCCTATGGTATAGTGTACAAAGTCCCAGCCGAGGCTCCATACAAAACTGAAAAATATCCTTTCTTTTTCTGTTTACAATAAAATTTACGTAGAGTATGACAATACCATACAATATGTTTCATTCAAAAAATTTACTGAAAAGTTTTTTTTCCACAGTTTTATTAACCCTGGGCGCCAACGGCGGATGTCTCAAATTACATACTTACTCCATCGCAAACTTGAAAATGACAGGTTGCATCGGAACGTGCTCGCTTGCTAATATCGGTATATTTTCGCCTCAACCGATAATTTAAAGCGCCAATTAACATGTAAATAGCCTTTAATAGTATGTAATTATTTACTAACTGCTGGAGTTTTTGGAAATTGAATGATTACGCCTTTTTAAACAAATTTGTAGTTGCCAAAAAATTTGGATTAGAACTAGAGCTCCAGGTTTCTTTTTCTAGCTGTACTGCTGTGATACTGCTGTACACGGGTAGAGTAGAGTGGTAGAGTATTAACTACTAACTATACCAATGTAGACATCATTGGTAGAGTACAGTAGGTACTGAAATTTGGTAGAGTAGAGTAGCTAGCACCGCGGGCAAGCTACTCTACCGCTCTACTCTATCGTATACTCTACCCTATCTATCGTATACTGTACAGTAGCTTCACAGGGCTTATTACACTTGACTAAATTCAGCATCTAATTAAGCATACATTGCTTGTTTTGATCGCATCACTTGCTACAATTAATGAGCTCAAAGAAAGCAATGTATGCTTAATTAGATGCTGAATTTAGCCAAGTGTAATAAGCCCTTTGAAGCTACTTTACACGTATCTAGGAAGAACTAAAGCTTCTAAACGCTATTAAAGGCAATTAAGAATGACACTTACTATTACTCAAGATTTATTATAGTTAGAAGTTAAGGCGATACTGGGAAAAAATATGCTGAAGCGAGATAGCAATGAGAAAACGACGCGCGTGGGAGCGAGACCGATTTTACAGATTAGGCAAAAAAAACACAAAATCACTTCGTATTAAAAAACTACAGCGATTTAAAAAAAATGCTTCTATACGATCCTCAATATTATTGGTGTCCACTAATTAAACCAATTTCCAATAGTGTAAGTAACCACATTTAAGAATAATCTTCACTTTTCTTATTTTTTAGAGGTCTTTTCGAAAATAAAAAGTGTCGAGACAAAATCATAAAATCGTGTTTTTGAAACTATACGATTCTAGATAAAGGTATGAAGAAATATATATCTTATTACCAGATTTTTAACAACTGTAACCGTCCTATAGTTTTAAATCAAAAAGTCCATATTTTTCCGAGTAGCGCCTTAAACGGGTAATATCTCTCACCAGACGACAACTAATTACAATTAATAATAGACCCTAAGCTGAGAGCGAACACGAGTAGATATTTTAATTTACATACATTAATATTTATAAACATACAAATCACTTGTCTAGTACCCGCCTCTACATGAATGAGAATTGGTTTCTAATTAAGTGTGTATCGTACATCTTAATATAGATTTAATTAATCCGAGATTGCTAAATTATACAAATAAATAGATATGAAATATGATTATAACTATAAACGAGGTGAAATGAAATATGAGATAAACGTTTTTTTTATGTGTAGGTACTTAAAATATACTTACATATTGTTTACGCCTATGCGCCTGAACGTTTGCCTTTAGCAATCGCGTTGAGTATTGTAATTTTGTTATCATGTGTGGTAGGAGTTAGTAACTGTAGGTAGTATATGAAATTGTTTTTTTTTTTTTTTTTTTTTTTTTTTTTTTTTTTCTTCTTAAAAACTTATAATTTTGATTAAAAAGCTTAATTTAAGCGCAGAAAGATCTGTTCGTGACAATGCAGAAAAGTGAAGTAAAAAAAAAATACAATTTCATATACTACCTACAGTTACTAACTCCTACCACACATGATAACAAAATTACAATACTCAACGCGATTGCTAAAGGCAAACGTTCAGGCGCATAGGCGTAAACATCTTCCCCCCCGTTGAAAGGGAGCCTTTCAAGCACCAAATTCTTCTGCCGAAGGCAAAGGACATAGACGTACAAGGGCTCTCCGAATACATCCCCTTGTAGTCATGATTTCAGCAACTCGGGGTATGCCGTCTGCTCCAGGAAATAATCGAGCTACTCTTCCAAGACGCCAGCTCAATGGAGGCACGTAGTCTTCTTGAAGAACAACCATGTCACCGACATTCAGCGTGGCCTTGTTGGATTTCCATTTCACTCTTTGTTGTAGTTCAGAGATATATTCCCGTTGCCATCTCTGCCAAAAATGCTGTCGAATTTGTTCTAGTCGGGCGTACCGTTGCAGTCTATTTTCGTTGCAGTTCTCCAGGGCGGGTGCAGGTAAAGCCGTTAGAGGTCTTCCGATGATAAAGTGTCCCGGTGTAAGGGAAAGGTAGTCGTTGGGAGAGGATGACAGGGGACAAATAGGGCGACTATTTAAAATAGCCTCCACCTGAGCGAATAGCGTAGAAATTTCTTCAAAAGTTAGGTGACTATTCCCTAAAACCCGTTTTATATGATATTTGGCAGACTTAACCCCCGCTTCCCATATTCCACCAAAATGTGGAGCGTAAGCCGGAGTGAAAATAAATTTAATGCCATTTTGAGTAGCAAAGTCAGATAGGGGTTCGTCGTTTTGCTTTAAAAAATCTCCTATTTCCCTGGCAGCAGCGACAAAGTTTCGGCCATTGTCACAAAATATTTCGTCAGGTTTGCCTCTGCGAGCGATAAATCTTTTCAGCGTGAGAACAAAGGCATCTTTGGACAAATCACTTACAGCCTCCAAATGGACGCATTTATAGCGCATACAAATAAATAAACAAAGATAGCATTTTACTAATTTACTACCGCGACCTTTACGATTCAGAATATTAAAAGGCCCAGCAAAATCCAAGCCAGTTGACAAGAACGGAAAGTTAGGAGTGATCCTTTGCGTTGGTAAAGTGCCCATTTTAGGACATAATGTTTTGCCGCGGATGCGGCGGCAGCGCACGCAATTATTGACAGTCCGTCTAGCGAGATGTCGGCCATTAACAGCCCACACAGTCTCCCTGACTGTGGCTAATAATAATTGAGGTCCAGCGTGCATATTACTTAAATGTTCTTTTTGAAAAATGAGCTTCGTCAAATGATGAGAAGCATGCAATAAAATAGGATGTCTTTTATCGTAGCTGTAATTTGAAGCATCAATACGACCTCCAACCCTGATTAGTTTATGATTATCCATAAAAGGAGACAATGACAATAATCTTGATTTTGAGCTTAGATTCTTATTTTTACGTAGTAGTTCGTATTCAGCAGGATAGATTTCTCTTTGAGCAATAGTACAAAGAAAATAGAAAGATTCGTTTAATTCGTCGAGACTTAATTTACCTTTGCGTTTATTTGTTTTATTCTTGAGATTAAAAATAAATCTAAATACGTATGCATAAGTTCTTTGGAGCCGACTTAATTTAGAATAGTTTTTAAAATTAACTATTGTATTTGAACTAGCAGTCGCGAGATTGGATTTTATTTCGGTCAATGAGCCGTTGTGGTTAGTGTTTGATTTTAACGTAGGCCATTTTGATTTATCTTCCAGCAGAAAACTAGGGCCAGACCACCACTGACTTAGACAAACTATTTGACTGAAATTTACACCTCGAGAAATCAAGTCTGCCGGATTATCAGACGTGGGAACATAACGCCAATCTGAAGGCTTCGTTCTTTCGTTAATTTCTACTATTCGGTTGGCTACAAAGGATTTTAATTTTTTGACATCATGATTAACCCATGCCAACACCGTGGTTGAATCACACCAATGAGTTAATTTATCAGGTACTAGTCTTAAAGATTCAGTAACAGAATTGCATAGCCTGGCCGCAAGGACAGCGGCAGCCAGCTCTAGCCGCGGAATGGTTGTGGGTTTTAAAGGCGATACCTTCGATTTTGCACACAATAGCCTTACAGAGACATCGTTACTGGCGCTTATCGACCGCACATATATGCAAGCTCCATAAGCATACTGCGATGCGTCACTGAAAGAATGCAGTTCGACAAATATAGGTGAGTCACAAACGACCCATCTTGGTATTTTTAAGTTTGACAAACAATTAAGAGTTTGAACAAAGTCTAGCCATTCCCTTTTGATTTCGTTTGAGACGGGTTGGTCCCAGCCTACCTTTTGCTGCCATAATTTTTGTAAAATTATTTTAGGCCGAATAATACACGGACTCAGTATACCTAGCGGATCGAATAGCTTGAAGGCATTTGACATTATGAATCTTTTTGTAATGTGTTCAGTCTCAGGAATAGGTTTAATTGGGAAATGTAAACAATCGCTTGAGGGATCCCACCCAAGCCCCAGAGTACTTGAGGATTCGCTAATCGTTAAATTCTTTAGAGTATCAACATTTGAATTTTGAAACAGATTTTGTAAATTACTTCTAAACTTTCTCAAATTGAAACAACCTGTAAGCAAAGCTTCTGAGACGGCCTTTTGTATGTAACGTAACTCAACCTCGCTGTTAGATCCAGTTACTAGGTCATCAATATACATATCCTTTTGGATGATTGTTTTGATCAGCTCGTCCCCCTGCTCCTCTCCGATTTCCTTGATACACCTTGTACTTAAGTAGCTCGCACTTGCAGTACCGTAAGTAAGAGTATTAAGTTTTAAAGTTTTAATGGGCTGGGACTCCTTTTCCCTCCACAAGATGAGCTGCAAATTAGCATCTTCACTACTCACTTGGACTTGGCGATACATTTTTTCAATATCGCCAGTCAGTAGGTATTTATACTGTCGAGCACGCACCAAGATAGAGAAGAGGGAGTCCTGGACATTTGGACCCACCATCAAAATGTCATTTAAGGAAAAACCGGACGATGAGGGGGCCGAGCCGTCGAACACAACGCGAAGCTTAGTCGACTCGCTATTACTCTTGAACACGGCATGGTGGCAAAGGAAATATGACGGGTTTGGTTTTGCGACCTCCGACTCCGTAAGATGACCTAAATCTGCATATTCCCTTAAAAAATTTGTGTAATCCATCTTTAGCTGAGGATTCTTACTTAGCCTCTTTTCGAGATTAAAAAACCGCCTTTTCGCCAATCTATAGGAATCGCCCAGGCAGTCGGCTGTGTCAATAAAAGGCAACTTAACACAAAACCTACCAGTATTCAACCGGACCGTATGAGTTAAATAATGATTGTCACATTCCTGATCAATTTTACTAGTGATATTTTTAGTGGGAAGTTCCTCCAACTCCCAAAATTTAGTAAGCATAATTTCAATTTGTGTGCCTTTACTTATTAAACTATGGTTACATTTTATTGATGATGATTTGTTCGGAACTAGGGACCCCACCATCAACCATCCCAATTTAGAATGTCTTAATTTTGTGTTTTGAGAGCCTAAAGACAGTTCTCTATTTCCTAAAATTTCCCAAAAAATGTCTGCACCAATCAAGATGTCAATTGGGCTTGGTTGGTAGAAACTAGGGTCAGCTAATTTAATATTATTTGGCAAATTCAAATCATTAAAATCGATTGGTGCCTTTGGCAAATCACCAGTCAATTCATTTAGTACAAAACATGATATATTGGTTGTAAAATTACTACTAAGAGATTTTATTTGAGTTATGCAACTTTCCTTCACTAGATTAGTACAATTGTTGCCAATCCCAATTACCTTTAACGATTCAATTTCAATAGGATCCAAGCCTAATTTGTTCTTTAGTCTTTGGGTCATGAATGATGACTGACTGCCACAGTCCATTAAAGCCCTTACCTGGAGTTTTTCCCCAGTTTTAGGGTTACATACTTCAACTAAGGCAGTACTTAATACGACTTGGTTATTGCTGGCAGCTAGTTGACCAGACTGACAAACAACTTCAGGCTCCTTTTTTGTTTCTGAGGTCGGGTTATGGAGAAGACTATTATGCTTCTTTTTGCATTCCTTACAAGGGCCCATACGACACTCACTGGTGGGATGCCCTTGTCTAAGACAGTTATGACACAGTTTATATTTAGCTACATCGACTACTCTTTCTTTAACGGACTTAGCCTTGAATGTAGGACAGTCATATATTTTATGGTTTTCATTGCAAATTACACATGAAAATACATTTTGTTTTAACTGGCTATTAGCGCTAGCAAATGATTTAGTATATGAAGATCGATCGTGTTTATTAGTGGAAACATTGTTGTTATTAGTCGCTGAAGGAGCCGATTTTACATTATTAGAAATATACTTTGATGATGAACTATTTTCGTATTTGTTGCGGTTTAATGATTCCAACACGTCTGCGCGATCTATCAAAAATTTATGAAAGTGTTCTAAATTAGGTACGTCTAAAAGCGTGTTTCGATATTCCTCCCACTTCATTAATGTGCGACCATCAAGCTTAGAGGACATCATAAAAATTATTAGAGTGTCCCATTTGTCTGTGGGCTGGCCTAAATTGGCTAAAGCACGTAGATTTTTTGTAACGTGGTCTACCAGGAAACGCAAGGACCGCTCCGACTCGCGACTAATAGAATGTATATTAAGTAATGAGCTCAAGTGATGATTTATCAAAAGTCTCTTGTTATCGTACCGCTCGCAGAGTAACTTCCAAGCCTCATTGTAGTTGGCCGACGACACCTCGAGATTCGATACAATCCTAGCGGCATCGCCTTCTAAATAAGATATCAAGTAGTGGAATTTGTGAATTGGTTTAATGCGGCTATTGTTGTGTATCAAATTCTCGAAGGTGTCGCGAAACTCCAGCCAGCGGAAATAAGTGCCGTCAAATTTAGAAATCTGTATTTGAGGTAATTTAAAGCTAACTTCTTGGTGATCGAGAGCACAGTGAGCTTCGTGAGCGATTGACGCACGCCTTATGTCTGTTTCAGCTTGGGTGTATTTTTCGACCAAAGCTTTAGCAGCAGCAATATTAGTAATAATATCAGTTTCAATGTTCTCTCGCTCATCAATTTCCGAATCAATATTTTGAGAATTTAGCACCTCTATTTCACCCTGCAACTCGTCGAATTTTACCGACAATGCCTCAAACTTACTAAGTTTTAAATTCAATTCAATTAATGCAATTTTTGAAATTTCTTCTACACTAGCAAAACCATTCAAATATTTTTTAAATTTTGTGATTTGCCCCTTTATTGAGCTACGTTTTACAATTAATTGACTTAATTTTTCATTAGAAACATTTACTGAGGCCTTTTCGGTAGGATTCGTCATTATAGCTTTAAATCGTTAGCGTTAATAAAAGCAAAGTAGGTAATGAAAGTTATTCTCACGCTCCTCAACTTGGCTGAACAGGAAACCGGTTTGTTGCAATTCCGCTGATAACGCGCTGCGCCGTAGTACGGAACACAGTGGCACAGCTACAACAGCCGATTTCTTGCCACCTTTTTCTGTAATAGTCAGCAAGATATTTAAACAAAAGAATACCTAATGATTAATTTAGGTTTGAGGGAAAGTGCACTATTGAACAAAGCTGTTTACTTATTTGAATAAAATTAATGAAATTAGACTTATAATCTTTGAATTTAAGTACCTAACTGAACATACTTAGGTAATATTAAAATATGAAACTAACTAATTATGACTTTGATGGAATGAAACAGTACCAACACCTAATATCAATTAAACTATAAAACAAATAATGATTCCTTTTTTACAATGCTGTTGGTACCTACTTTGGTTGGTTTGGCACTTTATTGTAGGTACCTACCTACCATCACAGTAATTAAGTTGGACAATGAAAGTACCTACCTATGTTTTTATGGCTATGTTGGATTTGTTAGCTAATATTTATGTAAAAACTAATCGGTTTTAACAACAAATTAATGCAAAACCAGACAGGAAAATATAACAAATAAGTAGATAGCTATTGGAGATCACCCTTTTTAATATTTTCTGCCCTTTTTTTTTAATTAAATAATAAGTAAGTATGAAATTTAACAAGTGGAGATTATCTTGACAGTAGTAATTATGAGTTTTGGATATTTAGGAAAATAAGATGGATATTTAGGTATGCAATTTAGGGACGGAAAAAGGTCAATGGAAAGACACTTATCTTTTCTTTGCTCTTCACACTCCGGTGGTGAAACTTTTGCTGTTCCACTGCTCCGTATGCGTTGGTGTTCAGGATTTTGTGATGCGCGTTTATTTCCACCGGGTCCTCGACTGTCTACTTATTGCATCATCTTCAGTGGCAATGACGTAGTAGAATTCTGGTTCCCCTCATGGGCCACCAATTTATGTTTGTTATAACATAGAGGAGCTTCAAATGAAACTCGGAATCTTCTTAAAAACTTATAATTTTGATTAAAAAGCTTAATTTAAGCGCAGAAAGATCTGTTCGTGACAATGCAGAAAAGTGAAGTAAAAAAAAAATACAATTTCATATACTACCTACAGTTACTAACTCCTACCACACATGATAACAAAATTACAATACTCAACGCGATTGCTAAAGGCAAACGTTCAGGCGCATAGGCGTAAACACATATAGAAAGCACTAGGTAGGTATAGGAAAAATGTGATAGAAAAAATCTAATAGAAAAAATACCACGAGCCCTATAAGTAGCTTTCAGGCGGGATTTCTATTACATTATTCATTTAATTATAAACAAGAGTAACGGGACTCAACGCGACATTTATTATGAAGTACATATTATTATGTACTTACAGCTTGACGTTTCGGCTGTGTTGCAACAACCGTGGTCACAAGCAGACTGGCGGTGCGCGACGACGTCTGTTCGGGCGGGCTTGGAGATCTTCGGCCACCCTGAAATTGTCACTTTTTTTGTTTTTGTCATCGCTAGTGATGGGATTACGGCACACAACACTCACAGTATCGGGGTTTGTTTTGAACGGTAAAACTCGCGGCTTACACTTGTTAATCACTGGATTCCACGCTGATGACAATTTAAACCCGTCCTCCCGATTGAAATTTTTATACTTCTTGATTTCAATCGCTTCTCGTACCATCCTAGTATGGTAATGACGATCGGTGGAGAGGATTTTTGGATCATGTAACTCCATCCAATGATTAACTCCAGCTTCCAGAAGATGTTCAGCTACCGCGGATTTACTCGTCTGTCGATTTTTAACAGCTGCGATATGTTCTTTGACACGTTCTGCGATGGTCCGCTTTGTTTGTCCAATGTATGAACTACCACAACTACAATCGATTTTATATACACCCGGAGTCTGAAAGGGTATTACGTCCTTTGGCGATCCCAGTTGCTTAGATATTTGACATAACGGAGTATATACAGTCTTGATGGAGAATTTTCTGAGCACTGTTCCAACTTTATCCGTTACGCCTTTGATATATGGCAAAAATGCTGCCTGACGACTCACGTCCGGATATTTTACCCTTTTCTTTTGCCTATTGTATCGCTGCGACACCTTGTATCCGTTTCGTTTTAGTACCTCCTGAACATGAGCAAGCTCCGACTGAAGATGTTCAGGGTCACACAAGTTATGAGCTCTGTTGGTCAACGACGTCATCACGGATTGAAGTTGCCGAGGATGATGGTGAGATGAGGCGTGTAGGTATCTATCTGTGTGTGTAGGTTTCCGGTAAACAGAGTGAGATAAAGTACCGTCGTGTCTTACCCTGATCTGCACGTCTAGAAATGCCAAGGCTCTGTTATTTTCCATCTCATAAGTAAACTTTACTTTAGGGTGGATGGAATTAAGGTGATTTATATATTGTTCGACTTCCTGCTGACCTCCGTGGATTACACAAAAAATATCATCCACGTACCTCTTCCAGAGTTTGACAGTTTGGGGTCCAGTAGCTAATGCTATGTCTTCAAAGTGCTCCATCCAGATATTTGCAATGACCGGCGCGAGAGGGCTACCCATTGCAACTCCATCGATCTGGAGGTAAAACTGATCTCTGAACCTCCAGATCGATGGAGTTGCAATGGGTAGCCCTCTCGCGCCTTGCTAAGAGAATGATGGCGAGGTAAAGTAGGTCACTGGATATTTTTTTGGTTGAAACTTCTCATTGATTCCTTCGTGAGTTAAAAGGAGACAAAAGCTAAGGCGTTGTCTATATTATTTGGTAGGGGTAATTTACCGAGAAAAGAAAAAGTCAACTGAGATCAACTGTCAAGAAAAACTTGAGAAAATCATAATACCGTTTTTTTTAATAAATGATGAAAGACGTATGTCACATAATTATGTTGTGTCTCTATCTAATAATCAAGAATACAAAAGCCACAAGCTTTTCTGTTCCGGTGACAGCCGTGACAGAGGAGTCACTTGCAATACGAAATTAGCTGTCAAAATGGACTGTCGTATGAAAACTGTTTAAGTTCCAAAGATAATCACCGGAACAGAAAAGCTTGTCGCACTACTCTTTGCTCACAACGCCACAGACAATAACCACTGATATAAGTATTTCTTAAGCCTTAGGTGCTCGATATTGGTCCCGTAAGTTAAGAATAGCCTAAAGTGCATTTAAGAATGTCCTAAGGTTAGTGCAAAGCAATTTTTTGTTAAGAATGTCTTAAGTTAGCTAGGAAAAGACTTAGGCGATTCTTAAGTTTAGTGCAAACGGGTGTTAGTATGAGTTGATTTTAACTGTCAACGTTTTCGAAAACTATCGGATTAACTGCTCGTGTCGGTAAAGCAGTCAAAGGACATGAAAGAGATAGAGCGATAGTTTTCGATTACGAATACAGTTTGCCAAACCACAGCCTTCTCTATCGTCTTCTACGATAGAGAAGGCTGTGGCCAAACTCATACTAAGGGTACTGTTATACGACCTCTGTTTATCGATAGGTATAAAATTAAAACTTCAAACCTGAATGTGAATCATTTTGACTTTTATAAAATATGAAAAATACTTATGATTGCAAACGCAAAATCAACTATCGCTTGAGTCACAAGCTAAAAAACATTACGAAGAACTGCTTAAGACGATTTCTAGGACGTACAATGAACAAAACCACCAGATATACACTTGTAAAACTTTTTCGCTTGCATGGACAAGAAGGGCTGCCCATTCTTAGCCCCGCCCCATTTGTTTTTTCTACCAACGAAGATTGAATAACATGCGTTGTCTGGGATTTTACAAAAGGTGGCATTGTTTTTTGTTTAAAATTTTATTGCTTTGGGCACTCACTACCGTTACCCATCTGATGTTGTTTTATCCCATTTAACGCCCATTCTAAAGAGACGACAATGCTCCTATCGTACTTTTGAAAGTTTTAGATCCCAGGTAGCTGCTGGTCAACCCAAATGACCTTTTGTCTTAAAAACATTTTAAAAATATTATTTGTCTTTCATTTGGTTGAGCTGCCCATCTGTGACACTATTGGTGGATTTACCAGAGTGCAGTCCGTTGCAAAAGGTCTTTAGTGCAGTATACTAAAACTGGCGTTGAGCCTTACGGTGTATACCTGGTGGTATTGTTGAATGTACCTACTAGTGTATGACAAACATACCTTAATCACTTTATTTTTATCTACAATTTTATGTGTTGCATATTGATACCCGATGCAAGTTAATCCTAGTCATGTATTTAGGTACGAGTTGGAACTGGGCGTCGAACCGCAACTGCAAGCGACATGACGCCCCGCGCCATACTAGTTTCTAGATGTTTCTTTGTTTTGTAGTTTTGTATGAAAGCGTTGACGCTTGCAGTAATTGTCGTCCGACGCCCGGTTCGAACCGTAACCCCTATGTGTTTTTTCGTTCGTTTTTTCAAATATAAGATTATAGTGATAGTATGTACATACTTACCTACTATTTTCTGCAAAATTTTCCTCCTTTTTTGCAACAAAATCGATCGTATCACAACATTTTGAAGAAGTGCCTACGTGATTCGCGTGCAGGTCACCGCACCTACTGCAAATATCAAAACTACTATGCACGTCTCCTCATTCACAATCTGCATTTGAAAGCCACCTTTCAAGTGATGACACAATAAGGTGCAGTTTTCGTCAAAGTTCTTGAAGAGTTAAGTCGTTTTAAAATTGCCAGGCCACGTTTCGCATTCCTGTAATTGGTATCTTCCCGCTCAAACCTAGTACGTTATATGATACATGTGTGTATGACAATTGGCTGTTATTGTGTAACTGGATGGTTATTGCGTGGTTTATGAGGCTTCAGAGCTGGATTTATCCAGGCAATTGGATTTATGAGTAGGTCAAGAGAAGCTTTCATTAACTTGGCACTTGGTTAGTTAGTGGGATAGGTCAGTGTTGTGTGCTAAGGTTAAACGTGATTTATGGCTTATAAGTGCGGTATGAAATGGCAAAATATTTACGCACGTAATCTATGTACATGGCTTAGATTATAACATTTATAACATATGCGCGTAGGTACTAAAGCTAATATTACACGGTTCAACCAAATTGATTAACTTTGGTGGAACAAGTAACACACAAGCAAGATAACCGTACACATTAAGAAAACTTTTCAGTTTAAAGATGAATATCGTTTGTATAAGTGCCTTAGAAATAGCTAAATGCTGAATTAAGTTGAGTTTGGGCTCTTAAAATTCTTGATGCTTAATAAGTTCTGTATTTTTGTACTTTATTTCTTTAAACTTAATAAACAATATTTGTTAGACTATTATACAAGCTTTATTAAGCATTACGCATTCTAGGTATCTTAACGCTGAAAAAAAGCCCCTATGGAAGCATTTATCTGAATAATCATAATCTGTATTGCTATTATTCAATAACTACTAAGCTAGTAGCGTTTGAATCAGCTGATTGCTGAATAAAGTATAACAATCTGAATAAGCTATCACATAATGCTCTTATACAGCTTGATACTGAATAAATGTAAAGTGAGATAACTATTTACTGCTTAAATTGGATAAGATGTCATTTTTTACCAGTTATTGAGCTGCTGAATAAAGAAGATTATTAAGGCTTTTATTAAGTTTTCACCGGCATAAAAGTATGTTATAAACTAACTTATTCAAATTAAAGACCACAGGCACGGTCTATCAGCGCAAATAGCTTAATACCAGCTTTGTTTTAATCTCTTTGTAAGCTACATTTTTTATGAAGAGGATTCCGTACATCAAATATATCAAACAGAATTGCAATTCTGATTCTCCCTTGCTACAACTACCCATAGATATGCAAATCGGCAAAAAACGTTACTTAGGTACCTATCTATTATTATTTTCGGCGCTAGGTACCTACCTAGTGTGTTACCGTGTTGCTGTTAGGAGTTAATAAAACATTATTTTTTATTGTTACAAAGTATATTTAATTACAACGACATTGTCATACCTACATTATTATTGCAAAACATTACTACGTAAGTAAGTAATCAAGTTCAATCATGGTCAGCTGTCTTTTTTTTCAAGCCTTTTTAGTACTAACTTAGATATTTAAATAAAAGTACCTAACATCTTAAAAGAAATTAGACTCGTTTGATTTTAATTCGTTTAATGAGTTAATTTTCGAAAACGATTTATTTCTATGTTCTTCGTTTGATGCCTGTGAAGTTGTTTGCATTTGTTCCATTGCCTGCATATCATTGGATGAGTTTTGATCCTCTTGATGTATATCTTGTATGACCTCAAACATTTTGATATTTCGGGTAGTCATTCGTCATAGTAGGAGTATATTGTTTTATTTTCGGGTAGTCATTCCAATTCATATGCCATTCATTATTCTTGCGAAATTGTTATTTCTTGGATCATTGATATTATGGTTATAGAATTTCATTTGCATATGGCAAATAGCGAGTTGAATATATAATCTCTTTTTTTGTTTTTATTTCCAACGTCGTCTCTTATTACTTTTGTAAACACGATATCGGTTTCACGTGTTTGTGTTCCCTGTTCCAAAAATGTTGGTTTTTGACACAGCAAAGCGCATAATAGGTATATCGGGTGATTTCTGATCTCCAACGTTACAAGTAAACAATAATTAAGTCTCGTCTTCCATGCTTAGATGATATTTTAGTTTGATTGCGACCTAAAATAGAAATAAAAATATTTTTGAGTAAAATTAATTTATTCATCAACTCGCGAGTGTAAAACTCATGTGTGCAATGTACCAAAAATTGTAATAACACGTGTAAATAACCATGTGACAAGCAAATATAATTTTTATTATATTATAATCGCCATATCTACAAATCTTGGGTATCGAGCAAGATATCGAATCGAGCGTATCGCAAAAATGCAGCAATATCGTGTTTCAAAAAATATATAGTTTTTACACGCATCGTTATCGGGTATTACAATATTGATCTAAGTAATATAAGCTTCAATATCTATATACGATTTGTATCGGCCAACCCTATTCCACATTAGAAAAAAAATCATTCGATTATAGAACCCTAAAAATTCGAAGTAATGTAGAAATGTGGTCAACTATTCAATTGTTATTGAGAAGTTAGTGTAGTAAAATGACTCTATTCAAGTGAAATCTTAGTAACTAGACTCTTGTGCACTGTTATTCAGCAATGAAAGCAAAACAAGCGATCGCCATTTAAAGTCTTTGTGAATAATTATAATTACAAAGAATTCAACAAGATTACCTGAATGTTTAATCTTACAACTACAACATTTTCAATTCGATTTATCGTATGTTTAATTGGAATGGCTAGAATTAGAAATTTCGCCATAAATATTTTAGTCAGATCGAGCATGCATGTACGAAAATAATATTTACAATCACTTATCTTGATTATTCACGAAGCGCGTCAAAAATAACCGAAAAAATCATAAACTATTTACGACAAAATAATTTGCGCACTAAGAATTAACATGTAGCAAACCTCTAACTTAATTAATGAAACTTTTGCTTACCATTTTAATAAATTCACCATTTTGTCAATTATCTATCACTCACGACATTAAAAATGTCTAAGTAACTGATTGTCAATCTAATTCCACGATTTGTATGAAAAAAATCTGTATTATTGTTAACAAGAAATTAATGTTGAGTAAATTCTGAATACAATAACCAATTCGACATAACTGAATATTTGAGGAATAAGAGCTTAAAAAAGCAATATCAGCTGTTATTCAGAAGTTATTAAGATTATTGTACCATTACTAAGCTCCTACTCAAATGTTACTCAGACGTTATTAAGCTTAAAGAATTTTAATTTGGGGCCTATTTTGTTTGAATAAAATCTGAATAGATGGTACTCAGACGTTATTCAGCTTAGTATTCAGCTTATATTCTAATGATTGCTCTTACTCAACCTTTATTCAGCACGTTTGTGTTACTTGAGACGCAGAAATACAGCCGCCGAAATAACGACACTATGCACTGCAAGTTGCGCTATACAAAATATAATACACAATAAAAACAAAATTAAAAGAAAAAATACCACTTTATGACAAGCAGATAAGAGCACACCTCCCTCTGGCAGCACCCGTTCACGAGCATAACGTATGAACCAGCCGTCATCGCTTCGCTTGCTACCCAGCGTGGGCGTGGCATGGCTGATGATGATGATGATGAACGTAAATACTTACGTTCATCATCATCATCATCAGCCATTTGCAGAGAAACTTAATCTTTTATAGTAGGTAAAATAGGGTTGAAAGTGTGTGAGGATTTGAAAAATAAAAACGCAAGCAACTACTGCTTGACGTGATACGTTGAAAACCGTAGAAGAGCTAGCTCAAAGAGTAAAGTATGAGCATGTATGAGCTAACTAGTTAATCCTATAAAAATAATAGTGACATACACAGAAAAAAGAACATGGAGAATTTTTTTTTCCGTGTTCTGTGGTGACATATCTGCGATCTGCATTTTCATATTATTTTTACGGTCAGCCTGCAATTTTTTTGTGCCTTGTAAACAAATTCATGGAGATTATCTACGTGAGTCATTCACTTCAGAATTCTAAATCAGTATCTTTTAAAATCTTATCTTTGACTGAAACATGAGTAAATAGGTGATTTTGTTGCAAATAACAAATCCTAGGAAAACATGTTTTCATGTTGATTTGTATACCCAATATTTTAAGGTCTTGTGCAATGCATTATAGTGGTGGCCATATAGTCGATTTTTATACAAGCGAGATAACTTTGAAGCCTTGTTTCTCCGCCAGGGATTGACGCAACTGTAATCTGATGATGGCTATCCAGGGGGTGAATGGAGGAGATCCAGATCGCTATACACACCCAACAGATCTGAACAGCATTCTAAGAGCTGTTTCGATATATTTAAAAAAAATCGCTAAAATAGCATTAAAATGTATGGAAATCCAGAAACTGAGAACTCTGACATCTCTTAGAATGCTGTACAGATCAGTTAGGTGTGTAAAGCTCGGTTAATCCATGGCGGAGAACCAAGGCTTCAAATTTATCTCGTTTGTATGAAAATCGACTGGCGTTCTTAATTATGTTGCCACCACTGTATATACATATTACTCAATAGTATTTTATACTAGCAGATCCTCGCGGTTTCACCCGCGTGGTACCCATTCCCGTGGGAATATCGGGATAAAATATAGCCTATGTCACTCGGGAAGAATATAGCTTTCTAATGGTGAAAGAATTTTGTAAATCGGTCCAGTAGTTTCGGAGCCTATTTGATGCAAACAAACAAACAATCAAATCTTTCCTCTTTATAATATTAGTATATATGATCCGTTTTGATTTTACAGTTTGACCTTAAGAACACACTTTAGTGCTCTAAAGCTGGGTGCATACAGCTAGCGGAATGGAGCGTGTTCTCCATACGACTACGAGACGCGACGAACGGGACTTATTGGGGGGAGCAATTGCTCACATCTCGCCCGTGCCGCTCGCTGTGTGGATGCCGCCATATATTTCAACGCAATATATCCCGCTTGCTTGCTGTGTGTGTACAGCTTTAATACTGGCGGTTTTCGTATTGCTAAAATTGCTAATTTGAAGCTTGACGTACTGGTGACTGTACGTACATACAATGTATTGGAATGGGTAGTGGTTTTTAAAGGTCAAAGAAAAATCCCTGATTCAATCTGAAAGGATATAATAATGACTCATTCACTCAATGCATTTTAAGAAAGCTGGCTGTTATTATACTGGTTGTTCGCGTTATGGTAACAGACAGACCAAAGCCATCTTCTATCTCACTCGTTGAGGGGCGCAAGCAGCCGAGAAATAATAGCGGGCCATGGACAGACTCTATTTTGACAACCGATTTGGCGCAAGGGTAGGATACCAGCCTTCTACGCCATAGGTCTCGGGTTCGATTCCCGAATAAGACAAATATTTGTGTGCATGACCATGTCTATTTGTCTTGGTATGGGTGTTATCTATGTATATTAAGTATGTATTTACAGAAAAAAGTGTTTAAGTATATATTTATCCGTTATCTAGTTTACTCCTCGTTTGCCCCTTTTTAATATAAAAAAAAAAAAAAAAAAAAAAAACATAACATAGTTTCTTAATGAAAACTACTCATGAGATGAGCTAGATAATTGGTGTGATTGTAAGAAATTTATTATTATAATTTTATTAATATTTTATCTATGACCTCCGTAGTTGAGTGGTATAAGTACAGCCAACAAGTAAATGTGTTAACTACCCTAAAGAATTTGGTCTTTTTATTTACAACGGGGTGGCGACCTTCATCACATTTGATGTTAAATGATGACAGGTGGAAGCGCACTACTTCTAGAACTCCTCTACAACGATGAACTAAATATTTTTTTAATCTACAACCGGGTAGCACTTAGCCTTCACTGATGTTAAGTGGTGACAAGGCTGGAGGTGGAAGGACACTACTCCCGAAATCCTCCATCACTGAGGTACTGGCAATCTTATCTCTAACTGCCGGAACACAATAATGCTGAAAACATCATTGTTGTGGTGTCAGACTTAGATAAGATGGTGGTATCTAGCCAGGCGGACTAAGAACAAGTCCTACCACCAACCAAACCGAATACAATATGTATCCCCACTGGGAATCGAACACGGGACCTCTTGGTCTGAAATCGGTGGTGTGAACCACTAGACCACAGAGGCAGTATTTCGTATCTGCCGGAACACAACAAAAGGGAAAACATCGTTTAAATGGCGAAAGTCTTCGATGGTGGTAGCTGGCTATAGCTATTTAGGCGACTAAGAACAAGTCTTTACACCAACTAGAATCCAGGTTTAAAACATGACTTATACTTACAATAATTACTGAAATTCTATAGTTGAAACTGCGGTTCCAATTAACTGGTGAGTAATAAAGAAAGCAAACATATTGTCCAGTTTATGGAAGTCCAGTTAAATAACCGGTAGCAGTTTCATATCGATGCAAATGTAAGTATCGAAATAATCTTAATTTATAGGACTAGGGGGTCGTAATGTTGCGAGCTTTATTTGGAAAAATCGACGTGTCGCCACGGCGAATTAAAACAACTAAAATATTGGACCACAGAACATAAAGTCTAGATGCTTAAGTGTTGCTGCACACGAGCCACACCCGACAAGCACAAACGCCCCGCCATCCACCCCGCCTGAAGCTAGAAACGGCTGCAGACACTATGTAATGGGCGATTTTCTGAAAGCTCAGTCACTAGATGGCGCTGTCCCACCTACGCAGTTAGAAGGAACGGAACGTTATAAATTTTACTTTGACGCGACTTTTTTACGTAAAACGGAACGTCAGACAGAGAACAGAAACGAAATAGGTACTTTTAAATTTACCTATTTCGTTTCTGTTCCTCACAGTAGTACTTTTTTAATATATTATTAGTTTCCTTTGGGTTTTTAAAAAGTAATTAATTTAAATATGTTTCATACCAAAATATACCGTAGACATGTACATACTTCGTTCAACGCCATCTAGTGAAGCAATTGGAAGCTTTTTTTTAAAATGGCCTCTCAGAAAATCGCACATTCTGCTGCACTTTTGAGAAATAAAAAAAAACGGGGTTTTATCCTTATGTTGGGGTTTTTTTCCGCCGCCCAGTACATTATTATGTAGATACTTAAGTCAGTTAAGTTATTGGTTGCGGTCGGCGGTCGGTGGCCGCCACCTTTTTTTAACCCATTGCTTGCATTTTGTTCCGGCGCGCGGCGTTAGTGGTCGGCGGCGACGATTTGTAGCATGTGGCGACTATTGGCGACAACCGTGTGAGGCGAATTCGTATAAAATGTATGATACTGGAAATAAGTTGGTGGCGGCGTTTTGTGGTCGGTGGTTATTGTCGGTGGCCCGTGTGTGGTCAGGCTAATCATTGCAGTTTTAAATCCGCTTATTGAAAATCCTACACTTCTGAAACAATTTGAGTATAAGATAATTGAACACTAGCGGCCGTCCGCGTTTTCACCCGCGTGGTTCCCGTTCCCGTGGGAATCTCGGGATAAGAATTATCCTATGTATTATTCCAGCCTATAACCTATCTCTGTTGCAGTTATTTCATCCAGATCCGTTCAGTAGTTTTTGCGTGAAAGAGTAACAAACATCTATACATCCGTAGTCACAAACTTTCGCATTTATAAAATTAGTAGGATTTAGGATTCAATATTTTGATTTTGTTTTTCACTACACTTTGAGAAAGATAGTCAGAAATAAGTTATTTATTGTCGTTAATCACAGACCGTCAACGAATTGCATATAAATGCTGTGATTTGCAATCAAAAGTTTGCGATTTAACATAAATTTGCTAACGCAATCGTGAACAAGCTATTATTACTAATGAGTTTCATTCAGATAAACGCAATTATACTTCGATAAAAGTGCAAAACATAATATTATCGATGATTTAACAACGCCAATCTCTGTTGTGAAATGAATCGACTATTTAAACAACAAATTAGACAAATATATAGGTATTTGTAAAATAGATAGGTCAATGGCATATCTAATATCGTCATTTTTGATATAACGGGTTCGATCCTCGATTGAGCATGTATTTTCTGTACCACAAGTCGCATGCGTTATGAAAACCAACCTATAATTGAGTTCAGTATTGGTAGAGACTCCTTTCAGCGCCATTTCATTTCTTTCGTCCCAATGTCGGAAATACTTTGGTTATCAATTCTATTTTATCCAAAAGGCTGACTTGGTCTCGATTGCCAAACTTTAAAATGCGGTTTCTCAAAAATATTTATTTTTTAGCGTGCGAATTGCTTTATGTACTTATTTTTGGTTTACGTATAGCAAAGTATATCCAGCATCACGGTATACAAATCACACATATCCAATTTAGGTATCACATAGGTATCTTATATAATCGTTTTCGAATGGCTCAATTTAATCCGAGTAACCAACTAAACAGATTTCCTATCTATATCCATCCATACCAATCGAAATAAAGTTCACAAACGAAATTCTTTAACACAAACTAGGTACAAACCTATTGTTTTGTTTCATTTTTCAGTTATTGCTGCATAGTTCTAAAGGGCAAAGATAGCGCGAACAAAGTCGAGTAATACCATAAATTTTTATGCCTTAATTTAATATCGCTGAAGACAACAAGCTATCACTCCCCAGTGGTGTGTTAACATCGCATTGCGAAACACGTGAATGTTATCGTACCTTATACTAGCTTATCGGTTGCACATCACGCCGCTAGTTTTAGTTTGCAGATCACCATACATTTTATAATTCTATCTGCAACGTGCTCTTAGGAATAACAATGTAAGTCATATGGAATGCAATATGGTATTTGTTTTCTTTTTTATTTAAGTACTCTTCGTTTCATAGCTATACTTGTAAGACATATACTTTTTCTTATTAAACAGTAATAGCAGTCGCGATTTTATGCACGTGGAAAAAGTAGATCTCTAGTGTACTAAAGACTAAATGAAACTGAGAGATATAATTTATTCAAGGAGTATATTTTACATTTGGTTATGCTATTTTAAGATATCGGAGCGTTACTTCAGCAGTGCTTACTTATAATCACAATGATTTATAATCTATAGTCTTGGAATCGTGATAAAAAGTACCACAAAGCTTCTTCGGAGTGTACTACAGAGAGATAATTCACAATTTCGTCTTTATTTAAGCATTGGATTTTTTTTCCAATGGCGGCGCTAGTGTGCAGACTATACGCCCTTAATACTTATTTCAGGTAACCCGTTGAAGCACTGTCTGTCCATCCTGTAAAACAAACATATCCTTAACATATTATGTTAAACGTTGGTCATGGATGGACCATGAAATGCTTTTGTTACTTCAATTTAAATACTAAAAGACTAGGCACCACCGGGAAGGCGGTTACACACCAGCTGTCAATCACAACCTGACTTCTAAAGCTCGTTTAAGAGGCAAAATATCATTTAAATGTTTGTCTCATTAAATTACAAAAGATTAAAGACATAAGTTTAAACATCCTACCATATTTAGTTATTACTTGTTTGACTTTGCTTACATTATTCGGTACCTATTTAAAATAATCCGTGTCTATTTGGATTGAATCTTCCACTCATACTAGACGCTTACCGCGACTTCATTCGCTTAAACTTTCCCAAATATCTATTCATTCCCAATTTCTCCTCTTAATTTGCCTCTACTTATAAAAATATAGTATAGTCTTTGTTATTCTCTAATTCTATCGAGCTTTTACCAAAATTCGTCGAAGTCAGTTCAAGCATTTAAGAATATTCAAAGATATTTAACTATTATCCTCTCTATCTACTTCTGGCCATAATCACAAAAAATACTCGATACTCAATACTTTATTTGAATCTAAGTTATGGTTAAATGACTTTAAATTAGTTACTTAAATGCATTAAATGCATGTAGATTCTACATTATGGTTCAAATAAAGTATTGAGTATTGAGTATTTTTTGTGATTATGGCCAGAATATTACCATTCCTAAACTTATAAAAGTCTGCACAACTTTTGCGTCATTCAAATAACACGTCACTGAATTTTACTATCAGATTTACCTTGCTGTTTCACTAACTGATTTTTCTATTTTAAATGAGCTAGCTCAACTTTACTCCTCTTGCATAAAATCTTTTTTAACCCATATGGCAGATCTGCCATCAAACAAACAATCATACCTCCAGATTTTATAAAATATTTAAGTTTGTATCTTAGGGCTAATTTTCAATCCTCAGATAATAGTTAAGAGTCAGTGAAAGTACTAACTAGCCAAAGTAAATGTCAATCTCAAAACAAGAGAGATATGACAATAATTGCTTTTCAATTTGGAGGTATTAAACGATATCAGACGAATATTTTATCCAGGCATTGAAAAATCGGCCCTTAATTAAACAAAAGAATAAGCAAAAAAACTAGATACCTTAATGCCAGTTTGTTTAAAATGCTTATCAATTTTAAGAACAAAATATTAGATACTAGCTTTCCGCCCGCGGCTTCGCCCCCGTGGTCTACATGACGTTATCCCGCGGGATTGAGATTTTTTTTCCAGGATAAAAAGTAACCTATGTTCCTCTCCAGGCTACAAAGTATCTCTGTCCCAAATTTCAGCCAAATCCGTTCAGCCATTTTGGTGTGATTGAGTAACAAACATCCAAACATCTAAACTTTCACATTTATAATATTATATACTAGCTGACCCGGCAAACCTTGTTTTGCCATATTAATTATAGTGGACCCGGTAAACTTCGTATCACCAACATCTATTATAGATAGATGAAAATAAATGATCGCGAAGAAGTTTTATACACTGCCTGCAACAAATGTCACTTATTAAAAAGCAGGTAATCCAAAGCGGCTAAAACGTCAGTGATTACAATACTCTTTGACATACCTCTTTGGAAGCGGCTATGGAAGAAATGACAGTTTTGTATAGTACGACAGTTTATCGATTTTCTATACAAAATAATCATTTTTATTTTATAATTTTCCGGAATAAAAAGCCTATATTACGCTCCAGCTCCCAAACTATCCCCATACCAAAAATCGAGTCGATCCGTTGCTCCGTTTTGACGTGAAAGACGGACAAACAAACAAACAAACACACTTTCACATTTATAATATTAGTATGGATAGTAGGATTATCATTTTATTGCCAGTCACGCGTTGAAGTCTTTTTCAAGGCGATTACGTATTTGTTAAACGCACGTTTCGTGTGACGCGGCCGGCCGGCGCATCAGTGCATCGCTCTAATATGGCGTCGGGTTGCGAGTGGATGGCATTGCGATTCGCAACCGAGCTGCAATGGGAACGGGCGAGCGACCCGAGATAAAGGTGTGACTCCATTGTCTCACGGCTTTGTGCAATTTTAGTAGATACTTACATAGTTTATTTACAAGAAGATGTATGATTAAATTGTACAGTAGGTTAAGATAAGAGGGTGTATGTGTAATGTGTTATTGATGCTAAGTTTGGACTGGAGCTACATCTCTCTTTCTTCAGTATCGCGACATACTAAGATAGTATTGTTTAAAGTGATATTATAAATGCAAGCAGGACTTTGCATTCACGATGCTATTCTTATGAGATTTATTTAAAACCAAAAATTGTGAGTAAATTTTTTTTTCAGTCCAGACTGTTTTAATAAATTGTGTTTTATCGTGTACAATAAAGATTAAATTATTATATGTATATAGTGATACCACATTATAACATTATTTATAAGTGTGATTTTATGATCACGATATAATTAAATGCTTGTTGATTATATCGCAATAACGATTTAAAGCGATTAAAATTTTGATAATCAGCGATTGTGCATGTGTAGTTGTAATCAATCTAGGTATTAAGTTTTACAGATTTGCTCATTATCAATTTAAGATTAAGTTTTTGTGTTTAATATTTATTAGACTGATAGATAAAGGTTTAGCAGTTCTTATTTTCTGTAAAAGATAAGACAATGTTAATTTTCTAATTATGGTTACTATTTTATCTATTATCTTCATAAAACTAATTATTTGTAGTCTGGAAATATCTCCGTCTCTCCCTTTTTTTTGGTTACATTTCACCCCATTTTCAACAAGTCTACCTACACAAAACCATCTTCACTTTTTTGCATTCACATGCAACTTTTTTGATTGAAAATAAAGTATTAGAAAAAAATTGAATCGTTTCACAACTAGCTCCGATGAGAATCGAACCCACGATATTCTACTGGCCGAGCGAATGAAAGGTCGTGGGTTCGAGTCCCATCAGAGCTAGTTGTGAGACAGGTCGATTTTTTTTTCTGGTGCTTCATTTTCAATGTCTACAACAAGCAAACTGGATTATCTATTGCGATATTATATCTCCATAATATGTGCCTAAATCGCAGATGCGTGTCCTCACATATTGGCAGTTGCGGGATGCCCACAAATTGCATGCCCCAGGCATCCATGCAAGAATGTTCTCAATTGGAACAGGTTCGCGACGCAAGCTACATGAAGCTGGTGTCCATTGTACATGGCAACAAATGTAATAACTTTACTATTTATTAAAATCTAATGGCCGTTTTTACCAAAACTTATGAATCGCCTAAGTACGGCACCTGAGTGCAATTGACGTTTTCGAGCCAGGTGCCGAGTTAACTTGTTCGGGTTACTACCCGATAATCGTCGTAAAGCAAGGCCTTAGGCGATTCATTAGCTTGGTGAAAGAGGCCATAAGACGTGCTTATTAATTCTTTATCTTCGAAAGTTACAGTTAAGATAAACAAGCTAGTTGAATGTCTTTAAAACATGACTTTCGGTATGGATAGTTAAGGAGATTAGTATGAAATAATAGGAGTTATTATTTATTTTTTAACAAAAAGTATTTAAGTATATATTTATCCGTTATCAAGTTTTCCATGATACAGTTTCTTAATGAAATTAAAATGGGCTTAGATAATTGGTGTGAATGTAAGAAGTTATTTATTTATTTTATTTTTTATTTTTTTATTTAAGGTTTTGGGATATTACAATATTTTTATTGTTATATTAAAATATTTAAATAAGAGTTCTAGATAGAGGTCGTGACGATACGCAAATAAAATTGTTGTTATTGTTTTTGTTTTGCCCACACTCAATTATGGGCACACAATACAACGCAGTACTAATTACGTATCTCATTGATCTTACCATGTAATAAGTTAGAATGTTTATCTATACTTATTATAGTACGTATCTATTGCAATTCAGTTTTTAAAAAACCGCCTTAAAAAAATACACATAAAAAAGTAAGAAATAATCCCTCACCAAATAAATAACGTAAGTACTTTGAAGTCGGGCGTGAAACATGTACAATTTTTAGTTGTTTTTGTTAAAACTTCCGACTGCCCGACTTCAAAGTACTTACGTTATTTATTTTTAACACTACTAACACTAATAGAGTACGCTAAAATACTCTATTTTCATTTTTAGCACATGCCAGTGCATGCCAGCCATACCATAATATATTATTTTAAAATTTAATTAAATGATACTCTTTTTTATACATTTGTACTCTTTATTTACCATCTCTGAAATCGGATATAATGCTATATTATAATATCTTTGGATATAATCTACTTCTTCTAGAAATAGTTGGCAACCCTACCTGAGGGCTGAGAGGGCAGATAGAGATGAAGGGCGTTTGTGATGCACTACACTGAATTTTCCCGATCCGGAAAAAAACGGATGCTTGTATTTTAATCATTTATAATAGTAAGAATTTATTTATTTCGTGTAGTTTCAATGTTCCGAACCCTAAACTACACGAAATAAATAAATTCTATTATTTATAATAATTAATTATTATTATGTTTCACGGCTTCATTCGACGCGATTTACATACATTTGTAAACGAAATCGCGTCGAATGAAGCCGTTCACATAATTGTGATCGAACTTCACTTGGTAAATTCGTTTGATATTCAAAAATACAAGCATCCGTTTTTTTCCGGATCGGGAAAATTCAATGTAGTGCACAAACGCCCTATGTGGGACTTTCCTCCGCCTCCGGTATGCCGATGTCGTGCCGTGCCGTCCGACCGTGGAGCCGCGCACGGGCGAGTGGCGTACGTGCGCAGACGCACGTCTCGGCGCCTGCCCGCGCCCTGGAGCTCGTTAGCCAGTTATCTAATTGCGGGTCGCTGAATTGATTCATTTGATTCATTTGCTATAGAAGGCGGAGATGTTGCTGATTGCGCTTGTGCGATTTAGCACCTGGTGGGACGTGATGTCCAGGTACTACCACAATTAGCTTTTTATTCAATGAGAAGCTTCTTTGATTATCTATATCTATCTATAATCACTACATAGTATAAAACAAAGTCGCTTTCTCTTTCCCTATGTCCCTTTGTATGCTTAAATCTTTGAAACTACGCAACGGATTTTGATGCGTTTTTTTTTAATAGATAGAGTGATTCAAGAGGAAGGTTTATATGTACTTTTTATCCCGATATTCCCACGGGAATGGGAACCACGCGGGTGAAACCGCGGGCGGCCGCTAGTAATATTATAAAGAGGAAAGATTTGATTGTTTGTTTGTTTGCATCGAATTGGTTCCGAATCTACCGGACCGATTTAAAAAATTCGTTGACCATTGGAAAGCAACATTCTTCCCGAGTGACATAGGCTATATTTTATCCCGATAGTCCCACGGGAACGGGAACCACGCGGGTGAAACCGCGAGGACCCGCTAGTTTAACATATTTTCGTTCCCTTATTTTTAAGTTCCGAGTGTGCAGAGATACTTCTAGCCCCTATGTCTCGGAAGAAATTTAGTACTGAAGATATATATAAAAACCAAGTTTTCAACGAAATGGGCCAATAAAAAACTCTTCTAAATAAAAAATTTTTCTACAAATCTCTACTGTTTATTTACTTTCACTGGTATAAAAGTAGATGATATTGTGTTATGGGCGTGCGCAAAATCAAAATTAACTTGATCTACTGTCAAATTTCAAAATAATGTAGAGTATCCTTCGATGAAGGCTCACGAAATAAATCAAAATTTTTAAGGCTGAGAAAAAAGTTAATAATGTACGATCTTATGTCATAAATGACAGGAACTAACTTATAAATATACGCTCAAGAGGCTCAGTGGGCGCATATTTTCTCAGCCGTGTTTGTCACTCCAACATGTGTCTATACATATACTACATGTTGGATACCTAGGTGTTATAGTTGACCGACGAGAGTATCTTATTCTTTCTCTATTTCCTTTTATAAAACCTTTCTATTTTACTTAATAAGTTGGCAGTTTAATGTGAAATACGTACTTTTAAACTTTTATACAATAAATCAGATAATTATCTCTGATTTCCCATTTTTCAATAATAAAAATTAAAATTGTATTGTTGATTGTTGATTGTATTGCAAGGGAGCAAAATAACATATTTACGGCGAGGGCGCTATTTTGAATCCAGAGCGCAGTGAAGGATTCTAGAGTAGAATCCCGAGCACAGCGAGGCATTCTAAAGTAGAATCCTGAACGCAGCGAGGGATTCAATATACGTCGCCCGAGATGAAAATAATTTTGCGGCCGAGTAATACACTCTACTTTTCATTTCGAATATAAGGAAAGTAAATACACTCTGCTTTTCATCCCCCTCTATAAGAAAAGCAATAAAGACAACTAAAACTATCTAGAAAAATAAAAGAAAGGTGGCGGGGGGCTTCGCTTTCTCTGTTTTTTCTATAATAGGTATAAAAAAAAATTAAGTTTTGAAATAACAAAAAAAATATTTAAGAACAAAAAAAATTTTGAATAAAAAAAATTTTTTTATATGTCTATCGGATGCCTCCTAACTATGTCTAGAGTACCATAGGGGGTTGAAAATTTTGTTAGATTTTAGCTACGCTACGAGACGCACCCTTTTTGAGATATTCTCGTTTTCATAAAATTATTTTTTTTTTAAATTTTGCAAGTCCCGTCCCCATACAAAATTAGTTGAAAACTTGTTGTTGCTGATGAGGTAACTCTATGGTTGACTGTAACCAAATTCAGTTCTATTCTTAAAAATCATTTCCACCCTAGGGTCCAACGGATAGTTTTGGACCCGCTGCTCAGTTTAAATATACATCACTTTCCGAATCTGAGAGATGAAAAGATTTTTTCATCTCAATGAAAAAGTTTTCAACTAATTTTGTCAACTTGAAACGGGCCTTGCAAAATTATTTTTTTTTTTTATAAAAACGAGAATATCTCAAAAACGGTGCGTCTCGTAGCGTAGCTAAAATCTAACAAAATTTTCAACCACCTATGGTACTCCGGAGATAGTTAGGAGGCATCCGATAGACATATAATAAAAAAAATTTTTTTGTTCAAAAAAATTTTTTTTATTAAAAAAATTTTTTTTTGTTCAAAATTTTTTTTTCTTATTTCGAAACTTCAATTTTTTTATATTCCTATTATAGAAAAAACAGAGAAAGCGAAGCCCCCGCCACCTTTCTTTTATTTTTCTAGATAGTTTTAGTTGTCTTTATTGTTTTTCTTATAGAGGGGGATGAAAAGCAGAGTGTATTTACTTTCCTTATATTCGAAATGAAAAGTAGAGTGTATTACTCGGCCGCAAAATTATTTCATCTCGGGCGACGTATATTGAATCCCTCGCTGCGTTCAGGATTCTACTTTAGAATCCCTCGCTGTGCTCGGGATTCTACTCTAGAATCCTTCACTGCGCTCTGGATTCAAAATAGCGCCCTCGCCGTAAAAATATTATTTTGCTCCCTTGTAACACAATCTACTATTCCGTGTTCTGTGGACTGATCTATAAACGCATAGTTCAAACTACTAGGTATTATGGACGTAGGCGTCTAAGAAAGGATTTAGTAGAAATTTACCTATAGGGGATGAAAAAATTTTAAAAATTTGACCTTTAGGCTTTAGGTTTGCGTTCCCCGAGCGAAGCCACGGGCAAAAGCTAGTATTTGATAAACGCTTAATGTACTCGACAGCACGTCAAGTTAAGCAGTTGAACTGCGATAAGTCTCATTCACCGCCGTAGAGTTGCTAGCTTATCTGTGTTCTATAGGATACACTTTGGAGAGTGCGCACAGGAACTCCATGATCTTGTTCCTCCCGCCCCTTTCCACCATCGGAGTACAAGACACAGGTTAGCTTACCATCCCTACATAGTAGACATTCCACCCGTCCGTACGAAGCGCTTTGCTAATTCTTTCTTGATGCGAGCTGCTAAAGATTGGAATACGCTGCCTGCGCATGTATTCCCCGATCATTACAACCTTGGCCTCTTCAAGGCAAGAGTGAATGGGCACCTACTGGGTAAGCATGCTACACCCTAGACTGCATCCTGTCTGTTTAGCAAGATGGCGGTCAAATGCTTAACCAGTTTTTATAAAAAAAAAAAAAAAAAAAAACAGCTTTTATTACGTAGGGGCATAAAGGCGGTCTCAAGGTCAACATGTATAGTCTGATGTGCCGCCGTGTGTACTTTTGATTGTACACCTGTAAGCACAGAATAACTGTAAGTTCGTTCGCCTAGCTAGAGAGTCGTACATGGGTAGCGTGATGATAAAATGCCATATCTTTTCTTGGATTGACTATCAAACACCGATTGGAAGTTCCTGAGATTAGCATGTTTAAACGATCAACTAACGATGTCTCCAGCTTTATTTAATTAGGTACCTAATTTTAATTTAAGAGTACAGTCAGTGACAAATTCGGTGAACTATTTCTTACTTTTATTCGTGTGGCTATGTGCCTCGCCGTTCACGCAAAAACCCTATTACCTCCTATTTGTTTATGTATTAAACTAGGTAGAACAAAGCATAAGCAATAAGGGATAGGGATTGCAAGTGAATGGTGAGAAGCTTCCTCTGTAGAGTCTCTCAACAAGTCTCGAAAGTCATGTCCAATGACCATGTCAGACCCCTGCCTGTCACAGTTGAGAACGAAACAAGGGAAGTGTCGACGAGTATAATAATAATCCGGTTAGGTAAGTCCTCCAACTTCGATAAAGAGGTGGCACGAATAATCCAACTCGGTTGGGCAGCGTTCGGGAAGATGCGCGATTTTTTCTCGCCCCTCTCCCGCAGAGCCTAAGGACCAAAGTCTTCGAGCAATGTGTTTTGCCAGTGATGACATACGGCACCGAAACGTGGTCACTGACAGTTGGCCTCTTAAACAAGCTCAGAGTGACCCAACGAGCTATGGAGAGAGCTATGCTCGGTATCTCCCTGCGTGATAAGGTTCGCAACGAAGAGATCCCCAGAAGCACAAAGGCGACATAGCTCTCAGAGTAGCGAAGTAGAAGTGGCGATGGGCAGGCCACATCGCCCGCAGAACTGACAAGCGTTGGGGAAGAAGGGTTCTGGATTGACGACCACGAACTGGACGACGCAGCGTAGGGCGGCCCCCCACAAGGTGGATCGATGACCTGGTGAAGGTTGCGGGAAGCCGTTGGCTGCAAATAGCCCACAGCCGCTCTTTGTGGCGCTCAAATGAAGAGACCTATGTTCAGCAGTGGACTCAGAATGGCTGATGATGATGATGATGGTGAGAAGCCACACACACACAGCCAGACGAAAAGAAGTAAGGTGGTTCACCGAGTTTGTTCCTTTTTGTACAATTTGATAATGTCTGTTTGCCTGTCTGTTAGACAGACAGAGCAGATAAAACAATCATCAAATTAGTGTAAATGTGGAAAGTTTATTGTTTACGTCAGTAATGTGATTGGCTTATCTGCGAAATTTAATTAAATGATCTTATATGTCATTGACACAAATCTATATTATCAGTAACACGTTACATATTTAGGCCATTTTACTATGTAACTGTAATTATTATAAGAAACAGCATAGTTAACTTTAATGTTGTACTACAGTTAAAGCGCCAAACACAAAACACAAATAACAACATATAAGTAGCAAATATAACCACAATGTATTTTAATTTAATACATAGTATTAAGTATGATTCTAATTCTTACACTGCTCATAAATAAAGTTTTTTTTTTATCCACAACGGGGTAGCACTTAGCCTTCATTACACCTGATGTTAAGTGGTGATAAGGCTGAAGGTAGCGCACTACTCCCGGAATCCTCACTTACTGAGGAACTGGCTATCTATATAAGTAACTTTGTACCCGTACCCCCTTATTCGAAAACGTGGACTAAAATAGTCCTGCTGGTTCAAAACTGGTACTAAACTGGTGCTGTCACTTTCATTTTCCAAACGAACGACAGAATTAGCATCACTTTTAAACCAGACCCCTAATTCACAAACCGTCGGAATCGGAATCGGATTCGAATTATGTGCTTTGTCTTTGTCTATTCTATAGTGTGTGACAGAGACAGTGCATACATTCCGCTGTCGGGAGCGTTTCCGACGGTTTGTGAATTAGGGGTCTGGTTGAAAAGTGATGCTAATTCCGTCTTTCATTTGGGAAATGAAAGTGACAGCACCAGTTTAGTACCAGTTTTAAACCAGGACTATTTTAGTCCACGTTATCGAATAAAGGGGTAGTGTTTACAATGTGAAAACAACGTTTTTAAACCATTGATGTGTTTGAGTAAAATTTTGACAAGTAGACCGTAAATTTATCTTGTTGATCATGGCATGTGCTTCGCTCTCAATGTTGCTGCAGCCACACTATGGGAATATGCTTATAGACATCGGGATATGCCAAATTCCGACACAGTGTCCACGTCATCGCGATAATTAAAGCGATAATTTAACTAATGCATTCACTACGCCGTATGCCTTATGACGATAGCACGAGTGGCGATTATCGCGTGAATTTTTGCGATCGAGCGGCCACACTATGGCGATAATTCTCGCGACAATTCAAGCGAAGTTGAACATCGGCGTATCCCCATAGTGTGGCCCCGAGACGCGCTCTCTGTGTCACAACTCACAATCGTCAGCTACTGACCTCGTCGTGTCGCATGTCGCCGCGTCATTGACCGTGCCCCTGCGCAGAAGGTCACTGTTCGCTATCATGCGAATCTCTACAAAAATAAATCTGTCTGCTTTTTATGTTACCATGTCTGGGTCACAGAATGACACCCAGACCAGGAATACCAGGGGATTTTTTTTAACACCATCCAAATGTATTTTAAAGATTATTAACTTTGAAGATAATTACGAAACACGTGTTTTTTGTTTTATTATCTGTCACCACGACCGCCCACGTAGTTACTTTGTGCTGTCACCCAGTAGTCAAATATTAAATTAAAGCCATTCAAAGTCAGCCTAAATAAAACTGTGCGCGCTGCTAACCCAAGTATGCCCAAGTGGAGTGCGTAGCAGATGATTACGCCCTCCCCTCCTTCCGCGCCTTTCGCCTTACCAGATTTAATTTTTAGAGTTCCGTAGCCGAAAGGCAAAAACGGAACCCTTATGATTCGTCATGCATGTCTGTCCGTCCGTCCGTCCGTATATCACAGCCACTTTGTTCCAAAACTATTAAAACTTGTTTGTTTGAGATATAACACATTTTCAAAAACCGCAAATGTAACTTTGTTATTCATACAACCATTATGAAAAACAAAGTTATTTTTTGCTTTCGAAAAATGATAGTCGTATTTTGGCTGGGAATCTTTGAATATCTTGATGCCTGAAACAATTTGGTTGGTGTTATAATAAGAACCCTGTATAATTTTACTTTTGTTTGCCGCGTTTCCTTTCCTTTCCTTTTGTGGCCATTAAGTAAATATTAATTTGTTTATCACAGGCGAATGAATAATGTCTGCGTAGATTAAACTGTTTAGTGATTGATTTTTACTTTAACTTAGTAATACTTATAGTTAAGTTATTACCATTTAGTAATAAAAATAAAAATATGAATAATAACTTCATTAACAGTTAACGTTATTAATTGATTAATGATTACATACTACTATAAAATCAATACCTATACATATAAGTACAGGGCAAGATATTTTTTTGTTAAAATATACCTGATATCCTGATAATCATTTATCAGGATATCAGGTATATTATTATTAGGATCATGAGATCTTCACCATCACCGAAATACCCAAATACCGGAATAATGTTGCTGAAAAAATCCTAGTACTTATTTGTATTCTGTGACAGTAAAACCTTTTTGGCATGTGATATTACAATATCTATGTCAAAATATGTTGTCACTCAAAGATACACTGTAATTTTACACATTCAATAGAAATATAAAATATCCTTATGGTGAAAAAATATCGGGAGTCCATCAGTAATAAAAAGAACATTCAAGCAGATGTCATAATATTGGGATGCAGCCTTCCGGGTATCGTCACGGCCCACAAACTCAAGAAGATGTTTGGGAACTCCATGGATATCGTCGTCCTGGATACGGCCAGCGCCCCGAGGATGCTTTCAAAGTGTAACGTATCTTTTTTAACAGACGACAGTGATGAGAAGTCTTCAGAAGAGGAAGAGGAAAACGAAGGCACTGGCATAATCAACAGTGACAACATGGCGCGCCATTTCCTGGCCAAGTATTCCAAAGAACTCGGTATTCCACTCCCAGACTGCATCCTCGACCCATGTCGCAAAGAGAATCTCAATAAACTATTTCAACACACTAATGGCAAAACAGTCGAGTGTTCCACCGATTTCCATGATTTCGATTACCTTACCTGGGTTGAACAGTTTGAACTGAATCAGTTTCAAGTGCACATAGATCATACTGTGAAAAAAATGTTTCGCCATTTCGATGGAAACGATGAGCGCGAGCGAAAACATTTGCTGTACTACGATCAAACCTCCATGGAACAGTATATTTGTGATTCTCTTCTATGTTCAAACTCTCGGGAAATCATGAGGACTACAGTCAGATTGGTGTGTGGAGCGCCAGCTGATATTGTTTCGGTTCTTTTCTACTTACATCAGTGTTACAGAACAAATAGCTCAAAAAATCTTATAGGCGGAGACAACACTAGGATACGGGAAAAACTTCTCGGTTATTGTAGAAAACGTTTGGTAAGTCAGCTGCAGCAGAGCGTTGCGGAAATAACGTTATCTACTAAGCCAATTAAGGAAATTCGTACTTATTCGGGTGAGCAAGTAATACTGTTGACCATGATGGGTGAAACTAATTACGTCTGCAATTTACTGGCTATGGCATTGCGCCCCGACGAACTTCATGACATTCATTTTGAAGATCAACTCTTAACTAGAAGAGACTTAAATGTAACTGACGCAATGAAACGTGGCAAAGCCAGAAAATTTGTGATAGAATATGAAAACAACTTTTGGGCAGCGCAAGGCTATAGTGGCGATATTTTTAGTATTAAAGGTCCCATTATCTGGGCGATGGAGAAGCCTAATTTATCGGTCACAAGGGATTTTAGTAAATATGCTACTTTGATCGGTTACCTGAAGGTCAGTGAACGTAACGCGGATGTTTCGAACAAGGCAGCAGTTATAGAGCAGTTGGTGAAGCTGTTCGGGCCGGAGGCTGCGAGTACCGTGAGTTACAATGAGACTGAGATAGCTGAGGTGTTCATGCCGCACTGCGGGGACTACGTGGCGCTGCGCAAGCTGTCCGGCCAGGTCAGTCGCAAGCGGCTGGAGTGGGCCGCAATGGACATCTTCGGCGAAGGAGACGTGGTATCCGCCCTGCAAGCGGGCCACGCAGCTTATCTCCACTTACTCACTTGCATACGACCTCAAGCCCAAACCTACGAAGACCTCAGCACTGACAGTTGGTCGACAGTTTTGAACTCAAACGCTTTGGAAGATATCCTTTCTTATTTTAATTATAAACGCAGTATTAAAATTGTAATGTACACCGCTGCGCTTTATATCGGCTTGCGTTTAGTCCGCGGCTATTTTCGAAGATGATTTTATAAGAATGTGCAATTACCACAAAAAATATCTATGTTATTCTTGAATTGTTTTGTATATTTTGTTTTTTTTTCTGTTTTTGACAATGTTTTATTAAATTGAAATCGAGTTTACTGGCGGTTGTTCTTGAAGGGCTTCTCTTAGTAGATGTTGAGGACAAAGCGGGTATTCCTGTCACGCCTAGAGGAAGCTGAATCAGTCCTAATCTGGGGCATTGTATGCATGGTGTTGGTTGACCTCTGAGCTCTGTTGGCCGCCGGCGCGCGCCGCGAGGTCAGACGCATCAATAGGGTATTTTACTGTTGTTGAAATGTAGATATTTAATGATGACGTTAAAAAATATTGCAATTATAAATACCAAACGTGAAAAAATAATTTGAATCTGTTTTATAATAAAAGAATTATAGTCTGTTTGATTTTGACTATAGCTGTCTCTTTCTAAAACGAAATCTTCTATGGCGTGACTATGACGCTACTAACCCACTGACGTCACTAAGATAGCGTCCTGTCCTTGTCTAATTATAAAGTTTGAAGTCCTATATCTTTGAAAATATTCAAGATAATTCAAAATGAAAACTTGTTTTGTGTAGCTAATATTTCGAAAAAGATTTTAAAGAAATAAAAAAAAATCAGTAAAATACCGTATTGTGTCAAGTTAATTTCATATTATGATTTGTCGTAGATTTTATCAGTACGGAACGAAAACTATCAGTAAGGTACTATAAATTAATTATCAAGACTATTTACGCATGATTTACGCTGAATATAGTATTTTTAATTATCATTTTAACGCCTTTTAAAATGTCAGTAGCAATGTTACAGAATCCTATCATGATAATAATGACTTGTTTTGCGGTGAATGTCAATCTCAGCATGTGAAGCAATTATTTGCAACTTTTATCTATTCACAATATTTCATTAGCTTTATTTTCGGAACGGAACTGTCGGAAGTACTAACGCCTACTAACCATGTAAAACAATACACTCTTCCTTCATTGCTATAATTATTTATTTAGGAGTCATACCGACTGAAATACATCGTATTCTTGCTTTCCTGTATTTTTTTCTATTTAGGTAGGATTTGGTTAAACCTGCCCCCTGTTTCACGAACCATCGAAAACGCTCCTGACAGTGGAATGTATGTCCTGTCTCTGTCAGTCGCTATAGAATAGACAAAGACAAAGCACAGAATTCGAATCCGATTCCGTTTCCGACGGTTCGTGAATCAGGGGGCTGGAAACCCAGCCCCACAGAACACGGAACGATTTTTTATGCCCAGCCCTATCATACTCAACAGTATTTAATGTCCAATTTGATAAAACTTGAAAATGGATTCCGCGAAAATCTGTTGTGTTGATTTTTATGTTGTTTTATTTGAGTTTGTATTCATTCTCAAAAATAAAGTGTTATGTACCTAATTAATGAGAAAAAAATAAAATTTTAAAACCCCCCCGACACAAAAACAGTCAAAAACGTGAAAAAATTAAATGTCTCTGTCGGTAGAGGGATCCCCAACGTATAATATAAAACTTACTTCTATTTTTGTGATCCCCGTCGATTAGGTGATCCCCGACCGAGAGCGAATTTTTTTTAACTTTTTTGAGCTTTTTTTGTGTCACGGGTTTTATAAATTTAAAATTTTAGTTACATTTCATCCTTTTTAAATTACACACAAAATTAAGTAACACGGTAGGTACCTCGATCGGACATAAGGAAGTTAGTCAGATGCCCTCATTAAATAGAAAAGAGCTGATGATCTTCAAACGGCTGAACAGGTTTTCATGAATCATGGCTAAGAAAGAACACTCGGGATAAAATTATCTATGACACAAAAAAAAAACTAAACGAAAATCGATTCATCCGTTTGGGAGCTACGATACCACAGACAGATACACGGACAGACACATTAAGGCGGGCATTCCCCAAAATAGGGTATTTTAAATTATGGATTACTCGCAACACACAAGTACTTAAAACTTGGAAAAAATATATGTTATTTTACAGTTATTTATCTAGTGCTTCCGGCCGTATTTTCTCGATTGGTCATATTTTACTGTGTCAAATAAAATCCCAAACATCCATCTAATCGTAATCTAAATATCGTATTACTTGCAGTATACTTGGTTTTAGTTAATGAAAAATATACGAAAATAATTGTCTTTGATTAGCCGGGGGATTCCGGCCGTCAAAAGTGTAAATTTTTTATTATTTAATTTTTAATTGAATTTTAAATGATTTTCGATTCGCGGGGCGCTCGCGAGTTCACAGTTCACTGCCGGCTGCCGCTGCGTCCGCGTGAAGTGTATCGCGCGCGGCCGAGCAAGCGTTAGCGTACCTATTTCGGTCGGGATTCATCGCCTTAAGGCGATACTCGGAAAAATTATGCTGAAGCGAGATAGCAATGAGAAAACGACGCGCGCGGGAGCGAGACCGATTTTGCAGATTAGGGAAAAAAAAACACAAAATCACTTCGTATTAAAAAACAATAACGATTTTTTTTAAATGCTTCTCCACGATCCTGAGTATTATTAGTGTCCACTAGTTAAACCAATTTTCAATAGTAAGTATATGTAATCCCATTTAAGAATAATCTTGAAATTTCGTATTTTTAGAGCTTATTACCAGATTTGTAACAACTATAACCGTCCTATAGTTTTATATCAGAAAGCCCATACTTTTTCTGAGTAGCGCCTTAAAAACATAATAATAATACCCCTATCTTTTTGCGTCTGGGGTTAAAAAGAGGGTTAACGATTTACAGAAGCAATTGACTGAAAAATTGTGTTATTAAAAATTTAAACCAATGTAAAAAACTTTATACCTACCTTTTGCTTGCCAATCACCAACTTTCTACTTTAAGACTTTTATTGACTTACGAAGGTCAGTCATAGATGCACGTTCGTGGTGTTGTAACATTTTAGATATTTTTAGTAAGATACTTAGGTACATACCCAGTTTTCGATGTTAAGTAACTTATCGACAATACAGGATGCTTAAACATTTAGACATTTTGACAATAACAGCAGGGGGCCAATTCTGCTAACGTTAAGTCATAATCGTGTCTCAATCGTCTTTCAATTGTAGTTCAATTATTGTAGTGCTTTTTTACACACTAGTTACAAGAAATGTGTACTTTTTTCACCATACTACTGATGGTCACACCACACACTACATTTACATCACATCATATTGTCATAATTCTTGTAACTAGTGTATAAAAATGCACTACAATTGAACTACAGTTGAAACACGATTGAGACACGATTATGACTTAACGTTAGCACTAGCAGGCTTGGCCCCCAGCTAAATGGTACCGTATCATATTTCAGTATTGAAATTTAGAAACTTTTTATCTCATTATTGATTACTAGCGGTTCCTCGCGGTTTCACCCGCGTGGTACCCGTTCCCGTGGGAATATCGGGATAAAATATAGACTATGTCACTCGGGAAGAATGTAGCTTTCTAATGGTGAAAGAATTTTCTAAATCGGTCCAGTAGTTTCGGAGCCTACTCGATGCAAACAAACAAACAAACAATCAAATCTTTCCTGTACCTCGTACGTGTGCTTAATTTTGTAGGTGTAGTTTATATGTTCGTACGTTTAGTCCACGAATATTTCGAAAACTAAAAGTAATATCGAGATGATTCTTTTTGATTTATATCAGGTACACCTGATATAAATCAAAAATATATAAGTAATATAGGGACCAGTAAGTACAAGTTTTATCAAAATCGGTTCAATAGTTTAGAGATATGGGTAGAAAATCTTATGGTAAGTACAATCCACACTAAAACTTAAGAAATAAAAAAGTACTTACTTACTTAATTAAAAAATTTAACCGACTTCGAAAAGTAAGTACTTACCTGTCAACAGTGTCAACTGAAAAGGAAAAAATAATATCTTTAAAGTACCTACCTTTTTGAGGTTGGTGCCAGCCAGGAGCAAGAAAAAGTCAGCAAAAGACACTTGGTCCAAGAAACTTGGACTGTTCCTTATGTTAACCAAACACCCGACAGGGCCAGTTTTTTTTAACCGTAGTTAAGACATTTTAAGTTTCGTAGACAAACTGCAAACATATAAGTATAGGTACATACACTTACGAAATGATGCACACGTGCTCAGGAGCCTAAATAGAACGTAGGTATACCTATTCAAATAATATCGAACCACTAACCTCCTGGTTTTCATCTTTTAAACGAACACATATAACCTGACTTATGTCATACTAATAATTTACCTAAGTACTTTTTTTCCAAATTATTAGAATAACGGAAACAGATAAGTACTTGGATAAAGTAGAAAAAATTCTGTCAACCGCAGGTAGGAAGCGGAAGATAGACGTCTCGTCGCGGTCTGCCGAGCCCCGCGGTGCTGCCTCAAATCATTTCCTTTTTCAATGACTCATATTTTCTTCTTCATAAATCAAAGTACTGGGGGCCAAGTCTGCTAACGTTAAGTCACAGTCGTGTCTCAATCGTGTTTCAATTGTAGTTCAGTTGTAGTGCTCTCTAACACTAGTTACAAGAATTATGACAGTATGATGTAATGTGAATATAGTGTGCGGTGTGACCATCAGTAGTATTGTGAAAAAAGTACACTTTTCTTGTAACTAGTGTGTAAAAAAGCACTACAACTGGGGGCCAAGCCTGCTAACGTTAAGTCATAATCGTGTCTCAATCGTGTTTCAATTGCAGTTCAATTGTAGTGCCTTTTTACAGACTAGTTACAAGAAATGTGTACTTTTTTCACAATACTTCTGAGTAGTTCTGATGGTCACACCACACACTTCATTCACATGACATCATACTGTCATAATTCTTGTAACTAGTGTGTAAAAAAGCACTGCAACTGAACTACAACTGAAACACGATCGAGACACGATTATGACTTAAAATTAGCAGACTTGGCCCCCTGAACTACAATTGAAACACGATTGAGACACGATTGGGACACGATTGTGACTTAACGTTAGCAGACTTGGCCCCCTCCTGGTACCATAAAAATTACCATATTATATTTTTTTATATGACATCTTCTATTATTCTGATATTGAAAACTGTGTAGTAAACAAATGTAAAATTCACTAAAAATAAACATGGACCGATAAACTCCCAAGAACGTGGAATAATCGTGTCAATGTTTTTACTTAATAATTTAATCAGTGATAAAAACACAACATGAATTTCGTCGACGATTTAAGATCACCCGTTCTGACCTGTCCAGACTTCTTTCTTTGGGGTTATTTGAAATCTCTGGTGTATGTGAACAAGCCACAGACTCTAGCAGCCCTAAAAGGAAACATATTTCAAGAAAAGGAACATATCGCAGGAAGTCTTACGGCAGTTATGGAAAATGTCATAAATGGGGCTCAAATACGTGCGTCAACTCTGGAGGTCATCATTTAAGAGACATCATATTCAAATCGTAATGGGACAAAATTTAATGGCATACTTACCTACATTATACTTAAGTACATATATAAAAAACGAATTCCAGTTTTCTAATTTAGAAAAAAAGTTGTAGCTGTACCAAATAATAGTGCCAGTACTTTTGTGCCACCCAGTATTATAAATGCCGAACGTTTGAGAGTATGGATGCATGGATGGATGTCTGGATGTATGGATGTTTGTTACTCTATAACCGGTCTGGGTGAAATTTGCAACAGAGATAGATTATAGGATAGGATTATATATTACTAGCGGCCGCCCGCGGTTTCACCCGCGTGGTTCCCGTTCCCGTGGGAATATCGGGATAAAAAGTACATATAAACCTTCCTCTTGAATCACTCTATCTATTAAAAAAAACGCATCAAAATCCGTTGCGTAGTTTCAAAGATTTAAGCATACAAAGGGACATAGGGACAGAGAAAGCGACTTTGTTTTATACTATGTAGTGATAGTGATAGGAGTAACAAACATCCATACATCCATCCATACATGCTGGAATAACACATAATATATGTTATTCCAGCCTTTAATCTATCTCTGTATCTTAAATGGTGACCTCCAGAGTTGAGGCACATTTGAGCCCAATTTATGGCCTTTTTTTATAACTGCCGTAAGACTTCCTACGATATGTTCCTTTTTAACCGACTTCTAAATCAAAAAGGAGGAGATTCTCTATTCGTCTGTATGTATGTTTTTTTTTTTTTTTTTTTTATGTATGTCCACCGATTACTCGAAGACGGCTGAACCGATTGAAATGGTTCAAACGTTATTACATCAGGTTGGTTTCCAAGTTGGTCCCATTTTTTGAAATTTTGAAATCGGTTCAGTAGTTTTCAGGAAATCTTGAAAATAGTGTCGTTTTCGTTACCACTTTATGTGAATTTAATACGTATCTTTAGGCATAACTCCTTTGTTTATAAACCGATTTAGATGATTCTTGTTTTGTATATAAGGGGATACCTCAAGGTATTTTAACCGACTTCGAAAAAGGAGGTTTTGAGTTTGATCACATACCTATTTACCAGAAAACACGTAAATTGCCTGCACGATGCACTAAAAAGGGTGAAATAAAAATTATTTTTATAAAAAAAAGAAACCGTCTTCTAAAAAACCACATCAAAAAAGTAAGAAATAATTCCTCACCAAATAAATAACGTAAGTACTTTGAAGTCGGGCGTGAAACATGTACAATTTTTTGTTGTTTTTGTTAAAACCCGCCCGACTTCAAAGTACTTACGTTATTTATTTGGTGAGGAATTATTTCTTACTTTTTTGATGTGGTTTTTTAGAAGGCGGTTTCATTTTTCTTGAAAAATGTTTCCTTTTAGGGCTGCTAGAGTCTGTGGCTTGTTCACATACACCAGAGATTTCAAATAACCCCAAATGACCGCCAACAACCACCTCTGTGGTCTAGTGGTTCATACCACCGATTTCAGACCCAGAGGTCCCGGGATCGATTCCCAGTGGGGGTACATATTGTATTCGGTTTGGTTGGTGGTAGGACTTGTTCTTAGTCCGCCTGGCTAGCTACCACCATCTTATCTAAGTCTGACGCCATAACAATGATGTTTTCAGCATTATTGTGTTCCGGCAGTTAGAGATAAGATAGCCAGTGCCTCAGTTATTGAGGATTCCGGGAGTAGTGCGCTTCCACCTTCAGCCTTATCACCACTTATCATCAGGTGTGATGAAGGCTAAGTGCTACCCCGTTGTGAATAAATAAAATAAAATAAAAAATGATACTTTTTATCCCGATATTCAAACGGGAACGGGAACCACGCGGGTAAAACCATCGTCATATCTACATTTCATCATCATCATGTCAGCCGAACGATTTATATCTACATTTAAACCTACATAAGTACTTATATAGAAAATTAAAAAAAAAAACAAAATTAAATCCTTTTTATTCAATTTAGGTTGAGGTAACAACATTTATGTATGAACGTTAAAGAAGCTACGCCATATCGGTTCGCAAATCCTACGGGACGCGGCGGCGGCGGCGGGAGGAGGCGGGAGGCCTTGCGAGAAGAACCGGCAAGAAACTCGTCAAGGGCAATCTTTTTCTCCCTGTTTTATTTCATACAGAGTCGTCAAATTGAAAAATGACCTTCACACAGTAGTAAGGTCACTTTCCATCACAATAGAGAATACCTACTTAATTGTAGTTACATTTGCTTAACGTAAGTCAAAAAATATCATTGACGTAAGTATAACTCAATGGACGTACCTAAGTATAAACTTTTTCTACAAACAAAATGGACAAAACTTCTCGAACTTAAAATTTAGCAAAAATTTACAATACAAACAGAGCAAGAAAATTGGTGACAATACAAATAGTGAGCATGAGCTATGATGTTTTATTATGTGAATAAATGCATACAATATTAAAATCTATGATATCGCACTCCGCGACGCCGACGACGAAGCGAGGCGCAGCAGCACAGAATATATAGCAGCAGTGTGGACCATGATAAGATACCTACCTCTTGTCAATGGCGGTTGCGACGCGCGTCCAGCGTGCACGCATCGCTGTTGTTTTGTTGAGAGAGCGCGTCAAATTTCAACAAAAGCAGAACGATTGTCAACACGTGCTTCACAGAAACATGGATGCCCGCCATGTTTACGCCGCTCGCCGCCGGAGTACGGTTATCATCGGTGATCGTGATGCAATGTGCGGCTTGTTTTAGATAAAGATGCAAAACTAAAACTTAGGAATTTATAAAATTTATCGTTGATACGTTTTTGGCAAATGCTAGATGAATATGATGAACACCCATTCTTTGTTTGCTATTGATATTTTTTTCTGTTTAAAGACTATGTTATTATTATGAACATATATATATGACTAGCTGACCCAGCGCGACTTCGTTCCCGTGGCCCTGCCCCCTACTCCACCCTACCCTACCCGTACTCTACCCCTACCCTACCCCTACCCTACCCCTACGCTACCCCTACCCTACCCTACCCCTACTCTACCCAACCCTACCCAACCCTACCCAACCCTACCCAACCCTACCCAACCCTACCCAACCAATTATCCTTCCATTTAATCCATCCAATCCATCCATCCATCCAATTATCCAATTATCCTTATCCAATGCTCGAAATGTTTAGGTTTTGGGCACGGCCGAAAGTTCTGCACGCAGGAAGCGGACAGATGCAGCCACTGCGGAGGACCGCATTTGCGGGCCAAATGCGATCTGATGATCACAGGGGAACCTCCGGAGTGCTGCAACTGTGCTCACACGGGGAATAAGGCGGATCACAACGCCTTTAACATCAATTGCCCAACCAGACAGAAGTGGGACTACCTGGCGAGGACAACCACAGCATACAACACATAAGACACACACACACACACACACGCGCATACACACAGGCACAATACCGGGACTCCTAAACTGATGGTTTAAAGTCACGTTATATAGCTGGAAACAGACACGTAAATTAGACACCTATATTTTGGAAATATAAAGCTCACATTAAAGTCTAACAAAACACTTGACACAAAACAATCGAACCCTAAAATTTTTCAAAACAATAAGCCAAAAACCAAACAAGTCTCAAACTATTAAAGCTTTAGAAATAGGGAAAGAATTATATATTATGTAGAATATATAAAATCTGCCCCAAAATACATATTAGTTAAAAATAGGATAGGCATAAGTTTTTAGTTTCTAAACAGTTTAATAACCCATTAGTATGTAAGCCTGGTGAAAATGGATATACTAAGTAATCTGATAAGATACAATGTAGAAATGTAACTAGAAAAACATAATACTGTTGTAATAAAAATGTAATGTGTTAGTGTAAGCAAGAAAAATGTAAAATGAAACTATGTAATAGTACATTACAGCCGAGGACAGGTAAGTAAGAAATTACATTGTCGAGGATGGTTTGAAGCACGAGCCGCAGGCGAGGGCTTTAATCATTCGAGGCAAGGTAATTTGCTTACCGTACAAGGCTTGTATAGTGCTTTTCTCAAGAAATGCGAGGAAATAAAAAAACTGATTAACTAAATAATATTTATTAAAATTTATATCACACATGTTCGGGCAATTATTAAATGTAAATGTTATTGTTTTCCCGGGCACACTTATGTATAAATCGCCCATAATAATATTATTTTAATGATGTATCATTAAAATACGCCAACAACACAGATTCCGAAAACGTATGCGCCTTTTTTTCACTTTTCCAAATCAGATCGTAGGTTTTCATATATCTTTCTTTTGATTTTGCTGGCAGTAAGTTTTCTGTTATTAATTTTGTTTCTGCTCTCAAATTTGGTGGAGTAGGTACATACAATGTCTGTATATGTTTCATTGGCAGAACTCATTTTGATTATTTATTACACAATATAAACTGTATTGATATTTAATCAACCGCTGAAAATCATTCCCGCCGTTTTTTTTAATATTGGTTAGTGAGGCCATGTCGAACGGTCATACAGCCTAGTGATACTTACTACTTGCTACTAAAATGCGCAACTTCAATACCCGCTTCTGGGCGGTAGATGGCGCTGTATATATTTCCCATACAAAATTACTCGTAAAGGATATTTTGTCTATGATAAATCTCATTGTGTTTTTTCGATTGATGTTCGTGCTAAGCATGAAGCTCGACTTAATACTGAGGTAACTGGAGTTCTCACCCTGAATAAAAAAGTGAACACCAGCAAATTTGACATTTAGTATGTAGTGGCTGTCAGTTGTCTCATATGACCATACGTATTTTTTTAAAGTGTAGGTGAGACGGAAGACAGCCACTGTGTAATTTGTGGTCACAAAAAATTGTTCGTACTGCACTCTCCAGTTACCTCAGTATTAAGTCGAGCTTCATGGTGCTAAGGGTACATAGCGCTTGTGGTACAATACGAAGTAATATACTCTGTGCGCACCGTATTTAAAAAAAGTTAACCTAATTATGATATAATAATAATGTGGCTGTATGGTGCAAATGTCCCTTTGCTTTTTCTGTTTTTATACACAGGAATAATTACTAAAGAAAAAATAAAGAAAAAAAGTTGGTAGTACCATAGAAAATCACTGCAGTAATGAATTTCAGTACTTACTTACTGCACTAAAATCAGTGCAGTAAGTAAGTACTGAAATTCATTACTGCAGTGATTTTCAAATTTAGAATGTTTACCTCGGAAAAGTGCCACGTACTGCATTCTTTTCTCAAATATAATATTAACATTTCAGAGCATAAGTGTGAAAAATTATATAAATTAAAATAAGAATAGACCTAGATTTACTGTTGTAATAAAAATGTATTGTACTAGTAGAAAGTACCGAAATGTAAAATGATAAGATTAAATTTATATGTAAGGATAGACCTAGATAAACACACTGTCGAAATAAAAATGTATTGTACTTGAAGAAAACATTGTAACGTAAAATGATAAGATTAAACACATGTAATGATAGACTCTGATTTATACATAAATGTCCTCACAGATAGAAATTCCCGATAATAACTTAGAAATAGTGAATGTAAATAAACGAAGAAATAATCCTGTAAAATAAGAATACATACTGAGTATACCTTATTTACCCTGTGTCAAGATGAATAAATAAAGAAATAAAAGTAGAGACAGATAGTATTTAAAATAGGCGGGCACTCCCACCCGTTATTGAAAGAATGCGGATGGATGATAGAAAGACCATGTATGAAGTATAAAAGCACGAGAGGCATAAAAGTGAGAACTGGCATGAAAGTGAAAAATAGATATACAAAGGCTCGGACTTCGCGTCTGAGGAGTAGTGTAGATTAAAAAAAAAAAAAAAACCCTACCCAACCCTACCCTACCCTACCCTACCCCTACCATACTCCTACCCTACCCTTACCCTACCCTACCTCTACCTCTACCCTACCCATACCCTACCCTACCCCTACCCCTTTAATCCGCGGGATGTGCGTGAACTTCACGGCGTTATCCCGCGGGAATGTGATATTTTTCGCCTAGAGAAGCCTATGTCCCACTCGAGGCTACGAGGCTACAAAGTATCTGTGTCCCAAGTTTCAGCCAAATCCGTTCAGCTAAATCCGTTAAACTACCCCCCCCCACCCCCCGGGCGGGCCCCCCCCCGACAAAAAATCCTGGGTACGTGCTTGGCTCAGGGGGCCTAGCCTGCTAACGTTAAGTCATAATCGTGTCTCAATCGTGTTTCAATTGTAGTGCTTTTTTACACACTAGTTACAAGAATTAGCTATGACAATATGATGTGATGTAAAATGTAGTGTGTGGTGTGACCATCAGTAGTATGGTGAAAAAGTACACTTTTCTTGTAACTAGTGTGTAAAAAAGCACTACCATTGCACTACAATTGAAACACGATTGAGACACGATTATGACTTAACGTTAGCAGGCTTGGCCCCCAGGTTAGAAACGGACGGCATTGAAGCCAGAAGACCTCGGTTCAAATCCAGTTCGTATTTTATTCTTTTTTTTATCAAATTCCTTTCTTTTGTGAAGTCTAGGGAGCCCTTTTTACTTCTGCCGGCACTCCCGGAGTGCAACACGTTGTGTTAGAAACCCTACAGGTAGATTTCGGTAGGTATATAGGGATTGAGTGAGACCTGCGTCTTGGAGATTTGATCATGGAGAGCATTAAGGGTGGACCGGGTTTTCAAGGGGCTGAATCACGTCCGAAATCTGGGTCCTTACTTATGTAGGGTTTCTATAAAAAATTGTTTTATGTTGCGCGTTCTAAGAACTTTTCTCCTCAGGGTCATACTAATTATCTTCCATGACCCTAGTTTTGACAGTTTTTCCTTTATGTGGACTTATTTCAGGGGGGCAAGCCTGCTAACGTTAAGTGTGTAACGTGTTTCAATTGTAGTGCTTTTCTACACATTAATTACAAGAATTATGACAGTATGATGTGATGTGAATGTAGTGTACGGTGTGACCATCAGTAGATAGTATTGTGGAAAAAGGACACATTTCTAGTAAGTAGTGTGTAAAAAAGCACTACAATTGAAACACGATTGAGACACGATTATGACTTAACGTTAGCAGACTTGGCCCCCAGATCTTTAGGTTTATGGGAATCAGTGAGTCAGCAGTCAGTGACTCAGTGTCGAATTAGCAAAACTTTGCTTTCGTATAACTTCAGAAATAAATGAGCTACAAACTTGAAATTTTGTGGTCCTCTGTGTGCTTTTATATGAAATTAAAACGATAATTTCAGCTTTCTAAACCTGTTCAAAGGTCCTCAAATAGAGGCTTGAAAATACGCAGAAATGGTTCCAGAAAAGGATGGCACGGCAGTGTTTGCTTACGGATATACAACATAGGTACAAGAGGAAATATTGAAAGTTAGTTTTCAACATTACCCGCCAGGGAATCGAACCCGGTACATCCAGAGACATCGGCGCACCTTGAAAACCAGTGCGTACACCGCTCAGCCACAGAGGTCGTTACCTTACTACCTGCCTACCGTTTAGTATAATCCGCCCGTAATTAGCATTTATAATATCTGCCTTCACTGAGCAGCACGTGATTACCACGATCCACCGTAGTACTAATAGCGCATAATCTTCACGAACCAAAGACAAAAAGCTTGTTAAAAAATGTTGTACGGTCGGTAGCCAGCACGTCGGGTTACTACAAAATGTCAAAATTTATTAATTGAAACTGAACTCTATGTGTTGGACATAAGGTTAAATTTTATTTAAAGAAATTTGTCATTTTGTATTAACCTGACGTGCTGGCGACTGTACCCATGGCCGTGGTTTTTTGGCTAATGGGCCGAGTTAGTAGCCCGTGGTAGAGTGGGTATTGTTTTTGTCGATGAGGCTTTACAGCTTGTTTAGTAATTTGCAATTACTTATTTAATTTTAATATTTAACGATAGGTACCCAACTAATAATTTAACGTCGTTCAATGGTTTAGTAAACGTTATCTTAATTACCATATTCGTAAAAGCTAGGTCATACTAACGCTATAATAACGTTTACTAAACGCGAAAAGGGTCCCATTTATACGACCTACATTGTTGTTGTGGTCATACAAAAGTCACAAGATGACTTCGTAAACGTCATTAAGAAGTCGTGTAGTTTAAAAATTACCACTTTCATCGCGCAGTAGTTACATTACAGTTGCATCTTATCTTTACAACGACTCGTTTCGTTATATTGTGGGCATACAGGTGTTTTTAAATGACTAAAACGTTTTATTTCAGTCAAGTCGCGATGCGCAGCGTAGCGATCGTCTTAAATTTCGTGGTAATTTTTTTTTGTGAAAACAAAGTATAAGTCGTTTCAAAAAAAAACCACGAAATTTAAGGCGATCGCGAAGCGCAGCGAAGCGATCGCCTTAAATTTCTAACCTATCACGTTTTCTACAGGACTTCGGATACAAAACTCGCTCATACCTGTATGTACACTGTAGCCGTGAGCTTACTGCCTATCTTCAGCAGTCATTCTTCATTTCACTAGATTTAGTTTAGTGAAACGACTTTATCACTGAACTTGTTTAGGAAGAAGACGTCGTAAATAAGAATATTCCACATCTTCCGTGATTTTGTGGTATCCCTAGGGGTTTCGTGAAATCTCTGATTTCCTCATATCCCTGCGACATATACCTATACTACCTAGGTAGGTAGAACTATATTCATTTCCTTTAAACTGCAACTTTTAACCGCCTCTGTCGTCTAGTGGTTCACACCACCCGGTATCAAACCCAGAGGTCCCAGGTTCGATTCCTAGAGTAAGTTCATTTTGGTGGTAAGACTAGGTCTAAGTCCGCCTGTCTAGCTACCACCAGCTTATCTAAGTCTGACGCCATAAGAGAACGATGTTTTCAGCATTGTTGTTTTCAGGCAGTTAGAGATAAGATAGCCAATTTCTCAGTGGTTGGGGATTCCGGGAGTAGAGAGCTTCCATCTTGAGTTTTATCACCACTTAAGGCGCCCATTCCCGAAAATAGGGTATTTTAAATTATGGATTACTCGCAAACCACAAGTAGGGCAGGCGTACTGGTTTTGGCCACTGTACCGGTTTTGGCCACTTTTTGCTCTAAAAGTTTTCTAAACAACTTTTAGCCATTTTTGATAAAGGCAATTAAAATAAGGTATTTTAAGGTAATAATAACAACCATTAGAATTCCTTATGTCATAAGATTTTTTTTCAATAAATTCCATTTTCTGTTTGAAAAAATGTTTTGTATGAAAATTTTAAGAAATTTGTTTTGGATGAAATACTTTATAAACCTTTGTTTTTTACAAGTAAATTGTTGTTTTGCAATTGACTGGTTTCTAGCGCATTAGAATATATTGATTTTACCTAGGTTTGGTTTTGATTTTTCGCTATACTTACAAAAGTTTAACTAGCAGTAAGTGGCCAAAACCGGTACATTTGGCACCTCTTACACATTGTGTGTAATATAAAAAAAACTATTTTACTTTTATAAATTTGAATAATGTACCTTAAAAGGTAGATAAATTATCTACAATTTAAGATATAATTTGTGTCTTAAATACCTAAGACCATTTAGTACTTAGTGCTTAAAAGTCAAAATATCCTTAAAGTAGCCACAAAGGGTACCTCTGCCCTACTCAAAATTTGGAAAAAATATATGTTATTTTACAGTCTTATCTAGTGCTTTTTTTAAATTTAATATAAGTACAATGTAAAACATACAATTTAAAACAACAGTAACTAAAACCCGATTACGTTTGTCCCGTCACTGCGTATTCGTCATATTAGATAGTTTACTATGGTATACAACTAAGCAGTATGAAAAAAGTAAGTATACAATTTGCTTCATTCTTATGCTTCCGGCCGTTTTTTTCGATTGGTGATATTTTACTGTGTCAAATAAAATCCCAAACATCTGTCTAATCGTAATCCAAATATCCTATTACTTGCAGTATACTTGCTTTTAGTTAATGAAAAATATATGAAAATAATTTGTCTTTGAATAGCCGAGGGATTCCGGCCGTCATAAATTTAATTTTGTTATAATTTAATTTTTAATTGACTTTTAAGTGATTTTTGATTCGCGGGGCGCTCGCGATTTACCCGTTCACTGCCGGCTGCCGCTGGGTCAGCGTCAGCGCGAAGTGTAGCGAGCGCGGCCGAGCAAGCAAGCGTTAGCGTGCCTATTTCAGTCGGGAATCCTCCCCTTAAGCACAGATAACTAAATAGTTACTACGTAATCTTAAGGTGTGGTGTGATGAAGGCTAAGTGCTACCCCGATGTGGAATAGGTACTATAAAAAAATAGCGTACCTTCCTAAGTAATTTTATTGCTTGTTTGCAGTTGTTGCGTTTAGATTCTCACACAATTTTATCACCCAAATAAACAAAATATGTTTGTGGTTTTTGGTCAGCTGATAACACAATCGTTATAGTTACCGATTAAAGTACAATTAGTTTCAATATAGGTATAAGTGCAGTTACTTCTATATAAATGCTACACACATTATCTTGCTTTAACTAAACATTAACGGTTCAACTCGGCCTAACTAATCGAATAAAAAAGGAATTGTTGATATCTATAGACCTACTTAAAGATAGTCCATCATACAGGATACAGGGGGGCTACCGGCTAAGAAATCTGGATATGGGTATGGGCTTCAACTGTCATTTGAATTCCCTAATCTGATAGATTTTTGCTGCTTTGTTCTGTATAACGATAACTAGATAGCAACGTTCAACTTGAACGTTGCTAGCTAGTTACCGTTATACCCGACGTCACAAAACAAGGAACTGATAGCGGCTATTTTCTTTATAAAATTGACTTAAAGTTCTCAAAAACGTATGAAGTTCATATCCATAAAGCCCCCCAGGACGCCTACCGCTGTGCTTAGCTTCCCCTAGGGTATCCATCCATATTTTTAATAACATGGGATGAGCAATGATTATTAAATGCTAGAGCTAAGTATACTACTTACTACTAGAGGCCCTAGCTTGCAGACCTTGGCAAATTCGGTTTGGTGAAGAAAATCCCAAAGTATATTTTCAGGTATTATACCCTAGTCTTATCATTGGATAACATTTTCGTTAATGTTATTATTAGTACAATTATTACTATGTTACTAGGCGTTTATCACTCTACGCACGGCTCTTTGAGGCCATATGTCCAACCTCGGAAAAGTTGCCCGTTTAGTCTGTATTGTAGCATCGCATTTGAAATTCTAGCGGCAAATGCAAACTTGTCTCTATTATCAAAACGAACGTTGTGAAATATTTAGCCTACTTATGTAGGTACTTAAGGCGACACGCGGAAAAATTATGCTAAAGCGAGATAGCAATGAGAAAACGACGCGCGCGGGAGCGAGACCGATTTTGCCGATTACGCAAAAAAAACACAAAATCACTTCGTATTCAAAAACTATAGCGATTTAAAAAAAATGCTTCTATACGATCCTAAATATTATTGGTGTCCACTAATTAAACCAATTTTCAATTGTATAATATGTATCCCCATTTAAGAATAATTTTAATAAGTATTTCTTATTTTTTAGAGGTATTTTCGAAAATAAAAAGTGTTGAGCCAAAATCATAAAATCGTGTTTCTGATACTATACGATTCTAGATAAAGGTATGAAGAAATATATATCTTACTAGCGGCCGCCCGCGGTTTCACCCGCGTGGTTCCCGTTCCCGTGGGAATATCGGGATAAAAAGTACATATAAACCTTCCTCTTGAATCACTCTATCTATTAAAAAAAAACGCATCAAAATCCGTTGCGTAGTTTCAAAGATTTAAGCATACAAAGGGACATAGGGACAGAGAAAGCGACTTTGTTTTATACTATGTAGTGATGATTACCAGATTTAAAACAACTCTAACCGTCCTATAGTTTTATATCAAATGGAGTCATAGGTACTTTTTCCGAGTAGCGCCTTAATTGATTTTGTAACGAAGTAAGTGATGATGAAGACTGAGAACTTAAATTAGCTGTAATAAAAGTTACCCACCCAACCCAACTAACGTAGGTAAGTATTTTTTTAATTTTAGTTTACGTGCATGAATGAACTATTTCTGTTCACTTCCGATTTTTACGAAATGGCAGTAAGTATTTTTCTTCCGTTGTTTTTAGCCCTATCTTTTTAAAAGAACCAAAAAAAGAATCTATATTGTTTTACAGTTTTGCTCTACAATAGATTTTTCTTTAGTAATCTTCTTCAGAACTTGCTTTCAAGATCCTTCCGTCAATGTAAAAAATGGCAAAGTTTTTCAAACGTTCTTTTGTTACGCAGCTTCTAAGTATTAATCGACCACATTCAATTTTACCGTAACAATTCCAAATACAATAGTGGAAGCCGATACGCAAACGCGGTCGAGTGGCATTGTTTTGTCCGCAGCGAGCAAAACGCTATGACACTGTTTTTGAACGTCAGTTCGGACCGCATCGCAGCTGAGATTGACAGCTACCACTGACGCGCGGTATTTGTATTGTGTAGTGCGAAATGTCAAATAATATAATTAGCGAAAAATGCCAAAATGATAATAAGTTGAACGGTTTGAGTGCATTTACTGATAAAAGTTTTGCTCCTTTAAACGGTAGATACAGATCGAAAAGTTTGTCGAGTGATAAGTTGAATCAGACGAACGCGGACCGTGCGGCGATCTTGGAGGATGTGGAGGCGTACTACATAACAGACAAGGCAGATACCCCGGGCTGTTTAGTACAGAACAGGGCCATGGATACAGGAGCACAAAACAAACTCAATGGGTAAGTTAAGTTTTAACACTTGTTTAACACTTCTTAGTTTGTCAATGGTTAAGATCTTCACCTGTTTTGTTTGACCTTTGACAAGAAGCGAGTTGGGTTGCGTTTTAAAACTAAACCACGATGACGATGCTCAATTCAAAGTATAATTTAATGCTTTCATCTTCGAAAAATATTATAAATTTAATGAAGGTATTTTTGAAAATATCAGAATCATAATTTGAGGCAATTACCTATGAATCTAAATGTTACCAAGATATGTTTAATGGAGTTTATAACAACACTATTTATAAGTAATAATTATTAAAGAAATAGTATTATTTAGCTTGTATCAAATCAAATACAACTTATTATGATCAGCAAATGTTTTCTATCACCTATAAAGAGCCGGCAAGCTTCAGAACTCAACTCGAACATAGCATGAATCGACTCACATGCAGCTTCACGGTCACATTATTTTATATTAAAGTAACTACAGTAAATGTGAAGATAGTAAGAGCAATATTTCCAGAAAAATTGTGAAACCAGAATAAAAAGTGATTTGATTATATTATCTGGTAACCATAATAAAATAAATAATAAATAAATAACTTCTTACATTCACACCAATTATCTAAGCCCATGTTAATTTCATTAAGAAACTGTATCATGGAAAACTTGATAACGGATAAATATATACTTAAATACTTTTTTTTTTGTAAATACATACTTAATATACATAGTAAACACACAGACCAAGACAAATAGACATGTTCATGCACACAAATATTTGTCTCGTTCGGGAATCGAACCCGAGACCACTGGCGCAGAAGGTGGGTAGCCTACCTCTGCGCCAAATCGGTCGTCAAAATAATATAAGCATGTTGTTCTGTCTCTGGCTGCTTAAAACACCAATTAGACACTATCGATATTAAATAATATCTTATATTTTTAATATGAAGACTAAAGAGAAAATTACAATTACAAAGATATGGCAATGCAGGAAGCAATATTCCATAGTTTTAATAAGTATTATATTTATTTCTTAGAATATTCTTGTGATAAGTACTACAAAACATATAACGCAGCTATGATATCATGGTAATCATCATTCATTGCACAACATCTATGTTCTGATCAAAATCAATTTTTAATTTAAGTTTTCAACACATTACATGAGTAATTGGATCAAGAAGTGTTTTCATATTTAATTTGTGTTAAAAATTATGTAGCTGTGCTGCCCTATAATTGTTCAAAGACATAATCTGGCCACTGTCCACCATTTAATATACCTAAGTACATTGTTACTTTTCAACATTCATTAACATTCTATTTACCTACAGTTAAAATAAGAGAAAATAAATGAATTTATTATTCAATGTTAAATGGCTTTACTTAAAAATATATAAATATATTTTTTAATAGTACTTAACTATCTATCCAATTCATTCGTTAATTGATCATAACATTCCATAAATATACAAAGGTACCTATATCAAATGAAAGAAACTAATAACAAAATGAAATGTTGATTAGCCGCTCATATTTCCTACATAACTGATATCTATTATACTTACATGTAAGTATAAATAAATACAATACTAACTAATGCATAAATTTATGTGTGATAGATAGTGATAATTGTTTATTGTTAGAGGGTTTATACAACATGATTAGCTAACACAGACAGTGATAAGAAAGTGCACTTCTGTCAATGTACTTACACTGACAACTGTCATGCAGCTAGAGTGATATTACCGTTGACCTTGCCTGCCCATAGTATGACAATGTCGTCTGTACAAAAACGTCAATCGTGGTGTTATTTGAACAGTTTTCATACCTACTTTATGTTGCGTTTATGTTTAAAATGGCTCATTTTCTCATTCTGTCTTTATTTTTTAACTATTTGAGCTGTTGCAATGAAATTGGAAATTAAGTATATATCTGTAAATTTCCGGAACTTGTCGCAGTGATTTGTATTGCTGTCCCAGCCAAATGGTTAAATTACCTGTTCTATCAACTGCCTAGTCATTTATCTATAACACACTTCTTTTCAATAAATGACTCCATTTAAGTAACTTCTTATCTGATATAAATAATAAACAAAGCTATATTTTTCAAACCATAATTAGGTAGTAGTGTTTTTTTACAAATAACTTGATAACTAAAATAGAGGTTAGGTATATATTAGGCTTTGAACCCATCCAGGTAAAAGCCTCCCCCATCTCCTTCCACGCATCTCTGTTTTGGGCTCCAACCATCCATTCGTTTCCCGCAACACTAACAATATCGTCCTTCCAGCGCCTTCGAGGTCTTCCCACTGCTCTTTTACCTTGAGGGCCTTTCCACTCTGTAGTCTTTAAGGTCCATCTACCGTCAGTGAAACGGGCAACATGTCGTGCCCATTGCCATTTGGATTTCATTGCGAATTCCATAAGTCTAGGAGAAGAGTACATCTTCTATTTCATTCGATACGGGCGTTTTCCGCAACTCGACGTCTTAATTACGCCTATTTGCCTATTTTTCCTGCAGTAATCCAGCTGCACACCCAGCTGGATTACTCCAGCCAACCCAGCTCTGCCAGGAAAGCACCCAGCGCTTCCTTTTGGACGCCAAGGTACCTCGCTCGGTAGGGGGCCACTCCGTCACATTCAACCAGGACGTGAGCAGCTGTCTAGGAGAAGAGTAACGTATAACTTGAATATAAAGGTCATTCGAATGTATGACCTTTATATTCAAGGAGTTTCTGCTGTATTGGCCGTGGTTGTGGCCTGTGTAGAAGGATAAGTATTTCCATTCCCAAGCAGAGGCCAAACAATGAAACCATACTAGATAGGTTAACTGCTCAACAGTAACATTGAATTGTCTTATCTGGTACTTACTTATTTTCAAACAAGTGGTTGTAATAGCTCTCAAACGGCGTAGTATTTCAATACGATTATGATTAGATTAGATCGTAAATCCTCAATCCGATGTGAAGTGGTCTTCTATATAGCGTGCAGATTGCAATGCGCATGGATTTATTGTCCCATTCCCTTGTAAGTTTATTTGTATTGCTTTTCAAATATTACTGTCTTTCTTTATTCCCTTGGTTAATTAAAGTTTATCCGCTTCTGCGCTATTACCGGACCCAAAGACCAGGGGGGCTATCGGCTACAAAATATGGATATGTAATATCTGGGTGGGCGGGTTTTACCCGTAGCCCCACCACTATGACCCACTGGTGGGTCCATAGGTAATTTTTATTCCCCGTTTCACAGTGGGACAACGGGGAATTGGAACAAAACAAGACTGACTTTAACCGTGGTCCCACTCTGTTGTCATGCTGGGAAAAGTATGAATAATAATATTTTTTTTAAAGGATATTTTAAAATAAATAACTTACGAAATTACACTAATAAATTATTTTTCAAACACTTTTCTTTGGGGTATAAAGGAGAACCTATATTTTGTTTAATAAAATAAGTTTTTGTATTTTTGTTTTTATTCAATTTTGTGGGGCTAAATGGTGGGGCCACGGTTAATAGGAGAATATGGGCTTCATTTGACATTTGAAGCCCATATTTGGTCCTTAAATGAGCATAATATGGGCTTCAAATGTCAAATGGATGGAGCCCATGTCCATATCCATAATTTTTTGGCTAGCATGTATTCGACAACGCGTCGCTTCTATTTGGGCATATGACATAGTAACTATTTAGTAATCTGTGCTTCTACCCTTGGGGGAGGCTCATGCCCAGCAGTGGGCGTCGTACGACTGATGATGATGATGCGTTGCTTCGTCGGTCGTCTACTTATCAGCATGGCTTTGTTTTTATGATGTAAAGGAGTAAGTATATAAATAAATAAATAAATGAATAACTTCTTACATTCACACCAATTATCTAAGTCCATTTTAATTTCATTAAGAAACTGTATCATGGAAAACTTGATAACGGATAAATATATACTTAAATACTTTTTTTTTGTAAATACATACTTAATATACATAGTAAACACCCAGACCAAGACAAATAGACATGTTCATGCACACAAATATTTGTCTTGTTCGGGAATCGAACCCGAGACCACTGGCGCAGAAGGTGGGTAGCCTAACCCTGCACCAAATCGGTCGTCATATATATAAATTTTAAATATAAATATACATTTTAAATAATCAGTGTATATTAAGTTAACAGAACTGACATTAAATATTAAAATTAATTTAGACATTAATAAATAACAAGTCAAAGTGTATCTAGGTATGTAGTTTTGACATGATATGGACATAGGTTGTTTGACAAGTTTTTATTCGCAATTTGACATTAATTATAAATCTTTGTGTGTACAGTGCCACAACCTTTTCTGTGCCGGTGACAGCGGCGCTACGTACGTTTTTCTTTTTTTTGTAGTAATTTAACCGGCCCTGACTTCTAAGAACTTCAGCCGCCAGCAGCGCTATGGTTGGACATCAACTTGACAGCAAAATGACATTAAAAAAAATCACGTTAGTTTCACATTTTGGCCACCGGCACAGCAAAGTTTGTGGCACTGTATATTGTTTTAACATGTTTGAATTGACATGTAACTATATAATTGACAATCTTTAATTTACAATTTGACATATCACTCATTCCATGACAAACGCTACTCAACACTTTTATTTTTATTATTAGTTGGAGAATAGTTATATGCTTAATTTATTAATAAACATTATAGATTTTCATAAAATGATAAAATTAATTCAAAAAACTTTATTCTTCATTTTTTTTTTTTCAAATGTTAACATGATCGGCAATCACCCTCATGTCGTCTATTTTTTATTCAAGTGGCAACATTATTAAAAAGAAGAAATTGCGGTTCCTGACAACTGTCAAAACGGCGCAATTTTGAAGTTAAGATTCTAATCTTCATTTCAGCACAGAGTTTTCACTAAAATTTTATTGTTAAAAGTGTTAAGTGAAGCAATTATTGCGTGTCATTTCATAGTAACGCCCGTAACAAAAAACAGGTAAAAGTTAACTTTATATGCATACCATTCAACTTGTTGTAAGCTTATTGCTATGGGAAAAGGGAAATATGCTTTCTCGCCTAAATATCAAGCAGTTTTTGTTCAAAATAAGTATTTAATGTGTTTTTTACTTAGGTGTTCTTTTGTAATGCCCGTAACGTTACGGGCATTACACTTTGATGTTCATGGAATTGTGACTGTTTTACTATGCATTTTCATTTTATTGTTTTTTTTTCTATATTTATTTCTTTATTATTATAATGCTTGCTTGGCTTTGTTGGGTTGGCATGCAGCATGTTTTTTTTTCAGGTATAAAGGTGCCTGCTTCTGGTAAGGAAAGAATTTATAAATTTAGAGAAAAGTTAAAAGAAGACAAAGAGAAATATGAAGAATATTTGCATAAAGAAAGGGAAAGACACAAAATAAAGCGAGAAAAGCAAAAAGCTAAACAAAATAATCATAAAAAGCTTCGTGATACCCATTGTGTTTTGAAAAATGACGTAATTTGAGATTTTTTGTGTTAATTTCATATAATACTATCCCATAGTTATTTTAAAATATTTAAGATTTTTTAAATAGTTTTGTAGCTTAAATAAAAGTCATTAATAGCAAAGCAAGTTAATTTTAATTCGTACGCGTAACGCCCGTAACAAACTTCTGTAATGCCCGTAACGACATCTTGATTTAAATAAATATGCTTATATAATGAGAGGATCCACGTAAATGTATAATTCTAGTAGTAAATTTATCACACTTTTAGCAAAAAAATTAAAAAAGCACAGTTTCTTATCAAAATTCGCAGAATTATTATGTTTTGTCTTGCTTGTCAAAAGAGTTAGGCAAAATTAGGTAATGCCCGTAACGGGTACTTTTTTCGTTATTTTGCGTTATATTTAACAATATTCTGGAATATTTAATATCGATATAAAAGTGTAATAAAAATGGATGATGTTTATGAGTTATTTAGGTATTTTGAAATAGACTTTTAACAGAAAATTGGTGATAAAAGGCGTACAAATGGTAATGCCCGTAACATGGAATGAGTGATATTTAATTATTTTGGAAGTCTTCATAAACATTTTGCATGCTTCACATAAGGCAAAACATGTGTATCTTTTTATTTGTAAGACCGTTATATAAACCGTGTTTTTATGCAAATAAAATATTATGATTATGATGATTATGATTATATTGTTAAACAACATACAAGCTAATTCACTACTTATATCCAAAAGTGCGCCGAATGCACCGAATTCTGAAAAGTTGCCAGTGTCTTCCTAATTCTACCTACGAATCTTTTAAACTGGTTGCAGTCTTCAAAATACATCTCGGAAAGTAAATGTTTAGAAAGATAAAATTCTTACCCTGCAACCTTATTATAATGAGTTTTGTTGATGCTACTGTTGCCCCGTAAAGACAAACAATACTATACATATTTAACCAGCTGGCCAAAGTAATTAACTAAGGTCGTGCATTCGTCACGTGATGAGAAACTCGAGCCATTGTTACGATACAAACGGCGACCACGTGAACTTTGGCATAAGTGAGCGAGTAGTGAAAGGCAAATTATGGTGCACCAGTGCAGCAGAATTAGCTGAAATGAAATGAAATTTAAATAAAATGAAATGAAATTTATTTATTTGTTGACAACGACAACAATGTACAAAGGTAGGTATATTGCGATAGTCTCCAATATTAATTTGATTCAATTGTTTTCTACCATATAGGTACAATGTTGGCATGCAAATATTAGCATAGTCATAATCTAATAACTTAATAATTTTATCTTTTACTATTTAGTAATACATTCATGTCTGTTCAATAATACAATTTAAAGTTTCAAGTTACAATGATGTCAATTAGATTACAATCTGTCATCACAGACAGTCATACAGGATTAGATTTCAATTAAAAGTCAACCATTAGTGTTATGCGACACATTCTCTTTATATTCCAGACTAGCTTTCCGCCCGCGGCTTCGCCCGCGTGGACTACATTACGTTATCCCGCGGGAATGTGATATTTTTCCGGGATAAAAAGTAGCCTATGTTCCTCTCCAGGCTACAAAGTATCTATGTCTCAAATTTCAGCCAAATCCGTTCAGCCCTTTTGGCGTGATTGAGTAACAAACATCCAAACATCTAAACTTTCACATTTATAATATTACTAGCCTTCCGCCCGCGGCTTCGCCCGCGTGTACTACACGACGTTATCCCGCGGGAAGGTGATATTTTTCAGGAATAAAAAGTAGCCTATGTCCTTTCTCAGGCTCTAGACTATCTCTGTACCAAAATTCATTTAAATCGGTTCAGTAGTTTAGGCGTGATTGTGTAACACACAAACAGACATTTTCGCATTTATAATATAAGTAAGGATAGTAGGAAGTAGGATATTCTTTAACAGAGTAAAAGTTTTTATCCATAAGCCAAGCCACCGATACCTACAATGGTTTTATAAATATGTTTCGCTCAATGGGCAGATATATACTAGACTCATTAGTAACTTATTAAATAATTTTGGTATAACAATTTGCTGTCTAATGTTGTTGTACCCGTTCGGCTTGTTTGCCCTCCCTCCTGTTTGAATATCGGGTTCAAACAGCATAATTTATCCTCTATTCTTTGTGCTACATTTCAACCAGAGCTCATCAGCTCTTCTGGAGTTATTGAGCAATTTCGTGTTTATTATAATGTATGTAGTAAAATTACATGTCAATGAAGTCTTCAAATGGAACTTGTAACATTAATCCACTTAAAGTGAGTCAAAAACATGCTGAATAAGAAAGGCAAGAAGATGTAGATACGGTGGCAAGAATAGCTTGATTTTATCGAAGCTGGGGTAGGTCCATGCTCATAATAGGCTGCAGTCTACACTGTACTCGTATTAAAATAATCTTTATAGAGCAGAAGATAAAGCCCGATATCCGGTCCGGTTATTCCAAAATATTGGTCTCATGGATTCCCATTAATCGTTTCAAAACTGCGCTTTGAAATCGGTTCACATTCAGTATTATTATTATTGTCTACATACAGCCGAGGTTCGATAATATATTTACTCTAGATAGGAGTTCCGGTCACGATTATTATACATTATTACATATTATATTTATTCTAGCCTCTCCCTCGTCCCTTACACAGACTTCCCACCGATATTTTAACTATTGTCTTTGGTAGTCACTTGCATACTTGTTTCTACGGTTTTAATCGTTTTATGTGTAGTTAATTAAGTGCTCATGACAATGCTATATCTGGGAATTACTTCATTGTTCACGGTGTTAGTATTTTTTTCTCAAAAAACAGAGTGACAAATCGAATCCGTTATCAAAATAGGTTATCTCAATTCAATTGTAATGCAGAATAAATGTTGTTAGCAATTTTTAAAACTACCAACTAATTAATCAATCGCTTATTTACTAATGATGAAAAAGATGAAACACGAATATCTGGGAAATATCTCACCTTATGAAAAAGTCCATAAAGATATCTCGATTTTACTTTAATTAGTATTTTATCAACTACTTAATGGATAAAAAAATCGGTTGTCATTTAATCTAGTGGTGCTGCGTATTTAACTTCTGATGTATTTTCATAAACAACAAAATTTCCATGTGATGTTTTCTACCTATTGACAATTATTGCGATCGTGTGATTATAAGGCTTCAACTCTTCGTTAAACCAGTGTTTTGACTTAATAGTTAGGTATTAATTACCTGTTCCGTAATGACATTGAACTTTTCTTATACTCAGTGCATAATCACTCCAATCTTTTTTAAATGTAGTGAACTAGATAATCACTACGAATGTTTATTACTTTTTCGAGAAGCAATTCCGAATTTCGATACAGTCTGTGGTTACTGGCAGTCCTTAATTAAAGTATTATTAGCTTTAAATGAACCTAAATTAATGAAATGACGATCGTGTTTTGGTCAAGTTCTGTTGACAATACAAAATTATGGTGTTACAAGTGATTATTAAGCGAATTCTGTTAGTAATGCTAGTAATTCGACGCGGGGTCATTGCATATTGTTGTGAGTTAGAGAGTGCCGATTACACGATAGGTGAATTATCGCCCGGTAGTATTTGTACTTGTTATCTAATTTATATTATGTCTAAGGAGCGGTAGGGTATTGAATGCGTGTTAACTGATAACATTTCGATACACGATTCATATTAGTATCTACGGTGGCATATCGTGTTACCGACGTTCGCTGCACTTGTGGAGTCAAGAATCTCCTGTCTACTGAAGGTCTTCAGGAAGTGTGGAAGTCTCCTTGAAGTGTGTCCAGGACTTTTTCAGAGTCAGTCAGGGACTCGTGTGCTGTGATCTGTGACGTTAGTAGACATTGTTTTAGTGGAAAAAATTGGGTTGGACGAACCGTGTTACGAAATGAGTGAAGACAAGAAACCACTGCTACTGTAAGTTTTTGCCTATTTTTTCATGCTCTGTAAAATTTGTGACTTTCAATAACAGGGTTAAGGATCGCGACCATTCGAGATTTCTTTGGGAGCAACGCGTCTTCATAAGTTCGCGAAATTTCTCAGGAGCATTATTTTACATTAAGGTGACACATTACCGCTGAAACGTGTAAAGTTTCAGCTTATCTAAGACTGACATGACAATCTTACTTTTAATTTCCACACCACGTGTAGACGCGCACACAATGTTAAACAGCCATTAGAAATTATTCCGTGTTCATATTTCTTTGAAACGTTAGTGCAAGAACAAGGCTACTTAGGCATGAACCTATCTGTTGGTCTACTTATGAAAGTAGGTACTACTTATGAAAATATCAGGTTAATATAAATTACATTATATCTTAAATCCGCCACGGTGAAGCTTACCTAATCTATCCCGCCTTTTTGCTTATCTACACCGCATTGGCGTAGCGTGGCTACTATTAGTATTCCATTCATGGCACTGGCAACCCCGATAGGCCACAGCGTACAATTTCAAGCTCGTATTCGCATTCGATTGCATTTGTGTATTGCGTATTTGTATCCTGCGTCTGTGCAACACTACAGGCGAATGGGAACACGTAGGAAGCGAACAAATGAAGGTCGGCAGATAGTGAAGGTTACAAATCGTGTTTGAAGTTGTTAAAGAAAAACTTGAAATCTGATTTTAGATTTAAGTTTATCATGTAAGAGACCGATCATTGTAAAGGTCCTTGGGTGGGGGAGGCCTATTCCCAGCCGTGAGCATGGCAGATAATGTTTGATGATGTTGATGATGAGCTCTCGCAAATTTTAGGAAATCCAGAATTTTTATGTAACGCTTTCAACTGATCTAAGTTATCTATTACGCTGTCATTGAAAGTTTCATAGAACTTATGGTATGTAGGTAGGTACGTATCAAATTCGAAGGCACTGAGATTTAAGAACAACAACAATGTAGCTAGTAGCGGTGTAATTTAAATCCAAGTTAAAAATTCGCGGAACAACGCAACCGTCAGTGTGGCATGTACCTTAACCGGCAGATGTCTTGGACTTGGATTACAAGTGCGTGAGATACCTAGCCGCCTTTCCCAAGAATTGCTCGCACGTGAAAAGGTTAAGTTTCAAGTAGGTAGGCACTTAAATCACCTAGAGACACAGAATCTAGAGATAAGCTAATTGTGTGCAGTGTTGTGTGTATCAATTATTATTATCAACAACCATATCGCGGCACTACATCTGATATTACGTTGGAAAATCGCACCTATGTTTTGTTATGGAAGAAAGTATTTAGCGTACCATAAGTGCCATAAGGTACTTTGTTGAACTGTTTTTTATCAAACGCAGATCTATTTCACCTTCAAATGTTAATGATAGATAAGTTTCGGAAGGTCAGATTTCATTTTATGGTTATTTATGATATGAAAATTTATTGTTTATTAGTCATTATGATAGCCAACGTAGTAGTGACAGTACTTTCATGTAAGACGAGATTCCTTTTCCAAATGACTACTCCAATTCATCAACTACAACCACTTTCAAAATTGACTTTTAAAAATGTTTTTCAGTTTATCGTTTAGCTTGCCCAGTCAAAAGACGTTAAGTCTTTCTTTCTTTTTTTATCCACAACGGGGTAGCACTTAGCCTTCATCACACCAGGGGGCCGATTCTGCTAACGTGTCTCAATCGTGTTTCAGTTGTAGTTCAATTGTAGTACTTTTTTACACACCAGTTACAAGAATTATGACAGTATGATGTGATGTGAATATAGTGTGTGGTGTGACCATCAGTAGTATTGTGGAAAAAGTACACATTTCTCGTAACAAGTGTGTAAAATAGCACTACAACTGAATTACAATTGAAACACGATTTAGACACGATTATGACTTAACGTTAGCAGAATCGGCCCCCTGATGTTAAGGCTGAAGGTAAAAGCCCACTAGTCCCGGAATCCTTGGCTATCTTATTTGTAACTGCCGGAACACAATAATGCCGTTATGGCGTCAGGCGTTATGACTAAGAACTAGTCTTTCCACCAACCAAAATTTCAAACCAAACTTCTTGGCATGCGTTCTTGGCTATTAAGTAACAATGGCATTTTAAGTTTACGTCATCCCAACTAAATTGACTTTTTTCTTACTGGTAATTCTGATAGAGAGGGGCATCGTATAGATACCGTATTGCCTGTCAATAGAAACCATATTGTCTTTTAAATACTTGACATGTCAATTACATGACGCACGAATTCACACGATGCAAATTCGCAGTTTTTTGTGGGGGCCTATGGATGGGCTTTGGTTTGGCAAGTGAATCTGTAGCCAGTCGCATAACAATAATATTTATTTTACTCCTAAAACGTCATTCAATAGAGGTTTATGTTTACGTCGAAGTTTACGTCATGTATTTAGACTTGCTAAATAATACACCTCAAGTAAAATTTTGAACCCCGGCTTGCTGCAATCTATAGTATAGAAACCATATTGCCTGTCAAATACTTGACATGTCAATTATTTGACACGCATCTACGCACGAATTCGCACGATGCAAATTCGCAGTTTTGTGTGGGAGCCTATGAGCTATGCTATGGTATAGTCAATTCCTTTCTACATATTCGGCAAGTGAATCTGTAGCCAGTCGCATAGCAATAATATTTATTTTACTCCTAAAACGTCATTCAATAGAGGTTTATGTTTACGTCGAAGTTTACGTCATGTACTTAGACTAGGGCTGTTGCTGTTGAATTCCGGCTTGCTGCAATCTATAGTATAGAAACCATATTGCCTGTCAAATACTTGACATGTCAATTACTTGACACGCATCGACGCACAAATTCGCACGATGCAAATTGGCAGTTTTGTTTTGGATGGGGAGCCTATGGGCTATGGTATAGTCAATTCCGTTCTACATTATTTGGCGAGTGAATCTGTAGCCAGTCGCATAACAATAATATTTAGTTTACTCCTAAAACGTCATTAAATAGAGGTTTAGGTACGTTTAGGTTTACGTCATGTGTGTAGACTAGGGCTGTTGCTAACTTCTAAAATACCGTACCCGTTATACACATTTAGAAATTATATATTATGTATAGAAAAACGGTATTCTTTGAACCTTTTCTGTTCCGGTGGCCAAAAACTGGAACTAACGTATTTTTTTCTGTCATTTCGCTGTCAAGTTGTTGTCCAACCATAGCGCTGCTGCCGGCTGAAGGCCTTGGAAGTCAAATTGCTAATAAAAGACAAAAAAAAATAGATACCTAGTGTGCCGCTGTCACCGGAACAGAAAAGATTGTCGATCTGTTTATGAAGTAAAGAAACTTTTTAGTGTGAACACATGGTTAGACGCAACTGTAATGAAACGCTTTTGAAATTATTCTTTTGTTATAAATAAAACGCATTTCAATCTGGTTGTGTCGTCGTGTGCGATCAAATAAACTCAAAAGTGGCAGTTTTGTCGCTTTTGCATTTCACCGAGTGTTAAAGACCTTACCCACAGATTTTTAACTAAAAGACCATTTTCAAAAAATTAGGCTTTGTGCTGTAAACTGGTAGACAATAAACTTCATATTGATAACCATGTCTAATGACTGACATTTACCGAATACTACAAGCTGAGCGAATTGTCCTTAGGCTTTTATAGGCATCTGAAAATGGTAGACAGCTTTTGTCGTATTTGGTATGCTTATAACAGGTCCTTGTTTTTGAGCAGAGAGTGACAGCCCTAGCCTAATAGCCAACAATAGCGGTGTTTTGTGAACTGGTAGCCGTCTCTAATTATCGTATTGTTTTAAACTTGAATGTGACATTGACGTAACTAATAACAAGTTGCTCGTAAAACTGGTCCTTTGTAAACATAAGACTCCATGTGGTAGAAAACGGAAGTTATATGAAATTGAATGACAAAAGTAGATGAAGTAGAACTGGCTATTATTACAGTTCAGTATATAAAGATACTTGCTGCTTTTCCACTTAATCATCAAAGATTTCGTTTGGCTATAGAAAATATAGATAAAACTGAAAACTATGTCACAATAAATCATGCTATTTTGAAGAATAGACACATACTTAATTATATAAAAATTCTTGTATCATTGCAATTTCAGAAATTGTTCAGATGACATGTCGCTTAAGTCGCCACCACCACCATTTTATCTAAGAGTCTTATGCCCGAATACTCGTACGCTACTTATCTTTGGGAGCGTCTCAAACATCACCCTGTCACTTTAAATGTCAAACGTATGAAAGAGATGCCATGATGTTTGAGACGCTCCCAAAGATGATTTGCGTTCGAGAATTCGGGCGTTAGACACAGACCTTAGACTAAGACTGACGCCGTAACAACGATGTTTATATCATTGTTGTGTTCCGACAGTTAGAGAAGGATTTCGGGAGTAGAGCGCCTCCACCTTCATTATCACCACTTAGCATCAGGTGTGATGAAGGCTAAGTGCTACCCCGTTGTTGATAAAAAAAGTACCTAATCGTGTTTACTTTGGGAGGTTATTCTCCTTTTGTTATTGAGTATGTTGGTATTAGTTCTAACTGCAGCGACAAACATGAACAAAATCACTAAAACCTTATTAGGTCACTGCGTGTTGAGGACAAGAACTTCATTTGTTTCAATTAAAAATCAAGTGGCGACGCCTGATCAGATCATTGATACGTGATTAATGATATCCAAAGCCTTCAACAAGGTCGAGATTGGGTCAATAAACCCTGTCTGTATGTAGGTGCTATATGTCCGCACACCGAGTTTGAAGCTACAATCGGTTGATAAGAACAAGTAGCCGATAAGCAAGGTGGGACCGCGCACCGTTTAGTGTCATCGATAATAATACTTTTTGATTTTTAAAAGCTTGATTTATATCTTTTTTTGCGGCCTTTTAAAGGTACCTACCTAATTAAAGTTTGAAGAATGGTAACTTGGGGTGGTTTTTTTTGTTGAAAAGTCATAATTAGTGTGACCACTTTCGATACTTTAGTAATTTTTTAGGCCAGCTATGTTATAAACGCCGCCGCCGCGAGCTACCTAATTCAATAATTTACTACCATCAAACTGATCTGAGAATGAAGTCAAGAGGTGGGCAATAGAACTCTTCAATGGCTGCTAGGAAACCCTCGAGTTTGTGCTCATTTGTTTCGTTCTGATGAGACCTATTCGTTACAATTGGTGGTGAGGGTCTGATGATGGAGCAGGGAGGATGCCAGTGACACTCCTTAATGACTACTACTAGGAAACCCCTCGAGTTTGGGCTCATTTGTTACGTTCTGATAAGACCTATTCGCTACACTTGGTGGTGAGGGTCTGATGATATAAGTGTGTATTTTTAGTTTTTTAAACTATGTAGTAGGTATTTATAAATGGCTATTTCAATTTAGAGTGTAAAATAAGTAGTTATCTTAAGGTTATCATTATCAAAAATATATATGCTGAAAAGAAATATAGTAGAAGTAAGTATACCTACCTATTCAATTATCAAAACCACATATAATTTTCTGTAATAACCATATAATTAAAGAGCACCGTTTCACACGTAACATATAAGTGAAATAGGTAAGTATATTTAATATAGTATTAATATAGTAAATGTATCGTAATATAGTTAGTTGCATGGCGATTATTTAGTGATCAACAGAGTTTTTATTGAGTAATTGTTTCTAAGAAATTAATGGTTAAATGAACGTTAAGTGCCCATAAATTGCGATTACAATGGAGTAAGTTGAATATAATAATGTATATTATTTACACACGTGGCCATGTGCTGTTTTCTTCAATAAATTGTTATTATACTATAAGTTACTGGTTGACACCACCACCGGTTACAGACCCAGAGGTCCCGGGTTCGATTCCCAGTGGGGGTACATAGGTACCTGTATTCGGTTTACTTGGTGGTGGACTTGTTCTTAGTCGCCTAGGCTGGCTAGCTACCACTATCTTATCTAAGTATGACGCCATAGCAATGATGTTTTCAGCATTATTATATTCCGGTAGTTACAGGTAAGATAGCCAGTTCTTCAGTGATTGAGGATTCCGGGAGTAGTGCGCTTTCACCTGAAGGGCGTTTGTGCACTACCACTGAATTTTTCCGATCCGGAAAAAAACGGATGCTTGTATTTAATTAATAACTATTATAAATGATTAATTATTAAAATACAAGCATCCGTTTTTTTCCGGATCGGTAAAATTCAGTGTAGTGCACAAACGCCCTTAGCCTTATCACCACTTAACGTCACATGTGATGAAGGCTAAGTGCTACCCCGTTGTAGATAAAAAAATACCTACCTAATCATAATTTTCCTTATTAAGGGCACGATCTTCCAAATTACCGAAGACAACCAATTTTTGATTCAAAAGTAAACAATCAAATATTCCTTATTTTGAGTAGATAAAAATATAATGTTGAAGTTTCATAAACGATCTTGATTATTTTGTGGCTAGAAACACGATATTCGTATCGTAACTCGACAATAAAAAATTTCAAAAACAAAGAAAATTTTCATTACTTTTATATTTTTTTGGTTTTATACTTAGATTATTAATCTCTAATTCACGAATAATATATAGAAAAATAGGTAATGGCATATTATAGACTATTCTCAGGCTACTTTTTCAAAAAGTGAATTTATGCTCAAAATAGCAACAAAAACATTGAAAAAATTAAAAAGTGAGGTTATTTTCATTACTCTTCACACGTAAGGAAAAAGACAAAGACAAGAGTTTTTGGAAGATCCTGCCCTTAAGGTGGTTCGATGAGCTCAGTAGCGCCGTCTAATAATAATTCAAATATCATATTACTTGCAGTATACTTGGTTTTAGTTAATGAAAAACATATGAAAATAATTGTCTTTGAATAGCCGAGGGATTCCGGCCGTCATAAATTCAATTTTTTTATTATTTAATTTTTAATTGAATTTATAAGTGATTTTCGATTCGCGGGGCGCTCGCGAGTTCACAGCTCACTGCCGGCTGCCGCTGGGTCCGCGCGAAGTGTATAGAGCGCGGCCGAGCAAGCGTTAGGGCGTTTGTGCACTACCACTGAATTTTACCGATCCGGAAAAAAACGGATGCTTGTATTTTAATAATAATCATTTATATTAGTAATTAATTAAATACAAGCATCCGTTTTTTTCCGGATCGGTAAAATTCAGTGGTAGTGCACAAACGGCCTTGGCGTGCCTATTTCGGTCGAGATTCCTCGCCTTAAGCCGAGCAGAATAAGCGTCATTAAGGAAAAACACTGTATTCTTGAAACAGTCTTTTGCCTTTTTACGATAGAACTACTAACCTCATATAAATTAAATCGGATTACTTAATTAGGAACAAGGTTAAGATATTGGTTTAATTCATGTTTCAATCACTTAATTCAGATTAAGTATTCAAGTAATTTATTTTGTAATTATGTAAGTATTCATCGGATGTTTTTTTATTAATGAGATCAGGGCGCCTACCATCAACTTTCAGACAGCGATTCAAAAATAGCGCGATGCAGAATAGGTTCCTAAAATGAATTGCTTTCTTTCGTACTATGACCTTCTAAAAACTGGATCGCAAATGAATTGCTAAATGTTAATGACCGAACGATTTGTGTCCTTTTTCTTCTACCCGTCTCTTTCACTAGATTCTGTCATGCCCGGAGAGTGAGAGGGACGGGTATAACCTACAGGATCGACCGGGTTATAAGTCAAATAAGAGTCCCTGACAGCTTAGCGGCTGTGAAATGTCATTGATCGATCACTGAATCGCTGTCATTGATATTAAACTGTCGTGGTACGAATAAGCGAAGCAGATCAGTTTAGGTCCTAAACAAAACCGCAATAAGAGTTGATGGTAAGCACCGGCTTACACCTAAAAATATAAAGCTACTAGTGGCTCCCCGCGGTTTTACCCGAGTGGTTCCCGTGGGAATATCTGGATAAAATATAGCCTATTTCACTCGGGAATCACGTAGCTTTCATCTGGTGAAAGAATTTTTTAAATATGTTTTGTTATTTTTGAGTTTTTCCATTAACAAACTTACAAATAAACAAAAAATTAATATTTTTAAATTAGTTAGATTTATAAATGTTTGTGCCACAAACAAACATATTCAATATTGCTTTAATAAAATTCGATTTACGTTTTGTATTTATTAAGCCTTAATATTTTTTTTATGGGCAACCATACTTTTACTAGGTACTTATATTATGTAACGGAATAAATCTGTAAAATCGATTTATATGCTTATTAATTGTATGTGAGTACTTGACGAGTAATCTAATCAGGGGGCCAAGTCTGCTAACGTTAAGTCATAATCGTGTCTCAATCGTGTTTCAGTTGTAGTTCAATTGCAGTGCTTTTTTACACACTAGTTACAAGAATTATGACAGTATGGTGTGATGTGAATGTAGTGTGTGGTGTGACCATCAGAAGTATTGTGAAAAAAGTACACATTTCTTGTAACTAGTGTGTAAAAAAGCATTACAATTGAACTACAATTGAAACACGGTTGAGACACGATTATGACTTAACGTTAGCAGGCTTGGCCCCCAGGTTAAGTAAAAGACCTTCCTTATAGATGGATTCGGTGAAGAAAATATCTAATCAAGTTTTTTATTTATTGAGTTAATGTTGTTTGTTTTGGTAAATCGAGACAAACTAAAAAAAATGGAAAATGAAGTATTTAGAAACTGATTTTTGATTGTGAGACGGGTCGATTTTTTCTAAATACTTCATTTTCCATTTTTCAGTAATAAAAATTGCATTGTGAATGCAAAAAACTAAAAATTAAAATAACGAGACAAACTATTCAGTGATATTCAAAAATTTTTATTTGTAAGTACATACCTGTAGGAAAATTTAAGTAGGTACATAGAGGTGCGTTTTCGAATGCCGTGCGAAAATCTACTTACGTTACGAGGCGAGAATTGTCGATGTCGATTACCTTCGTAACATTCATTTGTAATGTTTTCTTATTAACATGTCATTGTCTGTCTTTTAACTTAAAGTAATGGATACGGACTTTATCTTACTCATGTTTCTAATTATACTCGACTATTTTAGAGCTTCACGTGGAATAATAAGTTTAACCGTTTAACGAACTCCATAACTACCGAAGATTCGATTTGCCTTTGAAGCAAATTTTTGGGCAGCCATCTCGTGAGCGGACGTGGTGGACATTGCTTAACTTTAATAATACAATCGCAATGTGTGCGCAGGACCGATCGTTGTGGAGATCCTTGGGGGAGGCCTATGCCCAGCAGTGGGCGTCGTTCGGCTGACATGATGATGATGATGAATGTGTGCGATAATGATCTTTGATTATATTTTCCAATGTTGGCTTTTACATTCCATTCGCGTTGTTGTTATTGGTATGCAGAACAACAGCAATTGAGCGCATTATTGTAATTTGCTAATAGGCTTAATGATGTCATACAATTGCTTTGTTGCAATAACAATGACAGTAAGAGCTTACATGTAATATCTTTGTTTATTTAGCGTAAGGAGATGGTTGGTGGTAGGGCTTGTTCTAAGTCCGTCTGGCTAGCTTAGCACCATCTTATTTAAGTCTGACGCCATAACAATGATGTTTTTCGCATTGTTGTGTTCCGGTACAAATATTATTCTGTGGTTCCGGCAGTGAAAGATAAGATAGCCAGTTCCTCAGCAAATGAGGATTCAGGGAGTAGTACTGTTCCTTCTTCAGCCCTTTCATCACTTTACATCAAGTGTGATGAAGGCTAAGTGCTACCCCGTTGTGAATAAAAAAATACATTAAGAAATGTCTGGTTGGTAGTAGGATTTGTCCTAAGTCCGCCATGCCAGTTACCACTATCTTTATACTATGTATAAGTCTTCTACCCTACAACAATGTTTCAGCATTGATGTTGTCCGGTATTTAGCGATAGGATTAGCCAGTTCCTCAGTGGTTAAGATTTCAGAGAGACTAGCTGACCCGGCGCGACATCGTTCCCGTGGCCCTACCCCTACTACTCCACGCTACCCTTACGCTATCACTACTCTACCCCTACCCTAGTTTCAATTTGACAGCAAAATCCCCATTAACAAAATGATCCGCCATTTATTGAATTCATTTGTCACAAAAAATGAGTTATTCCCATCCGATCCACTGTAACTGATCCACCAAGAATTAAAAATCCCAACCGATCCCCTCATAGTTTTCAATTCCCAACGGATCCCCTCATTGAATGTGATAAGTAAATGAAGAACCGCTCGACCGATTTTGTGCAAACGTCACATAAACCATCTACTAAATAGTCCGAACAAAGTCTAAACATTTGATTTGGATAGGTGAGCCCGTTCTTGAGTTATAAAACTACAACGAAAAGTGGCATTGATTTTTATATGTAGGTATACTAGCGGCCGCCCGCGGTTTCACCCGCGTGGTTCCCGTTCCCGTGGGAATATCGGGATAAAAAGTACCCTATGTGTTATTCCTGACCCAGATCCTTTCAGTAGTTTTTGCGTGAAAAAGTAACAAACATCCATACATCCATACCCACAAACTTTCGCATTGATAATAAACTACACGACGCTTTCCCGAGGGAATGTGATATTTTTCCGGGATAAAAAGTAGCCTAAGTTCCTCCTTATTACATTAGCTACCTGCCAGTGAAAGTCCCGTCAAAATCGGTCCAGCCGTTTCACAGATTAGGCGGAACAAACAGAAAGACAGACAGACAGACAGACAAAAATTGTAAAAAAATACATTTTGGTATGTGTACCGTATATATAATCATATGCATGGAGTAAAAAGCTGTTATTTTAATGTTACAAACAGACACTCCAATTTTATTTATTTGTATAGATTTAGATATAGCCCGCTTCCATCTTCAACCTATTATCACTTATCATCATGAAAGGTAAGCGTAACCCCGTTGTAGAAAAATTATCAGCTCATTTGTTCAAGGTTTGCCAAACAAGTTATTATTGAAGTTGAAGTATGGAAACTGAATACCTATAATTACAAAGATTTATCCTACAATATTATAAATGTGAAAGTTTAGATGTTTGGATGTTTGTTACTCAATCACGACAAAACGGCTGAACGGATTTGGCTGGGGACACAGATACTTTGTAGCCTAGAGTCATAGGCTACTTTTTATCCCGGAAAAATATCACATTCCCGCGGGATAAGGTCGTGTAGTCCACGCGGGCGAAGCCGCCAGCGGAAAGCTAGTATTCTATAAAACAAAATACATTGTCTACCGCTGTTCAGATGGGAACCAATAAGAATGTAAGAGGTATTATCGCTTTAGAGGGTTGGATAAGAACTTCACGCATGTAAAATAAATAGGAACAAAATGTTCGGTACTACCAAAAACTCTCTCACGGGAAAAAATGGCTCAAAGTCAACATATTGAGACAGGCTGTAGAAAGAGAGAGAAGAGAGGAGAGACGACGCGGAAAACCGCATATTAAATTAAAGTTAAAATGCTATAAGTGCAGCAGATCAATCTAAAATAAGTTACGTAATGTGACTTCACACAATTTATGTCGCAGTAAAATAACAGTTTATTCCAATGTATGTAGTTTGAGCTGGGTCCGTTTGAACGGTTTTGCGGTTACGTAAAGCAAACAACTTTTTATGATGAATCTTGTATAAATGTAGGTGTGAATCGTCATTGAGAAGATGTCAATATCCGTTAGATATAGATAAAATTGGGAAATGCCGTTAAAACTTAGTGTTTAATTAAATAAACTCGTTATTTTCATACAACAAGTTCACGTTGCAGCTTCAGAAATAGTTCAAAAAATTAAAATAGATCTTGGATATGTAACTGCCGTGGACTCGATTTGATTACACCATTACGGTTTAGGCGAGTTTGATTTGTTACATAGATAATTGTAATTTAGTTCTAAGCATTTTAACATTTGCCATAACCATTTTATGGCTAACTGCGGAGTATACGGACTTATTTGGGGACTGAAAAGTTAACAGTTTTTTTTTACAAAAGTGAAGTAGTGTAGTGAAGTGAAGTACCATATTTTGCTAGTCAGTCTTTAAAGACCTAATTTTTTATACGGAACCTCTTCATTTCAGTTTCAAGGAGGGAAAGGCGACGTACGGCACAGAGAGCCCGGCCAGGGGGCGGCGGGTTATCTTCTGCGTCCACGGCAACCCGTCCACGGGCTGCTGCGCCGTGATCGAGACAACCGGCGGCGACGACGACGGCGACCAGCCCAACGGCAGTATCACAGAAGTCGAGAGTGAGTCTCCAACCATAACTGTAGAGAGATATTCGATACAGTTAGAAGGGTGGTGTATTGGTGTCATCTTCTGCTTGCACGGCAACCCGTCCACGGGCTGCTGCGCCGTGATAGAGACCACCGACGGCGACGATGACGGCGACCAGCCCAACGGCATCATCACAGAAGTCGAGAGTGAGTCTCCAACCATAACTGTAGAGAGATATTCGATACAGTTAGAAGGGTGGTGTATTGGTGTCATCTTCTGCTTGCACGGCAACCCGTCCACGGGCTGCTGCGCCGTGATCGAGACAACCGGCGGCGACGACGACGGCGACCAGCCCAACGGCAGTATCACAGAAGTCGAGAGTGAGTCTCCAACCATAACTCTAGAGAGATATTCAATACAATTAGAAGCGTGGTGTCATCTTCTGATTGCACGGCAACCCGTCCACGGGCTGCTGCGCTGTGATCGAGACCACCGGCGACGACGATGCGACCAGCCCAACGGCAGCATCACAGAAGTCGAGAGTGAGTCTCCAACCGTAACTCTAGAGAGATATTCAATACAATTAGAAGCGTGGTGTCATCTTCTGATTGCACGCCAACCCGTCCACGGGCTGCTGCGCTGTGATCGAGACCACCGGCGACGACGATGCGACCAGCCCAACGGCAGCATCACAGAAGTCGAGAGTGAGTCTCCAACCGTAACTCTAGAGAGATATTCAATACAATTAGAAGCGTGGTGTCATCTTCTGATTGCACGGCAACCCGTCCACGGGCTGCTGCGCTGTGATCGAGACCACCGGCGACGACGATGCGACCAGCCCAACGGCAGCATCACAGAAGTCGAGAGTGAGTCTCCAACCGTAACTCTAGAGAGATATTCAATACAATTAGAAGCGTGGTGTCATCTTCTGATTGCACGGCAACCCGTCCACGGGCTGCTGCGCTGTGATCGAGACCACCGGCGACGACGATGCGACCAGCCCAACGGCAGCATCACAGAAGTCGAGAGTGAGTCTCCAACCGTAACTCTAGAGAGATATTCAATACAATTAGAAGCGTGGTGTCATCTTCTGATTGCACGCCAACCCGTCCACGGGCTGCTGCGCTGTGATCGAGACCACCGGCGACGACGATGCGACCAGCCCAACGGCAGCATCACAGAAGTCGAGAGTGAGTCTCCAACCGTAACTCTAGAGAGATATTCAATACAATTAGAAGCGTGGTGTCATCTTCTGATTGCACGCCAAACCGTCCACGGGCTGCTGTGCTGTGATCGAGACCACCGGCGACGACGATGCGACCAGCCCAACGGCAGCATCACAGAAGTCGAGAGTGAGTCTCTAATCATTACTCTAGAGATGTTCAATAAAGCTAGACTAGAAAGGCGATGGCAGAACTTCTGTCTATACGCCAACCCGTCCACGGGTTGCTGCGCCGTAATCGAGACCACCACCGGCGACGACGACGGCGACCAGCCCAACGGCAGCATCACAGAAGTCGAAAGTGAATCTTCCATCATTATTCTAGCTAAAGATATGTCAGATCGCGAAGCCCACTAGTCTTGGCGGGAGGGCTGGGCGCGCCGAGGGACACCTTCTCGGGCTGAGCGAGTCCAACATGCCGTTGGGTATGCATAAACGCAATATCCACTTGTTACAATGTTGAGATGTCTGATAAAGATAGAGGAGAGCAGTGTTAACTTCTGCGTGCACGGCAACCCGTCCACGGTCTGCTGCGCCATATTCGAAACCACCGTTGGCGATGATGACGGCGACTAGCTCAACGGCAGTATCACAGCACATTCGACGTTTCGGTATGTCATTACTCCAGCTACCATCCACAAAAGAACTCGTAAGTTCGAGGACAGCCGTCTCGACATGCTTGACACGAAGCGCCACATTCGCAAAGAACGACCTAAGCGCTCCTATAACTATAGTTACAACTCACCAGGCCAACTATATTGCAACCTCTGCGGCAGGATATTCAAAACGAAATTTGGACTTGCCAGTCACATAAGAGCTCACCTTAGGCTGGATTCCAAGACGAGTTACATATTTAATTTAAATAATAATAGTCGGGGTCGCCGTCATCGAAATCGATGAGGAGGACTATACTCCAGCTAGAAAGATGTCAGGTAAAGCAAGAGGGGTTAGTGTTATCTTCTGCGTGAACGGAACCCGTTTGTGACCACCGCCGCGCCCTGGCGACGACGACGAAGGCAACTGAGCCAGTCCCTCCAGTTATTGAGGATTCCGGGAGTAGTGCGCTTCCACCTTCAGCCTTATCACCACTTATCATCAGGTGTGATGAAGGCTAAGTGCTACCCCGTTGTGAATAAATAAATAAATAAACTGACCCGAGTCCATACTTGCTTGAAATCCAACGGCGAGGCATTCATGGCAACTCGCCGTTGCAGTTCAAGCAAGTATGTACATAAGCTATCGACCATATACCTTTTTTTTATTTAAGTGAGGGGAATGCTTTTACGTATACCCCATCCACGTGCGGTGTGTAGACGGTGGCTATGTGGGACTCGCCTAAGGCCGCCTCCCGATCCCCCATCAAGCTACTAGTACTCGATGGGGGATCAGGAAGGAGGAATACCCACTAAACCCCTCACTATTTGCTCTCTCGCCGCCGATCGGTCATGGGCACAGCCATCTCTATCGTCTTCTACAAGCCATGCGCATAAAGTTGGCAACGTAGTTTTAAGTGAACCGATTTGACACCGTTTGCACCGTTTGACAGATAAACAGCGAGTAAACCTCGAGTACTGAATCCTATGGAGATGGAATATCTTCTATACATCTATACAAATAAATAAAATTGGAGTGTCTGTTTGTAACATTAATTAACCGCTTTTTGCTACGTGCATATGATTAAATATACGGTACATATACCAAAATGACATGTTTTACAATTTTTGTCTGTCTGTCTGTTTGTTTCGGCTAATCTCTGAAACGGCTGGACCGATTTTGACGGTCCGATTAATACGACAATTAGAAGTAGTTTAAAATTGAATTCCAAGATTTTCTTACAATGTGACTTAGTTACACCTCACTTTTTCGTAGGTATGCCACCTCCATAGGATTTAGTACTCAGAGGAGTAAACCGGTTCACAGCAATGTTGCCGTTCCGTATCATAGCATGGCTTGTAGAAGACGATAGAGACGGCTGTGGTCATGGGGGATTGGGGTGGCAGTCTCCCCTAAGACCCGACGGCCCGGCTATCCAAGCCACCCGCGACTGGGAAATGGCCGAGCAAATGTGGCCACCTCCCCAGCAGCATCACTGAGCACTGAGGTCAAGTCTAACTTTGTAACCTATGGGACGTCCAGAACATATTACATTAGTTTCGACTAGACTAGACAGTAATATTTTCTTAAGAACCTTTTTAATGACAATAACCTTTGTACGCTTCTCTATTTATGCCTGTTGTTAACAGAAGAGGTGGTATAACTACCCATTAAAGAGGTTTCGGAACCTTCAAAGATGAGCTATGTATTTAATTGGTATTCATTCATAACACCACTGTATGGCGCCGTGGTCGTATACGTCCTGAATGAGAAAAACTTTCCAAGGTCTGTGTGATAATGATGTTATGTCGCAGCGCGCTTTGTCCACGCTACTGTTCTGACGGACACATCTGCTTAGTTCCGGTCTTTAATATACATTAAGCGATCATAAATTATCTTATTTTTTCCTTAACATACGACGCAATATAATAAAAGCAAAAATACGTGACTCAACACAATGTTCATAAGTTGAAGAACTAGAATGCGTATAAAATCCGTCGGTCTCAGAATTACCACTGTGTAATGGTAACACCACATGAAATTATTTAATGCCATAAGTGTTCTAGTATTCTTACAACTTAATTTGTAACATAACTAATTTGTTTTGTTTTTCTTTTACCAGGACATTGTCACAGATCCCGGAATGAAGAAATAGACAAGCGTGCAAGAAGAAAACTCATCATCGCCAGTATACTCTGTGTCATATTCATGATTGGAGAAATAGTTGGTAAGTAATCTGATTACTTTTTCTCTTATCTATGTCATTATATTAAAATATATTAAATTAATATATATTTAATTATTTACCAAAAAATAACTTTTATTGGTGGACCTTCGATCAACAATAACACAAGTGGTGGACCCAACATATCCATTACTCAAATAATAGGCAAAAACTCACCCTATAAATTCGCATTTATTTGACTCTAAGCAACCTGCCTCTAGAATTGAGCTGTCTATGCAAGAATATAATCTAGTAATTTACCTAGAAAAAAAAATGGTTTTAGATTTATGAGGTTACCTATTAGGACCACTATCGCACAGGTGTAACTAATGACATTTAAATTACTTATTATTAAATATCCAGGTAAATACCTGATGTATCACAAATGTGATACATCATCACAAATATCTGGAATAAATGTGTTTACATATAAGTATGCGTTAAATATATTCAAATATGTGCTTACTCGACTTGCAAAGTGGGATTTTTTTCGGTATTTTTTTCTATTATTTACTACTTATTATAATTAGGGTACTTATGTACAGCGCAATTCGGACTTTTTGGCATTTCGGAACTTCATACAAGATCGAGTGGCATTCGGGTGGGAGATGTGAGGTTGCCAGAGGCGATCTGGGTGCCTACCATCAACTCTTATTGCGGTTTTGTTTAGGAACCTAAACTGATCTGCTTCGCTTATTCGTACCACGACAGCTTAATATCAATGACAGCGATTCAGTGATCATTCAATGACATTTCACAGCCGCTGAGCTGTCATCAACTCTTATTTGACGTATAACTTGGCCAAGCTAACATGTCACCTGCAGGTTATACCCGTCCCTTTCACTCTCCTGGCATGACAGAATCGAGTGAAAGAGACGGGTAGAAGAAATAAGGACACAAATCGTTCGGTCATTCACATTTAGCAATTCATTTGCGATCCAGTTTTTAGAAGGTCATGGTACGAAAGAAAGCAATTCATTTTAGGAACCTATTCTGCATCGCGCTATTTTTGAATCGCTGTCTTAAAGTTGATGGTATGCACCCTTTTAATCTTATTGGAGGTCGTGAAGTTGGCGCAAAGTGGCCAACTTAATAAGATTGATAGCCTGTTGCACAATGTCAGTACACGTTCTCATGTAGGGACTTGACAGATAGTCCATACAAATCTGTATATTAAACTGGATAGTATCTCCTAATCGGACATCGTGAAACAGGCACTGAATCGCACTGTATCATACGATTCTTTTAGACAGGCAATCCAGGTGTTCTTGGATATTACATATCATTTCTTATTTATTTCCTTTTTCTCAGGTGGCTAAATATCGAACAGTCTATCCAAGTGTTCTTGGATATATATTGGACAACATTTCTTATTTATGTTCTTTTTCTCAGGTGGCTTAATGTCAAGCAGTCTATCCAAGTGTTCTTGGATATATATAGGATATCATTTCTTATTTATGTCCTTTTTCTCAGGTGGCTACATATCGAACAGTCTGGCGATAGCAACGGACGCAGCACATTTACTCACAGATTTCGCCAGTTTCATGATATCGCTGTTCTCACTATGGGTGGCCAGCAGGCCTGCAACCAGACGGTAAGGAAAAGTTTCTTAACTAACTTAACTTAAGGCGCTAGGTACTCGGAAAAAGTATGGACTTTTTGATTTAAAACTATAGGACGGTTACAGTTGTTACAAATCTGGTAATGAGATATATATTTCTTCATACCTTCATCTACATTCATATAGTTTCTAAAACACGATTTTATGATTTTGCCTCGACACTTAATTATTTTCGAAAAGACCTCTAAAAATACGAAAATTCAAGATTATTCTTAAATGGGGTTACCTACACTATTGGAAATTGGTATAATAAGTGGACACCAATAATATTTAGGATCGAATTGAAGCATTTTTTTAAAATCGCTGTAGTTTTTTAATACGAAGTGATTTTGTGTTTTTTTTGCCTAATCTGCAAAATCGGTCTCGCTACAGCGCGCGTCGTTTTATCATTTGCTATCTCGCTTCTGCAATATTTTTTCGAGTATCGCCTTAATTTCATCCAAAAGATATTGCGAGCGTTGGTTTTCGAAATATGTGCAGGACCATGTTATCCATGTAGCCGACCGTTTTTAAACATATTCTTTTCTGGGGAGTTGAATTACACGATCTTTTCAGGCTTCTAATCCAAAATAGAATAGGTATTCTATTCTATTAAATAAAGGTAAAGTGATTTTCTATCGAGGAATGCAAAAACGAAAGCAGTAATTAATTATACATAGTTCATACTAATATTATAAAGAGAAAATATTTGTATTTTTGTTTATTTGTTTGTAACTAATAAACTCAAAAACAACTGGACCGATTTTAAAGGTTCTTTCACACTAGTAAATTAACCAAATAATACGTTTGTTTGTACGCAGAATGTCGTTCGGTTGGTACCGGGCGGAGGTGATCGGTGCGCTGACATCCGTGCTTCTGATCTGGGTGGTGACCGGTGTCTTGGTGTACATGGCCATACAGAGGGTCATCTACAAGTCCTTCGAGATCGACGCCACTGTCATGTTGATCACGTCCGCCGTTGGGGTCGCGGTGAACCTTGTGTGAGTAGCATAACATTACCATCATCACTTTTACAAGGAACTCCCTATTTAGTGTAGATCTGGGTGGTGACCGGTGTCTTGGTGTACATGGCCATACAGAGGGTCATCTACAAGTCCTTCGAGATCGACGCCACTGTCATGTTGATCACGTCCGCCGTTGGGGTCGCGGTGAACCTTGTGTGAGTAGCATAACATTACCATCATCACTTTTACAAGGAACTCCCTATTTAGTGTAGATCTGGGTGGTGACCGGTGTCTTGGTGTACATGGCCATACAGAGGGTCATCTACAAGTCCTTCGAGATCGACGCCACTGTCATGTTGATCACGTCCGCCGTTGGGGTCGCGGTGAACCTTGTGTGAGTAGCATAACATTACCATCATCACTTTTACAAGGAACTCCCTATTTAGTGTAGATCTGGGTGGTGACCGGTGTCTTGGTGTACATGGCCATACAGAGGGTCATCTACAAGTCCTTCGAGATCGACGCCACTGTCATGTTGATCACGTCCGCTGTTGGGGTCGCGGTGAACCTTGTGTGAGTAGCATTACAGTGTAGTTAAAATACTACAAAAGAAAAGAAAAAATCTTTAGCGCCGCTATCACAGGAACAGAAAAGATTGTCGCACTATACCATCATCATCACTTTGCTGACGTTCCTTGGCGCTACAAGAAACTCCCTATTTACCATGAGAAAATGCATTTTGTTTCTAATATTTAAAAGGTCATTATTACCACAAAGAACGATGTAGGTAAGTATTTTAGTAGCAGCAGAACCAGTAAGTGCAGCAACCACCAATCTTAATAATATGACTTTGCATAAAGAGCATTGGTAAAACTGGAACATGGCCATATCATGTTATCTCATCATCTACAAGTCCTTCGAAATCGACGCCACTGTCATTTTGATCACGTCCGCTGTTGGGGTCGCGGTGAACCTTGTGTGAGTACCATTATCGCTTTGCTGACGTAGGTGCTACAAGAAACTGCCTAATTAGTATGAGAAAATGCTTCTTATTTTAAATTTTTAATAGAATATTATTACCAAAGTGAACTTCCGATGTCTTTGAATCATCATCTCAATCGTATCACTCTTGTCAGAGTGGTCGTGGTCAACAAGAAGTGCTATGGGTAGCCGATGTAGCTTGCTTCACGATCGTTCGCCATCTCTCCCTATTGGTGGTCAATCTGGTGCACTCATGGAGAGGCCCACCCACCAGTGTCTTTGTATGTATCTACCAATAATATTAATATGCAGACTTTGCATAAACTTATTGGAGTATTTGTTTTTTATATTTATTATCGTCTAGAAACTCACACTAGCGCAGAGTCGAAGTGTCGAAATTCATCTTTATCTTCACAACATAAGGCACATATTTCTTCGGAGAAAAAAAGTTCTATCATAGAAAAATGGAAAATGAAGTATTTAGAAAAAATCGACCCGTCTCACAACTAGCTCCGATGGGACTCGAACCCACGACCTTTCGCTTTCCGGGCGACTGCTCTAACCACTGACTCCGTAGCTCAGTGGTTAGAGCAGTCGCCCGGAAAGCGAAAGGGGAATATTATAAAAATTGCATTGTCAATGCAAAAAACTAAAAATTAAAATAAGTTCTATCATATCAAATTTACCTTTATCTCCTTCTGGAGATCTCACATAGCAATTTCTCCTTTATCTCCACAACGTAATGCACATATTTCTTAAAAGAAAAAAGATCTCTCATATCAAATTTACCTTTATCTCCTTGTGGAGAGGAGAACTCATATAGCAAATTCACCTTTATGTCTTGATAGAGATAAAGGTGAATTTGCTTTTGTCTCCGAAGAAATGCGAAAGTTCGGATTGACGCTTCGACTCTGCGCCAGTGAACCTTAAAACTAAATATAAATAAATAAATAAATATGTCGGACACCATCACATACATTGTTCCAATACCAAAGTATAGTAGCTTAAGCACTAGTATTATGGAAATTGGAAACAACGACGGAAACAGACCCGAGGAAATATTGAAAAGTTCGTTTTCAATATTTACCCGACCGGGGATCGAACCCGGAATCTCTAGAGATAGCGCGCCTTGAAAACCGGCGCGTACACCAATCGGCCACGGAGATCGTCAGAACTGACACAATATTATTTAATTTTTTACTTTTTTGCATTCACAATGCAATTTTTATAGTTGAAAAATACTCCGTAGCTCAGTGGTTAGAGCAGTCGCCCGGATAGCGAAAGGTCGTGGGTTCGAGTCCCATCGGAGCTGGTTGTGAGACGGGTCGATTTTTTCAAAATACTTCATTTTCTATTTTTCAACTGACACAATATGTTTGTCACAGCATGGGTCTGACGCTGCACCAGCACGGGCACAGCCACGGCGGCGCCGGCCACGGCCACAGCCACGGCGCCAGCAACCCCGTGCTCAACAACAAGGTATTTACAACACACTTTTATGAGAATCACTAATAGGGTATTTTACTGTTGTTGAAATGTAGATATTTAATGATGACGTTAAAAAATATTGCAATTAAGAATACCAAATGTGAAAAAATTATTTGAATCTGTTTTATAATAAAAGAATTATAGTCTGTTTGATTTTGACTATAGCTGTCTCTTTCTAAAACGAAATCTTCTATGGCGTGACTATGACGCTACTAACCCACTGACGTCACTAAGATAGCGTCCTGTCCTTGTCTAATTATAAAGTTTGAAGTCCTATATCTTTGAAAATATTCAAGATAATTCAAAATGAAAACTTGTTTTGTGTAGCTAATATTTCGAAAAACATTTCAAAGAAATAAAAAAAAAATCAGTAAAATACCGTATTGCAAAAAGGGCACATTTCATACATTCAACCAAAAACAGTTTTTTCATCCCATCGATTCGAAAAGCGATTATTGTTTATCTAATAACAGGGCCCAAAACGATTCATCGTTTTCGTTTTATGACAAGAGGGTAAAAATGAGATTTGAATTTTGAACAGCTTCTTAACAGGGTCGAAAACGATGACATTTGAAATTAGAACATAATTAAAGAAGCATTGGTTGGAGTGTAGCAAAGGGTGTGCAGTACTTAAAAAAAATTTAACTGATTTTGTATGGGGCTGCTGGGATTTTTTTCGGGACCGGGAAATTTTCAAAAAAGGAATTTTATAAAATTGAGAATATCTCGTAAAGTCGGTGAGTCGTAGCTAAAAATCTAACAATTTTCAACTCCCCTACGGTGCCCCCGGAGATACCTACTTATAAGGAATCCGATGGACATTTTTTTTCATATTTTTCTTATTGAAAAAGCTCACAACCAGCTCCGATGGGATGGGTTTTTTTTTATTTCAATACTTCAAATTTTTTTTCTTGCCTGACTAGCGCTATAACGTATCCAACGCCAAAGAAAGGTAGGTAGTAATTTAAGTTGTCTTTATTGCTTTTCTTATAGAGGGGGATGAAAAGCAGAGTGTATTACTCGGCCGCAAAATTATTTTTACCTCGGGCGGCGTATATTGAATCCCTCGCTGCGTTCAGTACCTTCCTGACCCGTAGTCCACCTGACAAGTTCACTTGGGTGGACTACGGGCACTTGTTTTGACCCTTGGTACACCTAGGTGGATTACGGACACTGACTCAGACCCGTGGTCCACCTAGGTGAGCTACGGATACCGACGTAGACCCGTGGTCCACCTGGGTGGACCACGGGTACTGACTAAGATCCGTAGTCCACCTTCCATTGGATCACAACTTCGTGAAAAACTACAATTTATTACTTGACTAGCGGCCGCCCGCGGTTTCACCCGCGTGGTTCCCGTTCCCGTGGGAATATCGGGATAAAAAGTACATATAAACCTTCCTCTTGAATCACTCTATCTATTAAAAAAAACGCATCAAAATCCGTTGCGTAGTTTCAAAGATTTAAGCATACAAAGGGACATAGGGACAGAGAAAGCGACTTTGTTTTATACTATGTAGTGATATGCCTAATGAATAATACTCTCATACACAATACATAATTATTGCCATTAAAACATTATTAAAATAATAAAATTAAAATCTCATTATTTATGTTAGATGAGCATTTCCTATTATTTAGTACGAACCTTCATTCTTCCTGTATGAAGGAAAAAGAAAATTAATATATTTCTAATTTTAAAACTAGATATGTGTCATCCAAAGTTGACATACTTACCTAGGTAGAGTGCGCTCCAGATAAGTCTGCGCGCGGTCAAAATCGAATACTATTCTTTTCCTGATGCTTAGAACAAAAAATGTTCTGTAACAAGCGCCAAAAACGACCCAGTCACGCGCAGTGTTATCTGACACAGTGACACACACTCTACTTCAAATGTGTAAATTTTACTTATTACAAGCAAAGTTTTTATTGTAAAATATTTCATTTAATATACTTACTTAATTGTAATGTCAGAACAATTATATTTTATTAAAAGAAGAGGCGGTGTAATATTATTATATGGTGACCATCAATATTACAAAGTTAAATGCTATAAAAATGAAAGTCAGTTGTGGAGGTGTTCGTTATACAAAACAAATAAATGTTCGGGCAATATCATCCTCAAAGTAAGTTGTTTGTTAATAATTATTATGCCTAAATATTTATTTTTATCGTGTTTTGTCTAACATCTAATCTAAACAATTTATTTCCAGGACAATCAAATTAAAAGTATAAACATGCAACATTGTTGTCAACCTGGTCTGAACAAAAATGATATAGACAAAGAAATTGCAAACTTAAAAGAAGAAGTGGTAACTTCTGACTTGCCGATTCCAAATCTCTATGCCAAAACAGTTACAACATTAAAAAATAAAGGATTACACCTCATTTCAGAAATACCTACACTAGAGAGTGTAAAACATGGTATGTACAATGCAAGAAATAAGGCAGTAGCAGTGAGGAAAACGGTTTTCAAAAATTTTAAAGAGATTGAAGTGCCGAATAAATTCGCAAATTTTTTATTCGCAGACTTTGATGATGGCGAATCTCGCATTTTAGTATTTATGTCAGAGGAGGCTAAAAACTCAATTGCGACAATTAAAGAATTCTTCGGCGATGGTACCTTCAAAAGTTGCCCGTATCCCTTTTACCAACTGTATATAATTTTCGGAGACTATGGCAGCTCTACTATGTTTACTAATGTGCTACCGCTAATCTTTGCCTTATTGCCAGACAAAAAAGAAAAAACCTATGCTACGTTGTTTGATATATTAAAATCAAAATTACCCCATTTTAATCCACAACAGTTTCATGTTGACTTTGAGCGAGGTGCTATTAATGCATTGGTCGAGTTTTTCCCAACTATAGAAATAGTTGGTTGTTATTACCACTGGGCCAACGCAATTTGGAAAAAGGCTAAAAAGTTAAGAGTAGTTGATTCTAAGCCCAAAAAACGAATTGTGGCTCTGACATCAGTTTTGCCATTACTGCCTGAAGAATACGTACAAGATGGCTGGAAGTATATCAATACTGAGTGCGAAAAGTACCAACTTTCTATGACTACATTCATACAATATGTTGACAAGTTTTGGTTTAAATTTAATATTAACGGTAACAAAAAGTTGAGCGTATTCGGACAGAAACATCGAACAAATAATGTAGCCGAGGGTTTTAATGGCAAATTAAATAGAGCTTTAAACAAAAACACAGTGACGCTACTCAGACTTCTGAATTATATAAAAGATAACTTATCACAATTACATAAAGAAAAAACGATGGTTAGGCGTAAAAAACAATTCATTGAAAATGATGATTACATTTTAGCAGTACAAATGCAAATGTTAAATAATGAAATTACAATAGAGAACGCTTTGGATAAACTAAGATAGATAACATTTTTTTTTAAAACCCCCTAAAATAAAAAGTCAATAATAAAATTCTCTCTCGGTCGGGGGACCACAATAAGAGAAGTACTGAAAGGGTGTATTATACGTTGGGGGTCCCCCGACCGAGAGAGAAATTTTATTATTTGACTTTTTTTTCTCGGGGGTTTTTAGTTTTTAAATTTTATTTTTATTTGATCCTTTTAAATTACACTCAAAATTAAAAAAACCGCATTGAAATCGCTTGATCCGTTTAGGCACAACGAATATAAGTACAGACAGAAAGTCCTTTTTTTTGCCGTCATTTTGTTTTTTTTATTGCAACTAAATTTGCCTAGGGTGTACATTATTTTAGTCATACGCCACCTCTGTATCTTTTACCGTTTCTTCAGGCAGTTAACCATCTCCATAAATGGCCGGATGGATTTTCATCAAACGTATAGCTAAGAACCACATCGATTAATTTAGCTTTCAATAAAAAAAAACGCATCAAAATCGGCCCAGTCGTTTAGGTGCTACGTTGCCTCAGACATACACACAGACAGATACACACACACGTCAAACTTATAACACCCCTCTTTTTGCGTCGGGGCACAGAATATATATTAGGGGGGTTAAAAATAGGTTACTTGGTATGCTGAAATGTAACATCAAAGTTTTTCACGCAGCTAAAATCGTAGGCGAAAGCTAGTTGTTAGTAATTAACTCTTGTAGTAGATATCCAAGTTCAAAGTTGACATGCTTGGGTTATTTCATTAAAGGAGAATAAATATTTTAAAAAAGTTTTTTTTAGTTTTATTAAAGTGAAGCTGTTCCTATCGTGTGATACGTACTAACACCTTGAGTTAATGCTCTGCGGACCTACCATACCACTGGCCACTGGCTATGGTGGGTCTAAGACTTTACTACTGAGAAAATAGTGTTGTGAAAACTAGTAGATATTCAGTCTGCTGTTATCCTCATTTTGTACACTCGACAGCACATCAAGTTAAACAGTTGAACTGCGATAACAACTTTTATTAGGGCATAAAGGCGGGCTCAAGATCAACATGTGTTGTGTGCCTGTCAATCTGTCAATTTTGTTTTCATCTCTGCTCTTGTGACAATGCTTTACTATCTAGTATTATTTTTTTAATAAATATATATAGGTACATATTTATTTTATTTATTTATATTAGCTTTTTGAAAGGTTTTTTTATGTTATACCTAATAAGAATAAGAATAAGAATAAGAATAATTTATTGACTCACACAAACATAAAATATATACAGAATAAAATTATAAACAAAACTACAGCCAGTTTATTGTATGTAGTCAACTAGGCCCCCACCTCAGCATAATGTTGCGACGGCAAAAAATAAATTTACCGCCGCAACGCTGTTATTCTGGGGGAGCTATAATGTTTATTAGTAAAGTAGTTATATATGTGACAGACTTTTATTAGTAATATATCTACTAGTTTTCACTTTTCACAACACTATTTTCTCAGTGGTATAGTTTTAGACCCACCATACCAACAGTCTGGCTATGTGGTAGGGTCCGCAGGGAGTCAATGAACCATGGATAATAAAGTTTATAGTAGTGCCCATGGTACACCTTTGAGGTGTACCAAGGGTCATACTATTTTCAAAGTAGCAATAGACCACCTCTCGAGTGAACTACGGATAATAAAATTTATAGCGGTGCCCTTAGACCACCTCTCGAGTGAACTACGGATACTAAAATTTATAGCGGTGCCCTTGGTACACCTCTTAGGTGTACCAAGGGTCAGAACAAGTCTCCGTAGTTCACCCAGGTGAACTTGTCAGGTGAACCACGGGTCGGGAACGGTTCAGTACCCCTAGTGTAAGTTTTTATGTCAAGCAAACGCAAACTATCGCGAGTACGTATTTATGTCAATTTGTATGAAAACTGTGTCAGCGCCTCTAGCGGCGAGTAGCGCGCTTATGCAGTTTTCATACAAATTGACATAAATACGTACTCGCGATAGTTTGCGTTTGCTTGACATAAAAACTTACACTACGGGCACAGGATTCTACTTTAGAATCCTTCACTACGCTCTGGATTCAAAATAGCACCCTCGCCGTAAATATATTATCTTGCTCCCTTGTAATACAATCTACTATTTGACATAAATGACCTTAACCCTTCTTTGTCTCCGTTAGAATATGAAGTTTTTGCATAAATGAGTTTGTTTGTGGCAGAAGGAGCGCGGAGACTCGGACGCAGAAAGTTCAGGATCGGCAGCTCACGGCCACTCGCACCAACAGAACATCAACGTGCGAGCCGCCTTTATTCACGTGCTGGGAGACTTTCTGCAGAGTTTCGGTGTGCTGATCGCCGCTATCGTCATCTACTACAAGGTATGACATGTTTTTAGTTTATTTGGACAAACAAACAGTTTTACAATAAATATAAGCTAACACTATTACTAAAATTATATCATAATACGGTATTTTACTGTTTTTTTTTTATTTCTTTTAAATATTTTTCGAAATATTAGCTACACAAAACAAGTTTTCATTTTGAATTATCTTGAATATTTTCAAAGATATAGGACTTCAAACTTTATAATTAGACAAGGACAGGACGCTATCTTAGTGACGTCAGTGGGTTAGTAGCGTCATAGTCACGCCATAGAAGATTTCGTTTTAGAAAGAGACAGCTATAGTCAAAATCAAACAGACTATAATTCTTTTATTATAAAACACATTCAAATATTTTTTTCACATTTGGTATTCTTAATTGCAATATTTTTTAACGTCATCATTAAATATCTACATTTCAACAACAGTAAAATACCCTATTGCAAAACCAACACCACTGGGACACAAAAACACACACACACACGCATACATACGTCGTCATATGTCATACGCATACATAATCGTCATCTACTACAAGGTATGACATCACTGGCACACACAAACACACACACACACGCATACATACATAACAAACAAACACAAACCACCTTATTACAAAACGTGGATCTATAATAGTCCTGGTTTAAAACTAGTACGAAACTGGTGCTGTCACTTTCATTTTCCAAATGAAATACAGAATTAGCATTAATTTTAAACCAGGTTTAACTTTATAGTCCACGTTTTGTAATAAAGGGGTAAGAGAACATCAACGTGCGAGCCGCCTTTATCCACGTGCTGGGAGACTTCCTGCAGAGCTTCGGTGTGCTGATCGCCGCTATCGTCATCTACTACAAGGTATACATCACTGGCACATTCAAACACACACACACACACACACACACACATACATACATAAAAAAACAAACACAAAGGGAATATCAACGTGCGAGCCGCCTTTATCCACGTGCTGGGAGACTTTCTGCAAAGCTTCGTCGTGCTGATCGCTGCTATCGTTATCTACTACAAGGTATGTCATAACTCACACACACACACACACACGCATACATACCTAAAAACAAACACAAAGAAAACATCAACGTGCGAGCCGCCTTTATTCACGTACTGGGAGACTTTCTGCAGAGCTTCGGTGTACTGATCGCCGCCATTGTGATCTACTACAAGGCATGTCATAACTCACACACACACACACACACACGCATACATACCTAAAAACAAACACAAAGAGAACATCAACGTGCGAGCCGCCTTTATCCACGTGCTGGGAGACTTTCTGCAGAGCTTCGGTGTGCTGATCGCCGCTATCGTCATCTACTACAAGGTATGACATAACTGGCACACAAAAACACACACACACGCATCATCATCATCATGATGATGCGTGTGTTTGTGTGTGTGTGTGTGTGTGTGTGTGAGTTTTAGGACAAGACTGATCGTCAATGTCCAGCTTTACACACTCACTCACTCACACACATACACACCACACACACACACACACATACACATACACTACAGGCAGACCTTACCTAAACCAATCTTATCGAGTCTTCTCAATCTTGATTTATCACCATTTTTATAGTCCTAAAAATGTTTATAGTTGTAAATAATTTGTAAAAATTTTGTAATCATTAAGGAGGAGCGGGGCTTCTTAACGCAGGCCTTAAAGCTTAAAGGGAAGCTCCAACCCATTGTTTCTATGTGTTATTTTGTTAATGGAAATAAATGATTTTATTATTATTATTATATTATGTCAGCCGAGCGACGCCCACTGCTGGGCATAGGCCTCCCCCAAGGATCTCCACAACGATCGGTCCTGCGCTGCCCGCATCCAGCGGCTTCCCACGACCTAGACCAAATCGTCGATCCAACTTGTAGGGGGCCTGCCCACGGAACGTCGTCCGGCACGCGGTAGCCATTCGAGAACCTTTTCGCCCCAACGGCCATCGGTTTTCCGCGCTATGTGTCCCGCCCACTGCCACTTCAATTATGCAATCCTTCGAGCGATGTCGGTTGTTTTAGTTCTCCTGCGGATCTCATCATTTCTGATTCGATCGATCGATCACACACGCATACATACATAAAAAAACAAACACAAAGAGAACATCAACGTGCGAGCCGCTTTTATCCACGTGCTAGACTTCTTGCAGAGCTTCGGTGTGCTCATCTTTATTTTAATGCATAATGTTAGATGTAAGAAAATTTAATGTTTTTTTCTCTGTTTTTATCGCTGTGTTGTTTTGTTTATGCACCAAATAAACCATTTCTATTCTATTCTATTCTATTCTATTCACCGCTGCCATCGTCATTTACTACAAAGTATGACGTTACACACACACACACACGCATAGTTAAAAATACAAGTACACACACACACATACCTACACGCCTAAGCGTATTACTCGTAACAACTGTGCTGCAGAGTTCTGGCATTCTAATGTGTGGTCAAAGTATCAATCTACATATAAATGTATTTTCACTTCTCATGCTCGTAAAGTTCGTCTTTATGTTGGGTATAGGCTGCATAAAATCGCTTTTTATGCTCTAGTGCATAAAGTAAAATCTTCGTCTAAGTCTCAGACTCTAAGACAAAGGTCGTCAGGTAAACAGTCACACACGCAATTAAACTTCGTTAAATAAACTTGTTAATTCATTCTGTTTCATCAATTTTTTAATACTAAATAAATAAAACTAGGCAATATTAATGAGTTTTCTAAGAAATAAGTAGCATTATGGACTACGATCTATGATAATGTCACTATGCTGCCACTGCCGCGTATAAAAAAAAGAAAAAGTCTTCCCGCCAATATGGCGAAGTCTTTATTTTTTCTTATTTGCACTATTGCTATTTAATTTCCTCACAATCGAAGTGAAAAGCAGAGTGTATAACTCGTTCACAAAACCTATTTTACCCTCGACTTGACTATCCGCCCTTTGCCTACGGCTCGGGTGGATATAATACGTCTCGGGTAAAATAGTACGTGTTATGCACTTGTTCTACAATCTACTATTTCTGTCTTTCTTTCTTTCGTATTGACTCGACCAACTATTGTGGCCCCCAGCCGGAGTGGAACCTGGTGGACCCGATCTGCACGTTCCTGTTCTCGGTGCTGGTGCTCATCACCACCTTCAACATCATCAAGGACACGCTGCTAGTGCTCATGGAGGGATCGCCTAGGGGTCTCGACTTCCAGGTACCTTTTTATCTGTACTAATAGTATAAAGCTGAAGAGTTTGTTTGTTTTTTCAAACGCGCTAATCTTAGAAACTACAGGACCGAGTTGAAAAATTATTTTTGTTCTGGATAGTCCATTTATCGAGGAAGGCTATAGGCTATATAACATTACGCTACGACCGACATAAGCGGAGCTTTATGGGAAAATGTTACAAAAACGGGAAATCATATTTCTTTTTAGTAGGTTTTTCCTTTTCCTTAAATTAACGCTGGCACAGCTAGTATTTAAATATATCCTCTAATATGTTCTTTTATTAAAATACTGCGTCTTAGGAAACTACGATACTTATCATATTAAAATAAATAGAAGCGAGGCTCGGTGATTGGACTTAACGATCGCCAATCAAAAGATGATATAAGTTAGTAAGGTCACTTTCCATCACAATAGAAAATAGGTACTTTATTTACGGCCAGAATTAATAACCTATCGGGATACGGGGACTAATCGGGATAGGTGCGATCCATATTAGTTGCTTGCTATGCAACGCTTGATATTAACATAGAATTAACGACAGTTTCCAGGGTGTTGCTAGGTGTGGCCTAGCAACTAATCTGGATCGCACCTATCCCTATCTGTAGATTGGTTAGTAATTCTGGCCGTTAATGAGTTACATTAGCTCTTACATATTATAACCACAGTCTAATAGCTAAACAAGAAGTTTCAATCAAATAGTTTATTGGGTATACTATCTCATTTCGGTTTACTAATAAGAAAATTGCAAGTTGTGCCGTACATTCACTCAACTATCAAACGTTGTGTATTGCAGGAGGTAGCGAACACTTTCATATCGCTACCCGGAGTGGTTCGCGTGCACAATCTGCGTAGCATTCCATTAATAAAACGATTTCTGAACGCCGGCGCCGGTTTTTGAAGCATTGGCATCTTGTCTAACCCCTAAGACTTTTGAATTTCAAGAATTTAGCATGAAGTGATGATGATTTAGCACAGACCGTACACTCAAATATGAAACGTTGTGTATTGCAGGAGGTAGCGAACACTTTCATATCGCTATCAGGAGTAGTGCGCGTGCACAATGTGCATAACATGGCATTCCATTAATAAAACGATTTTGGAGCATTCGCATCTTGTCTCTAACCCCTAATGTCTTCGAATTCAAGCATTAAGTTGATAATTTAACACGAATTGATGCTGATTTAGCACAGACCCGTTTACTCAACTATCAAACATTGTGTATTGCAGGACGTAGCGAACACTTTTCTATCGCTACCCGGAGTAGTGCGCGTGCACAATCTGCGTAGCATTCCATTAACAAAACGATTTCTGAACGCCGGCGCCGGTTTTTGAAGCATTGGCATCTTATCTAACCCCTAAGACTTTTGAATTTCAAGAATTTAGCATATATTGATGATGATTTAGCACAGATCTGTTCACTCAAATATCAAACATTGTGTATTGCAGGAGGTAGCGAACACTTTCCTATCGCTACCAGGAGTGGTTCGCGTACACAATCTGCGAATGTGGGCGCTGTCGCTCGACAAGACTGCGCTCTCCGCGCATTTGGCCATACGTGAGTATTGTGCACATCGTACGTTAGATCTATACTCATAATGTAGCATTTACCATAAGAATAAGTAATAACCAAGTAGAACAGAATCTTCTTTGACTGAGTCCCAAACGCCGCCATTTACATACCTACTTCCCCTTCACATCGGTACGCCCCTCTGTCTTTCTGTACGCGTAGCATGACAAACCCGAGAAGAGTTTTGTCTACCTTGAAAGTCTTTAATTGACAGCCGAACAATAGATTTTGTTGTATTTATTAATATATATCTACAATAACATCTATTTCATTACTAGTAGCGCCATCTGTTGCGCATTCATGTAACTTGTTTTTCTTTATAAAATAAATATGTTCGGTTGTCAGTCAACCTCACCACGCGTTTCATTATAGGTTATGGGCCCAGCACGTTGAAACGTCTACGATGAAATGTCATTTTTGACGTTTCAATATAGACAAAATCTTTCTCGAGTTCGTCATGCTACCGGTTCAGGCGTGTTGCCAGGGTTGCTTACTGTTAAATATTCATGATGAAGAAGTCATTATTTTAGTTTATTTTTACAAAATATGAGATTTATAAATTGTATGTTGCGTACCTACCTACATAGACACTTATAAAATTAGATGAAAGATTGGTATCGGGAAACCAATCTTCCATTTAATCTAATAATATAATAAGTAAAATACCAAATGAATCTATTTAAGTGATTACTACTTGTATTTGTTATTGGTTCCCAAAATCGTACGGAACGCACAAACTGGCAAACGCGTTATTTTAATAATCTAAGTATTAATTCCATAATTTAAAATCCAAGCTACCAATACAAATTCCACCTTCCAGGCACCGGCGTGAGTCCGCAGAAGGTTCTAGAAGAGGCCACCCGGCTGGTGCACGAGAAGTACGACTTCTTCGAGATGACGCTGCAGATCGAGGAGTTCAGCGACGGCATGGAGGCCTGCAGCCAGTGCAAGATGCCGCAAGCCTGAACACACCACGCCAAAAGCTGCTGAGTTACGAGGTATTAACTGTTTCACTAAAATAAGGGCTGATTTTCAATCCTCAGATAATAGTTTATCAGTCAGTTAAATTAATAACCAACCAAAGTAAATTTATGTATGGATTTATAATAATTTTAAATCTGAAATAAAAAAAAATCTATTCTATTCTATTCTTTAAATGTCAATCTCAAAACAAGAGAAATATGAATGACAATTGATTTTCAATTTAGATATTACCACAGAATATATATTAGTACCTTACGGTACAGAAATTTCACTCCCGAGTTTAGGTATGATAAACGCAAGCGTCCGGTCACCGGACTAGTCTCAATAGGCTGGCACTCGCTCGACTTGTCGCACACGCAGCGCACGCATCCGCATGTGTCGCCATCTGTCTCGCTTCGCGTGTATTACTCTCACAGATAAAGTAGTACCTCTGACAGCCCTAGCAGATTGAAGCGAGACGGCAGACAGTTATTGTACTATGAACGCTATACGCAATGTAAAAGGTTGAAATTAGGTTGTTTTCCAGGATAGTAGATATTTATCTCGGGTGTTTTGCGCCGCTTGTATAGAAGTGAGACAGGCCTGATATTACTAAACACTATTTTGAAGTTAGATTTTAAACTTTCATTGACACTTTCAGTGTAACTATTATAAAAAATGGTATTTATAGTATTATAAGTAGTTTTTAAGTATTATTCAATAAAGAAAATAACCTCCACGTATTTTTAGTGAAACTTTCATATGATTTGGTTCTTCGAACCGGATAGAGCTGCACTTAAAAGTTTAATTTATTTCATTGACATTTTCATTGTAACTATTATGAAAAACGGAATTTATGGTAGTTTATAAGATTTTTTGATACAAAAGAATTTTTGTTTATTTTGAATTAAAACTTTCTTAAGTTTTGGTCCTTCGAACCTGATAGAAGTTGCACTAAAAAGAATGTGACTAAATTTCGTTAAAACCTCTTCCTAAATTTTGTAGTTAGTAATTTATATTTCAGTATTTAGACCTCATTGTATTTAAAGCCCATATTAGCTTGAATTTTAGTGAACAGTTTATACCTGTAATCAGTGTGCCTAACTGAATTAGTCATATCGAGTTCCATACGTCGTCTCTATAGTTACTATAGCGTATTATTAAGTATTGTATATTTATTTAAAATTAATATTTCGTTCTATTTTAGTTGTAAAATAGCGATTTACTTTAGCGAATTGTTATTATTAATTCCTTTATTAATACTGTGTACAGTAAAAATAGAGTTACCTATTTTCTATCATTCCGTTTCGTTTTATTGTGTAGAATTGCCACAAGAGTCTTAAAGTTTTGATTTATCCCAACTTATATAGTGAATAATAATGGCTAATATTTTGGCGTTACTCACAGAATATTACCAACTAAACACAATATTATACACCGTGAAATTTTAATGGTTGAGTTCCCGAAAATTACTTGAATACAAACAACTTTTACTACTGGAACAACTCTGATATCGTGATTTTTATATTATTTTTATGCATTCACAATGCAATTTTGTAAGTACAGGAAAAATGTGATAGTAAAAAACCACGAGCCCTATAAGTAGCTTTCAGGCGGGATTCGAACCCGCGCCTCCGGGAATCCGGCCCGATGCTCTGACCAACTAAGCTACCGAAAGGCTTACACGACTCGTCGAATTTTGCTATCACTTGTTACGCTGTAGGCCAGCGTTGCTTCATCAATGTGAGGAAACCCTCGCATCCGAAAGAAACATTTTTACAAATGTTTAACAATCGATTAAGACGAAACAGCCATATTGAGATTTTTATATTATTTTTATGCATTCACAATGCAATTTTGTAAGTATAGGAAAAATGTGATAGTAAAAAACCACGAGCCCCATAAGAAAGAAAGAAAGAAAGAAAGAAAATAATATTTATTTGGGACATCACAGAAATGAAAAATTAAGTAAACACAAAAACACGTAGGTACTAGGGTATGTCCCAAAACGGTTCCGACTCAGCATAATGCTTGCGGGATTCGAACCCGCCTGAAAGCTACTTACTTACTTTCTGATATCGTGAAAAAAAACAGCAGTTCCTTACATTTCAATCGAGTTGATTTGAAAATTAGTATGGTACAGCAGATTTTTTTTTATCGCGATTTCAGAGTTGTTCCCAGTGTAAAACTTGTTTGTATTGATGAGTTGTTCAAGTAATTTTCGGGAAATCAACCAGTTAATTTCAAGGTGTATATTTTTGTGGTAATCCCTGGTAATCCATAAAATTCCTTCCAATAAATGCTTACTGAATTTGCTTTGACTAGGCTTATAAACAAACACTTGTTTGTATCACCCAAAATATCACTTAACTACTAAGTGTCTTATTATAAATGATATCAACCAAAATGTTGTTAGATATTATTATATTTAATAGTTTTAAAGGAAACTACGAATTTATAGTAAAATATAAACCGACCTATTTACTAAATAAGTAATATTTAATGAATTTTCAAGAGTATTCTATTTCAGTATAGATTGGTTGACTAATTATATGAATTAAGGAATTTATTTCGTAAATGGGCAATAATAATAATTAAGTAAAGGTAAAAAACATCATTTTATGATGATCATTAGTGTTATTAATAAGCTAAATATTGAAAAAAAACTGTATAATTTATTTAACACATGTTTAAAGTATTTAAACTGTTTTGATCATTTTGATCATTCTTGGAAATATTTATATACTTAAGTCGTTTCTCTAGTAATGAATGTTATTATATTTATTATTGTATGACCAACATTAATAAAATTAAAAGCACCAGCGGTACTTAAAATTGCTCACCGTTTATATAAGGTACTGTTTTATAGATTAAAATGTATAAGTAGTGAAATGTTATAGATGTCTGTCTGTTTAGTCATGCCATCCAAACCGTAAAAAGAGCAGATATTTTCTGAATACACTGAAAAAGTAACTTCATAGCTATATATAGTTATACAATCTAAAATAAGACTAACAAAACTCAGTGCCTGACCGAGCTTAAACATGAGGTATTTAAAATAAATTTTCCACTTTATGCATATTGTTTTAGAGTTGTTTTAAAATTATGATAAATGTTCAATAAATTTTAATCACATTTTAATAACATGTATGTGTATTTTAATAGTCCCAGACAAACAAAATTCGTGAATCGCCTGTTGACAGGGATCAAATAGTTGTCGTTATTTGAATTAGTTGCAAGATGTAAGATAATATAGTTGAATTAAGTGTCCTTATGTCATTAGTCTTCCAATTATGCTAATAGTCGTTATGAGGAGATCGCATGAGTGTATTTTGAATATGAAATATATTTTGGAGAAATTTAAATTCGTATCTTTTATTTCAAAACCCTTTGTCGATGAAAGTCACACTACAGTTGCAAAATCAATTTCAAGAAGATTTCGGCAAATGCTTCTCAAAACAGTCCCACTTCTGATGTCGGGGAAGAGTTATTTTCTATCTTGAATCATGATGGGATTCGTAAAATAATAACGCCAACAGCTAGCTCTTATTCCTTGTAGGTACTCTGTTTCTCACCTTTCTGATCTCCGACTCTTCTAATTTTCCGACACTGTTTGTTTCACGACGTCCATAACTATACCGTAAGTCTCTAGTGTTTCCACTTTCAAACGATATTTTCACAGACTAGAGTTACAGAGCTTATAAACGTCAAAAAAGCTACGCTACGGCTCGCTAAACCTACGGCGAGAGACCTCGACGAGTTATATGGAGTCAAATTGTAGTAAAAACATCTCGCTTCAACTTTTTAAATACATATTTGGAAATATGGCAGCCACTTTACATGAAACAGTTTTTTCTTCTTCTACAATGTTGTAACTAAGTATATTAGAAATGGGGAGGAGTAGTTGACAGAAATAAATACCAATGAGGAAGTTTTAACCCCTAACATGCCGTAGATGTTCATGCAAACTGCAGATTTTCTATCGAGCGAGATAGTTTAGGCGGGCTCTTAATCAGAATGAAGATGTATGCAAGTACGCACACTAGAATAGAACGATTCGGTATTGCCTTCAAACTAACCAGTCGGCCAAGTATCGACCGATAGAAAGTCTGCAGTTTACTCTGATGATTATCCACGTGACGTGATACGACATCACAAACACCACAGAAATATAGAACGAAGAAGAGGAAAAGGAAGGTGTAGAAGCTACTTCCACATAGAACACAGGAAAGGCTTGAAGTCGCAAGTAACCGCCTCTGTGGTCTAGTGGTTCACATAGCTTAGACCAGACCCAGAGGTCCCGGGTTCGATTCCCTGTGAGGGTACCTACAGTTACGAGCAATAATATGTAAACGACATAGGTCCTTGTTATATTTCAATATTGAGTGACGTTTGTAGTACATACATAGATAGTTATTTTGGTACGCTTCAATGTGACAAAAGTTCTATGTGGTTGAGAATTTAAATATTTTTATGCATTCACATTCTTTTCTATGTCGTTTATATTTTATTGGTCGTACAGAAGGGGCCCGCGCAAAAACCCAGGACGATACTAACTATCCAGGGACCGTACTCTGAAACGCACATCCGAAACTTCGGTTAGCCCCGTCCCTTTCACTCGATTCTGTCATGACTCGAGCGTGCGAGGGACGGGTATAACGAAGTTTCGGGTTTTGCGTTTCAGAGTAGGCCCGCTGGACAGCCCAGGACACCCCAAAAACCAGAACATGTCCTGGGAAAACAGGACGGTTGACGGCAACCCTAATATAAAGAAAACACAGTATCCTAATGTTGGACTGTTTAATATCACTTTAGGTCTAGCTCACAGCTACAGTTTGTACCCGGACAGCAGGTCTGGTAAGCATCTAGTAGAGGCGACGTGCGCGTAGTATTCGGCGGACTGTCGCGGCGACCGCGTGCGCTTCGGGGACGAGTAGTCCACTTCGAATAGTCCGAAGCGTTCACTGTGGGTTACACCAAAAATTAAAAGTGAATACCTATAGAAAGATATTTACTTTTTAAGAAACAAAAATCAATATCATAATTAAGTCTTTGTTATTTAAATTATTACTTTTTTGCATTCACAATGAAATTTTTATAATGGAAAATTAAGTATTTTTAGAAAAAATCTACCCGTCTCACAACTCTCATATTTTATGTTCTTTGTTGTTTGTTTCTCTTTTTTCTCGAGTTCGAGTCCCATCGGGGCTAGTTGTGAGATGGGTCGATTTTATCTAAAAATACTTAATTTTCCATAAGTCTATGTTGTTGCAGCTTTTGAGAATATAGAAGCTAAAATAGAAAAATATTTGCTATTTATGAATCAAAAATAAAATATTTGTTTAGTCGGTCTAAGTATGTTGTTACAGCTTTTGTGAATGTCAAAAAGCTAAAGCCATTCAGTTCATAAACCCTACGACGGGAGATCTTGTAGGTAAAGAGAAGAACCGGCACGAAACCGTCAAAGACTGGTGTTGTTTTCTTGTTATATTTCGTGAGGCAAAAGGACCAAATACATTATTAGTTCGAAACTAAAAACACATAAAAGATTCAGAAGTTTTGCAACGTTATTCTACCACATTGATTTAGGTAGTACCTACTTACCTAAGTAGATGGTCTCGGCTGCATTTTGTAATCGTAAGTATATCTTCTACATTGCTAATATTGAACCTATGTGTTCGGGTACATCATGACCCATTTATCTTTAGGTATGTAAGTACCTATATACCTACTATACATCCTTATGACGGCCGTGCGCTCAGCACTGGGGATATTTTAACTTTATATATGACAGATGTCCTGATTATCGTTTAAAAGACGCTTACGAATATCCTCTGGTCCATTCGAAGTTGTCTATGAGGCTCCAATAAGTGTAACCGTACACTTTGCAGCCGTCCTTCGTTATGGCGGCGTGGAGAGCTCGTAGGTATCTGAAATTTTTGAGTTAAAATTTGTTAAATATTGTAAAAATTATTATGACAAAAACCATGACTGTATTTACAGGTGTTATTAATCGCCTACCAGCATATTACTACAAAACTTCATCATTCGCACATAAGGGTCCCACGAAGGGTTCCGTCCCCATTTATCGAACCGATTGCCTATAGGTACACCTAGCCAAAATTCCATTGTTTTTCAGTTCAGTTTCAGTGTTTGAATGAATGACAGTGATATTTTTCCGGGATAAAAAGTAGCCTATGTTCCTCACCAGGCTACAAAGTATCTGTGTCCCAAATTTCAGCCAAATCCGTTAGTCGTTTTGGCGTGATTGAGTAACAAACATCCAAACATCTAATATTAGTAAGTAGGATATTCACCCGTCAATGTAGTTGATCCGCCTCGGGTCGTGCAGGCCGGGCTCCAGTGAGATCCCGTTCTCAGTAATGAGTACGGGCGGGTTGTTGTACCGCACGCGCACCCAGTTCAACGTCTTGCGGAGACCCCATGGGACTACCTGCGACGGGGGGAAATAGCCTTATTGTAAGTCTCGACAATTTCTTAGAAACAGAAGTTGGTACTATTATTATATTCTGTGGCAGAAAAAAGTAACGGATAATTCAACTCATCTAAATGTCAATTCCATAGCAGTTAGGTACTATGACGGTGGGGAAAATAGCCCTATTACAAGTCTTGACAATTTCTTAGAAGCAGAAGAAAGACACGGATATCTCAACTCATCCAAATTTCAGGTTCATTCCATAGCAGTTAGGTACCATGGCCACACGCAGATAAGAACAAAATAAATGAATCATCCTAGTTATTTTTTGAATGGTTTTTATCTTGCAGGACTTTATATTCAAATAGCGGATCGGGAAAAAATATAGCCTATAGTAGATATATTGTCACTCGGGAAGAATGAGCTTTCTAATGGTCAAGAATTTTCTAAATAGGGTACAGTAGTTTCGGAGCCTATTCAATTCAAACAAACAAACAATCAAATATTTCCTCTTTATAATATAAGTATAGACTAGTGAGTGACCGTGCGATTTTTCATCGTTTTTTGTATTCTTTTCCTTACCGTCAGCAAAGTACAGTTAGACTCAGGCCATTTAGTCTACTGCGACAGAACGACTCCCATATCATCATCATAGTTCGTTATAGGATTAACTGGAAAGAAAGAAAGAAAGACAGGAGCCGTCTTCTTCTTCACTAAGTACGTAGTATAGTGGTTGAGTCCCAGGAAGTCATACGCGCCTCGGATCATATCGACCTAAATTCAAATATGTAGGTAGTCCCTTTCTTTACCTTCAGCCAAGTAGAGTTGGACTTAGGCCATTCAGTCTACTGCGAGAGAACGACTCCCATATCATCATCATAGTTCGTAATAGGATTAACTGGAGCCTTCTTCTTCTTCACCAAGTACGTAGTATAGTAGTTGAGTCCCAGGAAGGCGTCACCTCGGATCATATTATCGACCTTAATCTAAATATGTAGGTAGTCCCTTTCCTTACCTTCAACCAAGTAGCTACTTAGGCCATTCAGTCTTCTGCGAGAGAACGACTCCCATATCATCATCATAGTTCGGAATAGGATTAACTGGAGACGTCTTCTTCTTCTTCACCAAGTACGTAGTATAGTAGTTGAGTCCCAGGAAGGCGACACCTCGGATCATATTATCGACCTTAATCTAAATATGTAGGTAGTCCCTTTCCTTACCTCCAACCAAGTAGCTACTTAGGTCATTCAGTCTTCTGCGAGAGAACGACTCCCATATCATCATCATAGTTCGGAATAGGATTAACTGGAGCCGTCTTCTTCTTCATCAAGTACGTAGTATAGTGGTTGAGTCCCAGGGAAGTCGACACCTCGGATCATATCGACCTAAATCCAAATATGTAGGAAGTCCCTTTCATTACCTTCAGCCAAGAAGAGTTGAGCTTAGGTCATTCAGTCTTCTGCGACAGAACGATTCCCGTATCATCATCATAGTTCGGAATAGGATTAACTGGAGACGTCTTCTTCTTTACAAAGTAGGTACGTAGTACCTATAGTGGTCAAGTCCCAGGAAATTGTACGCGCCTCGGATCATATCGAGTTAAATCTAAATATGTGTCCTATGCTATTCCTTACCTTCAGCCAAGTAGAGTTGGACTTAGGCCATTCAGTCTTCTGCGACAGAACGACTCCCATATCATCATCATAGTTCGGAATAGGATTAACTGGAGCGGTCTTCTTCTTCACCAAGTACGTAGTATAGTGGTTGAGTCCCAGGAAGTCGTACGCGCCTCGGATCATGTCTACTTCTCTCGGAGTGAAGTGTGGGAGACGGGAGCGCGAGAAGTTCTGGCGTTTGGACATGTCGTCTATGAGCGCGCGCATTATGGGAGGGTAGTTGCCTTCCTTGGTGAAGATCGCGTGCGCGAACCAACCGAACTGGAACCAGAATAAAAAATAAGATTGAATTGATTGTCGACTATTGATATTTGCTGTAGACGGTAGGTAATGATCATCTACGAAAGGTAAAAGGTAACTGTATATTTGCAGTATCATCATCACTTGAAGAAATATCTCGAGGAAAATGCAGGCGATTTCTTAACTGTCGAGTTATGTTGTTATTGTACTCACATGAAACTGTCTGGAGATCTCGGCAGCTTGTTGATCCTCCTGTGATGTAGTAGCGGGTTCCATCCACGCCAGGTCTAACGTTATACCCATAAAACCTGTAAAATTAAATTTTTTGATAAGTAGTAAGTACTAAGTCTTACTATGAGGTAGCGACCTGATGATGGATATTATCATGCCCCCCACAGCCACAGCGTTAGGTACTTTATGGAAGCATTTTCTAACTTAAGTCAATATATTTTACAACAGTCGCTATCCACTCCTACTCTTTAGAATATAATAGACATAATTTGTACACAGCAATGCATACCTAAGTACCTAATTAAACAAGAGAGAAAAAAATAAACAAACAAGAAAGAACATTTTATATGAGAACTTGTAAGTAGCACTGCAGTGGTGAAAAAGTCCCCGGCTTAGCATAATGTCACTGCATGGCGACAACACGACATTGCCATGACGCTGTTTTTCAGCCGGAGGCTACTTTATGCTTGAGTCTCTTTCAAAATACTTACTCTTATGGCGCGGCTTGTATTGCTTCTGGAACATTCTGTAGACCGCCCCGTGTGCCTTAAGCACGGTGTGTGCGCATAAATAGTCCTCAGCGCCGCTGGAGCGGTGTCCGGGCGCGTCGGTGCCGCCGTACCCGTCGTGGCAGAAGCTGTATGGCTCGTTGAACGTCAGCCAGAAACGCACGCGGGACCCGAACTTGTCTAGGAGGATCTGTAGCAAGAGATCGACGCATGAGGCTCGCCTAAGCAATAGGCTATCGTAAGAACAGAGCATTCTCAGAATTTGAGTGTTTTTTTTTGTTGGTACTCAATATGCAATTGACAACATTTCATAAAATTTATCATGTGTTTTTATTTGCTATTTAGAAATAACATTTAAAAAGAGGAGACTCGTATTTTTTCCTTTTCCAAATTTTTTATTTTTAGTCATCGTAATATTAATTTGAAAACTTACTCATTCAAAAAGAGCCTAAGTCCAGGAAGAAGGCAGTTTGGCGGACATACCTTTGCAAATTATTAAAAAAATACATTCTGACGTCGTCAAGTCAACGTGACACTAATGACGTTTGTTGTTTGGTGTTGTTAGTAACACGTAACCGTAACAACTTGTTACGGTTTCTCGTTTGGTTTAAGTTGTTTTATTTGATGTTATTTCTCTTCATAACTCGTAAATTTAATTCAAAATAGAAAAAACTGTTCGTGAATTAGATCCCTTAATTTTATGTGTACCTAGTTCCTGGCTGCAAAAATACAGTTCTGAAATGCCCAAAAAAACATTTTTTTACGTGCCCATGTCCACACGTTCACAGTGGTGTGCTGCTTTATATAAAAATAAAGTACTATGTGGTAGTGTGTACTGAATTACAGGGATTGGATGGAGAATAAAGTCACAAGACCTCGACTAAAACCCCAAGTACCAAGAAGGCTTCAAAATGCTAATAAAGATCCAACATTTCCTTCAACATCAGGCAGGACATTTAAATCCCTTCCCAAATACACAAGAAAAAGGTGTTGTGTGTTTTTTTTGCATTGGTTATGTCCCAGTTGTCTCTAATCCAACTGTTTTTTTCTGGAATATATTCAATGTACAGACGTTTTACTAGATTTTAGTAGTTTAGAAAGGTAGATTCTTAGATCAGGAAATAGATAAAGATTGAAATAAACGCATATCAAAATGAAATTGTATTCTATTAAACAGACAAAACACGACTACTTTTTAAATATTGTCAAACACAGATTTCTATTTTATATAACAAAAACAAGTAGGTACTTAAATACTAAACTATAGCCTGATATTGATATTTCACACCACACATGTAATGACAGGCAGAGTAACTACTGAACGAAACACTGGAGAATTTCTCAAACATGCTATTTGTTTGGCTATGTGGTTCATAAAGCATACTTGTGTATGTGTCTATACTAAAGTGTCTTTACTCTCATCAATAACTGCTTTAACTATATACATTTTTGATCGAACTTTGTGTTCAGGAATTACTCTGCCCTTGATGGTACACATGGCTTGCTCTCGTTTTACTTCCACATAGCCTACAGAAGTTTGAAGTTTCTACGTAAGCATCTCTCGATGAAAATAAAACTTCAGCTCTCCTTATTTCCGCAACGTTAAATGAGTCGTGTTCACGCATATTCCAATAACATCATTATGTCAACTTTGGGAAGGTTGCGAATGTCTGCCATAACAAATCTTTCAGCCACTTTCATAATTTTCAAGTGTTAGTTTAGTAAATTTATGATAAGTTAGCTTTATTAATCTTCCTTCTGTAGGAGTAGGAGGCACAATATTATTTTTACTGATATCGCAAGTCCATAGTTCTATCTATGTCAAAATATGTCAATAAACAAAACAGGTTAGGTTTAGCGAAGAGTATCACTACAATTCGAAATTGACATCTACAGTTTATACCTATCTCTGTCATTCTCCGGGCATGACAGAATTGAGTGAAAGAGGCGGGTATAATTTTTGTACTCTTTACTCATCTTGGCAGCGACAGTTTTTTTTTAATGAGAGGCGTTTTTTTATGTTATGCAAAAGATGTCAGTATAATGTTCCTTCATCAAGATAAAAGGGGCTTTTTTCTGAATATTTCAATATAAGTGATTTAAAAATCCGAAAAAATATGTACAGTGTTAGAAATTGAAAAATCTCGAAATGGTTTTCGATTTAAGGTACCTTGTTAAAAATGAAAACATGTCAATTGACCACCATCCAGCTTAGCAGACAGGATGCAGTCTAGGGTGTTGCATGCTTACCCAGGAGGTGCCTTTCACTCTTGCTTTGAAAAGGCCAAGGTTATAAAGATCGGGGAACACATTCGCAGGTAGCGCATTCCAATCTTTAGCAGCTCGCATTATCAGCGGGTCTACCCTCAATCAGATCTCTGTAGTATCTGACACTGGCAAGGCAGAAATTATTTTTTGACATTGACGACCGATTTGGCGCAGGGATAGTATACCTGCCTTCTGCGTCAGTGGTCTCGGGTTCGATTCCCGAACCATACAAATATTTGTGTACATGAACATGTCTATTTGTCTTGGTCTGGGTGTTTTCTATGTAAGTGTATTAAGTATGTATTTACAAACAAAAAGTAATTAAGTATACAGGATATTTTTTTTATCAGTGCACAAATTTTTAAGATCTACTCAGAATCGGTAAGTGAACAACTTTCTCCTAGAAACATGGGTCGAAATACGACAAAAAAATGTGGACTTCCCATACTAAATCGATCACGTGATCAGTCCAATTTGTATGAAGAATCAAAAAATTTTTGTCATATTTCGACCTATGTTTCTTGGAGAAAGTTGTTCACTTACCGATTCTGACACGATTTAAAAAATTTGTGCACTGATAAAAAAATTATCCTGTATATTTATCCGATATTAAGTTTTCCGTGGACACATTTTCTTAATGTTAACATGGGTTTAGATAATTCAATCCAATAGATAATCCAATTATAATTAGTGTGATTGTAAGAAGTTATTTTTTATTTTATTTTGTTAGATCTAGCTACAGTTTCTCCACATGGAAACAGCATCAGCAATGTTACGCAAACAAACCTTAGCGTAATCCACGAAGTATTCAGCAATGACGGGGTTGGTCCACCCGCCCAGATCCTGCAGCGGCTGCGGCAGGTCCCAGTGGTACATGGTGACTAGCGGCTCCACGCCGTGAGCGCGCAACTCGTCGATCAGGTCATTGTAGTATCTGATGCCGTCTGCGTTTATTTCACTAGAAATAATGTAATTTATTAAATAACTACCGGATCCTCGCGGTTTTATCCGCGTGGTACCCGTTCCCGTTGGAATATCGGAATCAAATATAGCTATAATATGTCACTCGGAAAGTAAAAATGTAGCTTCCTAATGGTCTAGAATTTTCTAAATCGGTCCAGTAATTTCGGAGCCTATTCGATGCAAACAAACAAACATACAATATTTTTTTCCTCTTTATAATATTAGCATGGTACAGATGAAATATGACGTAGCTATTCTGTGGTAGCGCTATCGCAAACCCATGGGTTATCAGAAAATTTAGGGCAATTTGGTATGTTAAAACATGGTCTGGTTATTTTTGAAAAATATAGATAGTCAAAAATAAAACTCTGGATAATCATGAAAAGCTAAATTAAACGGCAGTAAAAATAATCTAGGTTTAGGAACAGCTTCTTGAGCAGCATCACATCCTGCTTGGCTTGTGCTGGTGACGGATTTGACGAAGACGCTGCCGGTGACTAAATTAACTGTAGTGTACGAGCGTATTTTAAGGAACAGCTTACTCGGTGAGTCTGGTTTTCAGTATCCTAGATAAGTAGACCAGGAGATGGAGAACCGGTAAGTGTCGACACTTAGATTCTTTAGCAGCATCTCTTCTTTCAAAGATTTAACCATTCTGTTGGTGTCGGATTGTCGAAGACTAAATTAAGTGCAGTAACGTATCAGCTTCTAGGAGCAGCTTACTTGGTAAGTCCGGTGAGCAGTATATTGGGCCAAGAAATAGAGAACTGGTAGAAATCGACCCCTAAATCCTTTAGCAGCATCACATGTCATCTTACTTATATACTACTGGTAGGAACCAACGTCTATTCGAGTAAAATTGGCGATTATCCAGCTTCTAAGAATAGCTTACTTGCTGAGTCCGCTGGGCAATATCCTGGACCAGGAGATGGAGAAGCGGTAGAAGCCAACGCCCAGCTCTTTGAGCAGCATCACGTCTTGCTTGTACTGATGGTAGGAGTCGGCTGACACGTCTCCAGAGGAGCGGTCGAAGATGCGCTCCGGCTGCGTGTGGGTGTATCGGTCCCAGATATTCTCACCCTTGCCTGGAAAGAAGAGTAGACAATGTTTCTTTTAGTTGATAGCTTCCGTGGTTGTGTTTAGTTTTTCCTATATTTCTGGAGATAAAACTACAGAATAAGACTTAATTCTGACCCTGCATACAGTTGTTCATTAGGTAAATGGTTAAGCCTACCAAAACTTCATAAAACGAAATTTTGGTGATTTTTTTTTACTTTTGGCACCTCGGACCCTACACATCCAAACTGGCTGCACTAGAGACCCTATACCGCGTAACTTAATAGAATTATGAACTTCATACAAATTCTGTTATTCAAATTCATTATTTTGATTGTTTTTGCTGCTTTTGTTCTGTTGAATATTGCTAGCTAGTTATTGTTATTCCAGATGTCACTAAACAGGTTACTGAAAGTGGCTATTTTTTTTAAATAAAATTAACTTAAAGTTCCAAAGTCCCGTGTATATTATTTGAAGTTCTAACTTTTCCTTATATCTCAATTTTTTGTGTGTCAGAGCCGTTAGTGTAAAATAGCTTGGCTTGTCAATTCTTCTCGTTACAAGCTTAGCTACAAGTTTAAAAACCCCTTGATTTACAAATTTTCGGAAACGGAATTGGATTCGAATTCTATGTTTTGTACTTGTCTATTCTATAGTGAGTGACAGGGAAAGTGCATACATTCCGCTGTTGGGAGCGTTTCCGACAGTTCGTGAATCAGGGGTCTGGTCTCCCGCCCACCCACCGCCGTAGATCATTGCGATGGCGTAAATTCTTTAACATTCACAAGTTCTTGTAGCTGGCTATAGACTTAGGGCCTGTAGGGCTAGCACAACTAGCGCGACTCTTTGTCACGCTCCTTCCAACCAATCAGAACGTCGCTTTAAGTCACGCGCACTATCTACGAGCGATCTGATTAGTCGAAAGTGCCCGCAACTCTTTCTCACTCGAGTCGGGCGCAAGTTGTGCTTGACCTACTGTTTCAAAATGTCTGTAAGTTCTGATTAGCTGTTACTTGACAGATAGGCCATACAAAACTGTCAAGTAAACTGGAAAGTAACTCCTAATCTTTACTAAATAATACTTTAATACTTAACTGTATTTATCATGACCCATTGTGTAATTGTGATGGAAACTGACCTTAGTCATACCATGTTAAGGTCATTTTTCAATTTGACGACTCTGTATGAAATAAAACAGGGAGAAAAAAACAACCCTTGGAGTTTCTTGCCGGTTCTTCTCCAATGCCTCCCGCTGTAGGGTTTGCGAACCGATGGCGTAGCTTCTATGACGTTCACAAGTATTGTAAATAACAATCTAAATTGAATAAACAAATTTGAATCTTGAATCTTGAATCTTAATCGGACATTGTGAAACAGGCACTTCATAAATTAATTTTAAGTTAGAATGTAGGTAATTCTTGAAATTTATATTACCTGACACATTCCAAGCCCCCTCGATCTGGTAAGACGCGGTGGCGACTCCGAACATGAACTCATTGGGGAAGCACAGTCTGGAAGTAGTCCCTGAAGTGGCACTGATGCTGAAAACATAAGAATATTTAGATTAGGTTAAGCGTCAAAGTAGTTGGTAGATGATTTTAGCAAAATACACTACTTAGATATTATAAAATAGTAGATTATACACCGAGGGGATAAAGTACTTTTTAAGTCACGGGATTTGAATCCTGAGCAAATGAGGGACTCCAGATTTAACTCGCGAGCGTAGCGAGGAAGGGTGCGCTTAATTAGGGTAGTTTTTTCGAAAAAAACTGAAACAAACAATAAACAAAGGCCAAAATTTCGCCGTTTGTGGAGCACCATGGGGTTAGCACAGGGTTTTCGGGGTTGCAAACTTGGGTGCTAATATAAGTGTATCATCTATGGTGCTAACTACTCTCAAGGGACCTAACAACATATAAAAAAAACGTAGTTATATTTGAGTTATATGCGCGTTTGCGATGTTTGTCCTTTTTTGTGTTGATATTAACTGGCCTAAAAGCTACAGGTATATTCTTCTTTTATCTCCGACAGGTGGTGATGGTCTGACAGGTAAAATAAGGTAAAAAATTGGGATTAGAGTCTGCGCTAGTACTGACTACTAATATTTGACATAAACTTAATAATTTGGCTACCTATTGGTATTTGTTGACTTTTCGCATCAACTTTTCTTTGATTTTCTGTGGAAGTCATTTGTAGATATCTTACTTACTTATCCAACCCACTCGCATCAATAACACAACAAAATCGTCTGGTACTCATACTAATCGTAAATATTATAGGTACCGGGTTATTGAGTAATCGCGTAGGTACAAGGTCAGCTTTATGATTATACAAATATGAAGTAACTTTATTAAAATGGAAAAAATATTAATAGTAGGTAGGTACTGCCCTCTTGATCCTAAATTATGTAATATGGAGATAACTTTAATATTTCTTGTAATAAAAAAGCTCCTAAGCTACATCTGTTCACTCACCGTCTAATCACGAAAAAATATTTAAAATGTGAGCTTCTGAAAATTTCTCGATTTCGCTGATGAAAAGATCTATCTACCTACATTTTTAAAAAGCTCAGATTAAAGCAGGTTTTAAATTAATCTTAGAAACCACGAACGGTATATTTGGTATGTTAACTTATACCTACCGAGATTTTTAAGGTAGGCAGATAGATTAAGAAATCCAATAACTGTGCTTAATTCATAATTGCATAATTTGCATACCTACCCGCATAAAATTTAAGATTTCTTGCTTTAATTGTAGGACATCAATGGTTGTAGGTAGGTACCTAGTTGTACTCGTGTAGAATTCATTTAGGCATTTACACTCTTTAAATTCTATTTCTACTACTTAATTTAATCCTACTAAGTACCTACCTACCTTCAGATAGCTGAGCGATCCGAAAGTTTAAAATTACTAGTTAAACACTAAATTGAACTTCGACAAAACTCACCGCATCCATAACAATGTAAATATCAGGAAAGTAGCTCGGAGTCCGTCCATCGTTATCAATGCGTCTGTTTGTCCGTTTGTCTCTCACTGGACTGATCGATAGCCCCTATCAACCCAGTACGTACATTATTATTAGTAATTACTTATCTACGGGGTGTCAATAATTATATTTACTTTATGAGTATTTAGCTATATTTAAATTGGTTCTCACAACCCGTACTGATCGCGCAAACTGTGTGTTTGTCAATTTTTACTTTTAGGTATTTTGGCATTTCAGGTCGTAATCAGAATTGATTGATTTGATTGATTGATTGATTGATGTAAAGTAAAGTACTTAAGTATTTATTCAGTTACATAAATGTCACAACATAATAATATATACTTAAAACCTACAATACACAGTAAAATCCGTTCAGGCGTTTTTCGTGAAAGTTAACAGAATTTTATAAATTTGTGATTTGCGGTTTGTTTTCGTCGCGTACGTGAGTCGCATACCTACCTACTATTTTTGGGACAAAGATTTTTTCACTTCTCATGCTCGTAAAGTTCGTGTTTATGTTGGGTATAGGCTGCATAAAATCGCTTTTTATGCTCTAGTGCATAAAGTAAAATCTTCGTCTATGTCACAGACTGTAAGACAAAGGTCGTCAGGTAAACAGCCACACACGCAATTAAACTTCGTTAAATAAACTTGTTGCTTCATTCTGTTTCTTAAATTTTGTACATAATCCATGTTAAATTACCAAATAAATAAAACTAGGCAAAATTAATGAGTTTTGTAAGAAATAAGTATTTCAAGAGCATTATGGACTACGATCTATGCTAAGTAACTGTTCTGCCACTTCCACGTATAAAAAAAAAAGAAAAAGAAAGTTTTCCCGCCAATATGGCGAAGTCTTTATTTTTTCTTTTTTGCAATATTGTAATTTATTTTCCTCACACTCGAAGTGAAAAGCAGAGTGTATAACTCGTACATAAAACCCATTTTACCCTCGAATTGACTATCCATCCTCGCCTACGGCTCGGGTGGATATATACGTCTCGGGTAAAATGGCAATGACGTTGGTAAAATGGTATGTTTTATGCGTAACTGATCGTTATGTAATTCTGACATGCAAACAAACGTTGTTTTTTATTATTAATCAAGTTAGAAACAAGGCCGAAGACGAATAGAAGACCTCCGATCAACAATAGTAGGTACTAGGATGAAGGATCACGAACTAAATCAAAACTTTCTATAGCACCTTTAAACGGAGAAAAAAGGTTAATAGTGTTACGATCTTACGTCATAAATGACAGGAGAACTACTTATGAATATACGCTCAAGTGGGCGTATATCGCTCGGCCACGTTTGTCACTCCAATTATGTAGGTGTGATGTAGGTATCTAGATTAAAGGTATCTAGACCTAATGTTATTGTTGATTGAAGCCGAAGACACGATATAAGCGTAATCATACTGTATGTTTGTTTATACATTCAAGATTTAATTGGAAAGTAATGAATAAGTCAATGACTCTATGAATACGCCATATGATTTACTTTGTTATTTGAAAATAGTTTTGTTGATATTTTCGTCTACTTTTAGAAATATTCCTACCTAATGAGATTTAATTTTATTTGTTAGCAAATCGTTATCGTTTATTGTTGTCATGTCATATTATTTCAAGGTCACTGTGATTGAGTAGAAAATGACGCAATTATGACTAATAACCGCCCGCCGTTTTCATCAAGTAAGTAGGTAAGTAGGTATGCTACGAAAGAGTAACTATAGGTACTGGAGGTTCATTTTCACAGAAGCGGAGCTGCGTGCTGCACGGAGGTGGAACTTTGTTTTCATACATTTGACACCACAGGCGGTGTCAGCCACAGAGAACTTCTGTGTTCTGTGGTGTCAGCTCAACTGTCAAAGGAGACCGGCGAGAATCGCCCTAATATTTTACGAAGTCGTACACTTTCAGAAACATGAAAATTAAAATAATTTAACCTCCTACAATACAACAAACGCCTGATTTAATAAAGAATGGAATAAAAAGATAAATAACTTTCAAATCGAAAATAATTGACTGAACCAGGCAAAATAACATTGAAACACTTCATAAATCCGTTTCATTTGACGCAGTAGTCATGTAAAACAAGGTCATTTTATTATTTACATAATTATTATTAGATAGGGACCTACATCAGAGAAGGTACATAACAAATTAAAAACTAATGAAGATCCGCAAGCAAAGCTTAGCGCAGATGGCGCCAGAGCGGTGCGATACTTAGGTACCTATGTCTTTATTAAAATGATGGTTCCTTTCGTTATTTGTCTTTGTTATTACCTACCGATTCATCTATTTTATCATTAACTATTTATTAGTAAATCATTATTTGTGTTGTTTTTAAATAAAATGTTGTTAAATAAATGATTTTTACCCTAACTTCTATATTTTTAGGTTATTGAACATATCTCTGTTGTCCCAACTTTAAAAGCATAGAAACAATTAACTTTTTGTTAGTCTAGCATAGTTCTTTAAGTACCATTCGATTGTTTCCATGAACGAGACCTATAAGTCGAGGTCTGAAAATACATTGAAGTTCGCCAGTCTCCTTTATGGAAGCAGCTCAGCTCATCGCAGCTCCTCTTCTATGAATAAGCAGCCTAAGCTAGACGCAGACCAACCGGGGCGCGGATAAGGGCATTTTAAAATGCGGTTTATGTAGCTAGGTACTAGGTAATAAAGTTCTATATTATTTTATTATATTACTTTGTTACATCTGAAACATGACATATTATTATTATTAATAAGTTTATTATTATACTCTTTATTGCACTTAAAAAAATATACATAGAATTATTGTAATTCTGCTGTGCCCTCACGGGGTGTCACACTGATCCTACACTCTATGAAACATCTTAATATTATGTACTGTGACTAGCAATGAATAAATGAATAGGTAAAATATTAAATTTAAAGAAATATGTTCGCAACGGTGGACTTATCTCTAAAGAGATCTCTTCCAGCCAACCCAAGACATGTGTGAGATTGAGAAAATAGAAATAGAAGTTTAGTTTTTAGTTAAAATTAGATTTGGTAAGGGACGAAAATGTGAAAAAAAACGCGATGTACCTATGCAGATTGCAAAACTTACACAACGGATAAAGAATATTGAAATGTATAAACAGGAAGTACCTACTTTTGCTGACTAGGTTGGACTAGGTACCATACCAGGTGGTGCTGGCTGCATGATCAGTATGTCTTTTTTGATCAAAACCACATTTATTTGCTGACCGATTTAATGATAGCCCTCCTCTATTAGGTAATTAATACCTAGGGTATCAGAAATGATCAAGATTTCCCTGTTGATGGTGACAATTTGTACAGAAAGTCAAAGACGATGTCAAAAAACTTAATTCTTAAACTTAAACTTAATTAACTTCCGACAACGTCCAAAAATGCACAGATATTATTAAATTTGACTGTAGGGCAGGCGTACCGGTTTTGGCCACTTTAAGGTTTTTTTCACTTTTAACCGCTTAGTGCTTAATGATCTTAAGTATTTTAGAGAAAATTTATAATGTAGAGTTATAGATAATTTATCGACCTTTAAGGGTACAATCTAAAGTAAAAAAAAAAAAAAAAATAGTTTTTTTTTATTTAGAACAAATTCTGCGGAGGGGGCCAAATGCACCGTTTGCATTGGTTTTGGCCGTTCCCGACCCGTGGTCCACCTGACAAGTTCACCTGGGTGGACTACGGGCACTTGTTCTGACCCTTGGTACACCTGGGTGGATTACGGACACTGACGCTGACCCGTGGTTCACCCGGGTGAGCTACGGATACCGACGTGGACCCGTGGTCCACCTGGATGGACCACGGATACTTACTAAGATCCGTAGTCCACCCTCCACCGGGTCACCTAGTCGTGATGAACTACATATGCACTGAAAAGAGTGAAATAAAAAATATTTTGTTAAAAAAAAAGAACCGCCTTTAAAAAAAAGTGCAATGAAAAAAATACAATATTATAGGTATTATTTATTACTTTTTGATGGCTTTTTTTTTAAGGCGGTTCTATTTTTAAACAAAATATTTATTTCATGTTGACTTTGAGCTAGGTGCTAGAACTTTGAACGAAGTTTGCCCCCCCCCTGTACCAAATTTGCAAATTTGCCTGGGGGGGGGGGGGATAAACTTTGCTTATTTCACGTGGTAAAATGATGAATGCAATGATTTTGTAGGGTTGGGGGGAGGGCAAGCACCCCTATTGTCCCCCCTCTTGTATTTGCCCCTGTTGCTCAGTGGTATACTTTTAGACCCATGGATAATAAAGTTTATAGTAGTGTCCATGGTACACCTTTGAGGTGTACCAAGGGTCAAACTATTTTCAAAGTAGCAATAGACCACCTCTCGAGTGAACTACGGATAATAAAATTTATAGCGGTGCCCTTGGTACACCTCTTAGGTGTACCAAGGGTCAGAACAAGTCTCCGTAGTCCACCCAGGTGAACTTGTCAGGTGAACCACGGGTCGGGAAGGGTTTTGGCCACTTTCATAAAATTATTATATTTATAAGTTGAGTTTATGCTTAATTGATGTCTTATTAGAGTTCTGGACTAAAACACTACATGAAATAGTATTTCAATCACAGCTAGCTCCTTACTACAATTTTATAAGCATACCTTTATCACTTGATTAAAGGAAATTAGCGGATTGAGGCTAGTGTAGGCTAGTGCCTACACTAGCCTCAATCCGCTAATTTTCTAGTACGTTAGCTAACAAATGTGAGTTGAGTCTTTTAAAATAAATGAACTTTATGATGGGTTGGAAACTTTCTACTAATGCCAAACTGGCCAAAGGTGGCACAATGCTAAAATTTCTAGCCCCACTTTTGGCCACTTATTGTTTCCCAACTTTTTGTAAGAACAGTGAAAAAACAACAATCCATCTAGAAGAAACATATTCCAATATGATATAAAATATTAAATAACCATATAATAATTTTATTGTAGAAAAAAAATATTTTTTATGTCTCATATTCTGAAAGTAACTCATAACTTGTCTAAAATGCGGGTTGAAAGTGGTATGTGGCGGCCCTAGGGCTGTAATGAAATTTAAAAAAGGAACAGGAGGGGTCATGTCAAAATCTGTAAATAAAAAGAGTACTTATGTACAAAAATGATCAATAATTTCTGGACATTTAATTACCAAAGGTATGTGGGCAAAGGCACAGAAGCCTATACAGCCAGCTTTGCTACTTTATATAAAATAACTAAAATCGTAGACACCATACAAAAAGAGAAATTGTTATTATTATCTAAAACATTGTTTTTTTTTATAATATGCGTTTTTAGAAACAGATTAAACCAAATAAGTTATTTGTAACATAAAAAATCGGGCTATTAATTCCATAGCATAGAGTACGGGTCAAACACTAAACATTGCTGTATGGACTTAGTTTCCCTTGCCTTCCCTAAAATAGAGAAAATGAACAAAAAAGTTATGAGAATTCGAGTCTATCGAAAATTTCGCGGCCATAGGAAAAATATTTTTTTGAATATTTCTCTTTATTTTTACTTCCCTCATATTCGAAATGAAAAGTAGAGTGTTTACTTCGGGTGTATGGACCCATAACAGTCTCGATTCTCGAACTATCGGCGCCCTCACTTCGTTCGTGCGCCAAAACACTCGACTGTTATGGGTGCCATACAGCCCTTACTAAACAATCTACTATTTCATGTCTCATATTCTGAAAGTAACTGCAAACTTGCCTAAAATGCGGGTTGAAAGTGGTATGTGGCGGCCCTAGGGCCGATATGAAATTTAAAAAAAGGAATAGGAGGGGTCATGTCAAAATCTGAAATAGCATCTATACACGTTCCGATCCGACAGCCGATTTGGTCTGCTCCCAGACCAAATCTGCGCTAAACACGTTCCGATTGGAGCAGACCGAATCGTAGGTCGGATAGTAACATGTGTAGAATCTTTAAGTATCTCTTTGGCGCTTTGGACATTTATTTACCAAAAGTATGCAGGCAAAGGCACAGAATGGCCTATACAGCCATGTTTATAATTAATATCGTAGAATTATTATTTTAATATCTAAAACATTGTTTTTTTTAAAGAATGCGTTTTTAGAAACAGATTAAACCAAATAAGGTATTTGTAACATAAAAAATCAGGCTATTCATTTCATGGAATTGCATAGAGTATGGGTCAAACACCAAACAAGACTGTATAGACTTAGTTTCCCTTGCCTTCCCTAAAATAGAGAAAATGAACAAAAAAGTTATAGTCTTTCGAAAATTCCGCGGCCATAGGAAAAATATTTTAAAGATTATTTCTGTTTATTTTTACTATCCTCATATTCGAAATGAAAAGTAGAGTTTTTACTTCGGGTGTATGGACCCATAACAGTCTCGAACTATCGGCGCCCTCACTTCGTTCGTGCGCCAAAACACTCGACTGTTATGGGTGCCATACAGCCCTTGCTAAACAATCTACTATAACACTTTCTTCGCCCTCGCCGTAACCTTCGCTTCCGGAATCCGTAAGCCTTCATATACAAAAAGGGCAGGATTCGAGTCTCTCGGCCAATAAAAATATAACACCTTTCATTTATATACCTAAGTACGTGCCTACTACCTACCGACTAAATACCTACTAACTAACCTACCTAAATACGTAAGTAACTAAAAATAATCCTCAGGATTTCTTTGTTCAAAATTGGTAAAGTAATGTTAATGCAATTTTTTGTGTTAAAACATTAGGTACCTAGGTTAGTACTTAAATGGGTACCTACCTATTTGATTGAAGCTTTCGTTTGATTTTTGGACGAGCTATACCTAGTAATAGCGATGGAAATAAGTATACCTAATTTTTAAATGGGTAAATAATTCAGAAAACACTATTCGAAGTCTATGCAATCGCAAATAATAAAAAAAAACATAACCTCACATTTACATCCCATTTCATAGCGCTCTGCTCTGCTGCCTGCGCTCGTGAAAAAAAATATCTATGTGGATGTGGCTATTCCTCACTAGATAGCGCTATACGCAATGCCGGCAGTACCTCCTTTCAGCAATAGATGGCGCTGTCATATACGAGAATTGTCTAGTGGCAAGAAGCAAATACCAGACAATTCTAGAAAGCACGATTTATCGTTCTCGAAACACGTCATAGGTGGCGTTGCTGGTCGTCGGCCATATATAAACGGTTCGAACAGCGCTTTAGCGACAGTACAGGTAGTACAGATAAAAGTTCACAAACTCTCAGACGAAGAAAGAAGTGATAAAAACTAGTCAAGATGTCGATGATGCCGTATTTTTACGATCTCGAAAGGCCGTTTCGCATGATGGAGCGCGAATTCTTCAAACCGGATGATTTCTTCGGATTTTCTCCTTACCAAGTTGCTACCCGCGACTTTTGCAATCCACCACAGTTCTACAGACCTTGGAACAAAATCATGCGACAATGGGAGCAGATGATGAAGCCTATGGAGCAGCTATCTGCCGCGATGAACCATTTGGCTTTGCAAGACGTTGGGACGAAGATCACCTCGGATGACGAGAAATTCCAAGTAAATGTGGATGTTCAGCATTTCGCTCCCGAGGAAATCGATGTGAAGGTAGTGAACGGCCACGTGATCGTGCAAGGGAAGCATGAAGAGAAGCAAGATGAACACGGCTACGTTTCCCGCCAGTTTATAAGGAAGTACGCGTTGCCGCAAGGATGCTTACCAGACACTGTGCGGTCCAATTTGTCTTCAGATGGCGTCCTCACGGTGACCGCGCCCAAGGTCCTCGCGATGCCCTCCACTGGAGAGAAGATCGTGCCTATAACCCACACTGGACCGGTACAGAAGCAGCTGGGATCGCCCATCCTGGAAACCAAGGAGAAAGAATATTAGTAAAACTGTAAATATGTAATTTTCCGTCAAGACTGATTTAAACTGTGCTGTAATTTAATTATTTTGTTACCGCCTAATTTGTGAATTTTAAATAAATTTATTTTTAGGAGCTCTTATCAAAATCTTTTATTTCCCTCAGTTATTATTGATCAAACATTAACTTACAATTTGGTTTTGAAATTTTAATTCAATAAAAATATACATAATGGTTTTTTCTAATTTAGGTTAAATAATTGTGATTAAAAAATATTAACTAAGTACCTACATGGTTTATGTTTTCCTAAGTACAATGCAGGTAGTTCTTATTTTTATTCTTATAAGATTCGGCACTCGTTGCAACGTTTAAGAAAAAAAGAAAGGCGAGTATTTAACTGATCACCAATCTAACCTAACCTAACCTACAAAAATACACTACTGAAATGCACACCTAATACTAAAAAACGCAAACGGTGAGCATTTCAGTATTTTTTTGTGGTGCGATTAATTATATTCGAAAAAGAAATAGGACTAAATATGTAGGTACCTATGTGTTGGAATCTGTAACGTTATCTATGTACAAAATTCTTTTATGCAGATCTGTACATCTAGGTATTATTATTAGTTTACACATATACAGATCTATAATTATTTAAATCAATAAAGTATCTAAAAGATATTGACAAATAAAATACATCTGAAAGTAGAATAGGTAGGTACCATTTTATTTTAAAAAGAAATACATGCTGGAATGCAGTGACATTGAAATGCGAAACAATTTACGAAGAATACCACAAATCAATCGTAGCCCACAAAAACTTACAATTTCCAATCACTCTTTAGAATAGCATTGCAAATAAACGTAGAATGCATTCGATAAAAATAGTTTTGGCAATCCGCCGAGTGGTGCATCTATTGGCCATTCGCGACGGGCGTCTCTCCGCCTTCGCCACCGCCAGCTACCTTCATCTCTTCCGGCTGGGTCCTCACCGGCCCCGTCTGGATGATCGGCACCACCCGCTCGTTGACAGCCGGCCGCGACAACGGCGCCGTCACTGTCAACACTCCATCAGACGACAGCCGAGATTCCACCGCATCTAAATTGCAACCTTCCGGCAACTGGTAGCGCCTCTTAAACTGGCGAGACACATAGCCATGCTCGTCCTGCTTCTCCTCATGGAGACCTTCTACAACCAAAAACCCGTCCGCAGTCTTCACAGTTATCTCCTCAGGCGAGAAATGTTGCACGTCCAAGTTGACTTGAAACTTCTCCTTATCGGACTTGATCGTGGAACCGGTGTCGCGCAATAGTGCTGACATTTGCTTCCATGGCCGGTAGTAGTCTCTCGCGTATTGAGGACATTGGGGAGCCACGATGGTCAGGATGTCTTCAGGCGTCAAGGGTAGGGCGAAGTGCTGGTCTTGGAGGCGACGTGGTCGCTCCAATTCCATCAGCAATGGTAGCAGAGACATTTTTTCGAGATGCGATTATCGTAAGCTTGCTTTGTTTTCAGATTTCCGTCTGATATTTGTTTGCATTGCGCATGACATTCTGCGCACGGTTTAATGGCGGCCTGTCTGGCCAGCTCTCGCAAACTTGCGTGAAGTTTTTACACTTTGATTTAAGACCTCTTTTACTTAAACCTCATCAATATCATTTTAAAAATGGTATATTTTTCTGAATAGATGTGGCTAAAAAGAAGATTATTGTTGATCGAAGGACTAGAACAAGACTTTTCAAAACATTGACCGCCTCTGTGGTTTAGTGGTTCAAACCATCGATTTCAGCCCAAGATGTCCCGGGTTCGATTCCTAGTGGGGGTACATATAGTATTCGGTTTGGTTGATGGTAGGACATGTTCTAGTCCGACTGGCTAGCTACCACCACCATTTTATCTAATTCTGACGCCGCCATAACAATGATGTTTTCAGCATTATTTATTATTGTGCAGTTAGAGATAAGATAGTCAGTTCCTTAATGGGGATTTCGGGAGTAGGTATAGTGCACTTTCACCTTCAGCCTTATCATCAGGTGTCATGAAGGCTGTGCTACCCCGTTGTACCTAGATAAAAAAAAAATAGAAAATCATCATCATGCGTAGGTAGGTAATAAAAATAATTAGAAATATCTTCAATCATCAAAACCAAACGAAAATAGTACAGTATGAAGTGTTTGATTTAATTGTGTAATAAAATAATATAAGCTTGGATCAACAGTAACACCTTGATCGAAGTTGATCGAAGAATATAAGTTAGTAAAAAATATTATGGTTCCCATTGTGAACGGTTTGCGTGCCCTGTACAGACAGTGTAAACGAGATAGGGAACAATGAAAGACCCAAGCAGACACCCGGATAGCCCGTGTTATGGGAAAAGCGGCTATATTACAACAAGCTAGAGCTGGTAATGTGTTTATTTCTTCGAAGGACCAATCAACAGCTGACTAGCCGCGGCCGTGACTGACTAGGTAGGTATCTCGTTCACGGTCGAGGATTTTCGTACCTACAACAATAATAGAATCGTAACACGTAGGTAATCAATAATGTGCTCGCTGTACATTGCATAGTTTGAGTGTATTTGATTTAAATGATTCTGAGTATAAGCTGCACTGCAGTGTGAGCAATAAAACTTGTTACGCGATTGCAGGTTTACTAACTAAATAGGTCGGTGTTTATGTTGGGTTAGGTCAGAGATCGGAATGTGAAAGATTTGAAAAAGTATAATTTAAGAATGACTTGGTATTATCTAGTAATTTAAATTTTTACTTTTTTGCATTCACAATGCAATTTTTATTACTGCAAAATTGAAAATGAAGTAAGTACCTATTTAGAAAAAATCGAACCGTCTCACAAACCAGCTCCGATAGCTATAGCGATAGAGAGCTTTTAGTGAAAGGTCGTGGGTTCGAGTCCCACCCATCGGAGCTGGTTTTGAGTGAGACGGTTAGATTTCTTCTAAATAGGTAGTAAGCAAGTACTTACTTCATTTTCAATTTTGGTATTATGTGTCACAAAAGTCAAACTATGTGTAGGTTGGAAACCAGCCGGCCTAGCATGAGCGTCTTATAACACGCGATATGATATGGTACGGCATGCCGTCTTGCTTACTTACACCTTAGTGGGGTAAGCAAGACAACTTGCCGTACCATATCATATCGCGCGATAAAAGCCGCTCATGCTAGGCCGGCAGGATACACTAAAATTGCCTGCATGATGCACTAAAAAGAGTGAAATACCGACTTAAAAAAAATGGCACCAAAAAGTAAGAAATAATCCCTCTTAGGGCGTTTGTGCACTACACTGAATTTTACGGATCCGGAAAAAAACGGATGCTTGTATTTTAATAATTAATTATTATAAATAATAGAATTTATTTATTTCGTGTAGTTTAGGGTTCGAAACATTGAAACTACACGAAATAAATAAATTCTTACCATTATAAATGAGTGAATTATTAAAATACAAGCATCCGTTTTTTTCCGGATCGGTAAAATTCAGTGTAGTGCACAAACGCCCTTATACCTACTTAGGTAACCTTAACAAGTTACAGTATTTTCAGGATTACTTGAAAACTACTGAGCCGATTTCAAAATTTCAAAAAATGGGACTAACTTGGGAACTAGCATAATTTCAATCGTTCCATCCATCTTCGAGTAATCGTCGGACATACAAAAAAAATATATACATACAGACGAACAGGGAACCTCCTCCTTTTTGAAGTCGGTTAAAAAGCATTAAGTACTTTTTTTTTATCTGCTAGTGGAACCTGCGGTTATACCCGCGTCGTTCCCGTTCCTTTGGGATAATCGGGATACAATGTAGCCTATGTCACTCGGGAAAGTCGGGAATGAGGCCCCTGATTCGCAACCCGTCAGAAACGGGATCGGATTTGAATTCTGTGCTTTGTCTTTGTCTATTCTATAGTGATTGACAGAGACAGTGCATACATTCCGCTATCGGGAGCGTTTCCGATGGTTCGTGAATCAAGGGGCAGGTAAGATCATAAAAACGGTTCAGTAGTTTTTGAAAGACTCCGCTTTTGCACCTTTTGGGTACGAAACCGAACCCTAAAAAAATAGTGTATGTGTAGCTACCTAAATACCTAACCTCCGTTTAGAATTTGGCAGTTGTCTCGCTCGCACAATGCAACATTTTCATAGATTGTGGAAAACGCATTGTGTTTTTTAGAAAAGTGTTTCATTATGTCCCTACAACGCAATGTTACGGATATTTTGTATAAGTTATTTTATTCATTCAATTGAGTATTGGTTAGAATTAGGAAGTAAATTTTCGAAAACTTTAAGCTCGTAGATCAAGTATTATTGCAGTATTGACATAATGAAACACTTTTATAAAAAACACAATGTGTTTAAAACAATCTTTAATAGTAGATTGTACAACAAGTGCATAAAACATACCATTTTACCCGAGACGTATATATCCACCCGAGCCGTAGGCGAGGATGGATAGTCAATTCGAGGGTAAAATGGATTTTATGTACGAGTTATACACTCTGCTTTTCACTTCGAGTGTGAGGAAAATAAATAACAATATTGCAAAAAAGAAAAAACAAAGACTTCGCCATGTTGGCGGGAAAACTTTCTTTTTTTTTATACGTGGAAGTGGCAGCACCATGAAGCTCGACTTAATACTGAGGTAACTGGAGAGTGCAGTACGAACAATTTTTTGTGACCACAAATTTCACAGTGGCTGTCTTTCGTCTCACCTACACTTTAAAAAAATACGTATGGTCATATGAGACAACTGACAGCCACTACCTGCCACTACATACTAAATGTCAAATTTCCTGGTGTTCACTTTTTTATTCAGGGTGAGACCTCCAGTTACCTCAGAGTATTAAGTCAAACTTCATGGGCAGCACAGTGACTTAAGCATAGATCGTAGTCCATAATACTCTTGAAATACTTATTTCTTACAAAACTCTTAAATTTTGCCTAGTTTTATTAATTTAGTAATTTAACATGGATTTTGTACAAAATTAAAGAAACATAATGAAATAACAAGTTTATTTAACGAAGTTTAATTGCGTGTGTGACTGTTTACCTGACGACCTTTGTCTTAGAGTCTGAGACTTAGACGAGGATTTTACTTTTCATCCCATCGATTCGAAAAGCGATGATTTTTTATCTAATAACAGGGTCCAAAACGATTCATTTTTTACCTGTTATGACAAGAGGGAATAAATGAGATTTGAATTTTGAACAGCTTCATGAATAACAGGGTCCAAAACAATGAGATTTGAAATTAGAACATAATTAAAGAAGCATTGGTTGGAGTGTAGCAAAGGGTGTGCAGTACTTAAAAAAAAAGCAACTGATTTTGTATGGGGCCGGGACTTTTTTCGGGACCGAGAAATTTTCAAAAACGGAATTTTATAAAATTGAGAATATCTCGTAAACGGTGAGTCGTAGCTAAAATCTAACAAATCTTTCAATCCCCCTACGGCATCCCCGGAGATACTTATAAGAAATCTGATGGACATATTATATTTTTTTTTATTTAATTTTTTTTTTATTTCAAAACTCAAATTTTTTTCTTGCCCGACTAGCGCTATGATGTATCCGAACTACAAAGAAAGGTAGGTAGTTTGAGTTGTCTTTACTGCTTTTCTTATAGAGGGGGATGAAAAGCAGAGTGTATTACTCGGCCGCAAAATTATTTTCACCTCGGGTGGCGTATATTGAATCCCTCGCTGCGTTCAGGATTCTACTTTAGAATCCCTCGCTGCGCTCGAGATTCTACTCTAGAATCCTTCACTGCGCTCTGGATTCAAAATAGCGCCCTCGCCGTAAATATATTATTTTGCTCCCTTGTAATACAATCTACTATTATGCACTAGAGCATAAAAAGTGATTTTATGCAGCCTATACCCAACATAAACACGAACTTTACGAGCATGAGAAGTGAAAAAATGTTTATTGTGCGAGCGATATAATAAATGTGAAAGTGTGGAAAATATTTAAAATGAGGTATTAGAAAAAATCGACCCTACGACTTCGTAGCTCAATGGTTACAGCATTCGCCCGGACATTGAAAGGACGTGGGTTCGAGTCCCACATCGGAGCTAGTTGTGCTTGTGTGTGAGATGGGTTGATTTTTTACTATATTTTCATTTTTAATAATAAAAATTGCCTTGTGTGTGAATGCAAAAAAGTAAAAATAAAATAATTTGAATTACTTAGTAATTATTTTCATTGTCAAATATCTGGAAAGATATTTCTTTCGAGTGTGAGTGAGGGTATCCAGTATATCTTCGCATTGATGAAATAAACGTTAGCTAAATAGCGTGTAAAAAGGTATTGTATAAAATTCGACGCTTCTCCACGACTCCGTAGATCGCTCAGTGGTAGCTAGCATTCGCCCAGACAGTGAAAGCACAGGGTAAAAAAAAAATACTACGTGAAAGGTCGTGGGTTCGAGTCCCATTTATAGATGTAAAAACCCCGTTATTTATTTTACTGCTATGCTGTACAATACACCTATGCCTACGATTGTCGAATACGAGAGCCCCTGCTCTGGGATTCTATTCTATGAGAAAGGGATCCCCTGATCCCTTCCTCATAGAAATGTCGGGATAAAAAATAGGGCAGGCGTGCCGGTTTTGGCCACTGTACCGGTTTTGGTCACTTTTCACTTTAAAGTTATATAAATAGGAATTAAATAATTATTGCTTATATTTATTAATGGCGAATAAAATATTGTACTTTTAGTTAATAATTACAGCACTTAGCTTATTTTATGTAGTACGATATTTTAGAAATAAACACGTGTTATGTTTCAAAGTTAACATTTTGCAAAATTCTTAAGCAAAATGTTAAGGGTAAAGGTTTTGTAAAATAATTTTTTTTCTACAATAATTTTTTTTATGGTTATTTGATATTTTATATCATATTGGAATATGTTTCTTCTAGATGGATTAAGTGTTGTTTTTTCACTGTTCTTACAAAAAGTTGGGAAACAATAAGTGGCCAAAAGTGGGGCTAGAAATTTTAGCATTGTGCCACCTTTGGCCAGTTTGGCATTAGTAGAAAGTTTCCAACCCATCATAAAGTTCATTTATTTTAAAAGACTCACAACTCACTTTTGTTAGCTAACGTACTAGAAAATTAGCGGATTGAGGCTAGTGTAGGCAGGCACTAGCCTACACTAGCCTTAATCCGCTAATTTTCTTTTAATCAAGTGATAAAGGTATACTTATAAAATTGTAGTAAGGAGCTAGCTGTGATTGAAATACTATTTCATGTAGTGTTTTAGTCCAGAACTCTAATAAGACATCAATTAAGCATAAACTCAACTTATAAATATAGTAATTTTATGAAAGTGGCCAAAACCAATGCAAACGGTGCATTTGGCCCCCTCCGCAGAATTTGTTCTAAATAAAAAAAAACTATTGATTTTTTAAAGGTCGATAAATTATCTATAACTCTACATTATAAATTTTCTCTAAAATACTTAAGATCATTAAGCACTAAGCGGTTAAAAGTGAAAAAATCCTTAAAGTGGCCAAAACCGGTACGCCTGCCCTACCTATAGCCTTTGTCACTTCTTAGGAGGCTGCGATTCCCCAAAATAGGGTACTTATTTTAAATTATGGATTACTTGCAAATCACAAGTACTTAAAACTTGGAAAAAATATATATTTACCTAGTGCTTCCGGCCGTTATTTTTCGATTGGTGATATTTACTGTGTCAAATAAAATCCCAAGCATCCGTCTAATCGTATTCCAAATATCGTATTACTTGCAGTAAAGTTGGTTTTAGTTAATGAAAAATATACAAAAATGATTGTCTTTGATTAGCCGAGGGATTCCGGCCGTCATAATTTTAATTTTTTTATTAGTTAATTTTTAATTGAATTTTAAGTGATTTTCGATTCGCGGGGCGCTCGCGAGTTCACAGTTCACTGCTGGCTGCCGCTGCGTCCGCGTGAAGTGTATCGAGCGCGGCCGAGCAAGCGTTAGCGGTGCCTATTTCGGTCGGGAATCCTCGCCTTAAAGTAAATATTTTGCTGTGTACATACTGGTGACTAGGGTTGCCAAAAACTTTCCAGAAGAATATAGTAGATTTCCATTTAGGATGTCAAAAAATATAGTATCAACATAAAATTATAGTAGCCTTTAATATGTACTTACTCAATATAAAGTAAACATTGTGTCAAAAAAAAATGAAACGACTGACAGTGATGATGACTGTTTAACCATGGTTAAAATATACCTAGTAGATTTGGCTACTATATATTTTTCCAACAGTATATAGTAGCATGACCCAAAATATAGTAGGCTATATATTATATAGTAGTTTTGTTTGGCAACCCTACTGGTGAGGTGAGTGGTGTGGTCACCGATTTCTTAATTTTTTTAAAGTAGTTTTGCAGCGATTAGACGTCTTGCATACAAACTTACAGTCTAGCTACCTACTTACCTCTTTTACAAGCTTTTATTTAACTTGCAGTGTATGTATGCATGCATGTATGTATGTCCGTTCGGGTCAAATCTTACAAGCCTTATTTGACCCACTTCCCTGTGTTGCAAGTTTGGTTTAGATGACAATACAATATTAAAGTACAATCAGCAAAAAAGCTTGTCATAAAAATGAAATTTTTACTAAAACTTATTTAATATAAGCATGGACGAATTATTTCGTAGTGTAGATAGTGTGTAGATGTAGGTAGGGCAGAGGTACCCTTTGTGGCCACTTTAAGGAATTTTTGACTTTTAAGAACTAAGTACTAGATGGTCTTAGGTATTTAAGACACAAATTATATCCTAAATTATAGATAATTTATCTAGCTTTCAAGGTACATTTTTCAATTTAAAAAAAAGTTTAATATGTCTTTTGTATATAATACAAAATGTGTGAGAGGTGCCAAATGTACCGGTTTTGGCCACTTACTGATAGTTAAACTTTTGTAAGTATTGCGAAAAATCAAAACCAAACCCAGGTAAAATCAATATATTCTAATGCGCTAGAAACCAGTCAATTGCAATACAACAATTTAATTGTAAAAAACAAAGGTTTATAAAGTAGTTCATACAAAACAAATTTCTTAAAATTTTCATACAAAACATATTTTCAAACAGAAAATGGAATTTATTAAAAAAATATCTTATGACATAAGGAATTCTAACGGTTGTTATTATTACCTTAAAATACCTTATTTTAATTGCCTTTATCAGAAATGGCTAAAAGTTGATTAGAAAACTTTTAGAGCAAAAAGTGGCCAAAACCGGTACAGTGGCCAAAACCGGTTTGCTGCCCTACTTAGATATTATTCGTACCAGCAGGGCTAACATGCACGTCACGAGATAATTTTCTCACGCCATTTTCTCATTGTGAGATGACATATCTCTACTTCTCGACTGTCGGTAACATTGCACTACATTTTGTCATGTCGTTCTGTCAAACGTAGACTTCGAGAAATTTTCTCTACAAACTGCAACATACGCGCCATATTTTCTCATAATTAATCGAGTTTTGACATTTAGATTCGATTTATTTGTCGTCGATCATTCTGTTCGAAGAGATAGATAGAGAAACTTGAAAAGTTAAAACCTTGTGAGTAATATTATTCTATGAGTTAAAAAGTGTTGCGAAAAATGGCAGTGCCCTATTATAACTATTTATTAACAATTTATGAAGAGAGGTGGAATAGGCGGATCGAAAGGAAGCGCATACGAGACGTCTGCGACCCTTTCGATCTTCGCGACAGTGAGTTCCAGTCGCTGTGGCGGATCACAAAGCCTATGGCTTTATACATTGTGGAAAAACTTCGGGTAGACCTCGAGCCACGCAATGGGGATGGTTTGCCCGCCCATTTGAAGGTAAGAAAACTCATACAAACTTAGGTACTTAGCTGATATTTGCATCTACAATTTATTCTAATGAAAAGATAGTATTTTTTAGCTTTGTGCAAAAGCAATAACAAACCTTATATCATATAAGTTATATGGGAGTTTACTTCACTATTGCTACTTACATCTTCTCTCTCCTAAATATCTTAAATTTATAACCAAAACTTAGAAAAATAAGTAGATTCTAACCTCACTTTTTATTTTGCAATTTCGACATTCATTTTATTCAATATTAGGCTTCTTTTTTCAATTGAGGTGGTTTTACCGCTATATTTTATTGTATTCTTAGTAAATACACCATTTTCAATGGATAAAATCACTATAATTCAATAGGTATTAAAATTGATGTTCCGTTATCTTTGCTTTTAGACAAAACGGTAAAAAAAAGATCCTACTATTCATGCGTTGTTTTAGGTCCTATGTTCCATTCAGCTACTAGCTAATGGTGGCTACCAGCGCCAACTAGGACAGGATCATTCTATGTGCCAGGCCCAAACAACCATAAGCAGCTTTTTGGACCAATTTTTAACATCTATATACAATAGGTAATGTATTAAATGTGGTTCTCTATTGATTGTCCTAAACTTTATAATCATAATTTCTGTGATAAACACTATGTTTGTTGTGTAAGTACCTCAATGTCTGGGTGTTAAGTATTTATTTATATGCAGTGCATATTATGCACCCAAATTCAGTCACCATTACAATTTTTTTTAATTTTTGTTTCATCAAAACACAATTTAAGACTCTTTATTGCATTTTACTTCACAGCGGAAAACAAATAAAAATATAATGATCATGTGTCACACTTTTAAAATGTTACTCCTTCATTTTTTTACAAGAGTTTAGGAGACATACTGGTTCATAGTTTCATTGAATTATGCATTACAGGCTCTTGGGGGAGTGGGTACATTTCCCAGGAAATGAGCAAGCCCGGAGACAGGTGACAGCTCTCTTTGAGGAAAAATATGGCGTGCCAGATGTGTTGGGGCTAGTGGACTGCACACACGTAAAAATTTTTCCCCCTCCCGGGCCACAAGGCTCACAATACAAAAACCGAAGAAAGAGTGCACATACAATAAATGTGCAATTGGTAAGCCAATTGACAAATTGTAGCCCAACGCAACTATCAATATTAGTTTCTTAACCACCTTTTGGGCTTTGAATTGTACCAACTACCTATACCAAAATTAATGGAACCAAAAAATACAACGAAATTAAAATAGGTACATAACCATAATGAAACATTGATTTACTCTCTTACAGGTTGCTGGCGCAGATTGCCGCATTTTAAGTGTGAACGCGCGGTACCCTGGCAGAGTTCATGACGCTTTCATATGGAACAATTCAACTGTAAGGGGCGAATTGAAGCGGCTCCATGATAGTAGGATTGGAAGTTACTTTCTTCTGGGTATGTAAAATAACTGGCAAGATTTTTTTTCACAGATCAATTAACATCAAACCGCAACCTAGAGGGTAAACCAGACCCAGTTTTAAACTAGGCTAGCATCTTAACGTACCTTTCGAAGTATGTATCACCTTTCTTATCAGACTGGAATATCCTAAACCAGACTGTAAAGAATAGTACGAAGAGGATATGAGAACCAGGCTCTTGGGGGCAGTTATAAATCTATACAACCTTTTTTTTTATTCCTGTAAGTAAATAATGCCTTTGGCATTAAGTCCGCTATTGTACATTTTCTATCCAAGAAGTTAAATAAATAAGTAGAACAAACTCATTGAACAAATTTAGATACCTTTTTATGACTCAGTTTAAATAATTAAAAATCATTAATTTATTTACATCAGTCTTTTTAATAAAAATATTCAGAATTAACAAAAGATCATCAACTATTTTAAACATACATCAGTCTTTTTAATTAAAATATTCAAAATTAACAAAAGATCATCAACTATTTTAAACATACATCAGTCTTTTTAATTAAAATATTCAAAATCAACAAAAGATAATCAACTATTTTAAACATACATCAGTCTTTTTAACTAAAATATTCAAAATTAACAAAAGATCATCAACTATTTTAAACATACATCAGTCTTTTTAATTAAAATATTCAAAATCAACAAAAGATCATAAACTATTTTAAACATACATCAGTCTTTTTAATTAAAATAATCAAAATTAACAAAAGATAATCAACTATTTTAAACATGTCTTTTTAATTAAAATATTCAAAATAAACCATCAGGCGAGATAGCGGGCAAGCGCTTGCCTATCAACAATAAAAAGAAAAAAGAAAAATAAACAAGATAATCAACTATTGTATACTTAACTATTTTTTACCAACTATTTAACTATTATATACTTAACCTTACACACTTCGATCAATGAAAATAAACAAAAGGCAATCAACTATTATATTTTTTTTTACAATATTTAATTTTTTTTCCTGCTGCTTCGCCTCCTGTAACAAAAACATTTGTTAGTATTTTTATTTGCCAACTTTTTGCTGTAGGAGACTCAGGCTACCCACTAGAACCATGGCTCATGACTCCTGTGCTGAATGCAGAGCCCAACACCCCTGAGCAGCGGTACACGGATTGGCACTGTCGAGTGCGCAATGCTGTTGAGAGAACCAACGGCTATCTGAAGGGAAGTCTCCGGTGCCTGGGGATAGACAGGACACTTCACTATTCCCCTGAGAAAGCATCTCTCATAATTTATGCTGGGTGTATCATCTACAACCTCATGATTCATTTCGGGTTAGTTTTATTTTTAGACCAATTGTGACATTCACTTCACATTGCGCAGTTAATAATTTTTACACATTATAATTTAATTTACAGGGTGGAGAGAACAGAGGAACGGGCTGATGATGACGATGGCAATATCGACATCAATCCCCAAACACCTCGTCAGCTACTCAGGCTGAGTCAAGCCAGACGGGCTGAAATTATTGCTCGATATTTTCAATAATATTATATGATTCAGATGTCAGTAAGCCTTATGCATTCACATCTGTATGAAAGAACTCGGAAGGTAGTTATTAATAAAACTGAGTCTACCGGAGCTCCCATTACTATGGGCGTACTCCAAGGATCAATAATGAGCCCGCTGTTGTTTTTAATATACATAAATGACCTTCCTTACTATGCGAAGAATTTAAATAAGACAGACAGTGCTATTTGCCGATGATACATCTCTAGTCTTTAAAGTAGATAGAGGTGATGACTGTTCTGACGAAGTAAAGTAAATAGTGCTCTTTCAAAAGTGTCACATTGGTTTAATAGTAATAACTTATCATTAAAGTCAAAGAAAACTAAGTGTTTAAAATTTTCGTTACCTAATGTAAGACAAGTTGATTTTCATGTTAGACTAGACGGCGATATGGTCGATTTCATTAACAATACAAAGTTTCTAGGTATTATATTAGACTCGCGACTACAATGGGATCCTCATATCGAAGCCTTGGCGAGTAGACCCAGTTCGGCCGCATTCGCAGTTAAGTAAATAAGGCTCTTAACCGATATTGAAACGGCTAGAATAGTCTATTTTAGTTATTTTCATAGTGTTATGTCCTACGGCCTTTTGTTGTGGGGCTCAGCCGCTAACATCCAAAGTATATTCGTGCTCAAAAAAAGGGCTATTCGCGCCATGTACAACCTCCGATCGAGAGATTCTTTAAGAGATCTATTTAAAGAAATAAACATTTTAACTGTTGCAGGACAATACATCTATTAAATATAATTTATGTGAAAAAGTATTATAATACATTTGTAAAGCAGAGCGATATTCATCGCTTTAACACAAGAAATAAAGATAAACTTGTTGTTCCCAAGTTTAGGCTAGAAAAATCCAGAGCCTCATTTTTGGGGAAAAGCATAGCCGTTTTTAATAAAGTTCCACAGCATATAATTGAACTACCATTGCATAAATTTAAATGTTACATTAAAGAGGCGCTGATGAGCAAAGGATACTATAAAGTAGACGATTATTTTAATGACCGCAATGCATGGTCATGATGTAACACATAACATAATCACTGTTTATTATGATGTATTTTTATACTAAACAATTGTTGTATTAGTAACGATATGTATTTTTTTTGTAAATGTCGTTACCTAACTAAGAAACGCTGGCAAGTTTCTTGCGCCCATTCTTCTTGTCAGTTAAAAAAGTCTTGAATGGGTGGTAGGAAAATATTGACGATTCATAAGTACATATTTATTATGTCTAAGTGAATAAAGAATATTTTTATCTTATCTTTATCTTTGATTAAAAAAATATATTTCATATGATGTACCTTTTTAAATATTCTATATTAATCTCCTCCTGTCGCAGCCTGTTGCTGGTTTGCAGCTCTCTCAAAATTCCCTGAAAATTATAGGTTTAATTAGTATATTGATGTCTACTGATGGCTATAATGTTGTCTGGGAAGTATTAATTAAATTAGCTTTTGCTGTACAAAATTTCATTACGTAGGTAGGTTTTCATGTAAAATAATTCACTTAACTAATAAATAAATAATTACCTTTTATTTCAAGGTACTATGGCCCATACATAACATAAAAAAAGAATAAATAAATGAAGAAAATATTTGTTAAATTACCTTTAAAATATTATTATTATCTTCCTGGGCTTTGAGAAATCGGTCAGGGGGATGGGCTTTTCTTACTCTGCCTCTGGGTGGGGGAGCTGATCCTCGCGGCGCAGGTGGCGCAAGTATCGCTGGTTGACGGGTAGGGCGCGACTGCGGCGCGACCTGAGCTGGTGCCTGTGGCGCGACTGGAGCGGGCGCCAGTGGCGCGACTGAAGCGGGCGCCCGTGGCGCGACCTGAGCGGGCGCCAGTGGCGCGACTGGAGCGGGCGCCAGTGGCGCGACTGGAGCGGGCGCCAGTGGCGCGACTGGAGCGGGTGGCGCGACAGGAGGGGGCGCAAGTGGCGCGACAGGAGGGGGTGCAAGTGGCGCGACTGGAGGGGGCGCAAGTGGCGCGACTGCAGATGCTGAAAACTAAAAGAGAAGATCTAAGTCTCGTGGTTTTCTATTGATTGTCCTAAAATTTATAATTCAAATTTTCATTGTCTTAACCAATTTCGTCCTAATTATCGTTTGTTCTAATGGTTTCTAACTTTCTAGTCCCAATTTGACTGCCTTGTTGGCGTGTTTAGGTTACTACACCGACTTATGCGCCACAGGTTACAGGTTCGATTCCCGCTCAGAACAAACATTTGTGTGATAAACACAAATGTCTGTTGTGAATCTGAAACTCCCTATTCACTCACCATATACATTGTATATAATTTTTGTTTCTTTAAAAAATCAAGACTAATCTTGTTACATTGCAATTTAATTCACAGCATAAAATAAATAAAAAAAATTATCGGCATATGACTCATTGTTATTAGATCACTCTTAATATGAAAAAAACTAGGGAGATTTAGGTTTTGTTTGAACCCTGTATCTCGGAACAGATTTATAATTGAGGCGATTCACTGGAATACTGAATAAGACGAAAGGATCTACGCAATAAGCCCTTTCAATTGGCATAATATGACTCATTCTTATTGGATCACTTTGAAAAGCTTTAAAATTCTCATACATTAAAAATGTTTGTGCATAAATAAATAAATAATTTCTTACATTCACACCAATTATCTAAGCCAATGTTAATTTCATTAAGAAACTGTATCTAGGAAAACTTGATAAGTTGATAACGGATAAATATATACTTTAATACTTTTTGTTTGTAAATACATACCCTAATATACATAGTTAACACCCAGACCAAGACAAATAGACATGTTCATGCATACAAATATTTGTCTTGTTCGGGAATCAAACCCGAAACCACTGGCGCAGAAGGTGGGTAGCCTACCCCTGCGCCAAATCTGTCGTCGAAATAACAATCTATACTCTCTGTCTTGGCAACCCATCATGTTCCTACTGCTGGGGTACAGGTCTCTTCCTGAACAATGGGAAGTCACGGGCAATACTCTGCCACGCTTGCCCAATGCGGGTTAGTGGAATCTATACTAATTTAGTGTAAATGTATACTAAAATACACTTACCCCTATAGGTGATTCTGGAGGACCACAGCCAATGGCCATCTCCACCCCTATGGTGTCTAAAATTATTTGGCTGTTTTCTGACAGCTCTGGGACTGTTGCAGCATTGCCCGTCGCTGTCATTGCTTTATTTAAAGCGCCTCCTTCCACTCTCGCCTTCCTCTTCTGGTCACGCCAGCACTGAAATTTTAATTTGTTGTAATACAAACAGTGGGTTCTATCTATTTAAGAAATAAGTACCTAGATAGGAGGGCTACAGACAGGCATCTTGTGAGTGAAAATTGGCCACTGCAATACAGGAATTTTAAATGCTAGTAGAATACTAATAACAGGTGTGTCGATCTGCCATCCCATGAGAATTAGAGTTACATTAGAGTGAAGTAGGAGAGAGTGCACTTGTCTTATGAGGTAATGTCTATTACTCAATCAATGAAAACAAGTCCCTCACGGTTTCAGTCGGGAGGACTATATAAGACTAATTCATTCAAATAAATGATTAAACTATAATTACCACTTTCCACTGGTCGACAGACCTAGCTGGACCGATATCATCCAGCGCTTCTTTAAGCCGCAGCCACTGCCGCTCCATAACTGCGGCACCCTGAGGGGTCTTAAAGTCGCCGGCGGCAAAATCGGCATGTTCTGCCATATACTCGCACAGGTACCGTATCTGTGCCTTGGTACTTCTGACGCTAAAACAATAGTATACGAATGTACTTACTAAGATTACGAATTTAAATATTAAATGTAAGCAATCACACGATCACAAATACTAAACTATAATGTCAGGACTAACAAATATGGGTACTTACGTTTTCTTTTGAAATGCCATTTCAAACTTTACTTAAAACATACAAACAAACTTTACATTTAAAAACAATAACAATAACAGCCGGACCGGACTTCAGACCTTCAGACATGAATGACACATGTTTCGGTAAAGCCACAGGTTCAAAAATTGACAATAGTGCTATCCTTGTCATTATTCATAATCGCAAAAGAGAAAAACCGTTTTTATTTTTTAATTTATAGAACTTGACAACAAGACTATTGGCCTTGCTTCACATTTCATTCGTTCAATTTGTTGTGTGTGGGAGGTTTTAGTCACCATAGACACACATGATTATCAGTGTTTTCATTTAAAAATAAAACTTGACGTTTCGTAATGAAAGGGATATCTCACGACGTGATAATTCTCTCTCGTGGCGCGTATGTTGCGAATTACGAGAAAATTATCGAGATTGACAATTTTTCTCATCCCATCTCGAATTTTCTCATGTTTGCGTATGTTAGCCCTGCAGGTCATGCCTGGCAAGAGACGATTTTGAATCTATAAGTTTATTGATTTCCTATCTTCTTATTTATTTTTAGTCAGCTGATGTCAGTCGTAAACCCAGTTATGCGATGCTTCCAAAATACAAAGTCTCTAGTCAGGTGGGTCAATCAACTATTTCTTGTACCAAAACTTGTCTCTGCAACGAAAATTTGAAATCTCTGAAACCATCAGCTTGCTATAAAATTGATTACTAATCCAGATCCTTTATTTTTACAGATCCCTAGAATACAGTACTTTTTATTCCGTTTGTTAAATTTTACTTAAATGATAAATATTATATCGTTTTATCGGTAACTTAGGGGACTTCATTACGGTTCCATACCAAACGTAAGTCCCCTAAGTTACCAATAAAACGATATAAGGTAATTTTGCTATAAAATAAAAAAAATTAATTGACGGAATAAAAAGTACTGTATTCTAGGGATCTGTAAAAAATAAAGAATCTGGATTAGTAATAATTTTTTAGCAAACTGATGGTTTCGGAGATTTCATTTTTTTTTTGCAGGGACATGTTTCGGTACAAGAAATAGTTGATTGACCCGTAAACAACAATCGTAATAAAATTGGTAAGTTGTTCTATTTGGCAGGCAGTTATTTTAGCGGAAATACACAGTTCGCTTTTGCCTTTCAATTTGGATGAAGCAACTAAATTGAACAATGTAAACGTAAAAGTGAATCATTCAATGTTAATGTGCGCCTGTATTTCTGCGCCTTTCAACCAAAGTGAATCAATTTGGTTGAACAGTGTAATATTAGCATTAAACGGTGCTGAATGCCAAGAGGACTTAAAAATAAATTGAAACTTTTTTATTACTTATTGGAAGTGAGTACCTAATCTGTAGGTAATTAATGCCCGTTTGCACTAAACTCGGGTTGAGCTTGTCATAGATAAGATACATCTTAGCTTAGAAACAGCGTAAAACAGCCGAGCTAAAAATTTTGTTTGCACTGACAGACTACGTCGTAAATTAGTTATCACCTTGCTAAAATAATGAATGAATGAATTCAAATATTAATGAGAAGTTTTCCAGTAGGTTCTATAATGCTCAATAGATGTCGCTGCGACCACTTTTCTTTTTTTTCTTAATTTTCATGTATAGTGCCACAAGCTTTTCTGTTCCGGTGACAGTCGTGACAGAGGAGCCACTTGCAATACGAAATTACCTGTCAAAATGGACTGTCGGTCGTATGAAAAATGTTTTAGTTCCAAAGAGAATCACCGGAACAGAAAAGATTGGCACACTTTATGGTTTGTTTTTTTGCGTTCCCCAGTTTACGGGAAAGTTGAAGTATTGTTTCACGAATTTTGTTGCATATATATATTAATGAGTTATCGTTTTTTCTTTTTATTTTTTCTTGTTTATTTTACCTGATTTTGATTATATTTTAATTTAAATAACTGTTAATGTCAGAAAGAAAAGAAAATGTGGAAAAAGTGGCATTTTCATGAAAAAATTCAAATTAATAGCTCAAATTAATTAAGAAGTAAGTACCTAGGTACTGAATTTTCATTCTCTAGATGCAAAAACAAACTTGAACAAACTTTTCAACTTGACAGTTATTGTACATTTTTAAGGAGCGCGCACATTATGCCGGGGCGCAGCGGAGCGGGCTGCAGCGCATCGCATTGACGGATTTGAGTATAGCGCATTAGTGACGGGCCGGGCCGCAGCGCATTGACGGATTTTTAGTACAACCAAATTCAAACATCCAATTTCTTCTACTACTGCCGGTTATACCCGTCTCTCTCACTTTCCGGGCATGACAGAATCGAGTGACAGAGACGGGTATAATTTGTAGGTGTCATGTTATCAGACCGAGTAGTACGAGAAAAATCCGCTTGCTATAGCACACTGTGTCGGGGCGCAGCGGAGCGGGGCGGGCCGCATCGCATCGCACGCACGCAACAAAATCCGCGGCGGATTATGCGGCCCGCTGCGCCCCGGCATAGTGTGCGATAGTTCATATAAAATACATACGAGCGCTTTGGGCGGATTTTTGCGCTGCGGCCCGGCCCGCTGCGCCCCGACATAATGTGCACTGCGCGAACCTATAAAGGTACAACAAAAATAGCAAAGTATGGATAAAAACCTACGGTTGAACTTTAAGTCATATCCTAAAAGTAGTAATTTAGAAATAAAACCTTATATAACAAGATTATTTACATATTTTTATACATTTTAAAATTTTATTTTGTTTTGCGTAGGCTGACAAACGTCCAAGCTATTGTTATTTAAAAAAAAAAAGAAAAGTTTCGCTAGCGCCATCTCTTGCACCTATTTGAAATAAGCTTACGATACCTTTTGGAAAATTCCTCATTGTTTATGGATTTTAAACCTGGCGAGGTAAAGTAGGTCACTGGATATTTTTTTGGTTGAAACTTCTCATTGATTCCTTCGTAAGTTAAAAGGAGACAAAAGCTAAGGCGTTGTCTATTTTATTTGGTAGGAGTAATTCACCGAGAAAAGAAAAAGTCAACTGAGCTCAACTGTCAGGAAAAACATAAATACAGTGCGCAACCTTTTCTGTTCCGGTGGCCAAAACTAGAACTAACGAGTTATGTTTTTAATGTCATTTTGCTAATACTTTCATGTTTTGCTGCTAAACATAAGCGCCGCTGTCATGGGAACAGAAAAGATTGTCGATCTGTAATGTTTTTTTTTTAATAAATGAGGAATGACGTATGTCACATGTGTTGTGTCTCTATCTAGCAAACAAGAATACAAAAGCCACAAGCTTTTCTGTTCCGGTGACAGCCGTGACTCAGGAGTCACTTGCAATACGAAATTAGCTGTCAAAATGGACTGTCGTATGAAAACTGTTTTAGTTCCAAAGATAATCACCGGAACAGAAAAGCTTGTCGCACTACTCTTTGCTCACAATGCCACAGACAATAATCACTGATATAGGTATTTCTTAAGCCTTAGGCGCTCGATATTGGGCCCGTAAGTTAAGAATAGCCAAAAGTGCATTTAAGAATGTCCTAAGGTTAGTGCAAAGCAATTTTCTGTTAAGAATGTCTTAAGTTAGCTAGGAAAAGACTTAGGCGATTTTTAAGTTTAGTGCAAACGGGTGTAATTGTTTTTAATTACGAGTCCATTGGTAGCACTCATGTAGCACTTCCGTTTTTTTACTTACAGGTACCTACACACACATGCACTGCATGGGTCCCGTTGCATAGCTCAATGCATTTGGCTTTTTTTATCCAGAACGGGGTAGCACTTAGGGAAATAGGGACAAACATACATACCTACATGCAATGATGAGGTAAGTACTTAGCTACGTTCTATGTTATGTATTATTCTGATAATATTATTCTGACCGAGTCCAACATGCCGTGTGTGGTATAAGTACGTAAAGACAGTATTTGGTGGTATTTGCCCTCACTATAAAAAAAAAGGTTCTATGTTATGTAAGCCAATAAAGACACATACTTAAACATTATTTCCTGAAGTTTAAGGTAAGTAGGTTTGTAAGTAAGATGTAATAAAATATTAAACTAGACACATAGGTACCTAACGAAAAATATTTATAGTTTTTAATAAAAGTACTTAATCATATACCTAATCCAATTAATTCAATAATTTTATATCCTTGAACTTCTTTTCAAATTCTTATGAGGAAAAATAAAATAAGATGCCGGATGGATGGCGGAGAGAGATCTCAAGGGCAGCTGCAGTAGCTGCTGCTCTCGAAATTTCTCCGGCATCCATTTATACAGCTCTGTATTATATACTTCTTGCGACATCTAGCGGTGAGTAGCAAAACAAAAGCTGCAGAGGTTCAAAACCTTTTAGACATAATAATAATTGTGTTATTTTTTTGTTTGTATTATTTTTCCAACTGTAAATTTGTAGGTAATTAATTAAAATGCTTTAATCGTTTTGATACTTTGCGCTAAGGTTAATTAATAAGTATAAAAAAATAAAATTAGATAAATTATAAAATTAATTTAATTATTCAAATTAACCTGAGAAATGTTTGCTTTTGCTTAAGCTATTTCAAACAAATTATTATAAATTTTAAATAAATTATTTTCAAACCTTCTATTGCCGCGAGATAGTGGGCATATACGTTTGTTTAGTTAGAAGCTCAAAAGCTAGAATATTTTGTATGCCTATTTAATAATATTTCATTTTCTAGTGGATTCTAAAATTAAACATAATATATTCGAAGTTTGTTCAAAATAATAAAAAAGGTTACAAGACAATCAGAACAATGCCAATAAATACTGATAAATTGCTAAGAAAATTTATTTTTCATAAAACTTTGTCTGATAAAGCCAGACAAGATTATAGCCAAATAAATATTTTCTATAACATGATATGCGCATTAACGTGGAAGTTTATATTAATAAAGGCTTGATATTTCATGTAAATTTTGATTTGTTTTTAATTTTTGCTTTCTCAATGCTATTCAAGAGAAAACTATTTATAAAAAAAAAGCATCTACTACTTATAACTAAACAATGTTTAATTTCATCTCATGTGTTATATTTACAAAACATCATAGTTTTGATATATTTCGAGGTATAAATCAACGGGTAATATTTTGACAATTTGAAATAGAAGCCAAAGCAAGCCTTTCTGAGCGCAACGTCTAAAACGCAAAATGTCTAAGTTTCATAATGCCTAAAATCAATGTCTAAAGAGCAATATGCCTTGAAGTAGGTAATATTATACCTACTTTTAAAACACATTACAAACGTTTGGCACATCTGGCTTATCGAGAATAATCGAATGGCGTCATCATTCACAACGGAGCATGCGCCGAGCCCCTCCGCGACCGTTCTAGGTAGAAGTTCCAGAGAGTTCGAGCTAGTGCCAGATGGCGCTGAACTGCGTTTCTCGATATAAAGCCGGGTCCGTCACTTTTAGCGTCATTCGTAAACAAAGCGAAGTTGTGAGAAATTGAGCATTACCGGCTTATTCTTTAAGCGGTTTACCAGTGAAAGTACGCGCTTATTGTCTTCGATTACAACTAAAAAGTGAAGTTAACCCAGTGAAAATGTCGTTGTACCCGTTTTTCTTTGAAGCCGAGCGTCCCCGCCCTCGTCACCTGCTAGACCAACACTTTGGCCTAGGTTTGACACCGCAAGACTACTTAACAGTCATCGCTGTTCCTCAACCAAGCCGCGATTACTACAGAAACTGGAGAAACCTACAGGCAGCGTCGAGAGACGTCGGGTCATCTATCAAAGAAGACAAGGACAAATTCCAGGTGAATTTAGACGTTCAACATTTTGCACCAGAGGAGATATCAGTTAGTACTGCTGATAGATATTTAGTTGTTGAAGCAAAACATGAAGAGAGACAAGACGAACATGGGTTCATCTCGAGAAGCTTCACGAGAAAATACGCCCTTCCCGAAGGGGTTGAAGCTGACAATGTAACCTCAAAACTATCATCGGATGGAGTGCTAAGTATCTCGGCGCCACTCAAGGCTCCACCTAAAAGCGCCAATGAAAGAGTTGTCCCTATTGTTCAAACAGGACCAGTGAGGAAACAAACTGAAGAAAGTAAAGGAGAATAACTAAGTTTTTTAGCGAACATTCCACAATTCGATAGGTTGTATCGATCTCTTTATTTTTTTGCATTTAATTGTTATTTGTTTTCAATTAATAAATGACGTTTTAGTCATATGATGTGTATTTCATTCAAAGTATAACCTATATTAAAATAATCATAAACTTGAAAGAGAAAAAGTTAATAACTTTAAAATATTTCTTGGAAACAAAAACTTACTAAAATGAGTGTCATTATAGAAACATGGCTAAGCAGCTGTTTTTGTAATTAGCAACAATGTAAATACTATACAGTTAAAATAATCATCGTTTTATAAAAAAAAGTATTATAGGTATCATAATTTGTAATAAGTGAAAAATCTAAAAAGAACCTAAAATGTGATTGATGTGTTATTAACAGTTCATATTCCTTCTTACGAGCACTAATATGAAAACGTTTTACCCATTTAGCCTATAAATAATCAATTGAGGTAATTAAAAGATTGAAATTGGTATCATTTTAAATACTTATATTGTGTAAGCTTTAACATGAAGTTAATACTTAGATAATTTGATTAGGTACATACATAGGTACTTAGAGTAAGTCGAGAGAGATAGAGGGGAAAAAGGGTTTGTTACTTCGCAAACTATAGGTACTAAAAGGTAGGTTATTACTCTGTGGATGATTAGTAGGAAATATTCATGCTGTATCTGTGTTAGCCTCTATAAAGAATATGATTATTTCCAATATTTATTAGCGTTATTATAATTAAAGCGTTTTGACACATTCTGAGAGAGACCGCCCTTGCGGCAAGATCCTAGGATAATAATAATAAGGTGATCGTGTAATAAAAGTATATTTATTAAAAAAAAAACACAGTGAAATAATTATCTACCTACTTGATCGCTCCAGTTTAGTGTAACGAAAGTTTTATTAATGACATCTTTTGCCTATAATAATGGATCATTATTTGAAACACAAATAGACATATCGGGATTGCATTGGTTTGCTAAAAAAAACATAACAATATCATTACAAAGTGATTTTTTTTTAATTTTAATACCTTTTCATCAAACTGTAGCAGCTGCCGATTGTTTTCATTAGAAAAAGTTCGTCTACTTGCTGCTAGATGGCGTTATAGCACCGCCCTAGTTTTCGTTTCACTCTTTTTTTACTAACGCACTGCTATTTGAATATATTTACAATAATTTATAAATATAATTAAATTTATATTTCGAGTATAATTGCATGTATTTTTACTTTTACAATAAGCATCAGAAAGGTAGTAGTAGTAACTGCTATCATTAAGCAGAAGTACGTCTGACTGCCACTAGGCAGCGCTACGATCATTATTATAACCAAACATTGTTTTATAAATAATTCCTAAACAAATAAAAAGGTTGACTAGCTCTGTGTTTAGATTTTAAAACCCCGCGGCCACGACGGTAAAATAGGGCTAATAAGTTTTATAATACCTATCAATGTGTTCCCTAATTTCGCTTTGGGGCACCATAGATTGCCTTGATATTCTGAAAATTCTTACTACCTATGTATTAATATTAACCTTAGGTATTCATTAATTAAAATCTGTTTTTTTAAGGTTATGCCAAATACACGACAGTCAGTACCTAGGTACCTACTTAGACTTATCCAGGAACTTAAAAATTCACAAAAAGTGTAATATGCTGAAGCTCCTGATACACGCAAACTGATTTATCACACGAGAATGTCTATCCTCGTGTGATCATCGTCTAGCTAAGGCGTTGTAAAGGGCAAATTCTTCGAGCAACGCGGGTCTTCCGGGAAGGCCCGCGTTGCTCGAAGGGCAAATTCATCACCTTGATTCGCGCTACCGCCGCGCGCCGGTCTCCCCGCTGCGGGATCGGCAGGCTTATTACCAAAAACAAGCAACCAGTTGCTAATTGTACAATTTGCAACGCAACTGCTCCTAGTTGCGGATGCTAGCTTGCGGTTTGCAATCGGTAGGGCGTTTGTGCACTACACTGAATTTTACCGATCCGGAAAAAATGCAAATGCTTGTATTTTAATAATTAATCGTTTATAATAAAAAAATTTATTTATTTCGTGTAGTTTAGGGTATGAAACATTGAAACTACACGAAATAAATAAATTCTTACTATTATAAATTATTAAAATACAAGCATCCGTTTTTTTCCGGATCGGTAAAATTCAGTGTAGTGCACAAACGCCCGTACAGTACTACGAGCGCGTTCATGCAATTTTAGTTCACAAATCGCTCGCTTGTGTTCTGGCGCTATCGTAGCGATCTACGTTCCGTAATAAGAATATGTGTTTTGGGAGCGATTAGATCGGTAATAAGCCTGCGGGTCGTACATCCAGCCCTGGTTGCCTACCATCAACTTTATGACAGCGATTCAAAAATAGCGCGATTCAGAATAGGTTCCTAAAATGAATCGCTTTCTTTCGTACTCTGACCTTCTAAAAACTGGATCGCAAATGAATTGCTAAATGTTAATGACCGAACGATTTGTGTCCTTTTTCTTCTACCCGTCTCTTTCACTCGATTCTGTCATGCCCGGAGAGTGAGAGGGACGGGTATAATCTGCAGGTGACATGTTAAATCGACCGGGTTATAAGTCAAATAAGAGTTTCTGACAGCTTAGCGGCTGTGAAATGTCATTGATCGATCACTGAATCGCTGTCATTGATATTAAGCTGTCGTGGTACGAATAAGCGAAGCAGATCAGTTTAGGTTCCTAAACAAAACCGTAATAAGAGTTGATGGTAAGCACCCTGGTAAAGTTCCCAGCGGCGGGCAAGTGCGTGGGATAGTGAACTGACACCGCATTACAGTCTGTAAAATTTAGCATGACTCAAATGGCAGCTCATTGGTGCAAAGCAAAACGTTCTTTATGCTTTTGGAATAAAACCCAAGAAAAACAGCATTAGACATTTTTTAATGCAGCTTATGCTAGAAAATTAGATCCTCTTCCTTGTGCAGAAGTAACTTTTGCTTTGCACAAATGAGCTGTCACTTGAGTCATGCAAAATTGTCAGAGTGTAGTATTATCTATTTTGCAATTTGCATCCGGGCGGAGCCGGGGCCGGTCGCTATAGTCATCATCCCGATTCCCCAAAATAGGGTAAGTATTTTAAATTATGGATTACTCGCAAATCACAAGTACTTATAACTTGGAAAAAATATATGTTATTTTACAGGTATTTATCTAGTGCTTCCGGCCGTTTTTTTTCGATTGGTGATATTTTACTCACTGACCTCTATTATTTACTGTGTCAAATAAAATACCAAACATCCGTCTAATAATAATTCAAATATCATATTACTTTCAGTATACTTGGTTTTGGTTAATGAAAAACATATGAAAATAATTGTCTTTGAATAGCCGAGGGATTCCGGCCGTCATTTTTTTTTTATTAATTGAATTTTAAGTGATTTTCGATTCGCGGGGCGCTCGCGAGTTCACAGTTCACTGCCGGCTGCCGCTGGGTCCGCGCGAAGTGTATAGAGCGCGGCCGAGCAGGCGTTAGCGTGCCTATTACGGTCGGGATTCCTCGCCTTAACTTCCACTGCTGGACATAAGCCTCTCCAAGAGTACGCCATCGAGCACGATCAGTGGCTGCTCTCATCCAGCTCTTGCCAGCCACCCTGCAAAGATCGTCGCTCCACCTAGTCTGAGGGCGTTCTACACTACGTTTGCCGATACGCGGTCTCCACTCTAGAACTCGTTTACCCCAGCGGCTATCGGTTCTCAGCTTATATGGCCGACCCACTGCCACTTCAGTTTGCTAATCCGGTGGGCTATGTCGATTACTTTGGTTCTCTGTCGGATTACCACGTTCCGGATTCGATACTTCAGAGAAACTCCGAGCATAGCTCGGTGAACGGTCGCTAGTAACCACATAAAATAGCTCTATGTCAACCGGCGCGGTGCGTCGTTTTATGAATCGCGTAAACGGTTTATGGTTTATGTCTGATTCGTTAAACCCGCTTAAACCCGCACTATGGTACAATAAGAGGCACGTCAATAGTTACATTTGCTCTGCAAAAACCGCTCTTTTAACCTATGAAATAAGCGTGGCCGAAGTCAACATATAAACCTCGATGTCGACTGTACCCAATCTGTCAAAGCCTGTATGGTGAAGCTGCTGGTTAGATTAGGCAGATATTGTATAACAATGCTCATTCGCCCTTTGTTTCATTTTGCTACGACTATGCTTTGTTGCTGCTTATCAGCATGTTATATTTTGAGCTTAATATAATATTATAAAGTGCTTTGTTTAACTGCGTGTCGCAAAATTTAGATTACGGTCAGATTTATTTTCAAAGCACTACCTATTGAATTGAATTGAATCTAGATATTAGTTTTATTAACAACTAGGTACGCTCGCGGCTTCGCCCAAGTGGATTAGACGACGTTATCCCGCGAGAATGGCTGAACATGGAATGAACGGCTCCCAAACTATATCCCCATAACAAAAATCACGTCGATCCGTTGCTCCGTTTTGACGTGAAAGACGGACAAACAAACAAACACACTTTCACTTAGTATGGATTTTGATAAAATAGAATTGTCTAGGTCTTAACGGCTATTACACTATACGGTATTCAGGGCTAGTTAGGACTTAGGACCCTAATTCAGAATACATTGCTTTCTTTGGACTCGTTTTTAGCAAGTGATGCAATCAAAACAAGCAATGTATTCTGAATTAGGGCCCTAACTAGCCCTGAATACCGTGTAGTGTAATAGCCGCTCGACGCAAATGGGCGACTGCGACTGATCATCGCAACCGAATGACCTGCCATCGACAGACAGAAAAACGGTTTTTCTAAATTAGTAAGCTCTCGCTACACACCTACACACCTTGTGGACGGTGGTGGCCGCGCGCTACGCCATGCTAAATGTACTTATGAATAAGTTTTTAGTAAAAAATTCATTTTTATGACAAGCTTTTTTGCTGACTGTACTTTAATATTGTATTGTCATCAGAACCAAACCTGTGCCCGTAGTGTAAGTTTTTATGTCAAAATTTCAGCTCCATCGGTCACTGGGAAGTCGGTCAAATTATATAAGCTTGCAAGATTTGTCCCCCACTAACTAACTAACTAACAATCATCCTGCCTAGGCCCCTGGTGGCCCGTGTGCACTATCATTCGCTTTATCATTTTCAAAACAGCGTTTTGGGTTTTGGGCTGCTACATTATTTCGTAGACTCGTAGCGTAGATACTAATGAACGCTGATATTTTTTTTCCGTGTTCTGTGCTTATGAACCTGTTCGAACGAAAACGACAAAAAATATTCGCCAATCCTTAAAAACAAACCGTTTTATAAAAAGGGAACATAACTTCTTTACTTATTATTCTTATTACAAAACTATTTTTCCGCTCGCAGCGTTGCCTTATCCAATCTATCTCTGCCTTATTATTTAGATCTGTCGAGCCGTTTCGCTGTGTGTGATTGAGTGACAAACATCCAAAATTCCACTTTTGATTGGTGGTAGGACTTGGGGACTTGTTCTAAGTCCGCCTGGCCAGCTACCACCATCTTATCTAAATCTGACGCCATAACAACGATGTTTTCAGATTTGTCGTGTTCTGGCAGTTGGAGATAAGATACCTAGCCAGTTTCTCAGTGTTGAGGATTCCAGGGTAGGTAGTGCGCTTCCATCCTTAACTTCACTTAACATCAGGTGCGATGAAGGTTGGTTCTACCCCATTTGTGAATAAAAAATATATTTAAAAGTAATATTGGTAATATCGATGTAGGCAAGTTACATAAAAACAAGCCTCACCCTTTAGTAATTATCGTGACAGTAAGCGCCGAACACGATGTCCAATTTGCCATTTGGAGCTCAATTTTAAAATCGGATACGTTTAATTGATCTCGATTGGTAATCCGGAGTATTCCAGAGTGAATTTCGACGGTTCCGGCGCGGACACGGGCCGCCGCGCTCCGGACGGGAGGCTCATTTACACATTTAGGGGTGGCCTTCAGGTGTTATTGTTGATCGAAGGGGGTGGCACGTGAAATAACTGGTCATCGATGGAATTTTGACTTTGATTTAATGTTTTTGTCGTATTATGTGAGCATTTATGTTGATTTAAAATGTGATATCATATCTTTCATCATCATCATGTCAGCCGAACGACGCCCACTGCTGGGCATAGGCCTCCCCCAAGGATCTCCACAACGATCGGTCCTGCACTGCCCGCATCCAGCGGCTTCCCGCGACCTTGACCAGATCGTCGGTCCACCTTGTAGGGGGCCTGCCCACGGAACGTCGTCCGGTACGCGGTCGCCATTCGAGAACCTTTCCGCCCCAACGGTCATCAGTTCTCCGCGCTATGTGTCCCGCCCACTGCCACTTCAATGATGCAATCCTTCGAGCGATGTCGGTCGTTTTAGTTCTCCTGCGGATCTCATCATTTCTGATTCGATCGAGCAGGGAAATACCAAGCATCGCTCTCTCCATTGCTCGCTGGGTGACTTTGAGCCTTCTTATGAGACCCATAGTAAAAGACCACGTCTTCTTCATCTGCATCGTCAATCATATCTTTAAAATAAGATAAGTACGTTTAATTGATCCGGACTGGATAGGCCGCGCCGCGCCACGGACGAGAGTCTGATTATTTGATTGAATCAGGCGTCACTTGGCGGAAGACCCTTACCATTGTGAAAAACGAAATACCTATATGTAGCTTACTTCCGCAAAAAACACAACATGCAAGATGGACCGCCCCCGCCCGGTCATGTACAAATCATCATCATCATCATCAAATTGCACATGCACACCACGAAAATACCAGTGCACAATTTATACCTGCATTTAGCAAGACAGCAATACACCTTGCACCTTCACCGATTAGACTACTCTGCTCATCACTTAATAACACTAAGTAGGTACTATAAAAGTCACTATTTATTGTTAATTTGTGACAATACCTGATTAAAATAATTAAAGTTTCTTTGATTGGACCGGTCCATTCATAGCTTCACTATGGTGGACCAATGATAACAACTAGGTATTCATTAAAAGAAAAATAAAATAAAAAAAATTGGAATGAAATTGGAGAAAATCTCAACAACATACTAAACCAGAGATAAATAGCCTGTATTAAAAAAAATATATCATTGAATTTACAATATTATTACAGTACTTAATTACATCGATATTCCCGTTCAAAGATTTTTTATAGTTATACAAATAGGTAAATTGCAGTTATCGACCGAGGAAAACCCTTCACGACATGAATATAGCTTTATATATGAGGCTATCAAACGGTTTAGTATTATTACCAGTGTATCGTAAATATCGAATCATCGTGTAAATTATCATTATCATATCCAAAGCGATATAAACAGGATTATTATGTTGACGGTAAATTTATTTATGAATGCAGCAATATACGGCGGGGATTATTGCATTATCAGCATTATCCATATCGTGAGTATGGGTGTCGGTATGAAATTAATCGCGTAGCGAATGATATTTATGGGAAAACTAACGACAGCCTATGAATTGCTTTTTACTTTTTTGCACTCACAATGCAATATTTATTATTGAAAATGAAATATAAGAGAAAAACGACATATCTTCCAAGTTCCGCCGGGAATCAAATGCGCTGGCTCACAGTGCAGCGCGTAGAAGAATTAGAAAGATTCGAGGCTTCTTATATCGACTCCGTAACTGTCAGAGCATTCGCTTGGACTGTGAAAGGTCCCTGCCGGCCTAGCATGAGCGGCGTATAGCACGCGATATGATATGGTACGGCATTCCGTCTTGCTTACACCTTAGTGGGGTGAGCAAGACAACTTGCCGTACCATATCATATCGCGCGTTATAAGCCGCTCATGCTAGGCCGGCTGGTTCGATTCCCGGCGGAGCTACTTGGAGGAGTTGGAGGATGGGACGTTTTTTTTCTAATATTCATTTTCAATAACGACATCCTATGACTCGAATGATTTTTATCACTAAGGAAGTTTACTTAAAGGAAGACATCAGTAAAGGCACCAGGTATGTCACATTTAAAAAAATCTTATTTGATAATGTGGCTAAAAGTTTTAGTGCTTTTGTAGGTTTTACAAAACATTTCACTTTGATGTTTCAATGCTCTTGTGTATTTAAATTTAATGATAAATGCAACAGATTATTTATAATTACAAGTTAATATAAAACGAACTCAAGTTCATTAAGAAACCCTCAGTCACAGAATAACTAATATGACAACTCAGTGTATGTAACGTACTTTTAAATACCTAAGTCTCAAACGTAAAACTTTTTAAATAATAATTATTTAAAAAAATCAAATTCTCCTGAAAAGCTCAATTGTAGAGGTGCTTTCATAACATAGAACTCAATTTTTTTAAAATCATATATACTTAGTGCCTCCCAACTGATATCTTAGATTAGAATAAATATAATTTGATAAAAAATGTAAGTGCTAAAGATCAACTTAATATAAAAAGCTGAATTAAACTTTGACAATACAAACCCACTCTCAAAGCTTATCATGTTACAGGCATGCTATAAGAGCGCACATTGAATACAAACAAGCTAAACCCCTTTTTAGCTTTCAATTATCATTTTTAACTAGAACTTCACAAAACACCGTTAAATCCTGTACAACTAAATATGGATGAGCCTCACAAACTATGTCCAGGGAGCAAAGTCTGCTAACGTTTAGTTATAATCGTGTCTCAATCGTGTTTCAATTGTAGTTCAATAAAATTGTACTTACTGTTATTTGAATTTTTTAGTTTTTTGCATTCACAATGCTATATTTATTACTGAAAAATGGACAATGAAGTATTTAGAAAACATCAAGTTAACGACTCCGTAGCTCAGTGGTTAGAGCAGTCGCCCGGAAAGCGATCGGAGCTGGTTGTGAGACGGGTCGATTTTTTTACACACTAGTTACTATTACAGTATGTCATAGTCATAGTCATAAATTTTTTATTCATATAGATTAAATGAAATTAATGCTTATAAATCGTCCAATATTTTTTTACCTACCACCTGTTATGGACATCTTTTAACTGACAAGAAAAACAGGCGAAAAAAACTTATCAGCTTTAACAGAAGACATATTTGACAGTATTATTTAATTTTAATGACTTATTATGACAGTATGATGTGATGTGAATGTAGTGTGTGGTGTGACCATCAGTAGTATTGTGAAAAAGGAACACATTTCTTGTAACTACAATATTGAAATTGAAACACGATTGAGACACGATTATGACTTAACGTTAGCAGACTTGACCCCCTGGTCCCACAAAGGCAGAGCGAAGTCAGCTATAAATGTTAGATTGCGTATTCTAACTCGACTCGCTTTCGGGATGGAGTCAGGTTAATTGAAGGTATTCTGTCGATTATCCGGGCGACGGATCAGGGACGTCATCAGGATAGCTTGGGGCCCCCTGTAGAAGAATCTCCTCATATACAGTATCTTTCAATTGGCACTTCAGTATCGCGGAAAAAGGAATCTTTGTACAAGGTTTAATTCAAATTTCATGATCTACTTGAAGACTACTGGTTGAATTGTAACCTGAGAATATAAATGTATTCTAATAATCGACGCGTTGCGTTGATGTAGGTATAATAAGTATATAGGACGGTCACCCGACATCTTGAAAGTGGACTGTTTACTGCTGCACGCAGTATAGTATAGCAGGTGCCTGGTGTAGCCTCTGGGATTTTTATAAAAGAGGTAAGTTTTTACTCATCGCTCGTCTGCGGGTGTAGAGGCGCTTGGTATCTGGGACTTGCCTTCTTTCATCCACTTTGTGGTGACACTTTCTTTCTCGGCTGCTTATCCCCAGTTCAGCAGATGACCCAGCTCAAGGCCCTGTGATATAGGTAGTAGCAGGGCTTTGATCCAGCCTTCAGCGGTGTCGGGTAGATGTTACCTAAATATTTTAACCGCCTCTTGGTCTGGTGTTACCAGAGGTCCCGGGCTCAATCCATGGCTCCCACTAGGTGGGAGATTATATTGTATTCGGTTTGGTTGGTGATAGAAATTGTACTAATGGTGCATCCACATAGCTCGATGGTGTGTGCCGTTTTGTGTGTGGTCAGCAGCTTCTCTCTCGTATCTGGCTACCAAGCTTATGGTTAAACCACCAACAATGCCGCCGGGCTGTGTGGATGCACCATAAAGGACATAGCCCACTTATACCGCACCGCTCCCTCCCACCCAATCAAACATACAAAAGCAGACAGCGCGCGGTAAGCGAGTCTGCCGCAAGCTAAAGTGCATCTAAAGAGCATGACATTAAGTCCATATTTGACTGCTTCTTATACATTGGTTGGGTAGGAGCGGTGCGGTATAAGTGGGCTAACTCCTTAAGCCCACCTGGCTAGCTACCACCAACTTATCGGACTGTCGCCATAGCAATGATGTTTACAACATTGTTGTGATCCGGCAGTTATAGCATAGAATATCCAGGTTAACATTTAAGTGTGATGAAGACTAAAGCGCCCCACTGTGGATAAAAAAGACCCACTTATTACTTTGAAAGTTTGCTAAACAGTTAGATCTGCCCCCCTAGACAAGTGGCTTTCTATTAGCGAATTCGCCAGCCGAATAGAAAGAAAATGTATTGGATTGACATTAGCGATTGAAATGTCATATGACAGCTAATGTCATTCACATACATTTTCTTTCTATCGACTGGCGAATTCGCTAATAGAAAGCCACTTGTTTAGGAAGGGCTGATGCCGTTGGATGCAACATCAACACATTAGCCCTTCTCATTATTAGGCAGCCCTGTGTGTTCCCATGGGGCCCCGCGTTCAGTAGAGGGCTCTAATCCGTCCCTGTTTGGAGGCGGCCTTGAAACGTCGATTAGAGCGTATTAACAGGGATTAGATCAATGAGCACCAGTAGGAATTCCACCTAAACAGGCACGCCGCGGCTTACGCACTGATTACATTATGTAATTGATTAGTTTCAAACGGGTTTGTATTTTTATTGTGATTGAATCGAGTTAATTTAGATTTGTTATGGGTTTTAGGGCTTAATTAAAGTAGCGATTTTATTTGGGGAATTGGATAAACATGTTTTTTTAAGATTAAATGAATAGAATAAGATTCGTTTGTTCAAAGTTCGTTTTTTCAATATTTACTTAACCGGAAATCGAACCCGCGACCTCTAGAGATAGCGGCACCTTGCAAACCGGTGCGTACACCACTCGGCCACGAAGGTCGTCTGTCGTATAAGCATTGTGAATGTAGTAAATAGATCAAAAAGAAACAATTCCATTTTTACAACCCATTAGAAGCTTGTTTGTCGTACAATTTAGTTGCCATCTTACGCAAGTGCCCAGAATTGGCACCGTTTGGCATCCACATCGCATCTGCCCTTAGTAGCCATTAAGGAGTAATCGAGTGTTGCCAGAATCGTTATATTTAATTCACACGTTAGCTTATCTTATGCGCACTAAATATTTATGACTCGCAGCTCGCTGTTTACGAGAATAAGGCTTAGAAACTTATAATAATGGTTCTATTTGGGTTTAGATACTATTATTTTTAATGCGAGTGGATTAAGTTACCACAATTTTCAGACCCTATGAAGATGATTTCTTACTACTACTACGTAAAATTAAAAACATTATTAAAAGCAACTTAAGGGCACGTATGTACCTCCAAATTATCGAAATCAACCTATTTTTCATTCAAAAGTAAACAATCAAATATTCTTTATTTTGAGCAGATAAAAATATAATGTTGAAGTTTGATAAACGATCTTGATTATGTTGTGGCTACAAACACGATATTCGTATCGTAACTCGACAATAAAAAATTTCAAATACAAAGAAAATTAAAATTAAAATTACGACCGATTTGGCGCAGGGGTAGGCTACCCACCTTCTGCGCCAGTGGTCTCGGGTTCGATTCCCGAACAAGACAAATATTTGTGTGCATGAACATGTCTATTTGTCTTGGTCTGGGTGTTAACTATGTATATTAAGTATGTATTTACAAACAAAAAGTATTTAAGTATATATTTATCCGTTATCAAGTTTTCCATGATACAGTTTCTTAATGAAATTAACATGGGCTTAGATAATTGGTGTGAATGTAAGAAGTTATTTATTTATTTATTTTATTTATTATTTATTTTCATTATTTTTATATTTTTTTTTGGTTTTATACTTAGATTATTAATCTCTAATTCACGAATAATATATAGAAAAATAGGTAATGACATATGTTAGACTATTCTCAGGCTACTTTTTCAAAATGTGAATTCATGCTCGAAATAACAACAAAAAAATGCAAAAGTGAGGTTATTTTCATTACTCTTCACACGTAAGAAAAAAGACAAAGACAGAGTTTTTGGAAGATCCTGCCCTTAAGAGACTGTACCTAAAATTGCACTCTGCCGTAACCCGTATATACAGGATGTTTGTTTAAAGATGGGACATACTTCAGGGGTGAAAGTACCCATCAAAACAAACAACTTTTACTACGGGACCAAGTGCGATATCGCGAAAAAAATCGGCTGTTTTAACAAAAGTGCAATACCGAATGGGCCAAAATGTATGGAACAGCTTATTTTTTTTCGCAATGTGGCACTGGGTGCCTACCATCAACTCTTATTGCGGTTTTGTTTAGGACCTAAGGTGATCTGCTTCGCTCAAGGAATTTATATTACAACAGGAAGGTGCACTCCGTATTTCTGTGTATTTAAAAATACACTTTAACTTTGAAAGATAAGGTTTATATTTCAATACAAAATGTCAACGGTCCACCTGAGACCACAAGAACGAGATGAGGGTATCCCTTTCTTTCAAATTGCCAGCACTCTTAAATAACAGGTTTAGTAGATTTATGGTACACAACTTTCGTTATGAAAATAAAATTTCGTAAAATTTTCGCTTCGTATTATTTTTAGTCAATAGAAAACATCGTATATTAATTTAGGTATTAGCGTATTATGCATAAAAATGTATCAGGTCGTTCAAGTTCTTTACGGCTCATCCTAGATAAAAATTTAATGATAGATTTCAGAATGTTAAAGTGGCAACATGACAAGCTGAATGACGTCTTCCGTCTTCGTTGTGTCAAGTTGGTTATGCGTAAATATTTTGCCTTGTAGTGGTGTTTTTTGCAATATCGTGAAAAGGTGTTGCGTTAATAATTATTATGGGCTGTGGAAATGAAACATTTGCTGGTTGCAATATTTCTTTTCACAGGTGAGATACAATTTATTGAAAATGACACGAGTTCTTACTATGGAACAATTAGGGTGACAACAAATTTCCTTTTTCTTTTCATTTGATTCTATAAAACGTTTATACCTAAAATTATTGTCTGATTCGTATCTTACAATTTTATTCAGTAATGTATAGGTAATCATGTTTTGTTAAACATCTGTGTAACAATAAACTATTATTATGATTTATTTCTTGGCACCTATTTCCTGGCATCCCTACTAGTTTAAAGTCGGAAACACACTTCTGTCGTGTGGCGCGACGCCAGAATGTCTGTTTCATGCACTTAGTATGGACACGCACGACAGCGACAGAAAGAGTCGCGCCACACTGCGTAAGTGTGTTTCTAACCATATACCTTGGTACTATTATACAGGCTGACGGGGAAACTCGACCTATTCCTTGAAAGGGGTTATACTAGAGGTCATTAGCAACAAATTGAGTCCAGTGAACCAAAGGTCAAAACTAGATGGTTCCCGAGTTGTGACGGTTCTTCGATTTCTCAAAAAAAATCTGAATTGTTACCAAAAATCATTAATTGTGAATAAACTACTCTACTCTTAACATTGAATCAATATAAATAAAACACTTTCACGGATTTTTTCACGCAATTTATTTAACAACTTGGTTAAATTTTAGTTTTACTTTTTACTAAAATTTAACCAAGTTGTTAAATAAATTGCGTGAAAAAAATCCGTGAAAGTGTTTTATTTATATGGACAGTTCGCGCAGAAATCTAAGATGTGTTTATTGAATCAATACTTTTCTGAAAGCTGAATAATTAGTGATCATTAAAAAAAAGCGCTTCCCCAAAACTTACATAATCTCAGAAATAAAAGATTTTTAGTATGATAATAATTTTTATTTTTTTACATTTTCTCCAACTTCGCCCTAAATTATTGGAAAAAAACTGTATGGAAGTTGGCGTACAAATAAGTAAAATGACTAACTAGTTTCATAAGCTTTCCAAAAGAGTACAAAAATTATTAAGTTACCTAGCTGTTTTTTAAAAAATCAACAAAAGAGCGCTGTATGGCAAACATTTCCTTTTAATTTTTAAATTGAATTTAGCCCAAAAAGTGGCGAAGCGATGGCTGGCTTATGCGTCATGCTCGTGAATGAGTGCTGCCGGTGGGAATGGGTCTGCTCTTCTCTGCTTGCCTTAAATGTGTTTTTTTTGTTTTTATTTCTAATGCGGTGGTGGTGTGTGAGGCGGGTCGTTACGTTCCCTAAAATATGGTTAAGCGAAGCGATGGCTGGCTCATGCGTCATGCTCGTGAATGAGTGCTGCCAGTGGGAATGGCCAAATGGGGCCGGAGAATTAGGTATATAAGTAGAGAATAATTATTACCGACGTCGGAGTCGGTGGCACTGACTGTTTATCAGAGGTCACCAGTCGCGGGCACGCCGCATGTCGCTGCGAGTCGGTGCGACCGTATATGCTGCACGGGCTCTTACGTGATGCCACGAACATCCAAGTTGTTAGTATTGTTAATCTAGTGTGTTGTTTAATACATCCGTATTAAGTAAATATTCGAATGCTATCGTATTTTAAAAATAAAATATTCTATATTCAATCTTATGACAATTTATTCATGGATCAAATTTCATCAAAATCGGTTCACTACACGAAGCGTGAAAGCACAACCGAAAACCACTTTCACATTTATAATTTTAACCAATTATAATAAATTGTAAAAAAACAAGTCTTTTCTTTTAAAACTTATGGTCGCCCTAACGGCCTAGACACGAACATGCGCGACGGCGGTGGCGACGAGCGAATTGCGCATCAGTTGGTGCGTCTCATTGACTTATTTGATTAGACGTCTGTCGCGAGCGCGCAATGATTCCGCAATTCGCTCGTAGCCGCCCGCCGCCCGTCGCGCATGTTCGTGGCCAGGCCGTAATGGAATGGAGTGAGATAAACTGACCTCGTTCTTACTATCTCATTAGGACCGTTTTTTAGCAGCAGTGCACCTTCCTGTTGTACGTAGTACCACAAAATAAAGAGTTTACAGAAGGACCGCTCCCACTGTTTTTGAAAATCTATACCCATCCTTGTCTGACTCACTAGGGTTGCTTCTGTATTGATTCTGAATTTAAAAAGGAGTAGGTAGTATAAGTTAACAATCATACATACATCAATTCGTTTATACATACATCTTAAACATGTTTACATGCCTTAGAGGCTGCTTAGATGGTAAACCAGAGCATCTAATATCCATTTAAAGTCCCGACGCCTCACACGACGAAGACAAGATCCTATATTATGTTGTAATGTATTCCATTCCTATATGTTATAATGTACTCTATGAACAAGATATAAATATGGTGTAATAGTTATCCCACTAAAAACATAAACGTGAAAAAATCACTAAGTTCGACGAAAACATAAATGTAAAAAGGGTGCCAAGTTCAGCGAAAAATAGTTGAAATCTAAATGGGTTACAAGTTCCATAATTTTTTTCATTCATGAACTTCAAATAATTAATATTTTCTTAAATATTGAATTTATAACTTGTCATCTTCAAAAATTGAAAAACCTTTATAACGCTAGAACTATATCAAGCAATAGTGGTAACTATTTTCAAAACAAGTGTATTTAAATACCTATGTTGTGTGTTTTTATCGTATAAAGTTATAGGTAAATAAAAAAATATAGTTTAATAGTCAAAGTCAAATTTGTTTATTCAATTTAGATTGTTTTTTACAATACTTGTGAACGTCATAGCTTTCTTTTTCTGGGAGAATTTGCAGAAAGGTGAGCTGCTGTTTATGAATTTGAGTCACATTTAACTTTTTCATATTGTGTACAAGATTCCTTAGTCTCCACAGTTGCTTGCGATTCCATTTTTTTTTACAGGTAGCATAAGTTTGGGATTAGTGCCTTTTTTCTAGACAGTTCGGTTCGATGTCTTGATTATAGAATTGGTTTCGAAATGGGCCTCATAAACTCAAAGATATGTTGACCATTTGTTGTGTAGTTCTTCTCGATCAATTCAACTTAACCATAAGGTTCGTCTGAAAAGAAAACATTTGATTTTTAAAATGAACTAGTTATTTTTGCAACGAAAATAGCCTATGGCACTCCTACGATTAAGACGTTAAAATAAATAGGAACACGCATAATCGTGGGTGGTCCGTTTTCTCCTGAACTTGGCTGGCACACTGCCGTGCGTCAAAAAAAACTTTACTGCAAGTAAAATGTTATTTGGTGTTTAATAAATGGAGTCTCAAAAATGTAAGTAGGATCTCTTAGCACTGCTAAAATAAAAGAAAATGCAACGACATCTTTTGAAAATTCGTCAACATGACTTGTGGCTGTGTTCGCTGAACCGCCAAGAAGTTTTGAGATACTATAACATCTAAATAAGGACCAGCGTCATCATTGAACGACGCCCACTGCTGGGAATAGGCAATAGGCATCCAAGGATCTCCACAACTATCGGTCCTGCGCTGCCCATGTGAGACCCGCTGCGAGTTGTGATTGTGACCGGCGGGCACAATCACAACTCGCAAAGAATATATCTAGGTACCTACTTAACTAAACCATAGTACCCAAATACTGGCGTTTTACCAGCGAACGATAAGATGAATGTGTATGGTTGATCGTCGTTATCAAAGCGGCTAGTTCCAAAAGTACCTAGGTATACTCACCTACCAACAAGAGAAAACAGTTTTACATAACTTACCTTTCAATATCGTTTGGAAATTTAAAGAACGTGTATGCACAGTTTTTAGTCTTATTTACACAACCAAATACACTGCAACTGTAATAATATCGGTTGGTTATTTTGTTAATTAATAGTAAAATAGGTATATAAGTGTCACAGTGACACGTAGCGGCGCGGACGTGAAGTGATCAATTGAATGCTCTTTGGAACTTGCGATCACTGACCTCTTTGCGATACTCGCGACTGAGTACTGTCCCAAACTGCCCCATTTTGCCTGTAAATGTGACGTCTATGTGTGCGTGACGAAAATGGCACCTTGTTCTAAGCGGACTCTCTGCTAGGGCGACCGCCCGCGTAGTTACTTTGTGGTAGTACTTATAAATTCCTTGGCTTCGCTTATTCGTACCACGATGACAGCGATTCAGTGATCATTCAATGACATTTCACAGCCGCTAAGCTGTCATGTAGACTTATACGACTTATAACTCGGCAAAGCTAACATGACACCTGCCGGTTATACCCGTCCCTCTCACTCTCCGGGCATGGCAGAATCGAGTGAAAGAGACGGGTAGAAGAAATAAGGACACAAATCGTTCGGTCATTCACATTTAGCAATTCATTTGCGATCCAGTTTTTAGAAGGTCAGAGTACGAAAGAAAGCAATTCATTTTAGGAACCTATTTTGCATCGCGCTATTTTTAAATCGCTGTCTTAAAGTTGATTGTAGGCACCCTGGTAACTAAATAGACTAAAAGGGCGTAAATTGACCGGTGTTACTAGCTTTTAAAAACACATCGTCAGTCGTCACATATATTTTTATTGAGATTAAAATGTGTACATGCAAGTACAGAATTTTTAAAGATTGGCAGCTGAGTTTTCATAAAAAAAATTACCAGATTGCAATAATGAAATAATGTAGGTATGTAATGTTGTCGGATATTCACTAATTTATTAAAACAACATTCAACAGTTAAGTTTTACTAATCCTTGAAAATAGCACTAAGAGCCAGCGCGTACTTGTGATTTTTAATCGGGCGATAGTTTGATAGTTCTCGGATTCAGTAAAATATATAGAGTTGAATGGCAGTGCGCGTACTGACGATTAAAAGTCGATCGATCAAACTATTGGCCGATAGTTGTTCGATTAAACTATCGCACAGCACAACTATCGGCCGGTCGGTAATGTGCATGAAGGACTATGAGATCTATGAGAGTGCGCGCACTGAATTCAACTAAACTATCGCCCAACTATCGGCCGACAGTTTGATCACGATCGTCTTACGATTCCGACTAAACTATCGGTTGACTAAAAATCACAAGTGTGCGCTGGCTCTGAAAATGCATCTAACAAATGCAACTACCTAAATGCATTTTTAAAGTTGCAAGCTAGTTCCCAGGAGTGAACAATCAGTAAATATACGTCTTAGTTACGAGCGAGTAGTAGAAAGGCGATTAGCCTTATGCTGCGTTTTACACTTAGTTACGAGTACTATTAAGTTAGCAGTACTATTAAGTAACTTGGCTCGCTTCAAGCACATTAAGTTTGTCTGGTACCCCTACTACTGTGCTTTAAAGATAATTCACTTCGCCACTGCCACAATTTATAAAGTTGTAGTAGTCTATGACTCCAAGACCATCGCAAAATCGTTGCACTGGAGATGTGGTGATGAAGACGACTGCTAACAATACTCTGGACATCGTTCCTCACCAACGTATCCATCCTCAAAAAACTTCACATTACCCCTCCACTTACTGTATAAAAAATAATTCACTTCGCTACTGCCACAATTTATAAAGTAGGTAGGTAGTAGTCACAGAGAAAAAAAAAACGTGTTCTGTAGTAGAAGGTAGTAGTCTATGACTCCAAGACCGCCGAGATGTGATGTTGGAGACGAGCGATAAAAATACCCTGGACAGCGCTGCGTTCCGCACCAACTTATCCATCCTCAAAGAACTTTACATACATGATAGGTTATAGTCGATTGTGCAGTTGCGAATACCTACTCAAGTTCTACCTATTTAAGTTTCTGGAGTTATGCCTTTGGGCATAACTCCAGAAACGAGGAATCGATGGAGAGACTCAGTACAAGGCCACCCAGAGGGGAAAATAGACCACGAGGCCGTTCTTCGACTCGTTGGAACGACCTCATTAGGAAAACTAAGCAGTCGACCGCAGTACAGTGTTTACACAACGCTGAAAGTCGACGAAAATGGAGAGAGAGTTTTTTTGCGGGCGAATCGAACCCGAGACCATTGATGAAATTTGGAATGGAGATAGTTTGAGACACTAGGAAGGACATAGGTTAATTTTTAACGCAAGAATAAGCCTCATTCCCATGGGAAAATAACTTTTTACGCGGGCGAAGCTGTGGAATGGGATTGGTATAGTTTGAGTTCCTAGAAAGGATTCTATTTAGAATAGAGACAGCTTGACGCACTGGGAAGGACATTACTTATTTTTTACTGCGGGAAAAAATTTCATTCCCATGGAAAAATCACTTTAAGCGCGGGCAAATTCGCGGGCAGAAATTGGTATTTAAGTATAGTTGAGACCCTGGAAAGGATTATAATAGGCTACTTTTACTTTATATACATAGGCTACTGTTTATCCCGGAAGAATATCACATTCCCTCAGGATAACGTCATGTAGTACACGCGGGCGAAGCCGCGGGCAGAAAGCTAGTTAAATATAATTATTTCACGCAAAATATACGCTACTAAGGCATACCCTGCAAAGTAATTTTTAGTCGCTATTTTGAAACACTTTGAATCAATATTATTTTCGATGAAAAATCGCAATTTACCTTTATCATGTGTGCAAGCAAGTGGCTAAGCACACGCACCATGTGTTACAAAATCGCAGTAGTTTAAAATCGCGCGATTTATAATGGTTGAGCGAGGTGTGCCATATAGTAAGCACTATAAATAAAATTTTAGCTAAGTAGAAAATCTATGCATTAAGTTTAGAAGTTACAAAGCACTGAAATATTGATAGAAGTATTTAAAGAAAAACATAGCGTATTCATTTCAAATGTGTGTTTAAAACTTTCACGCAACTTAGTTCTTTTTTTCTATAACTAAAAGGAAAAACTTTTGCCTAACAAAAATGATAAATTCGAAACCTAAATCGATGAGTAAAAGTTGAAACAAGGTTTTCAGTTCCAACGGCGCCTTAAGCTAACTTGGAACGGTTTTCAAGTTCACTAAATTGAATTCACAAAGAGAGGTACGATTAGATTTCTTCAAGGATAATAGAATTCTTTGAATCACAGTGTTAAGAGTTACAAAACGAAACAAAACACAGGTCAATTTAATTGTGAAAGGAGATAATTGGATTCCGGATTCCTTCGGGACAAAGGATTGCAATTTTCATAGGATATAAAAAACCGGAAATGTAAAATGTAGGGCGGGAGACCCCTTTGTGGCCACTTTAGGGCTTTTGCCCTATGTACAGATTACATAATCGTTTATTTTATGGTTTTAGCACACAATCATCTATAAATCATAGATTATAATGGTTTAATTTCAATTTGTTTTGACACATGTTTGAAAACTCAATCCGTTTTTACCATGTTTTTACAGTGCGACGTACCTCATTGCCACCAAAGAGTAGTTATGTATCAACTAGCATATGGTATTTAGGTAAATAGTTTGAGACCTGGGGGAAGGTTTATAATAGGCTACTTTTACTTTTTAGCAGAGGAATGTATCATATTCCCACGGGAAAATCAGTAGGTATTATTTATGTGTCCGTCTTTCATGACAAAACGGAGCAACGGATCAATGTGATTTTTTGTACGGGGGTAGAATGGGAGCTGGAGGATTGCTTACACAGGCTACTGTTTATCCCGAAAAATATCACATTCCCTCAGGATAACGTCATGTAGTACACGCGGGCGAAGCCGCGGGCGGAAAGCTAGTGTAATATAAGTCTAAAACATGTTCGTACCGTTTATTATAAAGTTATAGATTTTGCGATGTTGTTATAAAAGTGTACTTAATTATTTACTTGCTGTTAAAATAACCAAGTCAATCAATAGTTAGAAGTTGATTAAACAAAACTCTTTTTATAAAAAAAAATCTTCAACAAAATTAGTTGCTCAAAGAACTGTAATGCTCTTAAAAGCAGTGCGGAAAATAAGGTTTACTTATCTTTAAAAAGATTCATTAAAATAAAAATGAAGCCCCTTTGCATTTTCACTTTTTCGTAATCCATTAAGATGGGATCCTTTTGATGGGATTCATTGAAATGTTTCAACGATTGAAATCTCAAAGGAAATACAGAATTAGACTTATTTCATGTTTATAAAGATCTAATCGGAGTTTTACTACAGAAGTACGTATTGAAGTCCGTTTTTTATGCGTATCTGCTCGTTTTAATAATTAACTCTCCAGACGTACGTGTAAAGTAACTTTACCTTTTACATGTAAATTAAATATCTTTCTTTTCAGTGAAGTGAAATTTTGGGTCGTAAAATTTGAAACATAAACGTGTGGAACGGTACGCGGAGGCAACAAAGGACACAATAATCGTTTCCTAAAACGTACATTAGTCATGGAAGCGGAAAAGCGGCACCAACTTGCTTAGCACCTGAAAACAAAGGAGCACTTTCTTTTTCAAAACAAATTTACACGTGGTACGTGGATACAAATTCTTATTTATTAACAAGAGTGCTGGCTGCACGGGTCGCCCTCCGTTTAGTAACAATAAAAAAAAAAGAATATCCATTTTTGGCACCTGTCAAACGAGGCGGGAAAAGTGCGTCGCCAAAATTGTTCAGAAAAGTTTTTATAACGCAAAAAAAAGATGCTCAGAACGTTAGCAGTCATTTTTATGTTATTATCGTGTTGTTATTGCCTGGATAATAACGGTAACGAGTTGTTGGAAGATGGCCGCGCTAAAAAGAAAAAAAGTCCCGCCAGATTGTGGGGTGAGTTGCTAATTCCACTAATTGTATTTTAATGGGTGTTAGCCGATTTGTGTGTTCTGTGTGAAAATTGTAGGAGTTGTTGCTCGTTACATTAATCACCCTGATCCGTTCCATATCCGACAGATATTCCGTAAGCTAGCTGTGCTCCGCAATTTCACCTGCGTTAATTTTAGGAAAAGGAAAAAAATACTCCTATACAACAGATATTTTTTTTTTACCGCTTTTGCAACAATTTTCATTAACGCTTCGCTTCTGATGGTCGTAGCGTGATGTTATAATAATCTATAGCCTTCCTCGATAAATGGACTATCCAACATAAATAGTAGATTGTACAACAAGTGCATAAACCGTACCATTTTACCCGAGACGTATATATCCATCCGAGCCGTAGGCGAGGGTGGATAGTCAATTCGAGGGTAAAATGGGTTTTATGTACGAGTTATACACTCTGCTTTTCACTTTGAGTGTGAGGAAAATTTAATAAATAACAATATTGCAAAAATGAAAAAATAAAGACTTCGCCATATTGGCGGGAACACTTTTTTTTATACGTGGCAGTGGCAGCACAGTGACTTTAGCATAGATCGTACTCGTAGTCCATAAACAGAATGAAATAACAGGTTTATATAACGAAGTTTAATTGCGTGTGTGACTGTTTACCTGACGACCTTAGTCTTAGAATCTGAGACTTAGACGAAGATTTTACTTTATGCACTAGAGCATAAAAAGCGATTTTATGCAGCCTATACCAAACATAAACACGAACTTTACGAGCATGAGCAGTGAAAAATAATTTTTCGTTTCGGTCCAGTAGTTTCTGAGATTAGCGTGTTCAAAAAACAAACTTTTCAGCTTTTTAATATTAGTATAAATTAATATTGTATTAACTGGAGAAACATTAATTTAATCGTAAATTCATCTTGTGGTCAATTTTCGTAAGGAATTTGAAGAATATACCCGTAGTTAATTAGAGATTAAGAAAAATATTAGGTCTTGATTCCAATTTAATCCTGAAAACGAATATCAAATGATAGAAAGCTAAAAAGATAAATCTCGTCACTGGCTGCAATCTTTCGGTTCCATCATGAACTCGCAGTTGAAAAGATTAATAAGCTCCTGAATGTTTCATGACTAATATGAAAATAGAAAATAACCATTATTACAATGGAGATAAATTTGAATAGCGTCAACAAAGGCATACCGTGAGAGAATGCTCCAGAGATATTCTTTTGATAAGAGATTTTAATAATCTAAGTGGTCTTTGAGCTTTAAGCCGGGATTCTTATATTTTTATCCGTATCACTTCTAATTGCATGCGCCTTTTTGATATTAAGTAGGCATTTACAATCTTCATTCTATTTACAAGCTTTTATTTGACTTGCCATGTTAGTTAGTTAGTTTGTTAGTTAGTGGGGAACAAATCTTGCAAGTTTTATTTAAACCACTTCCCAGTGTTTGATTGAGTTTGTTTTGGATGATAATATTATATTAAAGTACAGTCAACAAAAAAGCTTTTTAAAAAAACGAAGTTTTTACAAAAAACTTATTTAAATTGACTTGTCTTAATAAAATACTTTTCGAGCCAAGCTTTGAAAGTGACAGAGTTATATTTCTTTTCTTAATTAAATAAAAAATCACACAACTATTAAAAACAGGTAAATAAAGAAGACATATGTCCAATAAGAGGCTTTGATGAGTGATAGCTATGAAAAAAAATTAATAGTAAATCCATACTTCCATACTAATAATAAAAATGTAAATGTGTTTGTTTGTTTGTCCACCATTCACGTCAAAACGGAGTAACGTGTGGTACGGAGGATAGACGTGATTTTTGGTATGGGGTTAGTTTGGAGGCTGCGAGAGTTACGTAGGCTACTATTTGTCCCGGAAAAATATCACATTCCCGCGGGATAACGTTCGTGTAGTCCACGAGGGTGAAGCCGCAGGCGGAAAGCGTGTATCTAATAATCTTTGTTTATAGAAAAAATGTGATAGTAAAAAACCACGAGCCTTATAAGTAGCTACTTATACAGCTACTTATAGGGCTCGTGGTTTTTCCTATACTTACAGAATTGCATTGTGAATGCATAATCTCAATCTTTGTTTAATTTAAATAAACTGGTAATATTTAATAATTTGTAATATATATAACTACTGTTGGTGTACCTTTTCCATAAATAAATAGTCTTAGTCCGCCTGGCTAGCTACCACCATCTTATCTAAGTCTGACGCCATAACAATGATGTTTTCAGCATTATTGTGTTCCGGCAGTTAGAGATAAGATAGCCAGTTCCTCAGTGATTGAGGATTCCGGGAGTAGTGCGCTTCCATCTTCAGCCTTATCACCACTTAACATCAGGTGTGATGAAGGCTAAGTGCTACCCCGTAGTGGATAAAAAAAAAAAAAAAAAAAAAAAACTATTTCGTGTTTATTATATTTAGAACCAAAACATATCTGTTAAAATAATTTGATAAACTTTCTAATGTAGGAAAGTCAACAGGCAATTAAAATTCCTTCTATTCTTCCACAGCCTTACTCCTTCTGCTAGCAGTCGCAAAAGTGGCTGTTGTCAAAGTGGCTTCCTTCTTCATCTTTGCTGCCTTCTTTCAAAAAGTGTTCTTCTTCCTCGGGATGTTCCTCAAGTACTATCTCAAGACCCCCAAGGCACCCCAGCCAGTGTATGGAGCACCCCAAGAGTACAACACGGTGGGGTACAGCTACGGTCCCCCTGAGCAAGAGGGGTACCCAGACCGCGAACACCTTCCCAGCATTACAGAGCTCACGGGGGGTTCTTTGAACTGGTTACTTAATAAAAATACAAAATGAACTTAGATGTATTGTAGTGAATAATTAAATTATTTATTTATTGAACTGTTTTTTATGTTACTGAAATTTTGATCCCCTTTTGCTACATTTGATTATTACTAACGGGTGTCTCAAAAGAACGTATAGGATTTGAATTTCGCGCTATTTCCGACATATTCAAGATGGCGGGTTGAAATTGGACATAGGTCATCTTGACACATGTAAAATTAATCGTGGAGCGTTTCACAATAAAACAGCGCATAGAAGTTCTACAAATATTTAACGAAAATTCACGATCAATTACAAACACTCGTCGAAAGGGCGAAAAATCTCGTAATTTCAAGAAGAGCTGATGTCAAATGGCCATCGAGATCTTGCCATCTGATGCCACTGAATTTCTTTCTTTGGGGCTACGTCAAAGATAAAGTCTACAACAACGATCCACAAAACATCTATACATATAATAAAACAGAAACGGAAAAAAAGTCTGTACATGAAAGATTAAAAAAAAAAAATTACTGCTATGTGATGTGTACAGGATATAGACCCCAAAACGATAGATATTAAAATTTTTGTCTGTTTGTCTGTTTGTCTGTTTGTCTGTTTGTCTGTTTGTCTGTTTGTATGTTCGCTTTTCACGCAAAAACTACTGGACGGATTTTTACCAAATTTTGTGAAGTAATAGCTTATAACCCGGGTCAACATATAGGGTACCTTTTATTGAATAAAAACCCCTTATTCCTACGGGAAAATACAAAGACTGATTCTTACTAAAATAGATGGCGCCACATGATTATGAAAATACGTTATATTTAATCGCTGTCTCAATTAATAATGAATCATGTTATTTTTTTTACCTGCTTCAAAACATAATATAAATTGAAACCCATCCAGGCCCATATAAAATCATAAAAATAATTTCATGTTATTTACGTCATTATATCTACTAAGCAATAGATGGCGCAGGTAGTCAGTAAGATATACCTCTCACAAAAGTACATTCGAATGATTATTTTAATTAGGGTGAAAGCCCCCTCTGTTGCCACTTTAAGATGTTTTTCACTTCTTTCGCATCATAACTACTAAGCAATAGATGGCGCAGGAAGTCAGTAAGATTACGATATACCTTTCACAAATGTACATTCGAATGATTATATTAAGTAGGATGAAAGCCCCCGCTGTTGCCACTTTAAGATGTTTTTCACTTCTTTCGCCTATAGTCTTAAGTAGGTATCTATAAAATAAAACATTTATATCTAAAATTGTCAAGAATGTATCTTATACTTTTCTTTACATTTTTAAATTCTTACAATACAAAAAAACTACTTAAAAAAATTTACAGACTCCAAAAAGTATTTGTCAACTGAAAAGGAAAAATATAATATCTATAATTTAGGTACCTTTTTTAGGTCGGTGCCAGTCAGTTTATTTTTTTTTAATTACTTTTTATTTCTTAAGTTTTAGTGTACAATAACAATAAGTTTTAGTGAATTGTACTATAACATACCCACGGAAACTACTAAACTGATTTTGATGAATCTTAGATAGTTCCCAAAGTTAGAATACACCTAATTTAAATCAAATAGAATCATCTCGATATGCCTTAAGATTTCGAGAAATTCGTGGACAAACATAGTAAAAAACATATAACTAAGTATTCATATACTTACGAAATTTAGTTTTATTTTAGTAAATTAAAAACCTATTCTTTAAACTTAAAATGTGCGAAGGGTGCCGATTGATGTGTTTTTGTTAATCAAATTTTAAAAGATACATCGAGAAATCAATACATAACTAACTTAGATAAAATAAAAGAAACATCTAATTCGATGTAAACTGAATTATTACTATTGTTATTATGACTTAAAAGTCATAGATAAAAAGTATATTATCAAGCAAAAGTTAGTAACGAAATGTTTTAAGCTAAGTAAGCACTCGGGGCAGTGGCCAAAACTGAAGTTTTCACCCTATTGATGTAATAATTCTATTTCGCATTTCCACTCGACGCTAGATGTCGCTACAGTAAGTATAGTGGTGCCACAAATATATCTGACCCGGTGACAGTGGTCGTGGAGGAGCCACTAGCAATACAAAATTAACTGTCAAAATGGACTGCCGGCAGTCAACAGTATATTTAGTACCAAAAACTAACCACTGTGTGAAATAAGTTTGTCGCAATGTAGACAAAATGTCACCAGGAAGGAAGGCGATTTCGTTTTGATAAGACCTATTCGTCACACTTGGTGGTGAGGGTCTGATGATGGAGCTGGAAGGAAGCCAGTGAAACTCCCGAATGACCACAAGAAAACCCTTCGAGTTTGAGCTCATTTGTTTCGTTCTGATGAGACCTATCCGCTACACTTGGTGGTGAGGGTCTGATGATTGAGCAGGGAGGAAGTCAGTGGCGCTCCTTAATAACCACTAGGAAACCCCTCGAGTTTGGGCTCATTTGTTTCGTTCTGATGAGACCTAATCGCTACACTTGGTGGTGAGGGTCTGATGATGGAGCAGGGAGGAAGTCAGTGGCATTCCTTTGTGACCACTAGGAAACCCCTCGAGTTTGGGCTCATTTTCGTTCTGCTGAAACATACTCACTACACTTGGTGGTGAGGGTCTGATGATGGAGCAGGGAGGAAGTAAGGGTTCGGCTCGCGCATCCGGTAACTAATAGACTCCACTTGAATTTGTTAAACTAAATACATACAATCACGCCTTTGAGTTATGATGTTTACGGGGTGGGCAGACACATGAATGGACTGTGAAATCGATTACCATCCATCCATAGCTTGCTATTTATTAAACTAAAAAGTAAAAAATAAATATGTAGTTTAAAAAACTAAACAAACACACTTTTATAGGAACAGACTGAAAAGTACAAAATAACCGTCTATTCAGTACCTAACTGAAATTAAAAAGCGTGGTGCGCCCTTTGCAAAGCTTGCATTCAAGTAGGTAGGTACTTAATATTGACCACGCGCACCACGCTTTTTAATTTCAGTTAGGTACTGAATAGACGGTTATTTTGTACTTTTCAGTCTGTTCCTATAAAAGTGTGTTTGTTTAGTTTTTTAAACTACATATTTTTTATAGTAAAAATATGATTGGCCTGATATTATGCATTACTAAGTAAGAACATAAATTTTAGCTTGATAGCTCCCACGCATACTTGAGAAAAAGTTTCTTGATAGGTAGACGGACAGATCTATGAATGAGGGCTCAACTATGTTCATGCAGCATTTGATAACAACATACCATGTTCATACCCTAGCCTGCATATTCGATATTCTTTAGACCCTTTTAGTAGAGAATAGGATTTCAAGAAGAGCGTTATGAAATCTGGGCAACAAACACACATAAACTAAAATAACACAAAAGTCACTACACCGCGCGTACGAAGTCGCGGGCAACAGCTAGTAGACAATATAGACAAAATATTCGCCGAGTTATTGGTGAAATAAGTAAAGAAATGTGTGAAATTGGCAGCGAAATGTGTGAAAGTGTCATGAAAAACTTGCACACAGCAAAAATGCTCGTGGCGGCCATTTAGCAGATATTCTATTCAGATAAAATTGTACAAGTCTCTTCTTTAAAATAAAATAAAACTACGAAGAAATTCCAATTCATTCGCGTTTTATTGAGACAAACCATCCTATACCTACTTTTGGGACACCCGTTAGTACCTACCTATATTACTATTTTCCATAATACTAGGTGATACTAGTGTTGAAGTTACAGTAGTTTGTATTGGAACAAAGTAAGTAATGGGTGTTTTCAATAAAAAAAAATATCACCTCATAGTTACTCATAGCCAAACCAATAAATGTACGGAGAAAATAAAAGATGGTAGGATACCAATACCAACCCCCCGAGAACATGAACACCTTCCTAGCATTACAGAGCTCACGGGGGGTTCTTTGAACTGGTTACTTAATAAAAATACAAAATGAACTTAGATGTATTGTAGTGAATAATTAAATTATTTATTTATTTAGCTGTTGTTGTTTTCATGTTACTGGAATTTTAATCCCCTTTTGCTACATTTGAATATCACCTCATACCTTCAACACGGTAAAATACCGATACGGACCCCACTGGTACCTTACACATGAATACCTTTCCCAGCATTACAGAGCTCACGAGGGGTTCTCATACAACTAGTTGTTGGCACCCTAAAGATAAGCTCGAAAACCAAGGAAAACATTTATTTGGCACCCAAGTTCGGTATGCATTTAAATGTAAAATAGGATTATTATATTATAAAAAATTGGCACTTGGTCTTGCAATTCAAGCTAATCTCCAGGGTGCCAATAATTGGAGGTGTGCCGACACTGCCGACAAATAGGGCAGTTTACCCTTCCTACTTAGTATTCATAGTTATTTTATTTTGTAGAGTAAGTACAATAGCATCTTTGTTTTTTGACAAGAGTTTAAAAACTTTTTGACAAGAGAGAAAAAGCACTTTGTATTTTTTTTTTTTTTTTTATATTAAAAAGGGGCAAACGAGCAGACGAGCCACGTGATGGGAAGAGGATAGATGTTCAAACCTTAGTTCAGGCCAAGTAATAAAGGTGTCGCCTTAATGTGGCTCATTTACATAGTAACGATTCGGTTCGTTACTTTTACCATACGGCTTTCAGAAAACATCTTCTGAATAATTACCTTTGTTTGGAAAGACTGAAGGAATGCTATTTTACGTTGTTTTTAAAGTAAAACAAAAAAACTAAACAAAAAGTGACATTACATTGGGTCGTTTACCCTAATTTCATGGAATTCAGGCTAGCGACTTGACTTTTGTAAATGAAGTCGATTTTCGCGCAATATCAATTAGTGGGGATGACGTACAAGATATTGTGCAGTTCATAATAGTCCATTTTTTTATTGAAATATCAATCCATACTTTAAATATGTGTTTGTTTGTCCATCTTTGACGTCAAAACGGAGCAACGGACCGACGTGATTTTTGGTATGGGGATAGTTTGGGTGCTAGAGCGTGGCTGTGACAAAGGCTACTTTTTATTCTCAAAAATATACTCAAAAACGTGAAGTTCTAAGAACTGAGATTCAATAGGTAGTAAAACTACTTACAAGTTACAACACAAAAATGTAGAATAATAACTCATAAACTTACTCCTAACTATTTATACTAATCTATACTTTTATACTATCCTACTAATATTATAAATTCGAAAGATTGTAAGTAAGTATGGATGAATGTATGAATGTATGAATGTATGGATGTAATATATGTACTTATGGATGTTTGTTACTCTTTCGCGCAAAAACTACTGAGCGGATCTGGATGAAATTTGCAACAGAGATAGATTATAGGCTGGAGGGATAACTTTTATCCCGATATTCATACGGGAACGGGAACCACGCGTGTGAAACCGCGGGCGGCCGCTAGTCTATTAGAAAGAGGAAAGATTTGAATAGGTAGGTACTGTTTGTTACACGACTGCCCAAAAAAGGAGTGTATTGTGTATGTTTGGTTCATGGTTTGGCATATAAGTGTGTTGGATTGTTTGTAATTGATAAATATGCTAAGCCGTTTTTTTTAATTTTCACCATTTAGCGTCTATGTCCGTTCGGTTAGATAGTGTCGGTACACCCGCACGGCATTGTGGCTCTTGCTATAAAATGCAGATATAAAATAATACACTCAAGTTGGGTACCAAAGTCAACTTTAATGAAAATTTGGATATTTTTATATAAAAGTAAGTTAAATACGTGATTTACAAATAATAATAATAATTAATATTTTTTATATGATTACCTATTATGATTACTCATCATCGCTCGAATTGTCACAAGTCACAACCGTCGTTACCACCTGTATTTATAATAAACATAAATTATTAAAGAAAATAGTATTTAATAAATGCCGAATCCCAAAATCCAATTCCAATTGCGGGTGTACGCCGCACGCGGCTTCTTTTGTTTATGCGGCGGCATCCTTTGAAAAGAAGCGGCACGTGCCAAGGCGGCGCGATAAAATGGCGACACTATCTAAGCGAATGGACTTTACATTATTCCTGACTTGAGTGACACAGGAGCTCTGAAACGCAAGATCCGAATCTTCGTTAGCCCCGTCTCTTTCACTCGATTCTGTCACAGAATAATATTTATTCTGTCACGACTAGGGAGTGAGAAGGACGGGTATATCGAAATTTCAGATCTTGCGTTTTAAAGTACCTACGCCCTCTGGTTATTTATAGTTATCCCGATATTCCCACGGGAACGGGTACCACGCGAGTAAAACCGCGCGAAGCCCTTAGTAATAACTAAATGTAAGAAGAATTTTTTTATTATCACAGTAAAAAAAAAACAAAGTTTTAAAACAGATATATAATTTATACACAATATCCTTTTAATTAATCGATGTGGATTGGCGGAAAACAGTTTTATAGCCCAAGTTTCTTAATTTTTCATAAAGTGGCTTAAAGCAAGGACAACAATTAGGTACCTACAAAAAAAGAGTTACAAGTTTAAAAGTTACTTTGAAAACGAGTTTGTATGCAGCTGAGATTCTGCAAAACTATAGTAAGCTGGGATATAAATAAGCTGAAACTACTAGAAAGCTAAGGTAAAAATAAAAATCAGTAAGTACAGAAAAAGTACGGGAACATATTATTACTACTAAACACATCGTCACTTTAGAAAAAAAAAACTACGAGAAACTTGTATTTTTTAAGTTATTTTACTATTTACAAAGTTGTAGTAATTAATTTTGTTCAAAGCTAGGTCATAGTAGGTTCTAGCTAGCTAATAGCATCGAACGAAGTATATATGGAAATAGCTGTTCTTAGAAAATGTTTATTCTTCAAGAATATTTGCCGGCTTGTCGACTGCGATTGCTGACCAGCCCCGTAGAATGACCAACAAAACGCGTTTAACTTTATCGCGTTCACTGTCAAATGACAATGAGTTTTGACGTTTGAGTGTCGATAAAACGCTATATCATGCGATATATATCACATTTTGGGCGGTCATGCTAGGCTTACAGAGGGTCTAGACATCGATATCGCCAGTAAGATAGAAAGAATATGTATGGGATTGACATTAGCTGTCACGTGACACTTCGATCGCTAATGTCAATCTCCTACACTGGCGATATTGATAATGGAAAGCCGCTTGTCTACAGGAGCAGGAAAAAGTATCGCCATCTTCGATCAACAATAGTACTAGATGAAGGTTCACGAACTAAATGAAAACTTTAAATATTATGGCCAGACTGACTTTTTTTTAAACGGAGAAGAAAGGTTACGAATGACAAGAAGCGTACCTACTAAGTTTGAAATACCTTAGTATTATTGATACTGTCACAATAATCTACTTATAATTATACTCTCAAGTGAGCGTTCGACGCTTGGCCATGTCTGTCACTCCAACTATGTGTGAACTAGGTGTTATTGTTGATCGAAGATCGCCATGGATATTGTATAGGAAACTATATCATCCGTAAATCGTAGGTAAAGTAAATATACGATTACAATATAAAGACAAGAAATTAGAATTCGAAATTATTTTTTTTCTTACCTAGACCCCGTTTCTTTGTGCTTTTTTCCATACATACAAAAGTGGTTTAATTTGATCTACTGTAATTTCTCTTGCCTGCCAAACGTGGCAACTATGGCAAATTTACAAGTTCGGAGAAGCCAATATTTAGAAACGGGCGTCTTTTGTCAAAATGGTCATAGTGCTAACAAGAGTTTTCTAAGTAAATAATACTGCTATTCGTAACAAAATATACTTCTGTATGTTTTCACAATAATACATATTGCTTTGCTCACGACCTTAGACTTTAAGTTCCCATTTGTTTTGCTCTTAACTTGAGATTAACTTAGTAATTGAGTTTGCAAGTGCCGACTGCAAATCGAACTGGCTATACGCCAGTCACAATATAAGATGTTAGTAAATTTTCTTAAAGGACTTTAAGCTTGTAGCGTTTCGAATTGATACTATTATACTGAAGCAATACACCACTTGAAGCATGGAGCACCGCTTGGAGTGACAACCTGCAAAAGATGGCAGGCTGGCTGCGAAGAGCTGAAGACCGGGCTCAGAGTGGCTTGAATTAGGAGAGGCCTATGTCCATGTCCAGGAGCGGACGAATACGGGCTGATGATGATGATGATGATATGCCACTATTTTTTAATAAGTACAAACATTTTAGGGTAATTCCATTCAATGGGTATGCGAACATTTGTTTGTTTTTAAGTTGCGATTATATCATAATATTTATTACTGCATGCTTATCATAATGACTAATCTGCGGTGCTGCCAGTGGGAATGGGTCTGCTCTTATCTGCTTGCCTTAAAATGTGTTTTCTTTTGTTTTTATTCATTTTATTAAGAACTAGCTGACCCGGCAAACGTTGTTTTGCCATATTAATTATAGTGGACCCGGTAAACTTCGTATCACCAACATCTATAAATATTATAGACTAGCTGTTGCCCGCGACTTAGTACGCGCGGTGTAGTGACTTTTGTGTTAGTTTAGTTTATGTGTGTTTGTTGCCCAGATTTCATAACGCTCTTCTTGAAATCCTATTCTCTACTAAAAGGGTCTAAAGAATATCGAATATGCAGGCTAGGAGAGTATGAACATGGTATGTTGTTATCAAATGCTGCATGAACATAGTTGAGCCCTTATTCATAGATCTGTCCGTCTACCTATCAAGAAACTTTTTCTCAAGTATGCGTGGGAGGTATCAAGCTAAAATTTATGTTCTTACTTAGTAATGCATAATATCAGGCTAATCATATTTTTACTATAAAATGAAAAAGAGATTGTGTGTATCCATACTAATATTATAAATGTGAAAGAGGGTTTGTTTGTTTATCCGTCTTTCACGTCAAAATTGATGCAACGGATCGACGCCGACGTGACTTTTGAAATGGGAATAGTTTGGCAGCTGAAAAGTGACATACTTAGGCAGCCATTAGACAGTCAATCTGGATCGCGATCCGCGATCAAAATCAATGATCGCGATCCAGATTGACTGTGTACGAAGGTGATTGACGGCTCGCGATCTTGATCGCAAAATATCTACATAGTAAATCTCGATCGCGATCAAGATCACGAACATTGATCGCGATCTGGATGGACTGTGTAATGGCTGCCTTAGACTACTTTTATCCCTGAAAAATATGACATTCCCGCGGGATAACGTCGTCGTTTAGTCCGAGCTTGCGAAGTCGCGGGCGGAAGGCTAGTATTTTGATATGGAGACATTTCCTATTTGTGAGAGCTTGTAATTAACTTTCTTTAAGTAACAGGTAAAAATGTAATGATATACCATTTAATTATTTAATTTAACATCATTTATGTAAGCTTTCCTAGTAAATAAATGAATAAATAAGTTAGATAGAAAACTATTTTTTATATTCCTTTATTTTATTGGATGGTACCTACGGCTGAAGGCCTAAGTAGCCAGAGCCGGTTAAATGACATAAAAAATGGTAGGTAGGTGTCGGTATCTACGTACTGGCCACTTAGCATTTATGAGCAAATTTTTCAAAATTACATTGGTGACATTTTGTCTACATTGCGACAAACTTATTTCACACAGTGGTTAGTTTTTGGTACTAAATATACTGTTGACTGCCGGCAGTCCATTTTGACAGTTAATTTTGTATTGCTAGTGGCTCCTCCACGACCACTGTCACCGGGTCAGATATATTTGTGGCACCACTATACTTACTGTAGCGACATCTAGCGTCGAGTGGAAATGCGAAATACAAATATTACATCAATAGGGTGAAAACTTCAGTTTTGGCCACTGCCCCGAGTGCTTACTTAGCTTAAAACATTTCGTTAATAACTTTTGCTTGATAATATACTTTTTATCTATGACTTTTAAGTCATAATAACAATAGTAATAATTCAGTTTACATCGAATTAGATGTTTCTTTTATTTTATCTAAGTTAGTTAAGTATTGATTTCTCGATGTACCTATCTTTTAAAATTTGATTAACAAAAACACATCGATCGGCACCCTTCGCACATTTTAAGTTTAAAAATAGGTTTTTAATTTACTAAAATAAAACTAAATTTCGTAAGTATATGAATACTTAGTTATATGTTTTTTACTATGTTTGTCCACGAATTTCTCGAAATCTTAAGGCATATCGAGATGATTCTATTTGATTTAAATTAGGTGTATTCTAACTTTGGGAACGGTCTAAGATTCATCTAAATCAGTTTAGTAGTTTCCGTGGGTATGTTATAGTACAATTCACAAAAACTTATTGTTATTGTACACTAAAACTTAAGAAATAAAAAGTAATTAAAAAAAATTAACTGACTGGCACCGACCTCAAAAAGGTACCTAAATTATAGATATTATATTTTTCCTTTTCAGTTGACAAATACTTTTTGAAGTCTGTAATTTTTTTTAAGTAGTTTTTTTGTATTGTAAGAATTTAAAAATGTAAAGAAAAGTATAAGATACATTCTTGACAATCTTAGATATAAATTTTGTATTTTATAGATACCTACTTAAGACCATAGGCGAAAGAAGTGAAAAACATCTTAAAGTGGCAACAGCGGGGGCTTTCATCCTACTTAATATAATCATTCGAATGTACATTTGTGAGAGGTATATCTTACTGACTACCTGCGCCATCTATTGCTTAGTAGATATAATGACGTAAATAACATAAAATTATTTTTATGATTTTATATGGGCCTGGGTGGGTTTCAATTTATATAATGTTTTGAAGCAGGTAAAAAAAAATTATATGATTCATTATTAATTGAGACAGCGATTAAATATAACGTATTTTCATAATCATGTGGCGCCATCTATTTTAGTAAGAATCAGTCTTTGTATTTTCCCGTAGGAATAAGGGTTTTTTATTAAATATAAAGAAATTTTCCCGCAATAAAAGGTACCCTATATGTTGACCCGGGTTATAAGCTATTACTTCACAAAATTTGGTAAAAATCCGTTCAGTAGTTTTTGCGTGAAAAGCGAACATATAAACAGACAAACAGACAAACAGACAAACAGACAAAATTTTTAATATCTATCGTTTTGGGGTCTATATCCTGTACACATCACATAGCAGTAATTTTTTTTTTATCTTTCATGTACAGACTTTTTTTCCGTTTCTGTTTTATTATATGTATAGATAGACAGATGAAAATAATTAATCGCGAAGAAGTTTTATATACACTGCCTGCCACAAATGTCACTTATTAAAAAGTAGGTAATCCAAAGCGGCTAAAACGTCAGTAATTACAATACTCTTTGACATACCTCTTTGGAAGCAGCTATGGAAGAAATGACAGTTTTGTATAGTACGTCAGTTTATCGATTTTCTATACAAAATAATCATTTTTATTTTATAATTTTCCGGAATAAAAGTAGCCTATGTTACTCTCCAGCGCCCAAACTATTCCCATACCAAAAATCGAGTCGATCCGTTGCTCCGTTTTGACGTGAAAGACGGACAAACAAACAAACAAACAAACACACTTTCACATTTATAATATTAGTATGGATTACATTTGAAACATGTATGGCGCAACTTACAGTATATAGTAGAATTGTCTTTTGTTTTTAACTAATATTAAAGCTTTAAGTAGAGTTCCTAAGTAATTGAAAATTGTTCACCGCTATGATCATTAGTTCGCCTATACTTTACTGTTTTTATCATAACCATTGTGTAATTGTGATGGAAACTGACCTTAGTCATTACCATGTTAAGGTCATTTTTCAATTTGACGACTCTGTATGAAATAAAACAGGGAGAAAAAAACAACCCTTGGAGTTTCTTGCCGGTTCTTCTCCAAGGCCTCCCGCTGTAGGGTTTGCGAACCGATGGCGTAGCTTCTATGACGTTCACAAGTATTGTAAATAACAATCTAAATTGAATAAACAAATTTGAATCTTGAATCTTGAATCTAATCTTATAAGCGCTTTGGATTCACAGATCTGTTAGCTTTTAAGATCATGTTTGAATAAATAATAATAAATAATAATAATAATAATGGTACGGCAAGTTGTCTTGCTTACCCCACTAAAGTGTAAGCAAGACGGCATGCCGTACCATATCATATCGCGTGATAAAAGCCGCTCATGCTAGGCCGGCTGGTCTGCTGCCAGTGACATATCGCGTAGAACTAAACTAATCGCCCGCCACCACCGGCGGCAGTTCAAATGACTCGTCGCGTGCTCGTTAGCTCCGTGTATGGAAAAACAGTCCGCATCTCCGCTCTGCATTACTTTCTCGCTCCGCTCCGCTATCTAGTTCCGCGCCTATGGACAGAAACAGTCCGCAACCCCTTCGCTCCAGTGGGCGGCCCTAGGAGGCCAGCCACGAAATCAAATTTCTTAAAAGACTAAACTTGTAGGTAGCGTTTTGAAATGATACTATTATACTGAAACAATTAGATCACAGAAGATGCGTTTGGAGGTAAGTACTTAGGTAACTATTTAAATTTCTGTCAGTGTTCGAAACAGTCTTCGTAGTAATCTAAAACATGAGTTTAAACTGTAGATCTATGTAGTAACTTTGTTATAAAGCACGAATACAAACTATCACAGAATTGCTACATATCACCGATTAGGCAATTTTTGCCCTACAACGTCTAGTCTAGTAATTAGTCGCTACTCGGAAAAAGTATGGACTTTTTGATATAAACAAAACTATAGGATGGTTAGAGTTGTTACAAATCTGGTAATAAGATAAATTATTATATCTTTCTTCATACCTTTATCTAGATTCGTATAGTGTCATAAACACGATTTTATGATTTTGCCTCGACACTTTTTCTTTTCGAAAAGACCTCTAAAAATACGAAAAATCAAGATTATTCTTAAATAGGGTTACTTAAATACTTAGGTACTATTGGAAATTGGTGTAATTAGTGGACGCCAATAATATTTAGGATCGTATAGAAGCATTTAAAAAAAATTGCTATAGTTTTTAGAGTACGAAGTGATTTTGTGTTTTTTTGCCTATCTGCGAAATCGGTCTCACTTCCGCGCGCGTCGTTTTCTCATTGCTATCTAGCTTCAGCATATTTTTTTCGAGTATCGCCTTAAGTCATTAATTTGTGTTTAACTTTAAGCGTTAACTAGATATCATCATCATCATCATCAGCCATTATAAGTCCCCAATGCTGGGGCACAGGCCTTCCTTGTGGATGGATAAGGAGAATGGGCCATGACCACCACGCGGGCACAGCGGTGACACTCCGTGTCCGTGAGAGTTCGAGCGCCGGTGACATTTAGCCGACGCTAGGGTTGATACCGAAATGGAATATAGACATAATGCCAAAGAAGATTACACGTGGGATGTTATATAATTTAAACTTGTGTAAGAAGAACCTCTAGGTAATGAAAGACACGTTCAATTTTCAATCAACTTTTATTTATTTAATATCTTTACAAATAGGAAATAATAAAATTTCCGACAAAATAAAATACGAACGACATTTAATAAAATACTCAAATAAGAAACCGAGTAGCGTTATATTTTGTTTGCGAAAAATTAACTACACTAGTGACAATTTACGAATGACTAATTTCGAGTCGAAAATACTTTATTGGAATATGTTCAGGAATACGTATATCTCGGTAAACAAGTATCATTTTGGTGAAACCGAAGGTTTTGTCTGTGCAGTTATGGATAAGGGGTGCAATTGCGTAAGGTAATCGTATTAATTTGACTGTTCATATCGTAATCATATAATCTCCGGTTGTTCTCGTCTCGCAAACGGCGAGTATTTGGATAGACATAACCAAGCGGCCAGGATAATACACCAACAACTAGCTCTGAAACATAATCTTGTGGCATCCGAGGTGCCGTACTACAAGTATGCACCAGAACAGGTTATTGAAAATAGCCATGCCACATTGTATTGGGATCGATCTATCATTACAGACAGGCAAGACTATTGTAGCTAATAAGCCCGATATTGTATTGATAGATCGACATGAACGCCGCGCAATAATTGTTGATGTCGCTGTTCCCCATGACATGACAAGTTGACGACAACCTTGTGACAGCTGAAAAAGATAAAGAAAACAAATATCTATGACAAGTTGACGACAACCTTGTGACAGCTGAAAAAGATAAAGAAAACAAATATCTTGATTTAGCTCACGAGATTGTTGACATGTGGACATTGATTCAGCAATTGTTATTCCGATAGTCATATCTGCCCATGGTCTGATAGCCAAGAGCCTCGATAAACATCTTAAGAGGCTTGCGTTAGGTGGATGGATTGGGAGTCAGATGCAGAAGGCAGTACTTACTTCTGGACATGGCTCATGTGAGAAGGTTCCTGTCTCTGGATCCTTAACGATCGGTGGCCGGGACTCTGATCTTGCTACCGTTGGAGAACTGCATTTTTGTATTTTTAAATGTTATATTTTTTGTGTTATATTTGTAAAAAAAATATATTTAGAAATATAATTTTGTAAGTATTTTATATGTAATAAAGGGAATAATAATAGTAATATACGTACGTAAAATAAGCTACTTACAGTGGGACACAGATAATCCAAGTGTCCGAATAAAATTCTAAATCGTCCAAAGAAAATACTAAGTTAGCGACAAAAATACTGAGTCAGTGAATCAATAATCGCCCAAATAAAAATTAGTTCTCTCAATAATTATATATTATCGACTGAATTTTAACAACTTTAGAATTTTTTGGTTTCCTAGTAGTTCCTATTTGAATGTATGAAGATTGCGCCAGCCCTCGGCCAAGGCATTCACCGACTGCCCGTTCCCCGCCCCGCGCGCCTCTCACGGCCCCCGCTCACATCCAGACACCCACACATAGCCGCAAGCGATTTTACGTGCACACATGCTTAAGTGTCGTTTCTTTTCGCGTAAGTGTATATATTCTTTGACGCGGGCCCAATGCGGCTGTGGGTAAACTAAAGATCATAGCCAAACCGAATAGCATATAAATTATTAAAAAAAAACAAGTTCACGTCAAAACGGTACGCGTTGTCTATACTAATATTATAAACAGGAAAAATTTAATTATTTGTTTGTTTGATTGCATCGAATAGGCTCCAAAACTACTACGGAAATGACCGATTTAGAAAATTCTCTGACCATTAGAAAGCTACATTCATCTCGAGTAACATAGGCTATATTTTATCCCGATATTCCCACGGGAACGGGTACCACGCGGGTAAAACCGCGAGGATCCGCTAGTAATACCATAAAATTGTAAAACTTCAATGGCCTTAATGTCACCCGAAACTCACCATAGTCATTTAAGTCTTTGTAATGAGTAATAATAAGTCTTTGACAAAGTTATAACGAACTTCTTGGCTTGAACATGCTGTCACCGGCAGTGTCTAATGAATTCGAACATACAAAGTCGTTAACAGATAAACCGAATTGAATCTACCAGCCTGAAAGCTGATGGTACTGAACTCCGATTACGGATTGATCTTTAGGCACTGGAGGATTTAGATTTAATAATCCCATTTGCTTTCTGACATTAAAAGGTTCTTTTTATAGGGGAAGTCCGGTAAAGTGGATATCTTAAACTTTGACAGCCTATGGAAAGAAAACCTACAGACATAGGAAACAATTTTACTCAGTACGAATAAGTATTCATTAAGATTTTGAAAATAACCGACAAAAATTTTATAACATCAAAACTTTACTCAAAATAATTAATAATTTGCAGCTGGTACCGCTATCCACTTTGCCCGACCCCACCGGGTATAGTGGATAAGTGTTTTTGAATAACAGGAATACAAGATTTTGGTCTTTTTGGGTCAGATTTAATACAGTTTTATCCAGCGACATGGTTTGTAATCAAGTTTTTCTGGTCTGAATGTTTTTTGCTTGAAATGAGTGTCGAATGAGAAATTTCAGGTACAGAGATAATCTCCATAAACAAAAAATTACGTTTATCAACTGTGGCGTCTTGAATTCACATACTTAGTAGTTGTACTTCCTTTTTAATCTGATGGTTTTTTGAATATCAAGTCTAAAATACCGTATCCACTTTGCCCATATCCACTTTGGCCGGTAGGTATCATTGAACCAAATCAAATTCAGATCAATCAACTCTCAATAAGTAAAACTTACAGTATTTTAACACAAAAACAGGTACTTTAAAGGTATAATGAATCCAAAACAGTAGCATCACATTTACACAAGTACGTAATCATAACAAGACGTTCCTCAAAATATCGTAACAAATTATTGTGAATTTTCTATATTTTTCTCGAATGACGTGTGACCGAACATTTGAATTGTTTGTGTACGATTAAGAGATAAGAAAAGAACCTCATGATATGATATAGGCGACGAGCGACGTAATGACAGGTATTCACTTTGCCTAGGGTATTCACTTTACCCGGACTTACCCTATTTTGGTACCACTAGCACGAAAATATTTTATTGTTTTTCCTTTTTAGCATTCACAATGCAATTTTTATTATAGAAATTGAAGTATTAGAAAAAATCGATTCGTCTTACAAGTCACAACTAGCTCAGATGAAACTAGAACAAACAATCTTTAACTGTCCGGGCAAATGCTCTAACCACTGAGTGTTAGACAGACTGGTTAGAGCATTTCTCTAAGGTCTCTCATTATTTTAAAAGAAAAACTTTCGTTAAAAAATATTGTATGAAACTAGCCCTTCTTTCGGTCGTATAAGGAACTAAAATCCAATAGATATTTAACAAAACTTTGACAGCTCTTGAAGGAAAGTATAGTTTAAAAAATGATTACCATACGTTAGTGTCCGTGCTACGTCTACAGTTCAGTCATAAGTTCATTTGGACTGTGTATCATATTTTATGTCTATGATGATATTTTCCCAGCATCCATGCACCACCTTTTCGGCCATCACTTAACAAATAATACCTTTTTAGAATTAGACAAATTATCTAAGCCCATGTAATACGGTATTTTACTGATTTTTTTTTAATTCTTTAAAATGTTTTTCGAAATATTAGCTTCACAAAACAAGTTTTCATTTTGAATTATCTTGAATATTTTCAAAGATATAGGACTTCAAACTTTATAATTAGACAAGGACAGGACGCTATCTTAGTGACGTCAGTGGGCTAGTAGCGTCATAGTCACCCCATAGAAGATTTCGTTTTAGAAAGAGACAGCTATAGTCAAAATCAAACAGACTATAATTCTTTTATTATAAAACAGATTCAAATTATTTTTTCACATTTGGTATTCTTAATTGCAATATTTTTTAACGTCATCATTAAATATCTACATTTCAACAACAGTAAAATACCCTATTGTGTCGTGGAAAACTTGATAACGGATAAAAATATACTTAAATACTTTTTTGTTTGTAAATACATAGGTAGGGCAGGCGTACCGGTTTTGGCCACTTTAAGGATTTTTTCACTTTTAACCGCTTAGTGCTTAATGATCTTAAGTATTTTAGAGAAAAATTATAATGTAGAGTTATAGATAATTTACTGACCTTTAAGGGTACAATCTACAAAGTAAAAAAAAAACAATAGTTTTTTTTATTTAGAACAAATTCTGCGGAGGGGGCCAAATACATCGTTTGCATTGGTTTTGGCCACTTTCATAAAATTACTATATTTATAAGTTGAGTTTATGCTTAACTAGTCTTCCGCCCGCGGCTTTGCCCGCGTGTACTACACGACGTTATCCCGCGGGAAGGTGATATTTTTCAGGAATAAAAAGTAGCCTATGTCCTTTCTCAGGCTCTAGACTATCTCTGTACCAAAATTCATTCAAATCGGTTCAGTAGTTTAGGTGTGATTGTGTAACACACAGACAGACAGAGACGCATTTATAATATAAGTAAGGAAGTAAGGATTGATGTCTTATTAGAGTTCTGGACTAAAACACTACATGAAATAGTATTTCAATCACAGCTAGCTCCTTACTACAATTTGATAAGTATACCTTTATCACTTGATTAAAAGAAAATTAGCGGATTGAGTCTAGTGTAGGCTAGTGCCTACACTAGCCTCAATCCGCTAATTTTCTAGTACGTTAGCTAACAAAAGTGAGTTGTGAGTATTTTAAAATAAATGAACTTTATGATAGGTTGGAAACTTTCTACAAATGCCAAAGTGGCCAAAGGTGGCACAATGCTAAAATTTCTAGCCCCACTTTTGGCCACTTATTGTTTCCCAACTTTTTGTAAGAACAGTGAAAAAATAACACTTAATCCATCTAGAACAAACATATTCCAATATGATATAAAATATTAAATAACCATAAAATAATTTTATTGTAGAAAAAAAAATATTTTACAAAACCTTTACCCTTAACATTTTGCTTAAGAATTTTACAAAATGTTAACTTTGAAACATAAGACGTGTTTATTTTTAAAATATCGTACTACGTAAAAAAAGATAAGTGCTGTAATTATTAACTAAAAGTCCAATCTTTTATTCGCCATTAATAAATATAAGCAATAATTATTTAATTCCTATTTATATAACTTTAAAGTGAAAAGTGACCAAAACCGGTACAGTGGCCAAAACCGCTACGCCTGCCCTACTTAAGGCGATACTCGGAAAAAATGTGCTGAAGCGAGATAGCAATGAGAAAACGACGCGCGCGGGAGCGAGACCGATTTTGCAGATTAGGCAAAAAAAACACAAAATCACTTCGTATTAAAAAACTACAGCGATTTTTAAAAAAAACGCTTCTATACGATCCTCAATATTATTGGTGTCCATTAATTAAACCAATTACCAATAGTGTAAGTAACCCCATTTAAGAATAATCTTCACTTTTCGTATTTTTTAGAGGTCTTTTCGAAAAGAAAAAGTGTCGAGGCAAAATCATAAAATCGTGTTTTTGAAACTATACGATTCTAGATAAAGGTATGAAGAAATATATATCTTAATACCAGATTTGTAACAACTGTAACCGTCTTATAGTTTTAAATCAAAAAGTCCATATTTTTCCGAGTAGCGCCTTAATAATACATAAACATCCAGACCAAGACAAATAGACATGTTCATGCATACAATTATTTGTCTAGTTCGGGAATCGAACCCGAGACCTGACTCTGATGCAGAAGTCAGGTATCCTAACCTTGCGCCAAATCGGTCGGCACTTAGCTTTACGATTCGTATTCAATCATCATTAATTCGTCTTAGCTTTTTATTGATCCTAATTTTGCAGACTTTACGCGGACCAAATTGCTTAAGGCAATTAAGCATCTCCGCGTAAAATATATATTTGGTTTTATGCTGCTGACCACTTATCATTCGTCGTGAAATAAGAATATATTTGCTTTTATGTTATCATTCGTCGTAAAATAAAAATTAACGCGTTTGCGTCGTGAAATGAGGATTTATTAATCAGAGCTTGGTCACTGTTCGTTTGTTTTTAAAAGTTAGAGAGATGTTTAAGCAAAAGTCAAGTTTAAGGCGCTACTCGGATTAAGTATGTACTTTTTGATATAAAACCTTCGATCATATAAACCCTAGATACACAATTCTGCTTTTTATTATGTTTATTCAAGATATAGGTCAATGTTTTTCCCATTCTAATTATCTTTTATTTGCTGACGATATGAAAATTTTTAAAGTAGTTAACAATATTGATGACGCCAATAAACTCCAGAATGATCTCCAAAGGCTTGACACATACTGTCGTTTAAACAAACTTGACCTAAATGTATCTAAATGCTTTACTATAAGTTTTACCCGTAAATTAAACACCTTCAATTTTAGTTACAGTATCAAAAATGAAAAGTTATCACATAAACATGAAGCTAAAGACTTGGGAGTAATTTTAGACTCAAAACTGTTATTTGATAAACATATTATCAATTCTATTAATAAGGCGTCTCGTTCACTTGGGTTTGTGATGCGTTTGTCTAAGTCATTTAAACTTATGAAAACCATCAAAATTATTTACTGTGCTTACGTTCGCAGCCACCTCGAGTACGCTAGCCAGATTTGGAACCCCTGCTATGATATTTACATTTCATCTATCGAAAAAATTCAGAGAAAGTTTACTCGATATTTAAATTACAAATTTAAGATTCCGAAAATGTCATATGAGGAACGCTGCGCTAAGTTTCATTTATTACCTCTTTCTAATAGACGAAAAATTGCAGACGTTAGACTATTGGTCAAAATTATTAGAAGCCTTGTAGATTGTCCCGATCTGTTAAGGAAAATTACTTTTAAAGTGCCTTCAAGAGCAGCTCGGAATAACACATACAAGCCATTCAGCATTCCTCCTGTGCACACCAACTTTAGAATGAATAGTTTTCTCATTAGAACTTGTGCGGTCATTAATAAAGCTGACGCCAGTTTAGACATATTTTTCAGTAGCATCAATACTATCAACAAATTATTTCAAAGCACTGATTGATTACTAACATTACTATAGGTTGTTAAATTTTTATTTACTCGGCACCTAACACCTCAATATTGTGATCTTTTATGAGTCAATATTAGTTACTAAATGTGGTAGCTTGTCAATAGCTTTTTGTCAATATGTTTAATTGTTAATTTTATGTTAAAGCTGTTAGCTATCCTAAGAAATAAAAATAAAATAAAATAAAATAAAATAAAATAAAATTCTATACTAAGGTCCGGTTGCTCGAGGCTTGGTTACGTTAACTTTAGGGTTAAATTATGGTTAAAGTAAAATTAACCGGGCGGTCAAATTTAAAAGCGTTGTTGAAGAAGCGGTTACTTTAACGAGCAGTCAAATTACACATTTAACGGCGGTCAAAATAACCGACAGGGTGGGGGTGGTTTAAATTTTGACATTAGTAATTAAGGGGAGGTTAATGAAATAGTACAGCCAACACTTTTAATATTTTTCTTTGACCGAGGTCAAAATTGACAACGGTTAAATTTTAACTTTAACTTTACTGTAATTTACGAGTAACCGGACCTAAATGCGCTTGAAAAAGGTGTAGTGATGCTAACAGAGCGCTTTCTAGTAGTTATAGTTATAGATATTTCGATTCCGAATACTGCCGTCACCACATTTGGTATTCGACCCTAAGCAACAGTCATTGGATTTAAATTCGGACGGCAGTGGTAGTACTTACGATCTTGTTACATGGAAAGCTCAGACGGTCGGCCGACACTAGAACAGCGAATCGTATTTCGTCATGTCTTCATCTCTGTCTTACTAACGCAAATAGAAGAAATGGTTGCGCGGCAAGGAATATTGCAATATTTTAGTATAAATAATGAAATTATGATCGTTTCAGTACATGTTTGACTTTAAATTAATTGTGCAATTATATTTATTTTCAATGCTGACGAAAATGGGTTTATATGATCGAAGTATAAAACTGTAGGACGGTTAGAGTTGTACAAATCTGGTTATAAGATATGTATTTCTTTATACCTTTATCTAGATTCGTATAGTTTCAGAAACACGATTTTATGATTTTGACTCGACTCTTTTTATTTTCGAAAATATCTCAAAAAAATTCGAAATTTCAAGATTACTCTAAAATGGGGTTACTTATACTATTGGAAATTGGTTTAATTAGTGGACACCAATAATATTTAGAATCGTGTAGAAGCATTTTAAAAAAGTCGCTGTAGTTTTTAATACGAAGTGATTTTGTGTTTTTTTTGCCTTATCTGCAAAATCGGTCTCGCTCCCGCGCGCGTTGTTTTCTCATTGCTATCTCGCTTCAGCATAATTTTTCCGAGTATCGCCTTAAAGTGTTGGGTTATTCACCTTCAGTTACGTTAACCGTTGGTTAGTTAACGCACGTGATTGGCTAACCAACCAACTAACCGATGGTTAAACAACGGTTAAAGCAACCGACTGTTGGTGAATCAGACCTAAATGGAGAGCAGGCGGATTTCGGAATAAACCATAGCCTCCTTAAACCAATACCTAGCAGGGGGCGTCTTATTTACCCTTGTTCCCAGTCGTCACCACTGGCTTCGTTGCCACTGGGGACAAACGAGAAAAAAAATACCATTTGTTGCCAGTGGTGACGAAAGGGAAAATGAAATATTAGCTGTCACCAGTGGTCACGATCGGAATAAAAGAAAATCCCAATCGTTTCCAGTGGTGACGCTTGAGATTAGGAATTCCCGATTATTGTCAGTTGTAGAATAACATCGTGTGAAAATTATGATGATAGTTGAACATACTGTCCCATCGCCGCGTTTATACCTGTTTTATTTCTTTAAATATAAAATTCACCAATTTTGTTCGAGATTAAAGAAAAACCTAACATTATTTCTACGTAGGTACTTACATTCGCTGCAATTAAATTCTTCAAATACTGAAACGAAATATAGACTATATCAATGTGGGTAGGTACACGTCACAGGTTTTGTACAAGTCGGTAGGACGCGCGACAGAGGCTGCGTTTTTCATGAAACGAATCCAATTATTTACATTTTCGTAATTTTCTGTTCAGCCCTTATACGCTTCGCGAGCGCTAATACAGAAAGTATGCACGATTATATTTGTACTTGTAGGTTCCGTACCAAACAATATCAAGCAAAAAATTAATAAAACAACTACGAGCAATTATGTTAAGTAATCTGATTTAAATTTCATAAAAAAGTGAAAGACAAAAACAACCACGAATTTTGATGAATTTTATGTTTTCCGGGTCAAATTCGAGTTAGACTTAAAAGCCACTAAAATGAAAACTCCCTTTATTCCAAAACGTGGAATAAAATAGTCCTGATTTAATGCTGGTATTAAACTGGTGCTGTCACTTTCATTTTTCAAATGAAAGACAGAATTAGCATCAGTTTTAAACCAGGGTGCTTACCATCAAGATCTGCTTCGCTTATTCGTACCACGACAGCTTAATATCAATGACAGCGATTCAGTGACCGATCAATGACATTTCACAGCCGCTTAGCTGTCAGGAACTCTTATTTGACTTATAACCCGGTCGATTTAACATGTCACCTGCAGGTTATACCCGTCCCTCTCACTCTCCGGGCATGACAGAATCGAGTGAAAGAGACGGGTAGAAGAAAAAGGACACAAATCGTTCGGTCATTAACATTTAGCAATTCATTTGCGATCCAGTTTTTAGAAGGTCAGAGTACGAAAGAAAACAATTCATTTTAGGAACCTATTCTGCATCGCGCTATTTTTGAATCGCTGTCTTAAAGTTGATGGTAGGCACCCTGGTCTAACTTTATTATAATTTTTACTGTTTTGCATTCACAATGCAATTTTTATTACTGAAAAATGGAAAATGAAGTATTTAGAAAAACGACTCCGTGCTTAGTGGTTAGAGCAGTCGCCCGGAAAGCGAAAGGTCGTGGGTTCGAGTCCCATCGGAACTGATTGTGAGACGGGTCGATTTTTCTAAATACCTACTTCATTTTCCATTTTTCAGGTCTAACTTTAGTCCACGTTTTGGAATAAGGGGGATAATGTTTGGCTAGGTTAGGCTAACCTAACTTCAGTTCTAAAACTGTGGCAAAAAAACCGCGAGTGTGCCACGGCAGCGGCCGATGAAGCGCCACAATATCATTAGCAAAGAAAAATGGTGGGTTGTTAGTGCACCCCTTTTGCTACACCCATACCAGCATTCATTTTATTTAATCTATGTGAATAAAAAAAATGTCTTTGACTTTACCCTTGACGCAGAAGCGAGTATCATCAAGGCCCGTGGTATCGCCAACGACCTTGGGCATAGAAGCGTGGCCTAATTTTCCCGCCCCGCTACCCGCACCAAAACAGCTTAAACACACGTTTCGTCAAAACTATGTATTATTTTAGAACGAATAATGCTCAGTTTTAAGTGAAATAAGTTAGCAATCTTTTCCTGAAAGAAACGTGAAAATGTCACTTGTAGTTTAGAAGCAGTAGCGTATTTCAAGTTGAAAACAGCTTCATTTCAATGTTTTTTTAAATAGTAACTATCTTAAAGACTATGTTTTTTTAAAATGCTCAGATTGAAGTTTATATTATTATATCAATATTTAATATGTATTCATTCTGGATTCATCAGTAGGCTAATTTATGAGTTTTAGGGCCTCAAAAATGATCGTTTCACGACTCCATGCGCCTTATTAAAGGCGTGATTTTACAGTGCGTTAACCATAAGACAAAGAAAGACGAGTGAAGAAATGGAATTCAGTGAACGGTGCTATAGACTCGGTTATGTTATGAGTAGCCAAATCGTATCTGAAAAGGGGCGAATAGCTATTCAGTGCTGGTGCCGACACTGATGTATGGAAGTGAGTCTTGGGTATGGCAGAAGAAGAATGAAATCAGAATAAATGCGGTAGAGATGCGATCGATGAGGAAAAAATGTGGAGTTAAATTGACTGATAGAGTGAGCAATGATGTGATTCGTGAAAGGTGTGGGCTGAAAGATGATGTAGTGACAAGAATTGAGAAAGGAATGCTCCGGTGGTTTGGTCACTTGAGAGAGAGAGGGTGAATGAAAGGCGAATCATGAAAGAGATATATTGTGCGAATGTGGAAGGACCGGTTGCGGAAGGGCGTCCCAGAAAAACCTACATGGACCAAGTAAGAGGTTTAATAAAAAAGACTGGTGTACCTATTCGGTGACAAAAACCGCCGGGCATGTATGAAAAGATTGATGGATGTGAATGAAGCGAAAGAAGTGTGCAAGGATGTAGCAGGTGGCGATCCATAGTCTCTGCCTACCCCCGTGGGAAATAGGCGTGAGTATATGTATGTACGTACCTACGTATGTTTTACAATCAGGCTGAATATTTTGATGCAAATAATACGTAAATTAGATTTAAAAAGACGTAAAATTTTAATTTGGTAAGTTCTTTATAGCTTAGGTAACCTCTTTGTTTTATTATTATGTTGCATATCCGTTAATGGTATTACTGTTGTGTCTTTGTTATGCATTATCATCAGCATGTAAGTACACAGTATTAGCAATAAACGATAAACTATTCTATAATTATTATGACTTAATGAGTATAACTTATGAGTTGAGTCAGCAAAGCTCTACAAATTTTCAGCAAAGTGAAAGAGACAGGTACCAATTTTTAACCGACTTCAAAAATTGAAAAGGAGGAGGTTATCTATTCGTCGCGTATTTTTTTTTAAATGTATGTACACAGATTACTCGAAGACGGCTGAACCGATTGAAATGATTCAAACGTTGTAACATCAGGTTTGTTCCCAAGTTGGTCCCATTTTTTGAAATTTTGAAATCGGTTTAGTAGTTTTCAGGGAATCTTGAAAATACTGTCGTTTTCGTTACCACTTTATGTGAATTCATAACGTATCTTTAGGCATAACTTCTTTGTTTATAAACCGATTTAGATGATTTTTGTTTTGTTGAAAAAAATATTTTTATAAAAAAATACAACCGCCTTCAAAAAAATGACATCAAAAAGTAAAAAATAATCCCTCACCAAATAACGTAAGTTCTTTTCTTCTTTGTGATGAAGGCTAAGTGCTACCCCGTTGTGAATAAATAAATAAAATAATAACAATAAATTGTAGGTACATGTTTTACGCCCGACTTCAAAGTACTTACGTTACTTATTCTATAACAAAGCTTACTGGTAACAAAAGGGGAAACTTTCTTCCAGGTTGAAAAAAATGTTTACTATTTAACAGCTCAATGGCTTTCCTTGGTCAAAAAGGTCAGTGCAGTGTAACAATTTTATGGAAAGAAGGTTAAACAAAGTTCAGTAAGTCGGAAAATTCAGGGCCAAGAAAAGGATATCCGTCCTTTCAATTTTGTCGGTCAAGCTCGAGAAAAAGGTCACATGAGATAAATACGCGCCAACTTACGGACATGTGTGTAAATATTTAAAGCGTTTTTTAAAACGCTTTTATTAGCTTCACCTGTAACTAACTAACTAAGTCACAATGTAAGAAAATCTTGGAATTCAGTTTTAGCCTACTTCTAATTTTCGTATTGATTTGACAAGTTTATAGGAATCCGATGACAATACAATAATTTGCTACCATCGAGCTGATCTGATGATGGAGTCAAGAGGTGGGCAATAGAACTCTTAAATAGCTGCTATGAAAGCCTTCGAGTTCGGGCTCATTTGTTTTGTTCTGATGATTTATTGTTGTCACTAACGTTATTATTTTAGACAAATGACGCCATATCCTTTTACTGTTAGTAATTTTTTTAATTTATATTAATATAGCTACATTTACTTCATTTTTATGCCAGTGTTACGGACATTTCAACGAACGTACAAAGGTCAACGTCTTGGAATAAATCCTGATGTTGTAGAATTTTAGTGATAACAAAAAAAATACAATAACAAATTCATCATCATCCGTACGACGCCCACTGCTAGACATAGGCCTCCCCCAAGGATCTCCACAATGATCGATCCTGCGCTACCTTATACCTATCCTTCACCAGATAACTTCCTCTTTTTTTACTAAATCAAAATAAAAATACTGCATTTTTATTTCCGTTTCCACCGTGGAACCCTAAAAGGAGCAGGTATAAGATTTTTTCGCGAACCGCCTCAGATCTCGGATTCCATGTAACAGGTACAAATTATTCCAGTCGTTATTGAGCCGCGTCACTTATTTTTATAATTTAACGGAAAGAAAAATGATATTTTTATTATTCGGTAAAGGAAAATAATTTCATTTTTTTCTTCCTGAGATTTTATCAAGCGAAATTTCTGTATTAGGTTTGGAATATGTTATAATTGCAGGAAAGTAAGAATCTAGGCATTACTTCTAAGTAGGTACTAAATAAATACAAAAAAATAATCTTTAATTGATTTAAGATTAAGAAATCTTTGTTGTCCTACTTTGAGCTAAAAAATTTGTTACAAATTCATTAAAACACATTTTAAAATCGTTTGTTTTGTTACATGCTATAAGTTAGTGAAAAACTAATATCGATAAAAATGATGTATTACCTATTATTTAAGGCGATACTCGGAAAAATCGTGCTGAAGCGAGATAGCGATTAGAAAACGACGCACGCGGGAGCGAGACCGATTTTGCAGATTAGGCAAAAAAAACACAAAATCACTTCGTATTAAAAAACTATAGCGATTTTTTTAAAATGCTTCTATACGACCCTTAATATTATTGGTGTCCACTAATTAAACCAATTTCCAATAGTATTTGTAATCTTGAATTTTCGTAATTTTTAGAGGTCTTTTCGAAAATAAAAAGTGTTAAGGCAAAATCATAAAATCGTGTTTCTGAAACTATACGAATCTAGATAAAGGTATAAAGAAATATATATCTTATGTAACAACTCTAACCGTCCTATACTTTTATATCAAAAGTCCATATTTTTCCGAGTAGCGCCTTAACTTGAATTCCAGACAAGAATCGGCCCACTAAGGTACCTATATAACTAGCCTTCCGCCCGTAGCTTCGCCCGCGAGGACTACACGACGTTATACGTCACTCTCGGATAGTTTGGGATCTGCTAAACTATCCCCATGCCAAAAATCACGTCAATCCGATTTCCCGGACAAACACACAAACAAACAATCGAACTTTTACATCTTTAATATTAAGTTTGGATTTTTTCCGCAAAAAAGTCAGTCTATCCTATATCAACGTTTAGGTCTAAGCCAAATATAAGACCAGAACATTTATCTGGCTCGAAGAACTAAACAACTTGCTCCATTTATTTCAATAACTTTGGTATTATATTGCTGTGAAAAAATAAGTTCGTAGTAGAAGAATATTAAAGGTATTTACTTACATTATGAAGAAATTTATAAGAAACCAGTTTCGAGGTAGGTACACGAAAATTCGTGGGAATATTTTATGTTTTGATGTCACTTTTTTATTTCCGGGACGAACATCTTTTGTTGAGATAGCATTGTGAATTTATTATAGGCAACTGTAACGCCAGAAGTGACTTATGCGAAATTACTAGTTTGGGGCTGTAAGTACATGATAAAGAATGGTAAACATATCGAGACTCCTTTTCTTTTCTTATATTATGGTTGGTAGCTGCACCTTTCAGCAGATGTGACCGATAGTTGTTGCTCGGCTCATCGTTTGCAGCAGCGTCCAATATAATATGAATGACATCATGGACCGTACTCTGAAACGCACATCCGAAACTTCGGTTAGCCCCGCCCCTTTCACTCGATTCTGTCATGACTGGAGCGTGAGAGCGTTTCAGAGTAGGCCCTTAGTCGCTGTCCCAAAGTTGCGTGTCTATCGGTTTTTTAACCCCCGACGCAAAGAGAGGGGTGTTATAAGGTGTTATAAATGACGTATGTGTGTATCTGTCTGTCTGTCTGAGACAACGTAGCTCCTAACCGACAGGACCGATTTTGAAGCGATTTTTATAATTGAAAGCTAAATTAATTGGGATGGTTCTTAGCTACGTTTGATGAAAATCCATCCGGCCATTTATGGAGATGATTAACTGCCTGCCGAAACGGTGAAAGATACAGAAGTGGTGCTTTGGCTAATAGTAGATTGTTAAGTAAGGGCTGTATGGCACCCATAACAGTCGAGTGTTTTGGCGCACGAACGAAGTGAGGGCGCCGATAGTTCGAGACTGTTATGGGTCCATACACCCGAAGTAAATACTCTACTTTTCATTTCGAATATGAGGGAAGTAAAAATAAAGAGAAATATTCTAAAAAATATTTTTCCTATGGCCGCGGAATTTTCGATAGACTCGAATTCTCATAACTTTTTCGTTCATTTTCTCGATTTTAGGGAAGGCAAGGGAAACTAAGTCCATACAGCCATGTTTAGTGTTTGACCCGTACTCTATGCAATTCTATGGAATTAATAGCCCGATTTTTTATGTTACAAATAACTTATTGGGTTTAATCTGTTTCTAAAAACGCATATTATTAAAAGAACAATGTTTTAGATAATAATAATTTCTCTTTTTGTATGGTGTCTACGATTTTAGTTTTTTTATATATATTAGCAAAGCTGGCTGTATAGGCTTCTGTGCCTTTGCCCACATACCTTTGGTAAATAAATGTCCAGAGATTATAGATCATTTTTGTACATAAGTACTCTTTAATTTACAGATTTTGACATGACCCCTCCTGTTCCTTTTTTAAATTTCATTACAGCCCTAGGGCCGCCACATACTACTTTCAACCCGCATTTTAGACAAGTTATGAGTTACTTTCAGAATATGAGACATGAAAAATAATGTACACCCTTGACCCTAGGCAAGGTGCAATAAAAATGGCAGCAAAAAAATGACTGTCTGTCTGTACTTATATTCGTCGTGCCTAACCGCATCAAGCGATTTCAATGCGGTTTTTTTAATTTTGTGTGTAATTTAAAAAGGATGAAATAAAAATAAAATTTTACTTATAGAGATTATTTTTTTACTTTTTTGAGGTTTTTTTGTCGGGGATTTTAAAATTTTTATTTTTATTATAGAATACACTTTGGGGAGTGTGCGAGAGAACTGCACGACCTTGTGAACTTGCTCCCCCAGCCCCTTTCCACCATCGGGGAACCAGACGCAGGCTCGCTTATCACCCTTACGTTGTTGACACTCCACCGGTCCACACTAAACGCTTCGCAGATTTTTTTCTTATGCGAACCGCTAAGGAATGGAATGCGTTGCCTGCCTATGTGTTCCTCGATAACTACAACCTTGGTCTCTTGAAGGCCAGAGTGAACAGGCATCTCCTGGGCAAGCATGCAACATCTTAGACCACATCCTGGTAATAAACAAGATGGTGATCAAATGCCTGCCCGGTTTTATAAAAAAAAAATTGCTTTACAAAATTATTCGATTGTGCATGCAAGCGGAAGACCGCTTACGAAAGAAGAGCCCTTTTCGACCAAAGAATAGACAACTAGAGCCACATTCTGATGCCAATTTTTATGAAACTATTAAGAACTAAAACTTCAGTTATAAATGAAAATTATTAACTATGACTAAACTATTGAATATTTTTAATTGTTTTTTTTGTATGTAAGGCAGACTGGGATCAAATAGAAACATAAAACTTGTGTCAAAGATATACTTAATATATTTATATCGAAAGAACATTAAATAACAACTGTGTTATTGCCGAGGACTTTTATAACTTTTCCTCTGTTCGTTTGTAGCTGTTTAAATATTGATGGCGCGATACTGAGCCATAAGAGCGATGATCGCAGAGAACAGCAGACGTATCATTTATCAACGTGGGATTGGTCCGCTCAGGTGTCCGAGCTTGTCCAGAGGGCTATTATTCAAAACAACGCCATCTGTCTTCGAGAGAGAGAACCATCGCTTGAGCGATGACGCCTAGCAACGAATGTGACAAATCAAATTTCAGAAAAGTACCTAACTTTTTAGATTAAACGTTAAAAGTTGCTCTTTTATGGAAACTGTAAGCGTTGCTAAAGGGATTTCAACAAGAAGTGACTCTTGATATTCGTTTGGTTGGACGCAGATTTGAGCCGAAAACAAATTATCGGACGCGGCTGACAGCTGCGACTGATAAGTGTGCACTCTTTTGGGACGTTTTGCTTCGGCTTACAAAAACATCCAGCGCACCAGATTGCTATCGGACGTCCGAAGACGTCATTTAGGCGGTGGTCTGCAACAAACGCCGTAGGTCGCGTCCGGCGTGACGCTGTGCGCGACGTCCGAATGCTTACTATGGAAATGCACTGTAGTGGTCTCTCTCACACGCCAGACGCGGCGCACGAACGCCGTGCGCCGCGTCTGTAGGTCGTACGCTGCCTAGGCAGTCATTTCGGAGCATTCTTGCGTACGGAGACGTCGCGTTTTTGATCAAATTACTATGCGCAAAATGTAATTTACTACAAATTAACAAATTACAATTACAAATTGTAATTGGCGACTTCAATTACAAATTACTTGAAACTAGCCTGTGCCCGCGACTTCGTCTGCGTGGAATTTAACAAAAAAGTTATTTAGTTTATTTAGTGTTTTTTCGTTGTTGCATTTTTATTAGAATTATTATTTACTAGCTTTTCGCCCGCGGCTTCGCCCGCGTGGACTACACTACCTTATCCCGCGGGAATGTGATATTTTTCCGGGATAAGAAGTAGCCTATGGTCCTCTCCAGTCCAGGCTACAAAGTATCTGTGTCTTAAATATTTAATCGCATAGTTAGTACTTACCTACTTTTTTTTAGAGTTTTAGGTAAAAAAAACATAAAAAATAACATTTGTAAAATAACATCATCATCCTCCTCCTCTTCTAGAAGAACTCTTAAAATTGTTTGTTCATCCATATTTTACTTCACGTTCATTCGCATTGAGCGCGTGCGAGAAACTGATCATAGTTTGCGTTGAGAGCCGCGTCTGAGAGTGACCATCGCGGGTTTACGCTGTCGGCCGCGTCCACTCAGTAGACGGCGGACGCGACCTACGGCGTTTGTTGCAGACCAGCGCCTAAGGGCGTTTGTGCACTACCACTGAATTTTACCGATCCGGAAAAAAACGGATGCTTGTATTTGAATAATTAATCATTTATATTAGTAATTAATTAAATACAAGCATCGCTTTTTTTCCGGATCGGTAAAATCCAGTGGTAGTGCACAAACGGCCTAAGGGCGTTTGTGCACTACACTGAATTTTACCGATCCGGCGATCCGGTTTTTTTCGGACCGATATGGCAGCAATGAAAAACATATGGGCGCTTGTGCACCACACTGAATTTTACCGTCCGTCATTTTACTTTTCCCCATTCCGGACCGTTTTTTTCCGTTCCGAGATGACGGCAATGAAAAACATATGTACGCTTGTGCACTACACTGAATTTTACCGTCCGGAAAAAAACGGATGGTTGTATTTTAATCATAAATCACTACATAGTATAAAACAAAGTCGCTTCCCGTCTGTCTGTCCCTATATATGCTTAAATCTTTAAAACTACGAAACAGATTTTCATGCGGTTTTCACTAATAGGTAGCGTGGTTCTTCAGGAAGGTTTTAATATATAATTTATGAAAGTTTTGTGTAAATTGGTTGAAATATAACGATAATTGTCAAAAGTGCCGGCAAACGGCAAGCCGCCCGGGAGCTTTCAGCAAGAACCCTGCCTTATCCTTTCGAGGTTTAAAAAAATAATGCATGTTGGGATATTCCTCTTCTATAGATCTAAAAAAAAGTCCGCGATAGCATATGTCTATCTTTTAAGGATAGCTTAATATAGCCATTATTATCTCTTAAGAAATGGTTACGAACAATGCGGTAATTTGGAAAGCTATTTAAACGGATACAGTATTAACCCTTATCAATCTAAATACGTTAGTTACTTTAAGCATTTCATGCACATTATTTTACTCTTTTACACCATATAATTTAAATGAATATCTTAGGAGTTATCGCAAATAAATTAACGCACGCCAAAATAAATTCAAGCGCCTTTCTCGCCAATAACACGTAATATTATATCTAGCACCAAAAATATGGTTTTTGAAATTATTGTTTGTCTGTCTGTCTGTCTGTTGTCCGTGTTTCACGCAAAAACTACTAAGCGGATTTTGATGAAACTTTTTTTGTTATATAGCTAGCTGTAGACATTCGATAGTAGTTAAAAAATAATTTTTCATCCTGCCTCAATTAATTGTGATTTCGGTAAAATGACCCTGTCAGGTACCTTTCACTGATAAGAGGATGAACCCAAAATTCTTTCTGTCTTCTACATCTTCGTACATAATAAAGCAATAAAGCAAGTAATTGCTGACGTTCCAAGGAACTCATTATTCCTCTCGTTTAAAACGCGTCCGTAGAGTGTCGTATCAAAGAGATCACTGCGCTGCCCCGGCCAGTAAAAAACCGGACAAGTGCACAAGCCAATCATCCGTGTTTTTCATGCCACGCCGGTCCGTAAAAACACGGACCGCCGGATCGGTAAATAGGGCGTTTGTGCACTACCACTGAATTTTACCGATCCGGAAAAAATCGGATGCTTGTATTTTAATAATTAATCATTTATATTAGTAATTAATTAAATACAAGCATCCGTTTTTTTCCGGATCGGTAAAATTCAGTGGTAGTGCACAAACGCCCTAAGTCTATGGTTGCGGCCGCGACTGACGTCTGCACACCTCAGTGTATTTTAATAGTCCAGATACCTATAAGTCGCGGCTTTCAGCCGCGTCCTTAAGCCGCGTCCAATAATTTGTTTCCAGCTTTATATACAAGTCGATAATATTATAGGTCTGCAAAGATGAGGGGCTTTTGCACAGAACAAGAAAAAAATCTTTCCGTATTCTGTGGGCTTTTGTTTGCCCAAATAGCCTAAAAGTGGCTGCGGCAAACGAAGTTTATTCTGCACATGAAGTTCTAGTAACTCCTCATGACTCCTCACTAGATCTTCACGAATGGAATAACAGTCGCAGGCGCTGAGTTTGCGGCAAAAATAACCACTGTATGTAATGTACCTACCTTACATTATATCGCCCGACAAAATTCATCGTCTGCGCAGACTTTATGTCTCCTTATATCATAATAATAACAAACAAAGCTTATTTCGCTGTGCTAAACGAAATGATATCTAATCTGAGTTATTAATATTTCGAAAACACTAATTACAGTGGGTGGCCAAATTATTAGGGACAGTTCTCATATTTATGTAATTTATAGTTTGTTATATTAGTTTCTGTAAATTATATTGTTTTTTAAAGTTTATTTTGTTTGATATTGCTACAGGTATATTTATTATTGTTTTTGGCAAGTGGCTACACAGGATATGCGATTCATCTGTCGATAATGTGACATTTCTCCCCATATAGATATTTTTTCAAAAAAGCGCGGTTTTGTAGTGTTTTTGTTTGTTATATTTTTTATTAGTTTTAACCAACTTTCGTGTCTTAAATACCCATATAAGGTAAGTAATTGTTCATAAAACAACATTCATGCTGTTTTGTCTGTGAATTTACATTGTATTAATGTCTTCTTGACGCGATAACTTTAATTTTATAGTTTTTTAGAAAAGTTAAGGCTGGATTGTCTCCAAGAAAATGTAGAGAGATACAAACGTTGTCACAGCATTCTACACATTCCCAAAGAGACATAGCAGCTATTGCTGGGGTTTCAAAGTCTGCCGTTAATATAATGAAAACTAAAATTTACAACAGAAAACCTCTAGAAGCAAATCGCGATGGCAAATGTGGCAGGAAAAGGATCACCACTCTTCATACTGATAGAAAAATCAGAGACATCTGCCTCAAAAATCATAAAAAGAGCGTTGCTCGTTTGACCATGATGATGAACGACGATGGTGTAAATATTTCGGAAAGGACAATACGGAGGCGGTTGGTCGAACAGAATCTGATGGGTCGGCGACCTACCAAAAAACCACGCCTAACCGATCCTATGAAAAAGAAAATACTGCACTGGACTAGACAACATCAAAATATAACTCTTGCAGGTTAGAGTCGAATAATTAAAACTTTTTTGAGTAGTTTAAATAGATCTTTAACGATTTTCTTCTATAATTTTTTGTAATTTTACAGGTGTGTTTTCCGACGAGTCAACATTTTAAGTTTTGGTTGACAAAAGTTCTTTTGTGAGACGACGACGCCCTGGGAAAAAAATCCATGCAGATTGCCTAGTGGAGAGTGGAGAGGGTTAAACACCCGGTTAGTGTCATGGTGTAGTCTGGCATCTCAACCAAAGGCATGGGGCGCCTATACATTGTAGAAAGGACCATGAACCAAGACCAGTACAAGCAATTCATAGAAACTCACCTACTGCCGTAGGTTTTTTAATGGTTACCTGATAACTACTACATCTTTATGCATGACTTTACATCGTGCCATAAAGCCAGAAGTGTGATTGCATTCTTGGATAATAGAAATTTCTCTGTTTTGCCACGACCTGGGAAATCGCCAGAAATAAACCCCATAGAGAACATGTGGGAACTCACCAGACGGGTGATGGCGAAAGAACTAATTTACACCAAGCGGCAGTTGATAGAAACTATCATCCGAGAATGAAAAAACAACCCCACACTAGAGGAAAATGCAAGAGCATTGCAGCAAAAGGCGGAATTACAAAATACATATTAAAACTTACTTTAGTCACGTCTATCAGTATAATTACTACTTATACGAAGAAAATATAACAGTTTTGTATATTTATTTTTAGTTTTTATGATCTCAATAGAATACAAAATCATTAAAAAAATACATAAGACACCTACAACCAATCATTTGTTACAGAAATTCAACTGAACTGTAAAAATAAAAAATCTCAGTACCTACTGTCCCTAATAATTTGGCCACCTATGGTACACTCAAGGACAAATTCGGTCAACCAGTACTTCTTACTTCTTTCCGTGAGGGTGGAGCTTCGCCATTCACGTGCAGACCTTCTTACTATTTGGTTATGTGTTAAACTCGGGAAGTACAATGCATAAAAAATTACGGATACGGATTGCAAGTGAACAGGGAGACGCCAGCCATACGAAAAAAAAGTGTGTTTCACCTGTCCCTTATAGCCGCTACACACGCTCCTATCCGACCGCCGATTTGGTGCGGGCGAACTTCACTGCAGATCTGATCCGCGCCTACACACGTTGAAACCAAATCTGCCGCACCAAATCGGTCGGCGCTACACACGTTCCGATTTGGTCTGGCCGACCTCTAGCCGTTGTTGCAGTGTTGCCAGCCACTGGTAATCTCCCAATATTAATATTATTTATAAATACTGAAAACATTGATTTGCTTGCAATAGATAGATAAAAAGAAAATGATTTTCGGTTTTTAATGTTTTATTATTTTAAAGAATTCATTTTCATATTTTTTTTATTTTCTGTTAATTTCATTAAAATACTAGAACATGCTAAATATTTATTAAAGCAGCACTTATTGATGAGGTGATATGCCTTTATTATTTTTTTCGTTACCATTCTTATTATTTAAAGTACCAGAAAAACGAGCTTTAAGATATGAAAAGAGGAATCATTTTTTGTTAAGGTGCTGATAAACTAAGAGCATTTTTGCGAATGTTAAATTACAGAAAAATAAACGAGAGCGTTTTGGCGAGCATTCTATCGAGCGTTCTTGCGAGCATTCTAACGAAAGGCCAATGTGTTTCGAACTTTTTGGTGAGCCGAGCTTCTGTCATTGTTTTAAATTAAGGATATTTTTTGACGAGCATCGACTAGAGCGTTCGCTAGAAAGATATTAAAAATATTCGTTGCGATGTTTGGCTCTATGCTTGGCTTTGTTCGTTGTTCAGTTCGACAAAAACGGCGAATGCTCGATGTTCTGTTACAAGTGAATACTCTAATTTATCAGCACCTTAAGGTACTGTTTCATCGCGATCAATGAGATTTGAAACCTCATTCCTATCTATCTTTCAAAAGGTGGATCCTCTTTTCGTTTATACGTAAGGTCACTCGTTAACATGACCAACGACGGATTTCTTTATGCGAAGCCTAAGCGTTAAGGAACATTTGTAATAATGTAGTACATTGTTTTTACTAGGTTTTTCCTTCCAGGTAATGCCAAGTCATTTATTAAACCCTTACCCATTGAAAAAATATTCATGATAATATTTTGAGTCAGCATATTTTTAACAGACCCTTTTTTTCTCTGAAGCTGACTAAGCACATTCTGGGAAGAACGTACATTGTCTGATGTCTAAAAACGTGTCTAGTGCGAGTGGCGTTATTAAATTTAAGTAATTAATTCAACCCCTCATTATTACAAAAAATGCCTTTAAACATGTTTGTATAAATATTGTAACGTTTTTGTCATTTAGCACGGAAAAAAATAAAAAAAAGTCTTTTTAAATTTGTTGATTATTCATAACCAGCACGCGTAGCATAATCTTTATATTGATACAAAATATAACAAAATAATAGTAGAACGATCATTATTTTTTACAACTATCACGATGAATTGCTAAACCTTCATGATTACCCCTAGTGTAAGTTTTTATGTCAAGCAAACGCCAACTATTTCGATTCCGTATTTATGTCAATTTGTATGAAAACTATATAAGCACGCTACTCGCCGCTAGAGGCGCTACTACAGTTTTCATACAAATTGACATAAATACGGAATCGAAATAGTTTGCGTTTTTTGACATAAAAACTTACACTAGGGGCACTGATAGAGATATGATGTATCCGAACGCCAAAAAAAGACAAAAAAATATATAAAATAGGGAGTTTTTTTTCTAGGTACTTTTAGTTGTTTTTATTGCTTTTCTTATAGAGGGGGATGAAAAGCAGAGTTACTCGGCTGCAAAGTTATTTTCACCACGGGCGACGAATATTAAATACCTCGCTGCGTTCAGGATTCTAGAATCCTTCACTGCGCTCTTGATTCAAAATAGCGCCCTCGCCGTAAAAATACTATTTTTCTCCCTTGTAATACAATCTACTATTGTTATAAAAAGAGCCTCTCTATATAAATAAAAAACCACATCAAAAAAGTAAGAAATAATTCCTCACCAAATAAATAACGTAAGTACTTTGAAGTCGGGCGTGAAACATGTACAATTTCTTGTTGTTTTTGTTAAAACCCGCCCGACTTCAAAGTACTTACGTTATTTATTTGGTGAGGAATTATTTCTTACTTTTTTGATGTGGTTTTTTTGAAGGCGGTTTTATTTTTTTATAAAAATAATTTTTATTTCACTCTTTTTAGTGCATCGTGCAGGCAATTTACGTGTTTTCTGGTAAATAGGTATGTGATCAAACTCAAAACCTCCTTTTTCGAAGTCGGTTAAAATACCTTGAGGTATCCCCTTTTTAACAAAACAAGAATCATCTAAATCGGTTTATAAACAAAGGAGTTATGCCTAAAGATACGTATTAAATTCACATAACGTGGTAACGAAAACGACAGTATTTTCAAGATTTCCTGAAAACTAATGAACCGATTTCAAAATTTCAAAAAATGGGACCAACTTGGAAACCAACCTGATGTAATAACGTTTGAACCATTTCAATCGGTTCAGCCGTTTTCGTGTAATCGGTGGACATACATAAAAAAAAAAAAAAAAAAAAACATACATACAGACGAATAGAGAACCTCCTCCTTTTTGATTTAGAAGTCGGTTAAAAAATGAAGACAGCTAGCCGAACGGAATTAGGAATCCTAGTACAAGTGCAACCAACCTATACAGGGTGTTAGGGGCACTGTTGCAAAAACTTTAACCACGGCTTCAGGCCATCATGCTGAACAACGCACAGCAAGAATTTTATGTGGGAAGTGAAAAAAATATTTCGACTCTCCATTAGTTGCTAAATTTGTATGAAAAGTCGATTTTTTTTATTTTCCGACAAAAATTCTTGCTGTACGTTGTTCAGCATGATGTCCTGAACCCATGGTTCAAGTTTTTGCACGGTGCCCCTAACGCCCTGTAGAAAAGCAGCCATCAATTACGTATTGATTATCCATTGCATAAATTTAAATGTTACATTAAAGAGTCGCTGATGAGCAAAGGATACTATAAAGTAGACGATTATTTGAATGACCGCAATGCATGGTCATGATGTAACACATAACATAATCACTGTTTAATATGATGTATTTTTATACTAAGCAATTGTTGTATTAGTAACGATATGTTTTTTTTTGTAAATGTCGTTACCTAACTAAGAAACGCTGGCAAGTTTCTTGCGCCCATTCTTCTTGTCAGTTAAAAAAGTCTTGAATGGGTGGTAGAAAAATATTGACGATTCATAAGTACATATTTATTATGTCTAAGTGAATAAAGAATATTTTTATCTTATCTTATCTTATCTTTATTGTTTTGTTTCTATTTGTCTGCTTGTCCGCTTTTCATTCTCTCGTCATTATGAGGCATTTTATGCCCTCACAACTGAAACACTGCTCGTCCTTATGGATGGATAAGGAGAATATTATCTGAATTGGTGGGTAAATTAAATCTCTCATTATGGCGTATAAGTCCATACCCGCGTACGACAAAGTCACAGCCGGTTACTAGTCTAACAATAAAAGTATTCATCTAAAGATCTAGCTAAATTAGCTTAAGTTTAGGGATTGATTAGCAACATGCCGATTTAATTTCCTTAATCGGCCGGTCGGGACGGGACCATCAGTCATACGGCCGGCGTTATACGGCCCTCGGGTCGGCACGTGTACACGAAGGGGCACATCGAGATTCCATTCTATTTGTTTTAGAGATGGGCCGGATCCTGGTTTGCCGGTAAACGGTACCCGGCTTAATTTTTGCCGAATTTGCCGGGTAACTGGCAAAATTACCCGGCATTAAAATGCCTTCACTCCACTCCACCGCTCAGAAGGACTAAAAGTTTGGAACACTTTGTTGATAATGTTGTTGGTCCAAAAGTCACAAGCAAGTGAAAATTGTGCCAGTCCAATATTTCACGTGGTGGACAAGGAAGAAAAGCTGGTAAGCACTTCGGCACTAAAGGAACATTCCCCGTAAGTACCACCTACGTTCACCATCCTAAAATCTCGGAAATGGTTTTCTTATTTATTTCACTAACGAGTAACGAGTGAAAAATGAAATGTCAAAATTGCATGAGATAAACCGCCGATTAACCTTTCAGACCCCAGATTTCCAATGTTTAAAACGTCAGAGGCCCGGATCGTGTCAAATAACAATTAAATACATAATCAAATTGATACCTAATTAATTACGCAATCAAAAGTCATTTCAATTAGAATCTTATTCTCATACAACACCGTCGAAAGATGAGTCATTTTTTTATCCGGCCTTACCCGTTATCCGGCATCATAATCCGGTATCCGGCCGGATCCTGAAAAAGTGCCGAAACCACTGGGTACCGGATCCTAGCCGGGTACCCAGTGCATCTCTAATTTGTTAAGAACTTAATTAAAATCAAAATGTTATGTTTGTTCTGAAGTCAACTGAGACAAAATTGTGGGCGGTTTGTATTTTAACAATAGGATATCTAAATTTCGCCTAAAGTCAAAGTTTAGCAACATTACCATGAGGCCGGCTTTATTTCCTTAATCGGCCGGTCGGGACAAGACCATCAGTCATACGGCCGACGTTATACGGCCCTCGGGACGGCGCACGTGTACACGGAGGGAGGGAACACAACATCGAGATTTTACGAATAAAGAACTTTATTTGTCATAAGAATTACAAAAAATTCACTTAAGTACTGAGAAACTTGTACAAATATTTAGTACTTGCTTTCCGCCCGCGGCTTCGCCCGCGTGGACTTCACGACGTTATTCCGCGGGAATATGATATGTTTTTCGGGATAAAAAGGCTACAAAGTATCTGTGTCCCAAATTTCAGCCAAATCCGTTCAGCCGTTTTGGCGTGATTGAGTAACAAACATCCAAACATCCAAACATCTAAACTTTCACATTTATAATATTATATAAGTAGGATTATCTACACAACAATAAGCGTACTTATTTAAAAAGAAACAACAAAATGTCACCATGTCGTTGGTAGTTGCATTAGTATGGTTGCGACTACCACCAACTACTTACAATAATATTATACATGAGTTCGGACGGACGGAACATACATGTAGGATGCGTCAAAACTAGTCTATATCACAGATAATATAATACTATACTAGTTCTATATATAGTATTTTACTTGAATTAAAACCCAATTATAAAGTAATATACTAGTGGCTTCTCGCAGTTTTACCCGCGTGGTTCCTGTTCCCGTGGGAATATCGGGATAAAATATAGCCTATGTCACTCGGGAAGAATGTAACTTTCTACTGGTGAAAGAATTTTCAAAACCAGACATTTTTTTAAATATTTTCTCTTTACAATATTAGTATAGATTGATTTAAGTCTCAAGACGTCTTTCTACAACTGCGATACTAACTCTGTCTATGAGTAACCTTTCCACGTTTAAATCACTAAACCATTTTCGATTTTTGATGAATTTTGCAATAGAAAAGTAAAATATTAGTTTAGCATTATTTTGTTTTTTTTTAGTATATAATCCTTTCCGTTTTAAGTTTAGTGGCGATAATTGTAATATCTTAAATTTTTATTGATTTGTATCGGACATCTACAAATTAAATCAAATTAGAAATACATTGCCCCAAACCTTAACTACGAAGAAAAAAGCAAATTAGAAACCTTAAGAAAAATGCGCAGATTACAGGAACACCCATTATAATAATTGTAATTAAAGTGAAGGCAAACTTTTTGTTATGACTTCAAAACCTTGTAAAATTAATTACTTTAATGTTTTCGTTGTGAAGCATCCGAGAGAATCGCAACTTTTTGCAACTTACTATGCTGAACTGTTCCAGTTTTTCATTCATAGAAGTACATGTTATTTATCACGATTCCGAATACAAAAGGTCGTAACGATTAAGGCGCTACTTGGAAAAAGTATGGACTTTTTGATATAAAACTATAGGGCGGTTAGAGTTGTTATAAATCTGGTAATAACATATATATTTCTTTATACCTTTATCTAGAATCGTATTATTTCAGAAACACGATTTTATGATTTTGCCTCGACACTTTTTATTTTCGAAAATACCTCGAAATATACGAAATATCAAGATTATTCTTAAATGGGGTTACATATATTATTGAAAATTGGTTTAATTAGTGGACACTGATAATATTTAGGATCGTATAGAAGCATTTTTAACCGACTTCTAAATCAAAAAGGAGGAGGTTCTCTATTCGTCTGTATGTATGTTTTTTTTTTTTTTTTTGTGTATGTCCACCGATTACTCGAAGACGGCTGAACCGATAGAAATGGTTCAAACGTTATTACATCAGGTTAGTTTCCAAGTTGGTCCCATTTTTTGAAATTTTGAAATCGGTTCAGTAGTTTTCAGGAAATCTTGAAAATACTGTCGTTTTCGTTACCACTTTATGTGAATTTAATACGTATCTTTAGGCATAACTCCTTTTGCTTATTAACCGATTTAGGTGATTCTTGTTTTGTTGGAAAGGGGATACCTCAAGGTATTTTAACCGACTTCGAAAAAGGAGGTTTTGAGTTTGATCACATACCTATTTACCAGAAAACACGTAAATTGCCTGCACGATGCACTAAAAAGAGTGAAATAAAAATTATTTTTATAAAAAAATAAAACCGCCTTCTAAAAAACCACATCAAAAAAGTAAGAAATAATTCCTCACCAAATAAATAACGTAAGTACTTTGAAGTCGGGCGGGTTTTAACAAAAACAACAAAACATTGTACATGTTTCACGCCCGACTTCAAAGTACTTACGTTATTTATTTGGTGAGGAATTATTGCTTACTTTTTTGATGTGGTTTTTTAGGAGGCGGTTTTATTTTTTTATAAAAATATTTTTTTTTTAAATCGCCATAGTTTTTTAATACGAAGTGATTTTGTGTTTTTTTGCGTAATCAGCAAAATCGGTCTCGCTCCCGCGCGCGTCGTTTTCTCATTGCTATCTCGCTTTAGCATAATTTTTCCGAGTATCGCCTTAACGAAGTAGGTACCGAATAAACATAGAATGAACGAAAACAATGCGTTGTTCGATTCGAATTCGCATATCGATATATTGTCGATAACTTTTCTCCACCCAATTGCTATCGACTGACTCGTAAAATGAACTGCTCATTATTTCCAAATTTAATGATGATTGCCGCACGCGTTTCATGTAATTTCTCGATCTTAGTGAGTTTACCGGATCGGGACCAAGTGTAAAACAATATGGGGGCAATAAAGCCTAATTTATTTTCTTTCGAGACTTCTGAAGCATTTTTTGTTATTATTTACAAGGGGGTAGCATTTAGCCTTCATCACACCAGATGTTAAGTGGTGATAAGGCTGAAGATGGAAGCGCGCTACTTCCTGAATCCTCAACCACTGAGGAACTGGCTATCCTATTTCTAACTGCTGGAACACAATAATGATGAAATCATCACTGTTATGGCGTCAGACTTAGACAAGATGGTGGTAGCTAGCCAGGTGGACTAAGAACAAGTCCTACCACCAACCAAACCAAATACAATACGTACCCCCACTGGGAGTCGAAACCGGGACCTCTTGGTCTGAAATCGGTTGTGTGAACCATAAAGCCAGATTTACATTGTTCCAGTAGCTCGATCCAGTGTTACTGGATTGCGGCACTGGATTGGCACTGGATTAATGTAAACATGTTTCAATCCAGTACAGCGTCCACTAAAACATGTTTAGATTGATCCAGTGCCAATCCAGCGCCGCAATCCAGTGCCACTGGATGAAGCTACTGGATCAATTTAAATCTGGCTTTAGACCACAGAGGCGGTTAAAAAGAATGCAATGCATGCCCTTGCGACGGGACCCCGTCGGTCGTCGGCCAGTAGTACACTAGCCGGAGCGTTGGAAGTCACCGCACAGTATGGAAGATATCGTAGTCGGAGTAGTAAATAAAGATTCACTTTATGACTCGAGATTTGTTTATTTTATAGTGTAAGTAAAGTAGAAATAGGAAGAATAAGACCTGTAACAAAATGAAAAATAAATGAGTGTAAAGGTCCTAGATCTAAAACTTTGTGTACCGAGTTGGCGCAGGGGTACCCTTTCTGCGCCAGAGGTCTCGATTTCCGAACAAGACAAATATTTGTGTGCATGAACAATTGAACATGTCTATTTCTCTTGGTCTGGGTGTTTTACATGTTTAATATTATTATGTATTTACAAACAAAAAGTATATACCTACTTACCTTAATACATATTTAATCGATATCTAGTTTCCTTATCACAGTTTCTTAATGAAACTAAGACTTATGAGCTTCGATCAACAATAACACTATCTTATGAGCTAGATAATTGGTGTGGTAGTAAGAAATTTATTTATTATTATTTAATATTTTCAGGAATAGAAAGCTAATGATTTTCGCGCGTAAGCAATCTTCATTAAAATAAAAAAACTATTTCGGAATTAAACGGCACTTGGATTTTTCTAGAACTTAGCAATTATAATTATATATATCCAAGAGATATCCCATCAAACATCCTGAAAAAAACTTGCTAAATCTCGCTGGAGCTGCTTATTTCTCTACAAAAATTTATGAAATCTCTCAGTAAAGCAAAGCCAACTCTAATGTTTCTTACTGGGATTTCTTTATTATTAAAGTAAGATTTTATGTGACTTGGCCGTTGCAATAGGGTATTTTACTGTTGTTGAAATGTAGATATTTAATGATGACGTTAAAAAATATTGCAATTAAGAATACCAAATGCGAAAAAATAATTTGAATCTGTTTTATAATAAAAGAATTATAGTCTGTTTGATTTAGACTATAGCTGTCTCTTTCTAAAACGAAATCTTCTATGGCGTGACTATGACGCTACTAACCCACTGACGTCACTAAGATAGCGTCCTGTCCTTGTCTAATTATAAAGTTTGAAGTCCTATATCTTTGAAAATATTCAAGATAATTCAAAATGAAAACTTGTTTTGTGTAGCTAATATTTCGAAAAACATTTTAAAGAAATAAAAAAAAAATCAGTAAAATACCGTATTGTAGGTCTTTAGGTTTATAGGAAGTACTAGTTCTATTTTGATGATCAGTGAGCCAGTGTCGAATTTGCACAACTTTGCTTTCGTATAACTTCGGAATTACATGAGCTACAAACTTGAAATCTTGGGATCCTTATAATTTATTATACGAGTATCACGATAATTTCAGCGTTATGAACCTATCCAAAGCTTGAAAATACACTGAAATGGTTCTAGAAAAGGATGGTATGGTACGGCAGTGTTTTCTTCGCGCTCCACTTGGCGGGGCACTGCCGTGCCCCTAGATATAAGGTGTTTTCAATGTCTTTTTTTGGATTTTCCCGACATCTCTGCGCCTTTTCAGAGGCTGTACTTGTTCGCAATTTTCCTACAGAAACTAAAAGCCTACCAAATTTGGTTACTGTTATACCTATTATGGTAACAAATATATATATACAAATAAATATGATAACTCTTACCTTCAAATTTCGTAATGCTCTCAAAACAACTTTCTTCAGTTTGCTTTGCGTGAAAATGTGTTTGACTTCACTGTTCAGTGTGACTACACTTTCACACTCCATTATCACCTTAATTCACACATTAGGGCCACTTGTGACTTAAACCGCCATGCCAGCCCGCCATTTTATCACTGACAGTTATGAAGTGTTCATCTGTCAACGTTTAAATATCGAATTCAATTTTGATTTCGTTTTCAAACAAAATAAAAAAGAAGAAAATAGTTTCCATATGTTAGATATACGAACTTTTTTGGATTCGAAACACGAAAATAAGAAGAAAAAGAGATTACTTTTTTTTGCAAAGCAGAAAGAAGGTTTGATTATAGGAATTATGAACGCTTTCATCCTTATTGTTGCGTCCTTTGTGTACTCGGTTGATGGCTCGGAAGAAGAAAGTGAAATTATTGAGGCAAGAGGCAAGGCGAAATACGCGCTACTGAGTAAGTAGTTACATCTCATTCATAATCTTTCGTTGGTTCCCTTTCATCTTTTGCGGATGGAGACTTGTTTCAGTTACGTTGAGTGCTTTTAGGCTTTGCGTTTTAAGTGACAATGTGTTATGGATGGTATTGTGGACATATTATTTGTGTTACGAACTAAACATACTGTACATTAGTTTAGTAAACTAACGACTGGTTATTTGGTTTATATATTTTGGTTCATTTTTTACTTTATCTTTATCTTATCTTTACTTGTTTTTTTATCTAAGTTAACAATTCACCAATTCATTTACCCAAATCGTTTTCGCATCACACTGATTATGGTAAGAAAAATCATTGAGCGTTTTCTCGGATAAGTTTTAATTTTATTAAATCATAAAAAATAATTATTATAATTTCTCGAATACAAGTATTGTGGTACTGAGCACTAGTTGACTAGTTGTCTAGGTAGAGGAGAGTTAGTTCCGATTTTGACCGCGCGCCAAAAGACCCTTCTTGCACTAAATCCGTAGCACAAGTGATTAAGCTTCTTACATTATAATCCGAGCAATGTTCGTGATGAAAATTTTGTTTAATTTAAAAAGAAGTACGAATAAGATTTGATATAAAAGGCTTTACAGTCTTTAGAACCAATCTTATTCACCGACAAATCTTTCCGTGGGAACCTCTACAAGTCCATCGTAATAAATCCGCTAGTTGAAATAGGTACAATCTCTAGCATATTAGGCGGTACAAAAACTTCAAACTTCAATCGAAATTGAACTTTCTCTCCTTGGGCGCTAGGTTCAAAGCTTATCCAGGAATTCAAAGTGTAGTGGTAAGCTTAAGGTTTTGTTAGTTGTACAACTGAAATGGAATTTCCCGATTTAACTTCACTAAGATTCCAGTCTGTCCCAATCTCTTTGGTGTAATTTTTTCTTTAAACGTACAGGAGATAACCAAGTCCTGGAATACGAAGTTATTAAGGATCAAGGAGTAGTTTTTCAATCTGAGAGGAAAGACTACTGATACATATTTTTTGAGAATTTTCGAATTTTCAGTTTCCGGAATTAAAAAATCCTGCCAATGTTCAAATGTTTATGTTTGTTGCTCTTTCACGCGAACGATGAAACGGACCTGAATGTAAGGCATACTAAACCAATAGATTAAACTCTTTTAAGGCTATCCTGAAATTCCCTCAGGAACTACTTTAAATATTAAACAAACTCAGACATAAAAAAAAAACTTTAAAAAGTAAAATAATAAAAAAAAAAAAATCGGTCGGGGGACCACAAAAAGAAGGGTGCTTAAAGGGTATATTACTACTTTGGGGCTTCCCCTACGAGAAAAACTATAGCTAATTGCGAAAGTTAGTCCGTCTGATGTCTATCTATCGTCTTTTCATTATTGACCCACAGAATCCAGTGACTAGATAGATGTAAGCCTGCCTTCCATTGAATGTAAATATCCTATTGTTTTGCGTCTACACGGATAACACCCAAGCGCAAACGTTCGCGATACACGCGTCACACATCCTTCCTCCAAGATTTAACGGATTACATCCAACTGAACACCGTGTTCAGGTTGGGAAGCTCCGGCATATATTTGCGTCCAAAATTCCTCAATGTCTCAAGACTAAGGCCTTTGACCAGTGTCTGTTGCCAGTTATGACTTATGGAAGCGAGACGTGGTCTTTTACTATGGGTCTCATAAAAAGGCTCAAGGTTACCCAGCGAGCAATGGAGAGAGCGATGCTTGGTATTTCCCTGCTCGATCGAATCAGAAATGATGAGATCCGCAGGAGAACTTAAACGACCGACATCGCTCGAAGGATTGCTCAGTTGAAGTGGCAGTGGGCGGGACACATAGCGCGGAGAACCGATGGCCGTTGGGGCGGAAAGGTTCTCGAATGGCGACCGCGAACCGGACGACGTTCCGTGGGCAGGCCCCCTACAAGGTGGACCGACGATCTGGTCAAGGTCGCGGGAAGCCGCTGGATGCGGGCAGCGCAGGACCGATCGTTGTGGAGATCCTTGGGGGAGGCCTATGCCCAGCAGTGGGCGTCGTACGGTTGAAATGATGACCACCGTGTCAAAGATAAGTGGAGAATGGAGGTGAAAGTTTGAGTGGATAAATTTATCATGATACTTAGTGTATCAGCGTAAATTTTCCTAGAAAATTTTACAGGCGGTTTGCTAAGTTCATCTCTATTTAATCATTATCATCATTATCAGCCATTTAATGTCCCCACTGCTGGGGCACTGGCCTTCCTTATGGAAGAATAAGGAGAATGAGCCATGACCCACCACGCGGGCTCAGTGCGGATTGGTGGGTATTAACGACTGCAAGTGCAGCCGGGACCAACGGCTTAACGTGCCTTCCGAAGCACGGAGGAGCTCGAGATGAAAAGTTTTTGGTCACCCATCCCGTGACCGACCATTGCGAACGTTGCTTAACCTCAACGATCGCAGGCCGAGCGCGCTATCCACTGCGCCACGGGCTCCTCCAAAAAAAATCTCTATTTAATACTATAGGTATTATGCGAAAGTAACTCTGTCTGTCTGTCTGCTACGCTTTCACGCCTAAACTACTTAACCGATTTTGATGAGAGTGGGTACAGAGATAGAGTTGACCTTGGAAAAGGACATAGGCAATTTTTTATTCCAGAAAAGCATGTAGTCTCTGTAACCTGAAGGCTAGTTGAACCATAAATTAATAATGTGGCCAGTTGTCCATAACAAAAAACCCTCAAATGAAGGCGGAATACTAAATGAAAACTGTTTTGTCTGTTACAGCCAATTTGGCGATATTACTGGCGGTGAAAGGGGGCCTTTACAAAGTATTCCTCGGAATAGGATTGATCATCGCTGCTATGAAAACCCTCGTCGCGATGGCGTGGGCTCTAGCCATTGCTAAATATGTCCCGGACGCCTGGCCACATTACAAACATGCCGATTTCACACATTCCCACTACTACGGTGACTTTGGCGGAAAATTCTCGCATAAACCTGACATTCCATACAAAAATTATATGGTTGATTGGGTTATGGGGTTCTTTAGGCGCCAAGGAAAATAGGTGTGTAAATAAATATATTATAATTAATAGTGTTCTAAAACTCACTCTAACTAGGTACTTTTGTCATTACGGTTAATATGTTTTTTTTATCCACAACGGGGTAGCACTTAGCCTTCATAACACCTGATGTTAAGTGGTGATAAGACTGAAGGTGGAAGCACACTACTGCCGGAATCCTCAATCACTGACGAACTGGTTATCTTTTCTCTAACTGCCGGAACACAATAATGCTGAAAACATCATTGTTATGGCGTCAGACTTAGATAAGATGGTGGTAGCTAGCCAGGCGGACTAAGTACAAGTCCTATACCACCAACCAAACCGAATACAATATGTACCCTCAATGGGAATCGAACCCGGGACCTCTTGATCTGAAATCGGTTGTATGAACCACTAGACTCACCTTTGTGGTCTAGTGGTTCACACCACCGATTTCAGACCAAGAGGTCCCGGGTTCAAAATGTAAAGCGTAATCATCATCATCCGCCATTTAATGTCCCCACTGCTGGGGTACTGGCCTTCTTTATGGATGGATAAGGGGAATGGGCCATGACCGACCACGCGGTCTGCAAATGTAGCCGGGACCAACGGCTTAAGGGCAGGATCTTCCAAAAACTCTGTCTTTGTCTTTTTCCTTACGTGTGAAGAGTAATGAAAATACCTCACTTTTTAATTTTTTCAATGTTTTTGTTGTTATTTTGTGCATAAATTCACTATCTGAAAAAGTAGCCTGAGAATAATCTACTATACTTATGTTATTACCTATTTTTCTATACATTACTCGTGAATTAGAGATTAATAATCTAAGAATAAAACCAAAAAAATATAAAATAATGTACTTAAATTTTCTTTGTTTTAATTTTTTTTATATTGTCGAGTTAAGATAAGAATATCGTGTTTCTAGCCATAAAATAATCAAGATTGTTTATGAAACTACAACGTAATATTTTTATCTGCTCATAATAAAGAATATTTGATTGTTTTTGAATCAAAAATAGTTTGATTTCGATAATTTGGAAGATCGTGCCCTTAACGTGCCCTCCGAAGCATGGAAGAGTTCGAAACAAAAAGTTTTTGGTCATCCATCCCATGACCGACCATCGCGAAAGTTGCACTGCTCCACGGGCCTCCGAAAGCGTTATCACAGAATATATAATAAAAAAAAAAGTTTATTTCATTCTCATTGAAAACAAAGAAATTCAGTGGTCAGAAAGCCCGTGAACAGGCCTGTGTTGGGTAGTTTTGCTCTTCCTTATACCAAAATACAGTGTTATTAATAAACTATTTTCTCTAAAGCTAATTAAATTCGGGAAATAATTTGTCCAACTGTTATTTAAACATTTGGTATGTTATTATGATCAGTTGAAAAAAATATTTGAGCAGTTACTTAATTTTCGGGTGGTTGTAAATTTACTACAGCAGTAAAACATGATTATTAATAAAAATAAAATTTAGTGGTTAATTCATCCTACAATGAAGACTCAAAAATTGTTTGAGCAGTGTAATAAATGAATGGCCAGTAAAATGATGGATGGGCAGTTAGATACATATTTCGGCAGTTCACGGTGACCAATTATTATTTCTAGATTTTTTACTTTTTTATTTTAAAAGTTAGAAGTGAGCAAGTTTGCCGGAAGTCCTGTAGAACACGTGATAGGTTAGAAATTTAAGTCGATCGCGAAGCGCAGCAAAGCGATCGCCTTAAATTTCGTGTTTTTTTTTTTGTGAAAAAAATAAACCTAGTGCGGGTTATAGAATTCATCTACCTACCAAGATTCATCGTTTATAGAATTGATTAGGATGAGATTTCTTACCAACAAATTCTGATTTATTACTGCCCACACGTAACCGCTCGTTTAATAATTTTTACCGCTCATTTAATTATTTTCCTGTTCAATATATATTCACAGATCCATTTCATTATTTTTTATTACTCATTTTTGTTTACTTTACTGCTTAGTTTTAACTGCTGAACTAGTTATTAAACGTGCCATTTATAATTTTTAACTTACCAAAACTGCTATTTACAACTGTCTCTTTAAATCAGTGCCATTAAGTTAAAACTCATTGTGTGTGTGTGTGTGCTAGTGTGTGTGTATATGACCGTGTGTGTGTGTGTTTGTGTGTAAGTAGCAGGTCATGGTCGTTATGTTCTATAACTATCTTTTTTTTGTCCACAGTTCATTTCTTCTACGTCGCCGCTACGAAACTATTCATCTTGAAGATAGTTTATGGCATAATATTCTTCGTGCTTCTAACGAAAGGATGGCACTTCGTGTTATGGTTTATACACTTCATAAAATACAAGAAAGAGCACGTGGAATACATAGAACCTGCGCCGATCCATCACGGCTATCACGATCACGGGTTCGACCATCACGGCTTTGAACATCACGGCTTTGATCATCACGGATATGAAGAGCCGGGTTACGGGCAACCATATCAAGGATACGGTGAATATGAGTTGGGCGAAAAGAAACGGATTTACGACTCTGACGGATCATTTTCGGTCAAAGTTTCGAAGGGAGCTTGAAAAAATAACTCAAATAAACAATACAGAACAGCAGAACAACAAATAACAAAATCCTCTATTCAAAATGAAAAACTATTTTCCTTTATTCCTGAAATAAAACATAAATTTGATAAAAATTACGATAAAAGCTTTAAAGTTTGAGAACGTTAAGGCAATGAGTTTCTTTGTAAAATAGCTTTAATGAAAAATGATCTTATCCGTATGACGACCAATTTGGCGCAGGGGTCACCTTCTGCGCCAGTGGTCTCGGGTTCGATTCCCGAACAAGACAAATATTTGTGTGCATGAACATGTCTATTTGTCTTGGTCTGGGTGTTTACAATGTATATTAAGTATGCATTTACAAACAAAAAGTATTTAAGTATATATTTATCCGTTATCAAGTTTTCCATGATACAGTTTCTTAATGAAATTAAAATGGGCTTAGATAATTGGTGTGAATGTAAGAAGTTATTTATTTATTTATTTTATTATCCGATATAAAAGTGAAACAAAAGTAAAAGTGATAAAGCGTGTAAATAACATTTTTTTTCATTAAGATAATTTATTATAACAAAAATAGGTAGTGTTTATGATATGTTTTTTGATGATTGATAATTTGATGCAGTAATGTGACTCAAAAGTGGATTGTTAAACCAGCCAGGTTTTATAATAAAATCTTTTTATCTGTAAATATTGTAAATAAATAATAAACTCATGTTAATTTAGTTTAGTAAAAAGTCATTTAGCGCTATAGTAAAAAATATATTTTTATATTCAGTTGTTTTTACTGTCGCTCCAACTATTACCACAGAACACGGAAAAAATTGTTTCTACGTTCCCTTATCAAAAGCCGATATCTATTAATAACATATATATTTTTTAATTTACAGGTCGCGTAAAAATAACCTTTATTGTATAAAAAAAATTAAGAACTAGAATAAGACCTTCAATATTTACCTCTACTTTAAAGGTCACAAAATGAGGACCAAGGTTAACCTGTGACTGCGAAATTTCGCTTTAAGGTGACCGCCAGAAAGGGGACCATTATCCTGTTCTATATGTAATCAATCTATTAGGCGACCACGACGGGAAACAGAGGGGACACGGCAGGACCACTGTCTATTGGGGGCAAGCTAAGCGAAGCTGTTTGCTACTAATATTTGAAACCTTAAAGTAAGGCACTTTCATCTTTATGTTTATTAAATAAAACTTACTGGCACTATAGGTCAAACAATATTTTTTATTTGTACCCATAGTACTACTATTTCCATGTACGACTGTTTGTTGCCATAAATAAAGAGAAAAAAAAGAGTGAGCAATGACGGGAGTATAAATCCGTAAAATATGTTTTATTTCATCAAAGATTTCATTCAAAGTGACTATGACTCACTTTCATCGAAACTTACTCGAAGCCTTTAAGTACGTGGAACTGAAAATTAAGTTGCTTTTTAGTTTAGTTACAAGTGGTTGACTATACATAGAACGTTGCCGATGATGTATACTCGTTGCTTATAAAGAATATATATTATGTAACCGGCCAAACCCGATTTTAGGATAAACTAGTTTTTCCTAGGCCAAACTAGTTCATCGTATCGCTTCGCTGTGCTTCGCGATCGCCATAAATTTCCGTGTTCTACAGGACTTCCGAGGCAAAGTCGCTCTCTGAAATGTCAACGCGCAAAAATTTTCTTAATATCTGCAACCGATTTAAATCTAATAATATAATGTTAAATTTTAATAAGTATTACACAGATTATTTAAATTTTTACTTTTTTTGCACTGAGCTACGGAGTCGCTAAGTCAGTGGTTAGAGCAGTCGCCCGGATAGCGAAAGGTCGTGGGTTCGAGTCCCATCGGAGCTGGTTGTGAGAGGGGTCGATTTTTTCTAAATACTTCATTTTCCATTTTTCAAGTATTACACAGATTTATCTAATCTGTTTATTAATATTGTCGGTAATTTGTTAATGCTAACATTTCTGTAAACCGGTGTAATTTGCATGAATAAATGATATTTTATTCTATTCTATTCAAGGGGGCCCAATGCAGATTGGTGAGTATTATCGGCTGCAAATGCAGCCGGAACCAACGGCTTAACGTGTCTTCCGAAGCGCGAAGGAGCTTGAGATGATAAATTTTTGGTCACCCATTCTATGACCGACCATTGCAAAAGTTGCTTAACTTCAACGATCGCAGGCCGAGCGCGCTAGCCACTGCGCCACGGGCTCCTCCCAATTAATTTACATTCACGATATCTGAAAAAGTATTTTTTGTACAGTGCCCGTAGTGTAAGTTTTTATGTCAAAAAACGCAAACTATTTCGATTCCGTATTTATGTCAATTTGTATGAAAACTGTATCAGCGCCTCTAGCGGCGAGTAGCGCGCTTATGCAGTTTTCATACAAATTGACATAAATACGGACTCGCGATAGTTTGCGTTTGCTTTAAATAAAAACTTACACTAGGGGCTCAGCTTAAAAAATTTACTCGCATTCTTCTCGCTTTACATTTAACTATCTCAAGCAATATAGACGATGTACCCAACGTTCCCACAGGGGTGCTCTAATCTGTCTTCAAGGATAACAGCCTCAATGATGTATATCTATCACTCGAGAAAATCCCACAGCACTAAAGTTATCAGCTAAGCTTCTTTCGTACAACTTATCATGTAGTTAAGTTTCTTATTAATACATCATTCTTAATATCCTCAGATTATTGTGGTATTTTTAGTTTACTACTTTTATAAGGAACTTACGGCTGCGATGTAGTCTAAAGAATATAATTTTCCCAGCGAAAAATCAAATCGTTTCTGTATTTACGTAAAATGCTAACAGACAAACACACCAAAACTCATCAATTTCACTTTTCCGTATGATAAATTTAATTAATAAAAATAATGTAAGTAGTTATAATCGAAATTTTGGTGTGATTTAGTTTAAAATATACCTTATAATATCTTTAAATATCTCATACAGGGTTCAAGTTCTGTTTGTCTTATCTAGAAGTTTTAAAGCTTAATTCTATAAAGCTATTATAAATATTTATAAAAGAAAATAGTGCCATGTAGCCCGTGGTCTAGTGGTACACTCCAGCGGTTACAGACCCACAGGTCCCGGGTTCGATTCCCAGTAAGAATACATATTGTATTCAGTTTGGTTGGTGGTAGGGCTTGTTCTTAGTCCGCTTGGCTAGATACCACCATCTTATCTGACGCTATAAAAATGATGTTTACAGCATTATTGTGTTCCGGTAGTTAGAAATAAGATAGCCAATTCCACAGTGATTGAGGATTCCGGGAGTAGTGCGCTTCCACCTTCAGCTTCAGGCGATACTCGGAAAAATTATGCTGAAGCGAGATAGAAATGAGAAAATGACGCGCGCGGGAGCGAGACCGATTTTGCAGATTAGGCAAAAAAAAACAAAATCACTTCGTATTAAGAAACTTCAGCGATTTTAAAAAAATGCTTCTATACGATCCTAAATATTATTGGTGTCCACTAATTAAACCAATTTCCAATAGTGTAAGTAACCCCATTTAAGAATAATCTTGAATTTTCGTATTTTTTAGAGGTCTTTTCGAAGAGAAAAAGTGTCGAGGCAAAATCATAAAATCTTGTTTTCGAAACTATACGATTCTAGATAAAGGTATGAAGAAATATATATCTTTTTACCAGATTTGTAACGACTGTAACCGTCCTATAGCTTTAAATAAAAAAGTCCATACTTTTTCCGAGTAGCGCCTTCATGGGGTGTGATGAAGGCTAAGTTTGTAACTATTTAGTAATCTGTGGCTTAGTGCTACACCGTCATGTATCAAACGCCCCGCCTGATTCAGTTACCGACCCGCAGCGCGTAGTTCGTCGTAAACTAACAATGTGTTACATACTAACAAGAAGCGCTCATAAACTAAAGCAATTAAAACACGTTTCTGAATAGAGGTCATAAAAACTAATTACCAATTTGGAGAGATGAACGAAATAGTTGTGCGGGCGAAGCAAGGTACCGACATTGTATTTTAATTGTGATTGTTTTAACTAATTCCATAGGAGATTGGCTGCACTTCGAAGCACCCGCGTCGTTTCCGTTCCCGTGATAAATTAACATAGCCTATGACTATGACACACAGGAATACCTGTAGCTTTATTTTATTTTATTTTATTGATAGAGGCACACCAGCGACAAAATCATTTCATTATACAATGTAGAACTAAATATACATAAAAAAGGCACCTGGCTGATGATGATATGCCTTTAAAGGCGTATACAGCATTATTATAATAAAAACAAAGTTAAAGAAACTAATAAAATTACTAATTCCAATAAAATAATTTCAGTCTAACTCCATTATCACATAAGTATAGGAGCTACAAAAATTAAGTAAACAAAATGGTAAAAGTTTGAATTCTTACAAAAAAAATTACTTATTAAATTATTTAAGAAGTGAATAATCCTTTTTTAAATTATTCTATGCAAAATCGGCTTAGTACCTAGTTCCAGGTACCGCTTACTTCCATACATCGACCCCCCCCCCCCCCCCCCCCCCGCGAATAATCCGGTAATGAGCTATTACGGGGTTTTTCATGTTATGTGTTTTTAGGTATCTAGAAACTAAAATGAATCATGTGATTTTTTTTCGGAATTTTTCTATTGATATTTACAAAGATATGAAAAATTGCGTGTCTGTTCCATTAAAATGCCTTAAAAAGTATTTTGAACGAATAATATTGTTTTAGATCTTTACGAAAAAAAAAAACCAAAAGCATTTGACAGTAAACACTTTTACGATATTATTCGGGTAAACAATTTATTACCGTAATTATGTAATAAGTAATACATGTTTTTTTTTATTTGATTGAATCAGGCGTCACTTTGTGAAAGTCCCAAACCATTGTGAAAAACGAAATATATGTACCTAGCTTACTTCCACAAAAACACAACATGCAAGATGCACCGCCCGCCCGCAATAAAATGCACATGCACACCACGAAAATACCAGTACACAATACCTACATTTAGCAAGACAGCAATACACCTTGCACCTTCACCGATTAGACCACTCTACACATGTTTCGCCCCAACCCGTGGCATCCTCAGAAGATAGTTCGTGCGAAAACCAACACCGAATTGATTCAATCAAATCTAATTGGTCTATTAATATAATTTACCTAATTGAGCCTGTTACAAAAGTTGCTGGTGAAAGTTCATCGCAGAAGACAGATTACCTCTACACAGTGATTTTTATAAACTTGTCAATCGTGAACTTCAATGGTAATACATTTTACGTCATTGTGACATCCAGTAATATTAAAAAAGTAACAGTTATTAGGAAAAGAAAACCGATCTCAAACATTAAAATATTATTTTCCCATCAACAATGAAGAAACCCAGGTATGCAAAGTGTTTTTCTTAAACACGCTTTCTATCCTTAAACAAATGATTACACACCCTTAGAAAAAATTAAAAAGAGATGATAGTTTGATTGATAAACGAGGAAAACATCAGAATATACCACATTAGATGAAGCTAGATACAGAAGACAGGATAAGAAACTCTATTAGTCTATTTCCCAAAGTCGATTCGCATTACACAAGTTAAGAATCTCTCTTTCTGGGGTCAGTCCCTCATGTCTAAGGATCGTGGTCAGCATCAGGTTTCACCGGTTCCGGTCCAGCACCTCTCTTACGACCGTGTGTATGGAGGATGACGAGTCTTTTATCTTGTAGGTGAGCGACCGCGCGATCTCTTGCCTTCGATGCTCCCGACTACAATTAGTTGTTTTAGGCTGTCGTCACCTTTGCGTACCGTATGACCGAAATATGAAAGAATGCATTGCTGGAATGTGGTCGATAGGTGAGTTTTAATTTGGAGCTGGGTTAAGTTAGGGTTGATGCGTTAGTGCGTTACGCTATCCAAGGTATTCTTAGCATTCGTCTTCAGCACCACATCCTTTACCTTTCGCGGGCCAGAATTGTCCATGTTTCAACTCCATATAATATTAAACGGGTCATAGCATCCCTTGCCATCCCGTACGCCTTTTTATCTCCGGTACACAGCTGCAGTCGTTGCAGATTTGGGAGCCCAGATAAATGTAGTGGTCGACGATGCCTACGCCAGGAATGTTGCAGGTGACATTTGATAACGTTCCGACTCGATCCTCTATCATCACTTTAGTTATTTTTCTGTTCACTGCGAGACCAACGTTGCCACATTCCACCTCGAGTCTATGGAATAGCTCACTCCTATCATCCATAGATAGTACGGTGTCGTCAGCATATCGAAAATTTGAAAGTCTTTTTCCGCCTACAGGGAAACCCTTCTTCCAATCTTCAATGGTCCTGCGTATGATTTGCTCACCATATTATGTTAAACAGTGCAGGGAACAAGATGCAGCTCTGTCTTACTTCTTGTTTAGTTGTAAACATAATTGAGCAATCAGTAATCCTAACGAAGGAATAGGAATAGAAAATAATTTTCAACTTAAATATAATCTCATTCATTTTGTTCTATCTTTAAGCCAAAGTGTATTTTTTAATGTTAATCATAACAATAATTATTTCATAAACTAACCAAAGTTGATTCATTTACTAGAATATCATTTATTTCATGACAGGCGAATATTATAGTAATTGGCTTCTACAAATGTACAATAAACAAAACTATTTGCAAGAATAATATCGCAACACGATAATACTGTTTGTAGTCGAAAATATAAACTTACACGAATAATATCGCAACACGATATTACTGTTGCAGACGGCACTAGAAATTTACACGAATAATATCGTAAGAGACACTACTGATCAGAGCTTAACCTATACTAGTATAGTAAAATGCATTTAGTTAATTTGTAACGAATACCTTGGTACTAATTAAATTTGGTTGAAATAACAAGATAGCTGAAAAAAATAGCTTCCATATGTGATATAAAAAGTCTCTGATACTTATTTTTTTGTGGAGTTATCAACAAAAATGCTTCTTTTATTTTTCCTGAACATTTTGACTTTTTCGGTTACCGGATTATTCGCGGGGGGGGTCGAGTCATATAAACTTAGAAAATGTTCTTTATTAGCCATTTAATGCCTTATGGATGGATAAGGAAAATGGGCCATGACTCACCACGTGAGCCCAGTGCGGATTGGTGGGTATTAACGACTTCAATACTTCCGAATCACGGTGGAGCTGAAAAGTTTTTGGTCTCTTATCTCTTGACCGACCGCTGCGAAAGTTGAACCAAGCACGCTAACAATTGCACCACTGGCTCCTCTTCCAACTAATATTATAAATGTGAAAGTTTAGATGTTTGGATGTTTGTAGGTAAGTATGTTTGTTACTCAATCACGCCAAAACGGCTGAACGGATTTGGCTGAAATTTGGGACATCGATACTTTGTGGTCTGGAGAAGCTAATTTTATATCCTGGAAAATATCACATTCCCGCGGGATAACGTCGTGTAGACCACGCGGGCGAAGCCGCGGTCGGAAAGCTAGTTAACACAAGTAAAAAATAAAAGTTGGTAAACCTCTACTTACCTACATCTTTGGATGGAGCTCTTGTCTAAGATTGTAAAGGTCCCACTCCCATCAGAGCTAGCTGTTGTGAGACGGGTCGCTTTTTTCTAGAAGTATTTCATTTTGTTATTAGCAGACCCGGCAAACGTTGTTTTTCCATATTATTATAATAGTGGACCCGGTCACCAACATCTTGTGTGTGTGTTTATACACCAAAAGTTGCCTACACCAGACAACAGATAGCGCTAGTTACACACTCACTACCAATAAAGGGGCCCAAGCTTGGTCTCTATTTCCTACTATAAAAAATTACTCTGTGAAGTAGAGTGAGTGTCAGATAGCTCTGCGCGCATGCGCGACTGGGGCATTTTTGGCGCTAGCTGCAGTACCTACATTTTTTTATTCTATGGAAAATGACCACGCAGACGTCAGTGATTACATACTCTTTGGATTTTTCATAGAAAGTTACAATCTTTACTCAATTTTCCGGAATAATAAGTAGCCTATGTTAGCTCCAGCTCCCAAACTAATAACAAATCACGTCGATCCGTTGCTCCGTTTTGACGTGAAAGAAGGACAAACAAACAAACACACTTTCACATTTATAATATTAGTATGGATAGCTTTCCGCCCGCGGCTTTGCGACGTTATCCAGCGAGAATGTGATATTTTTTTGGAATACAAAGTAGCCTATGTTCTTGTCCAGGCTACAAAGTATCTGTGTCCCAAGTTTCAGACAAATCTGTGCAGCCGTTTTGGCGTGATTGATCAACAAACATCCATACATCTTAACCTCCAAACATCTAAACTTTCACATTTTATAATACCTATTAGCAATATTAGTAGGAAGTAGGATTATTCGGATTGATTATTAATGATAGCAATAATAACAAGTTTCTTTTATTTGTTTTACTGTCCAAGTTGCTGGATACAGATTCAATTTATAATGAGGCCATTCATTTATTACGTAAGACTATTTTCGATAGTTTTTAACCCATTCTCCCCTATTATAAGGAAAAATAAGAATAAGCCGACCCCTTTCCCCCCCCTTAAGATTTATTACGTTAGAATCAAGATTTAAGAAGATGAATACACGTAAGTTTGGTTTATTTTATGTTTATTTTTTAATGTTTATTTTTCAAAGCAATAAATTTTTGAAATATTCCACAGGGAAATGGAAACCGTTTACCGATACGCATCCAAGCGAACCTCGGCACTGACGCCGTTGTCCGCGTTTTTTTTTAAATATAATTTTAACTTTGTGCATTTTTGTGGTCTTACGTAAGAACTATCGAGACTCCTTTCCGCCCCCTTGTAAGAAAAAATATGTAGTTTAAAAAACTATAAAGACACACTTTTATAGGAACAGACTTAAAATTACAAAATAACCGTCTATTCAGTAACTGAAATTCAAAAGCGTGGTGCGCGTTTTCAATATTAAGTACTTGAATGCATGCTTTGCACAGGGCGCACCACGCTTTTTAATTTCAGTTACTGAATAGACGGTTATTTTGTAATTTTAAGTCTGTTCCTATAAAAGTGTGTCTTTATAGTTTTTTAAACTACATATTTATTTTTTACTTTTTAGTTTAACAAATGGCAAGCTATAGATGGGGATGGTAATCGATTTCACAGTCCATTCATGGTGTCTGGCCACCCCGTAAACATTATAATTCAAAGGCGTGATTGTATGTATTTAGTTTTAAAATTCAAGTGGAGTCTATTAGTTACCAGATGCGCGAGCCGAACCCTTACTTCCTCCCTGCTCCATCAACAGACCCTCCCCACCAAGTGTAGCGAATAGGTCACATCAGAACCAAACAAATGAGCCCAAACTCGAGGGGTTTCCTAGTGGTCTTAAGGAGTGCCACTGACTTCCTCCCTGCTCCATCATCAGACTCACCACCAAATGTAGCGAATAGGTCTCATCAGAACGAAACAAATGAGCCCATCTCGAGGGGTTTCCTAGTGGTCATTAAGGAGTGCCACTGACTTCCTCCTTGCTTCATCATCAGACCCACACCACCAAGTGTAGCGAATAGGTCTCATCAGAACGAAACAAATAAGCCAGAACTCAAGGTGTTTCCTATTGGTCGTTAAGGAGTGCCACTGGCTTCCTCCCTGCTCCATCACCAGACCCTCACCACCAAGTGCAGCTAATAAGTCTCGTCAGAACGAAACAACGGAGCCCAAACTCGAGGGGTTTCCTAGTGGTCATTAATGAGTGCCACTGGCTTCCTCCCTGCTCCATCATCAGACCCTCACCATTAAGTGCAGTGAATAGGTCTTATCAGAACAAAACAAATGTGCCTAAACTCGAGGAGTTTCCTAGCAGCCATTGAAGAGTTATATTGCCCACCTCTTGACTCCATCATCAGATCAGCTCGATAGTAGCAAATTATTGTATTGTCATCGGATTCATATAGACTTGCAAAGTTTCAAATCAATAGGACAATTACAAGTAGGTTAAAATTGAATTCCAAGATTTTCTTACATTGTGACTTAGTTACAAGTGAAGCTAATAAAAGTGTGGTAAAAATAAGACATGGTCGAACCTCCCTCCCCTCCAATCGTCTTACGTAATAAATAAAATGACCCCAATGTGTAGGTAGTACTATAATTTGTAAATACATAAACTATTTATACAGTGATAGTTATAGAAACTTATTTTTACTTTTTTAACCGACTTCAAAAAAAGGAGGAGGTTATCAATTCGACTGTATATTTTTTTTTATGTGTGTTACCTCAGAACTTTTTAGTTAATGAACCGATTTGGATAATTCTTTTTTATTTAAAAGGTGACGCTTCTCGTGTGGTCCCATTCAAATTTTATCAAGAACTGGCCAGAAGTTCAGGAGTTATCCTGAATAATGTGTATTCAGACTTTATTTGGGTATATGGACGATTTCATACTTTCGTCAAATTGGGGATCATTTTCAAAATATTTTTTTTTTCGAAAGTTGGTACTTCTGACCTGATCTTACTTTCACCAAGTCAGGACCAGGGGATCAAATTCCAGGAAAATTGAGAGATATTCTCAAATATAGGCAAGCCTTATGCGTTCCATTTATTTTTTAAGTTAGTCAAGTATTTGCATCTGGTAGTCATCATCTCATAGTGATGAGCTGGTGATGGAAGCTACAACTCCTTAACGGTTAGGAGCCTGAGAATATTTCTTTAAGTATTAATCGTACCTATGGGCCAATAGTTATATTCTTTCAGGTTATTAGGGTGAGCTGCTGATGAGAGGTGAAAGTCCTCAACAGTTAGGAGTTATATTATGATGTTTTATAAATACCATATGCACGAAAGGACCTTCAGTTGTATTCCTTCAAGTTATCTAAGTAGCTAAAGATGGAAAGCTGAATTCCGTAACGGATAGGATATGTACAACAATTTATCATAATCACCATGTAGTTTCTTAAGCTACTTCACTAAAAATCGAAAAATAAAACGTTTTTGAAAAAAAAATGTAACCGTCTTCAAAACTGATCTTCAAACAAAAATTAACAAACACTAAAAAACGAAAAAAATAATAAGATTTTTTAATTTAAAGGATGATGATACGTGACTTTTTCTAATTTATCTTGGTACTTACTGGACTGTTTGAAGTCGGTGCCAAGCCAAAAAGAATAAGAACGAAATATACTGAGTGAAATAACTAACATATAAAAAAAACCCGGTCCCAAGCGTGAGGTGTAGGACGTAATTACCTCAATACGTATAAGATGGCACCGACTTCAAACAGTCCAGTAAGTACCAAGATAAATTAGAAAAAGTCACGTATCATCGTCCTTTAAATTAAAAAATCTTATTATTTTTTTCGTTTTTTAGTGTTTGTTAATTTTTGTTTGAAGATCAGTTTTGATGGCGGTTGCATTTTTTTTTCAAAAACGTTTTTTAGTATTCCCAGTGCAATTTTAATGCTCCGATGGGACTCGACTCGAACCACGATCATCCAGGCGAATGCTCTAACCACTGAGCTAAACGACTCCGTAGATCAGTGGTTATAGCATTCGCCCGGACAGTGAAAGGTCGTGTGGGTCGGGTGGGTTCAAGTACCATTAAAGAACCCTAATAAATAAAATAAAATAGTTGTAACTCCCGACATCTAGTAGAACCTTACATGCCAACAAACTGTGTTGCATATTTATTAATATTGAATAAAAACACTTTCATTTATTTTCTCATTTAGCAAAAACTGCGTTATACGAAATTGTATGGTAACAAGCCACTCTCCTGTAAATAGCTTTCTTCATACTTATCTAAACATATTCTAGCGAAGCCTATTTCCACCACGCATGATAAAACGATATCAAAAAACGAGGACTTTGCCAGACCTTGCTAAGGAATAGGTTATTTTTATCGTGTACGACCTACCAGTTCATGATTGTAAAGGCGATTTAAAACCTAGTTTTTAAGTATTTGATTGAATCAGGCGTCACTTGGCGGAAGTCCCTAACCATTGTGAAAAATAAATATATTATGTAGCTTTCTTCCGCAAATAATCACAAAACCTGCACCTTCACCGATTACACTATATACTCTACACGTGTTTCGCCCCAATCCGGGGCATCCTCAGGAGATGTTTGTCCGTATGCAATCCAGTACCGAATCAGCACCGATTCGGTGCTGGATTGCATACGGACAAACATCTCCTGAGTATGCCCCGGGTTGGGGCGAAACACGTGCAGAGTAGTGTGATCGGTGAAGGTGCAGGTTTTGTGATTATTTGCGGAAGAAAGCTACATATATTTTTTTTCACACCTAGTTTTTAAAGTAAATGGTGAAATAAGTACCTATAGAGTGAACTGAAAACTATTATACACCTCTTCTTCTTCATACGATACGGGCGTTTTCCGCAACTCGACGTCTTATTGCGCCTATTTTGCGTGAGGAGGGTGTGCACCTGGACTACTCCAGCCAACCCAGCTCTGCCAGGAAAGCACTCAGCGCCACACGTCGGAGACCGCTTCGTGGACGCTTCCTGATGAGCCGAGGTATCTCGCCCGGTAGGGGGCCACTCCTTCACATTCAACCAGGACATGAGCAGCTGTCTCTTCGGCCCTTACGCAACCTCTGCATAGGGGGCTGTCAGTGATACCTAAGTTCAAAAAGTGTTTATTAAAATTACCATGTCCTGTTATAGCACCCGTCACAAGGCGTAACTGTGATCTATTTTAGTTTAATCAGAGCCTTGGTCAAGAAAACTACTATAAGACAATATCGCATAACAATGCTTGTCCTGTAGAAATTGTGTCATGGAAATCAAAAACAATAACGATAACGCAAACTCCAGATCGAACTCAATTTAGACAAAACAAAACTTAGCTAAGTTTAAACAAACACTAATTCTATCCGTGAAGTAAACACTACAGTATCCATAACTACTTACAATACATTGGTATTGTGAGAGAAGAGATTATATGAAGCTTACATCCAATTCCTTTTTTGCGCGGAAGCTTACGGAAGTAAGCTTCATATATCTCTGGGTAGGCACTTCCGCCAAATGATGCCCGATTCAATCAAATAATAATAAATTTCTTACAATCACACCAATTATCGACCTCATAAGTAGTTTTCATGAATAAAACTAGATAACGGATAAATAATACTTTCATCCTTTTTTTGTAAATACATACATAATTAAACATATAGAAAACACCTAGACCAAGACAAGTAGACATGTTCATGTACACAATATGTGTCTTGTTCGGGAATTGAACGCGAGATCTCTGGCACAGAAGGCAGGTATCCTACCCCTCCCCTGAGCCAAATCGGTGGTACCTACTTAGATAGGTATCATATTGCAATTTAGAATTATTCACATTGCACTCCTCCCAGTGCCTGTGAAATTGGCTGCACCTTGCATTCATTACTTTGTATTAATTACCGCGTGCCGTAATTTGATTGGCTTAGTACTCGAAGCTCGCTGCTACTGTAATGGAAGGCTGATCTCTAATTATTACGGTAGCTGGATATTCCATACAGATGTTAATAACGTATTAATTTCAATAGCAATATTGCATATTTAGGTAGAGCACATCCTTAACACTACAAATGTTAAAAGAAAAGTTTGTTTGTTACTTAAGTAGGTACGCGAAAACGCTTAAACAGATTTGACTAAAGTTTTTCTTAAGCTAGACCCAGGAACGGGAACCTGGGTGCCTACCATCAACTTTAAGACAGCGATTCAAAAATAGCGCGATGCAGAATAGGTTCCTAAAATGAATGGCTTTCTTTCGTACTCTGACCTTCTAAAAACTGGATCGCAAATGAATTGCTAAATGTGAATGACCGAACGATTTGTGTGCTTATTTCTTCTACCCGTCTCTTTCACTCGAATCTGTCATGCCCGGAGAGTGAAAGGGACGGGTATAACCTGCAGGTGTCATGTTAGCTTGGCCGAGTTATAAGTCAAATAAGAGTTGATGACAGCTCAGCGGCTGTGACATGTCATTGAATGATCACTGAATCGCTGTCATTGATAGGTATTAAGATGTCGTGGTACGAATAAGCGAAGCATTTCAGTTTAGGTCCTAAACAAAACCGCAATAAGAGTTGATGGTAGGCACCCGTAGGCACAGTGGCGAGCGCACCTAAAGATTATTATTATGTAGCTATTTCCTGAGACGGGCGAAGCAACTTTGTTCAAACGTTAGCAATACTAAGGAATAAAATCCATAATAATATTATAAAATGAGAAAGTGTGTTTATTTGTTTGTCCATCTTCACGTCAAAACTGAGCAACTGATCGACGTGATTTTTAGTATGGGGATGGTTTGGAAGCTGGAGAGTAACATGGGCTACTTTTTATTACGGAAAACTGTCTAATATTGGTGATACGAAGTACTTTTTTAATGAAGTATATCATAATATATATGGCAAAACACCGTTTGCTGGGTCAGCTAGCACACCTACTATAATTTATATGGCAAAACAACGTTAGCCGGTTCAGCTAGTTAATTTATAAATAAAATTTATATGAGTTTTTTTAGTTAACTGGGAAAGTTCTACCTTATGCGAACCATTAAACGAAACGAGCATAATATTAATAAACATCACACATCATATTATATGCCGCATAAAGCACGTACGAGTTAACCATCATAATAAACATTACGGTGCCATAAAACGGTAATATTACCAGACATTACTCAGGGCAAATGAAACCAGAGAGATTACGTACAATAAATAACATTTAATATTCATAAAATAAACAACCACATAAATCTCGGGAACAACACATCGACCGGTGTCTTGGGCGAGTCACGCTTGACAGAACAGTCTCACAGCCGGCCAGTTAAAGCTTCGTCCAGTCTTATAATACACTAGAGACACCGCACTCACTCATCAGTTTCTATTAAGGCGTAGTCCAGACCGTTTCCTTCCCCCCCTTTCGTCACTTCGTTGTCTTTTGTCGTTTTCGGCGTCGTCTTTAACTCCTTCTTCCTGATCTTGCCAATGTGCGTCGTAGCCTCGGTCAGTTCCAACTGCTCCAATGGAGTGTCAGATGAAGTTGTTATCGCTGGGACTTCCTTCGTCTCCGTCGATTCCTCAGTCTTCTCTGGCACTTCAACCTTCTCAGTAGTCGTCTCAGGTACTAAAACTTCTATTGGCACTTCTCTCTCTGGAGGTGGTGGCGGCAACTCATGCTTCGGAGCCGAAATGCTCAGAACACCGTTCTCCTTCAAAACAGCTTTGACTTCTTCCTGCTTGCTTCCCGGAGGCAGCACGAACCGCTGAACGAAGTGGTTGGCCAAAAACTTGGTGTCCTCATTGGTATCCTTATGCTTTCCTTCGACTACGATGTACTTGTTCTTAACTTTGATTTTCAACTCGTCAGGCTTGAACCGCCTCACGTTTAAGTTGATCTCGAACTTCTTGGCGTCTGATAGAATCTGGGGTTCTTCCAAATTGTCTTCAGCGTCCAGAGCCGCTGCTGCCCTTATGAGTTGACTCCAGGGCCAAAGGTAGTGGTACGCGATGGTGTGCGTGATGTGGCGATCGAGGGATGCGAAAGGATCTTCGCCCCTGCGTCTCCTTGCTTCGTCACATGAGACGGAGCAGAGGAGTCCTGCTAAGATGAGGTACTTGTACATTGTGATTGCTTTGAGTATTGTTTGTCGTGTGTCGCTTCGTTAGTTGTGTACGCTGTCGTAATACGTCTGGCGTGCGCAGGCGGACCCCGGTCTTATATAGCGTCGGTCGATGTGGGGCGAGTGTTCGAGAATGTACTCCGCTCCGGTTTGTTTCATTGATGATGGTTGCAGTGGCAGCGGCAGGTGTGCGTAACTGTGTATACCGAGAAAGTATGCCGGTTGGCAAACGTGAGTCATTTGTTGACTCGCCGGCTAGAAAATCAGTTTTGCCTCGATGTTTGTTTACGTAATGCACCGGTTAACGTTCGGAGAAAAGGAAAATTTTCATAACTTGAATTTATTTAAAGTTTGTTGCATTTCGCTTTGCTCAACTTTTTTTAGAAAAGCTTACTAGTTTGTTTTAGTTTGAACTGCATTTGAGTAAATATTGAAATCCCTAAGTATAAGTATTAAATTAATTTCTTCTATGTCTGAACAGTAGGTACACTTTTGCAAAGACTCAACAGTGCAACCTTTTTCTCTCTTTATACTGATAAACTAAAACAATGGAGAATTACCTGTTAAAACATACCTACCAATTGCAATAATTTTGCATAAGTTCATTAGTTCACGCTTTTTCCCAACGTTTACCTTCTGAGTTCTGATGTAACGTAACGTCAACCACGTGTTGTCGACTCCTGCGCCGCTCACACCTCCGAGGTGAACGACCGCGTCTGTGTGCGTGTACCGTTAGCAAAAACGTTGTTCTAGGTCGCCTGCATTCAACTTTTTGAATGTACTATTTTTGTTTTGACAATGCAGCTTTCTTTCTTAGTGATACTTTCGATGTCATTAAGAGTGTAATGTAAGTTAACCTTTTTTCGTGGCCGTTAGTATTTTATTTGTTTAGGTGAAATTGCTTTCAATAGATGTTTGTAAAAACACGGATCTCGTTGGTTATATAGCTATAGGTATCATAATATACAAATGTTTTCTCTCTATAAGAAAAATAAGTGTGACGCATTTCCAGGCTTTAAATCATAATATTTGGCTATTACCTATGCGTAGCAAAACATTATTAAAATTAAGATATGTAATAGGTATATAACGGGTGTCCCAAAAGTAGGTATAGGATGATATGTCTCAATAAAACGCGAATGAATTGGAATTTCTTCGTAGTTTTATTTTATTTTAAAGAAGAGACTTGTACAATTTTATCTGAATAGAATATCTGCTAAATGGCCGCCACGGGCATTTTTGCTGTGTGCAAGTTTTTCATGTCACTTTCACATATTTCGCTGTTAATTTCACACATTTCGCTACTTATTTCACCAATAACTCTCCGAATATATTGTCTATTATTATTATTTATTATTATGTTTTGTGGATAGTTGGCGTAGACTTTATCTTTCACGTAGCCCCAAAGAAAGAAATCCAGTGGCTTCAGATGGGAAGACCTCGGTGGCCATTTGACATCACCTCTTCTTGAAATTACGAGATTTTTCGACCTTTCGACGAGTGTTTGTAATTGATCGTGAATTTTTTTTAAATATTTGTATAACTTCTGTGCGCTGTTTTATTGTGAAACGCTCCACGATTAATTTTACATGTGTCAAGATGATGTATGTCGAATTTCAACCCGCCATCTTAAATATTTCGGAAATAACGCGAAATTCATATCCTATACCTACTTTTGGGACACTCTTTATAAAGTTATAGGTGTTCCTAAATTGGCACGGCGAGTAAGAATGAGTAGGTATATTATATGTAGAATCAGTGTAAGTAAAGTTAAAACTAATCTAATAAAAATTTTAGAAGAAAAGTACGACTTAACCTGCTGTCTCTACTGCTTTATTGCAACTCCCTACTAATGTTTCCATAAAGTTCTACGCTAAATTAACCGAACAAGCAATTTTTAACTGAACTATCATGTGTTTAGGTGTGCATTTGCTTTATGCGTAGAAAGTGTTTTAAGTGTAAGTTCATAACAGTTGTGAATCAAATCTGGTACGGCTTATCCGGTTGATTAGAGACAGTCAAACCTAATTTTAATGTTAAGTACGCTAGAGTTCACATTCGCTTGCTCATTTCAATTCATGTTACAACTGTTTTCTGGAAGGTTCCACATGTTTCGAAGTAATTCAAATAAACATACGCAACAGGTTGTTCGGAGGACATTAATTTGTAGAGGAGACAGGGGAGCTAGGACAAACAATGACGTAGATTTATTTACTCGTTTGCTTTGTAAAATAGCGGGGAAACACGAAAATACACTTATCTACCGAATTTCGGAGAAAAGGGTCTTAGAAGAGAAATTTTTCCTTAACACAAATATTGTAACTATAAATACGAAATAATGCTAAGACCTGATTTCTAGGGATCGCATGATATTTATTGAATAGAAAAAGAAAATTGTAGGTGCTTTATAATCCGTTCTAAGGAACTCTGTCATCGCTTCAATATCCATAAGTAGGTATTGGCAACATTCATTATTTTTATAGATAAATGACGGATCAGTAGTCGTTTCATCCGTCAATCGCTATATTACAAAATTAAAAAAAAAAAAAACAAAAAGTCGTTAAAGTTATTGTGATTGGGCCGTTATCATTGAAGTAGGCAATCACGTGGCGGTATAACGTCTCTCGCCCCCCTTCCCAGCGCCAAAAATTGTGATATTGAATTATAACAAAAAAAAATATCATACAGCATCGTAGGTACATATTATATAGATATGTAGCTTGCTACAGACAGCTGATCTGTGATTCCAACAAATCACTATTTTTACGTTTAATTTAAAAACGATTGTTGTTATTCTCGCTTCGCGTAACAAATAATACCCACCCTCCTCACTACGGCAGTAAGTACATGGTGTAGGAATGGAATGATTGATAGAATTGAGTAAACATTATACTTTTCTAGAACATAATTCGTTAAGTATCACTAATGATAATGGATATGTAATCATGACTAATGAGCTGAGCTGATTCAATGTGGTTCAACTATGATTAGATATGATAGGTAGGTACTTGCTTTGCTGCGTAAATACTTATAGGTAATTTAGCCAAATAGTTTGTTTGTAAAGTTATGAATTGGTTGCGATGAATTTTAATAAAATCAAAGATTGGATCATGTGGATGACGCGATGACGCTACAAGTTGCAAAAATAAAAATAACAATCAAAGCAACAATATAATTTGTGATAATAAATAAAAAGCGATGTAATTCGCACTATTAATTTTGGTAGAGTCGATTATCTAGATGAAATGAAAAAAATTAAATGAAATAAATATGTAGTTTAAAAGACTAAAATAACACACTTTTATAGGAACAAACTAAAAAGTACAAAATAACCGTCTATTCAGTTACTGAAATTAAAAAGCGTGGTGCGCGTTGTCAATATTAGGTACTTGAAATGCAATGCTTTGCAAAGAGCGCACCACGCTTTTTAATTTCAGTTACTGAATAGACGGTTATTTTGTACTTTTTAGTTTGTTCCTATAAAAGTGTGTTATTTTAGTTTTTTAAACTACATATTTATTTTTTATTTTTTAGTTTAATGAATGGCTAGCCAAGTATGGATGGTAAGGGATTTCACAGTCCATTCATGTGTCTGCCCACCCTATAGACACTTTATCTCAAAGGCGTGATTGTATGTATTTAGTTTTACAAATTCAAGTGGAGTCTATTAGTTACCGGATGTTTTTAAATTGTAATAATGTTGATGTGTTATGTGTTACTGAGCATTGGTTTAAACCACATGAATTAATGTTAAACTTATATAATTATAGAGTTGTAAGCTCGTTTAGTAGGCAATCTGCTATCAGGGGAGGGTCTCTTATAATGTTACATGATAATTTCCAATACAAAGAGCGCAAAGATGTTGTATCCCTCTCTATTGAACGAGTCATTGAACTATCCTGTGTGGAACTTGACCAACTAATTATAATATGTCTTTATAGACCGCCCAATAGTAATTATTCTGAGTTTGAGTCCACTATGGAGGAAGTGTTAAGAATAACTTGTAAAACCAATAAAAAAGTTGTCATATGTGGGGATTTCAATGTAGATATTTTAGACCGTAAATTGGCCACACTCTCAAGTAGATTTTTAAACTTGTTTAAATCATTTAATTTAATACACACTTTTAATGAGCCTACTCGAATCACACCCACATCTGGCAGTTGCTTGGACAATATTTTTACAGACTGTTCGGTTATAGAAAAAAAGGTAATTGATGTCATAAAATCTGACCATAGTGGACAAATAGCCTCTATAGAGCACCATCATGTCTGTCCAAAACGTAAAATAATATGTAGGCCAATTACGAAAAAGGGCATTGATAAATTTAGAAATCATGTAATTGATAAAATTGAAACTTTACCAGCTTCTATTATGGAACCTAATAATCTCTATAATGATTTATTTAGTGTGGTGCAAAGCGAATTTAGTAAAACATTCAAACAAAAGGTGATCAACTGTAATACTAATAGAAAGAAGTTTAGTGATTGGGCCACGCCTGGGATTTATACAAGTAGAAGGACATTATATGAACTTTATGCATTAAAGCGAACTTCATGTGACCCTAGTTTTATTGAATATGTCAAGAAATATTCTAAAACTTTTAGAAAAGTATGTGCGGCTGCCAAGTCCACATACATCGCTAATAAAATAAAAGTAGCTGATAATAAGATCAAGGCTACATGGAATATTATTAACCAAGAAACTGGTAAAACAAAAAATCATATAAATTCCTTCACTCTTAAAGCAAATAATAAAACATTTACATCTGACGATGAGGTTGCCCGTGTTTTTGAAGACTTCTTCTCTCGGGTACCCTTAGAAACTACGAGAAATTTAAATTCCTGTCCTAATATTGCGGCTGCCCTCTTGGTGTCAAGCGTTGATAAGTGTAACAAAGTATTTAATTTTCAACATATAAATGGCGATGATATTCTTAAAGCATTTAAAACAATAAATATTAAAAAATCGGAAGATTTATGGGGTATATCAACTAATGTTATTAAATCAATAATTGGTCCAATAGCTCCTTATTTAGCTTTTATTTTTAATAAGTGTATTGACGAAGGAGTCTTCCCCGATTTAATGAAATATAGTAAGTTAATTCCGCTTTTTAAATCTGGAGACAAGAGTGACCCCACTAACTTTAGGCCGATATCAATTTTACCAGCACTTAGTAAAATTTTTGAAAAGATAATATACGCTCAATTAGTAGATTATTTGGTATTAAATCAAATCTTTCATAAGAATCAGTTCGGATTCTCTAAAGGTAAAAATACCACAGATGCTGGAATTGCACTTCTTAAACATATCCTTGACGCTTGGGAGGGTAGGCAGGACGTAATTGGTGTATTCTGTGACCTTTCCAAAGCTTTCGATTGTGTTGATCACCAAACTCTTTTAATGAAGTTAGAACATTATGGTGTCTCGAAAAAATCAGTTAACCTTTTGCGTTCATATTTGAGTAATAGAAATCAAAAAGTGATTGTTAATAATACTGCGTCCTCTGGAGCCCCCATTATAATGGGCGTGCCCCAAGGCTCAATATTGGGTCCTATACTATTTTTAATCTACATTAACGATCTACCTTACTACGTGCATAATTTATGTGAGACAGTACTATTTGCAGATGATACTTCTCTAATTTTTAAAATTGACCGAGGGAATAATTGCTCTGACGAAGTAAATAGTGCTCTCTCAAAGGTCGCACATTGGTTTAACATTAATAACTTGTCTTTAAACCCAAAAAAAACAAATTGTGTCAAATTCTCACTACCAAATGTAAGGAAGGTTGATTTAAGTATTAGTTTGAATGCAGATGCAGTCGAATTAGTTGACAGCACGAAATTTCTTGGTATTACCTTAGATTCACGACTACAATGGGATCCACATATTGAGGCCTTGTCGAGTAGACTCAGTTCAGCTGCTTTTGCAGTAAAAAAGATAAGGCTATTAACTGATATTGAAACGGCAAGACTTGTTTACTTTAGTTATTTTCATAGTGTAATGTCCTATGGCGTGTTGTTGTGGGGCTCAGCAGCCAATATTGGAAATATTTTTGTACTTCAAAAAAGAGCGGTACGCGCCATTTACAGCCTCCGCCGCCGCGATTCATTAAAGGTTTTGTTTAAAGAAATTAATATACTAACCTTAGCAGGGCAATACATCTACGAGAATATATTATATGTTAGGAAACATCTTGACTCATTCACTAAGAATAGTGATATTCATAATTTTAACACAAGAAATAAAAATAAGCTTGCCGTTCCAAGATTTAGACTTGAAAAAAGTAGAGGCTCTTTTTTGGGAAAAGGCATAGCATTCTTTAATAAAGTTCCACAAGAAGTAATCGAGCTGCCTTTGAATAAATTTAAAATACATGTTAAAAAGACGCTCTTAAGCAAATGCTATTACAAAGTAGAAGATTATTTAAATGATCATAACGCATGGTTGTCATAATTATAGTAAGTAACACTAACAATGTATAAAAGGAAAATATTCATATACTTAAGTATGTGAAAACTTTCCTTCAGCATTAGCTTTTTGTATAAATTTTATTATTGTACCATTTTGTCTAGCAACGACATAATTATTTTGTAAATGCGTTGCTTCTGTTAAAGCTGATGAGTTTTTTTCGCCTGTTTTTCTTGTCAGTTAAAAGATGTCCATAACAGGTGGTAGGTTAAAAAAATGTTGGACGATTCATAAGCATTAATTTTATTTAATCTATATGAATAAAAATTTATTGACTTGACTTTGACTTTGCGCGAGCCGAACCCTTAGTTCGTCCCTGCTCTATCATCAGACCCTCACCACCAAATGTAGCGAATACGTCTCATCAGTACGAAACAAATGAGCCCAAACTCGAGGAGTTTCCTAGTGGTCATTAAGGAGTGGCACTGGCTTCCTCCCTGCTCTATCATCAGACTCTCACCACCAAGTGTCAAAATCAAAATCAAAATCAAAAATCATTTATTCATTTTAGGCTGATACAGCACTTGTGAACGTCAATGAAGCTACGCTATCGGTTCGCAAAACCTACGGCGGGAGGCCTTGTAACGAGAAGAACCGGCAAGAAACTCGCCAAGGGCTATTTTTTTCTCCCTGTCATATTTCATACAGAGTCGTCAAATTGAAAAGTGACTTTGACATAATATAATATGTAAAGTCACTTTCCATCACAAATTAATCTTAAGTTTAAAAACAAAATAAAAAACCCGGTAATCATAGCAGTAAATAATTTTCAATAACTAAGAAATAGACATACAAAAGGTAGTTTCTTTAAAATACACACCAACCAAAAACGTAGCAAATAAAATAATAAATATAAATGCCGAACAAGGGTAATAAAACTTTGAATAGTTTAAGAACATAAGAGTCAATAATAAACAGTGCCATACAAGCCACGGTAAAATAAAACTAATAACAATAAAACATTAAAAATCTGCATATTTTGAGACAAGAAGCCAGGAGCAGACCCATCCCACTGGTGGCACCCGTTCACGAGCATGACGCATGAACCAGCCATCGCTTCGCTCAACCATATTTTAGGGAACGTAACGACCCGCCTCACACGACACCACCGCAGAAATGTTTACAGAGAGCATGACATACATGACATGACACTGACATAGTCCATTCATGTGTCTGCCCACCCTATAGACACTTTATCTCAAAGGCGTGATTGTATGTATTTAGTTTTACAAATTCAAGTGGAGTCTATTAGTTACCGGATGCGCGAGCCGAACCCTTAGTTCGTCCCTGCTCTATCATCAGACCCTCACCACCAAATGTAGCGAATACGTCTCATCAGAGCGAAACAAATGAGCCCTAACTCGAGGGGTTTTCTAGTGGTCAATAAGGAGTGCCACTGACTTCCTTCCTGTTCCATCATCAGACCCTCACCACCAAGTGTAGCCAATAGGTCTCATTCAAACGAAACAAATGAGCCAGAACTCAAGGTGCTTCCTATTGGTCATTAAGGAGTACCACTGGCTTCCACCCTGTTCCATCATCAGACCCTCACCATCAAGTGTAGCGAATAGGTCTCATCACAACAAAACAAATGAGCCTAAGCTCGAGGGGTTTCCTAGCAGCCATTGAAGAGTTCTATTGCCCACCTCTTGACTGCATCATCAGATCAGCTCGATGGTAGCAAATTATTGTATTGTCATCGGATTCATATAGACTTGCAAAGTTTCAAATCAATACGATCATTAGAAGTAGGTTAAAATTGAATTCCAAGATTTTCTTACATTGTGACTTAGTTACAAGTGAAGCTAATAAAACGTTTTTGAAAAAAAAATGTAACCGCCTTCAAAACGGATCTTCAAACAAAAATCAACAAACACTAAAAAACGAAAAAAATAATAAGATTTTTAATTCAAAGGACGATGATACGTGACTTTTTCTAATTTATCTTGGTACTTACTGACCTGTTTGAAGTCGGTGCCGTCTTATACGTATTGAGGTAATTTATCACTTTTGACGCCAGCGTTGCTCCATCATTGTGAGGAAAATCTCACATCCGAGAAAAATATTTTACAAAATGTTTAACAATCGATTATGATAAAACGTTTTTAAAAAAAAATGTAACCGCCTTCAAAAAGGATCTTCAAACGAAAATTAACTAACACTAAAAAACGAAAAAAATAATAAGATTTTTTAATTCAAAGGACGTTGATATGTGCCTTTTTCTAATTTATCTTGGTACTTACTGAACTGTTTGAAGTCGGTGCCGTCTAATAGGTATTGAGGTAAAAACGTCCTAAACCTCACGCTTGAGACCGGGTTTTTTTTAAATATGTTTGTTATTTCACTCAGTATATTTCGTTCTTATTATTTTTGGCTTGGCACCGACTTCAAACAGTTCAGTAAGTACCAAGATAAATTAGAAAAAGGCACATATCAACGTCCTTTGAATTAAAAAATCTTATTATTTTTTTCGTTTTTTAGTGTTAGTTAATTTTCGTTTGAAGATCCTTTTTGAAGGCGGTTACATTTTTTTTTAAAAACGTTTTATTTTTTAATTTTTAGTGTAAATAATCGTAGCTAAAGAAACTACATGGTGATTATGATAAATTGTTGAAAATATCCTATCCGTTATGGAATTCAGCTTTCCATCTTCAGCTAGGTACTTAGATAACTTGAAGGAATACATCTGAAGGTCCATTCGTGCATATGGTATTTATAAAACATCATATAACTCCTAACTGTTGAGGAGTTTCACCTCTCATCATCAGCTCACCCTAATAACCTGAAATAATATAACTATTGGTCCATACGTACGATTAATACTTAATGAAATATTCTCCAGCTCCTAACCGTTTAGGAGTTGTAGCTTCTATCACCAGCTCATCACTATGAGATGATGACTACCAGATGCAAATACTTGACTAACTTCAAAAATAAATGTAACGCATAACAGGCTTGCCTATATTTGAGAATTTCTCTCAATTTTCTTGGGATTTTATCTTCTGGTCCTGACTTGGTGAAAATAAGATCAGGTCAGAAGTACCATCTTTCGAAAAAAAATTAATTTTGAAAATGATCCCCAATTTGATGAAAATATGAAATCGTCCATGTAACCAAATAAACTCTCAATACACATTATTCAGGATAACTCCTGAACTTCTCGTCAGTTCTTGATGAAATTTGAATGGGACCACACGAGAACCGTCACCTTTTAAATAAAAAAGTAATTATTCAAATCGGTTCATTAACTAAAAAGTTCTGAGGTAACACACATAAAAAATAAAAAAAAAAATAAAAAAAAAAAATATACAGTCGAATTGATAACCTCCTCCTTTTTTTGAAGTCGGTTAAAAACAGGAAAATCTATCACAGTAACAGAATTGCATTGTGAATGCATAAAAATAGTCTAAAAATCTTAGTTTAATGGCTGTTTCACCATTCCCTTACCTACACCGGCAGCAGTTTTCGGCAAGTAAGTAATTGTGAGAAAAAAACTTTAATTTCTGACTGGAATCAGAAGTGCTTAGCTTAAGGCTGGCCTCAATGTGAACCTATTTGTGCCAGTCCAGCGCTGGCGCCTGTTCTGGCATGGGGTGAAACAGCTTCCTACTTACTGGTGCCGTTTTAGGCTACTAAAGTTGGCCAATTGGGCGCTATAAGGCCACCAAAAGGCAGCTGGAACTAATTTGTCAAGAGAAGTGACGGCTACAACACTTTAGCGCGCGACAGTACGCGGTCAGTATATCTTTATTTCTTTTCCTTGAAAACTATTAAATTGGAGTCGAAAGCATTTAGGGACCCGTGGATTCATGGCCCGAGCGAGACATAATAACTCGTTAAGTGTTTGCTCATAAAATAATAATTATAATAGTTACTATCACTTTTTAGTATGCACAATAAATTTTGATTAAATATTTTATTCGTGTTATGTTAAAGGCAACTGTTGGGTGTGTGTGTGAACAAGCTGTGTTTATGATATTTGACGGGGTAAAGGTAGATAGGACTAAAAGTTAGAACTCCACAGGAAAAATAATAAGCCCTTATTTCTATTTCTAGAAAACTGCCTCAGCTTTGGATGTTGAATTAATTATACTTACCTATTACACGGTAATTTTTTTATCACCCCGGATAATTTCGGGTATTATACCTACTACCTCTCTGTAACTCAACAAAAAAACAGCTGTTTCATACAAATTGTCAATACCTACTCGACTAGAAGTATGGAACAGCAGATTTTTTTGTTGAGTTGCAGAGTTGACTACTCATGAAAACAATCAACTTTTATTATGCGACCAAAACTGAAATCGCGAAAAGTAATTAGCTGTTCCATAAACTGAAATTATCCGGGGTGATAAAAAAATTACCGTGTAAGTAAATAAAAAAATCACACTTTTCAAAAAAAAAAATTTTACTAACTTCATCATCATCATCGCGTAGGCTGGGATTTTCCAAAATAGGGTATTTTAAATTATGGATTGCTCGCAAATCACAAGTACTTAAAATTTGAAAAATATATGTTATTTTACAGTTATTTATCTAGTACTTCCTGCCTTTTTTTCGATTGGTAATATTTGACGGTGTCAAATAAAATCCCAAACATCCGTCTAATCGTACTCCAAATATCCTATTATTTGCAGTATACTTGGTTTTAGTTAATGAAAAATATACGAAAATAATTTTCTTTAATTTGCCGAGGGATTCTGGCCATCATAAGTTTGAAATTTTTATTATTTAATTTTTAATTGAGTTTTAAGTGATTTTCGATTCGCGGGGCTCTCGCGAGTTCACAGTTTACTGCCGCCCCGGGCCGCTACGTCCACGTGAAGTGTATCGCACGTTCGCACGTGGCCGAGCAAGCGTTAGCGTGCCTATTTCGGTTGGGAATCATCCCCTTAAATTCAAAATCAACATCTTGCATAGCGAGAACTCTTTAATCAAATTAGTCTCGCTTACAAATGTGTTTAAAAAGTAAGAGTTAATTAAACATCTACAAAGTGAAGAAGTCTTCTTCAGATCGAAGACACTTGAAGCCCCAAATTGAATTCATTTTGAGACGCGATAGTTAATGAAAGATAAATAAATGTTACTACGAGACTTTCACTACTCAACTATGACCTTTCAATTACCTGGTTGGTAGTAGCTGGGTACATAGTGTCTAGAGAATTCAATGAATTATAAAAGTCGGGCAAGTTACTCAAGGTTAGAAAAGTGATGGGTGAACAAAAATTATATTAAGCTCTCTTCTGGAGCTTATTATAATTATGCCTGGAGTCCTGAAATACAGGAGTGTCCTAGTTTAGGCTCCAGTCCATCCAAATAATATAAGTATGCTAAGTAGGTATTAGAATGAAATTAAAACTATGTACCAACACATTACTTATGTATATTTTGGTGGAAATAAATCATTTTTACCACACTTTTTAACCGACTTCAAAAAAAGGAGGAGGTTATCAATTCGACTGTATATTTTTTATTTTATTTTTTTTTATTTTTTATGTGTGTTACCTCAGATCTTTTTAGTTAATGAACCGATTTGGATAATTGTTTTTTTATTTGAAAGGTGACGCTTCTCGTGTGGTCCCATTCAAATTTTATCAAGAACTGGCAAGAAGTTCAGGAGTTATCCTGAATAATGCATATTTAGACTTTATTTGGGTATATGGACGATTTCATAGTTTCATCAAATTGGGGATCATTTTCAAAAATTTTTTTTTTCGAAAATTGGTACTTCTGACCTGATCTTACTTTCACCAAGTCAGGACCAGGGGATCAAATCCCAGGAAAATTGAGAGAAATTCTCAAATATAGGCAAGCCTTATGCGTTCCATTTATTATTGAAGTTAGTCAAGTATTTGCATCTGGTAGTCATCATCTCATAGTGATGAGCTGGTGATGGAAGCTACAACTCCTTAACGGTTAGGAGCTGGAGAATATTTCTTTAAGTATTAATCGTACGTATGGGCCAATAGTTATATTCTTTCAGGTTATTAGGGTGAGCTGCTGATGAGAGGTGAAACTCCTCAACAGTTAGGAGTTATATTATGATGTTTTATAAATACCATATGCACGAATGGACCTTCATTTGTATTCCTTCAAGTTATCTAAGTAGCTAAAGATGGAAAGCTGAATTCCGTAAGGGATAGGATATTTACAACAATTTATCATAATCACCATGTAGTTTCTTTAGCTACTTCACTAAAAATCGAAAAATAAAACGTTTTTGAAAAAAAAATGTAACCGCCTTCAAAACGGATCTTCAAACAAAAATCAACAAACACTAAAAAACGAAAAAAATAATAAGATTTTTAATTCAAAGGACGATGATACGTGACTTTTTCTAATTTATCTTGGTACTTACTGACCTGTTTGAAGTCGGTGCCGTCTTATACGTATTGAGGTAATTACGTCCTACACCTCACGCTTAGGACCGGGTTTTTTTAATATGTTAGTTATTTCGCTCAGTATATTTCGTTCTTATTCTTTTTGGCTTGGCACCGACTTCAAACAGGTTAGTAAGTACCAAGATAAATTAGAAAAAGTCACGTATCATCGTCCTTTGAATTAAAAATCTTATTATTTTTTTCGTTTTTTAGTGTTTGTTGATTTTTGTTTGAAGATCCGTTTTGAAGGCGGTTACATTTTTTTTTCAAAAACGTTTTATTTTTCGATTTTTAGTGAAGTAGCTAAAGAAACTACATGGTGATTATGATAAATTGTTGTAAATATCCTATCCCTTACGGAATTCAGCTTTCCATCTTTAGCTACTTAGATAACTTGAAGGAATACAAATGAAGGTCCATTCGTGCATATGGTATTTATAAAACATCATAATATAACTCCTAACTGTTGAGGAGTTTCACCTCTCATCAGCAGCTCACCCTAATAACCTGAAAGAATATAACTATTGGCCCATACGTACGATTAATACTTAAAGAAATATTCTCCAGCTCCTAACCGTTAAGGAGTTGTAGCTTCCATCACCAGCTCATCACTATGAGATGATGACTACCAGATGCAAATACTTGACTAACTTCAATAATAAATGGAACGCATAAGGCTTGCCTATATTTGAGAATTTCTCTCAATTTTCCTGGGATTTGATCCCCTGGTCCTGACTTGGTGAAAGTAAGATCAGGTCAGAAGTACCAATTTTCGAAAAAAAAAATTTTTTGAAAATGATCCCCAATTTGATGAAACTATGAAATCGTCCATATACCCAAATAAAGTCTAAATATGCATTATTCAGGATAACTCCTGAACTTCTTGCCAGTTCTTGATAAAATTTGAATGGGACCACACGAGAAGCGTCACCTTTCAAATAAAAAAACAATTATCCAAATCGGTTCATTAACTAAAAAGATCTGAGGTAACACACATAAAAAATAAAAAAAAATAAAAATAAAAAATATACAGTCGAATTGATAACCTCCTCCTTTTTTTGAAGTCGGTTAAAAAGTGTGGTAAAAATGATTTATTTCCACCAAAATATACATAAGTAATGTGTTGGTACATAGTTTTAATTTCATTCTAATACCTACTTAGCATACTTATATTATTTGGATGGACTGGAGCCTAAACTAGGACACTCCTGTATTTCAGGACTCCAGGCATAATTATAATAAGCTCCAGAAGAGAGCTTAATATAATTTTTGTTCACCCATCACTTTTCTAACCTTGAGTAACTTGCCCGACTTTTATAATTCATTGAATTCTCTAGACACTATGTACCCAGCTACTACCAACCAGGTAATTGAAAGGTCATAGTTGAGTAGTGAAAGTCTCGTAGTAACATTTATTTATCTTTCATTAACTATCGCGTCTCGAAATGAATTCAATTTGGGGCTTCAAGTGTCTTCGATCTGAAGAAGACTTCTTCACTTTGTAGATGTTTAATTAACTCTTACTTTTAAACACATTTGTAAGCGAGACTAATTTGATTAAAGAGTTCTCGCTATGCAAGATGTTGATTTTGAATTTAAGGGGATGATTCCCAACCGAAATAGGCACGCTAACGCTTGCTCGGCCACGTGCGAACGTGCGATACACTTCACGCGGACGTAGCGGCCCGGGGCGGCAGTAAACTGTGAACTCGCGAGAGCCCCGCGAATCGAAAATCACTTAAAACTCAATTAAAAATTAAATAATAAAAATTTCAAACTTATGATGGCCAGAATCCCTCGGCAAATTAAAGAAAATTATTTTCGTATATTTTTCATTAACTAAAACCAAGTATACTGCAAATAATAGGATATTTGGAGTACGATTAGACGGATGTTTGGGATTTTATTTGACACCGTCAAATATTACCAATCGAAAAAAAGGCAGGAAGTACTAGATAAATAACTGTAAAATAACATATATTTTTAAAATTTTAAGTACTTGTGATTTGCGAGCAATCCATAATTTAAAATACCCTATTTTGGAAAATCCCAGCCTACGCGATGATGATGATGAAGTTAGTAAAATTTTTTTTTTTGAAAAGTGTGATTTTTTTATTTACTTACACGGTAATTTTTTTATCACCCCGGATAATTTCAGTTACTGGAACAGCTAATTACTTTTCGCGATTTCAGTTTTGGTCGCATAATAAAAGTTGATTGTTTTCATGAGTAGTCAACTCTGCAACTCAACAAAAAAATCTGCTGTTCCATACTTCTAGTCGAGTAGGTATTGACAATTTGTATGAAACAGCTGTTTTTTTGTTGAGTTACAGAGAGGTAGTAGGTATAATACCCGAAATTATCCGGGGTGATAAAAAAATTACCGTGTAATAGGTAAGTATAATTAATTCAACATCCAAAGCTGAGGCAGTTTTCTAGAAATAGAAATAAGGGCTTATTATTTTTCCTGTGGAGTTCTAACTTTTAGTCCTATCTACCTTTACCCCGTCAAATATCATAAACACAGCTTGTTCACACACACACCCAACAGTTGCCTTTAACATAACACGAATAAAATATTTAATCAAAATTTATTGTGCATACTAAAAAGTGATAGTAACTATTATAATTATTATTTTATGAGCAAACACTTAACGAGTTATTATGTCTCGCTCGGGCCATGAATCCACGGGTCCCTAAATGCTTTCGACTCCAATTTAATAGTTTTCAAGGAAAAGAAATAAAGATATACTGACCGCGTACTGTCGCGCGCTAAAGTGTTGTAGCCGTCACTTCTCTTGACAAATTAGTTCCAGCTGCCTTTTGGTGGCCTTATTGCGCCCAATTGGCCAACTTTAGTAGCCTAAAACGGCACCAGTAAGTAGGAAGCTGTTTCACCCCATGCCAGAACAGGCGCCAGCGCTGGACTGGCACAAATAGGTTCACATTGAGGCCAGCCTTAAGCTAAGCACTTCTGATTCCAGTCAGAAATTAGAGTTTTTTTCTCACAATTACTTACTTGCCGAAAACTGCTGCCGGTGTAGGTAAGGGAATGGTGAAACAGCCATTAAACTAAGATTTTTAGACTATTTTTATGCATTCACAATGCAATTCTGTTACTGTGATAGATTTTCCTGTTTTATCATAATCGATTGTTAAACATTTTGTAAAATATTTTTCTCGGATGTGAGATTTTCCTCACAATGATGGAGCAACGCTGGCGTCAAAAGTGATAAATTAATTCGACGAGTCTTGTAAGCCTCTCGGTAGCTTAGTTGGTCAGAATATTGAGCCGGCTTCCCGGGGCGCGGGTTCGAATCCCACCTGAAAGCAACTTACAAAGCTGGTGGTATTTTCTACCACATTTTTCTTTAGTTACAGAATTGCATTGTGAAGGCATAAAAACAATTTAAAATCTTAATTATATTAATATTTAATAAAATCGTCATCCATTCACTTGTTTCCCAAAGAACATTTCACTATATTTAAAGACAAAATCATTTCTCTACCCGTCTGTATTCGTGACTCATTGCTCGGCGAAAGTAAATATTGTGAAAGCAATCGTCCCCCGTTCGATTCTCTTCGAAGAGGGAAACGAGAAATCGCGGTGTGTTCCTTCGCGGGACGGTGTGGCTCACGAGGGCCCTCGACAGGCGGGACTGTGGGACCGCAATATCTAGCACCACTTCTGATATTCGGATCAGATTTGCTAAGATATATAATATATCGGCCTGCGATTGAGACGGTTAAGCAATTTTCACAATGGTCAGTCCCGGGATGGGTGACCAAAAGTATGCATATCTGGCTAAAACCGCGGTTTCATACTTCGTGGACGATGTTGCTTACGAGGGCCCTCGACAGGCGGAATTGTGGGACTGCAATATCGGACACCACTTCTGATATTCGGATCAGTAGTTTCGGAGCCTATTTAATGCAAACAAACAAACAATCAAATCTTTCCTCTTTATAATATTAGTATAGACTAGCTGTGCCTCGCAGTTTCACCTGCGTTAGTTTGAGGAAAAAGAAAAACCTACTAAGAAGGAAATATTTTTCCCGCTTTTGCAACATATTTCATTTAAATGCTCCGCTTCTGTTAGTCGTAGCGTGATGTTATATAGCCTATAGCCACTCGATAAATGGACTATCCAACACAAAAACAAATTTTCCATTCGGTGCAGTAGTTTCAGAGATTAGTGCGTTCAAACAAACTCTTCAGTTTAATAATATAAGTATAGATATCGGCCTGCGATTGAGACGGTTAAGCAACATTCGCAATGGTCAGTCACGGGATGGGTGACCAAACGTATTCGGACCTGGCCTACTTGGTGTATAGCTTATTGTTCTGACTGTTCAAATTCTTGGCATAAAATCTATTAGACAACTGTTACTGTAATATAATATATTTATTGTTTTGTTCTGATTCATCGTTAAATCATCTCCTTAATTCTATAGATGAACAATAAAATGCCTTAGGCTCCACAACAATAACAAACAATAAAAGGTAAATAACAAGAAAGGGAAAAAATCCGAACAAAATTGAGCAATTCCGCATAAAACTGAAGGAAAGGGCAGAGAAAGTCAATTCCCAGGCGTATAGCGACTTATGACGTCGCTTGTCCCTCCACTCAGACACACAAACATTGCAATATAAATAACAGTAGAACAGTACTACTTTATCCCATCAGTTCCCCGGGATTAGGATTACGGGCCTGTGGGATTTGCGAGTTTTCCGGGAAGAAAACCCTCTGCGCTGTTTGAAAATGTTACACGTGGAATATCAAATTGGACATATTGTTGTTTTAACTGAATTACAAATAGTTCTAGGTTTCATAAAATATTTACTGCGGATATGACTTACTTACTGACGAGTAAGCGTTGCGACCATCGCATTTAATCGCGTAAGACATATATATTTGACATCAGTATATTTGATCGTGGATTTAAATAATATTGTATGAATTTGAACGATTTAGCTATACTTTCCATTGGTGCGGTACGTGGCGTTTTAGACCTCGTACTAAACCAGACTTTGTGGCGGTACGAGGCTTTTTTGCCCTCACCGCAAGACTAAAAATCTATTTTTAGCGTGCGCGTATTCGCTGCGTTAAACAAAAATATAAATTTAAGTCTTGATAAAAATACAAATACAAAATTTGTTATATTATATACTTTTAATATGTTATTTCATCGATAACTATGTGAAAAAAAATATTTCGATATTGTCTTTTGTTTACACAAAAGTTGAGTTTGAACGTCGATTATAAAAACAAAACATCTCGTTAAAGTGTCGGATAAGTTTTATCCGCTGCTATGACTCATATGTTGCTCATAAATGTAACTTCCGTCGTCGTGCGCACAAACAGATGTTTGGGAGAGCCCAAACGCGCGCTAAGATGCTTTGTTTACGTAAAAAATGAGCTTGTAATTTGATACCCCTGATTGTCGAGAGGTTAATGGGAGGGCAAAGTGTATTTTTTAATGTCTTGCTGACTATTATTATCTGGAACACGACATAATACGACAAAATAATTTAAAGTCATAATTATTTTAAATTATTTTTATGTAGTTTTGCAGTTATGAAAATTGTACTTACTTGTTTTTATGGAATATCTTCTTAAAAAAAAATAAACCACCTTTAAAAATCTTCAAACAAAAACTCACTACATACAACACTTAAAAACGAAAAATATAAGTATTGAATAATTTATATAATTTATAACTTTTTATATAAAAAACAGCTTTTGGAAAATACTGATCAGTCTGAGCAATACGAAGTCTGTAGGAGTGCGAGGTCTTTCTAACGTCGTTCCACACAGTATCTTATTTATGACTTCAGTGCAGCACGAGGTCTAAAAGACCCGGTATTGTGGTAAGCACTACACCGAGATCTGGATCAATAGCACAACTTAGATATATTTATATTTATCTCTTTCCAATACTAAACCAAATAGAAGTACCCTCCACATGTCAGAGAAGTTTATGGTTTGCCTTGCCGCATCACAACAGGCAGGACACCGACGAGGCGTTTTAGACCTCGTACCGCACTGAATATGTTAATCTGTACTTAATTTTGTTACCGGAGATACATTTGTTATCCACATTTATTTACAATTGAATTAATTTGTACAAAATTAACCTGAACTTGCTACTTATGAACAATAAATTCTATTATTATTATACTTCGAATTTGTGTTCGAATTAAATAAATAAATAACTTCTTACAATCACACCAATTATCTAAGCCCATGTTAATTTCATTAAGAAACTGTATCATGGAAAACTTGATAACGGATAAATATATACTTATATACTTTTTTTTTGTAAATACATACTTAATATAGTAATACATAGTAAACACCCAGACCAAGACAATTAGACACGTTCATGCACACAAATATTTGTCTTGTTCGGGAATCGAACCCGAGACCTCTGGAGCAGAAGGTGGGTGCGCCAAACCTGCGCCAAATCGGTCGAAAAAAAGCTACTTCATTAAGGGGCCACAAAGGAAAGCAGCTAACTCTGTTTAAACCAAAATAAGCGTAATAAAGGTACCACTTTTAAGTAAACCACGCATTATGATAATCACCGCATTTTCCGAAGCGGTTGAGATAATGTAGCTACGCCAATGGCAACGCTTCGCTCATTGTTTGGTTCAATCTGAGGCAACTACTGATAACGTGGGATTTAGCGTCGGCGAACTTCACAGTACATTCAACACAAGCTGATAATACCATTGTGCTTTAGATTGCTGACAACTTAAATCGTGCAACTTAGGCTATTTATGGATGTTAGTGCGGTAAATTGAGTCTTATCTTAAGGTGTAATAAAATGCTTGTGCAACATCTAAGCATTGATAACATTTGATGTTTTTAAACTTTTTTTAAGTTCGAGCAAGGGAAATCCGTTGCACTATCATGATTATCATCGCATTTAATAGTAAATTAGACATGCTAACAACCCTGTTTTCGCAAGCATTTGGAGTGGAGTGCAAAAGCAACAAACACTGTTCGATTGAAAAATTGAAAATGAAGTATTAGAAAAAGTCAACCCGTCTCACAACTAGTTCCGATGGGACTCGTACCCACGACCTTTCACTGTCCGGGCAAAAGCTCTAACCACTGAGCTCCGCGACTCCGTAGCTTCGGGTTCGAGTCCCATCGAAACTAGTTGTGGGACGGGACGACTTTTTATAATAGGTTCGTCATTTTAAATTTTTCAATAATAAAAATTGCAAATAAAAATAATTTAAACACTCTGAGGGTAGTAATATATCTCCACATTGATGAAATTAACGCTGACTATACGGCGTGTAAGAAGTATTGGATAAATTCGACGCTTCTCGTAACGACTCCGTAGCTCAGTGGTTAGAGCAGTCGCCCGGAAAGCGAAAGGTCGTGGGTTCGAGTCCCATCGGAGCTAGTTGTGAGACGGGTCGATTTTTTCTAAATACTTCATTTTCCATTTTTCTATTATAAAAATTGCATTGTGAATGCAAAAAACTAAAAATTTAAATAACTTAAACACTGTTCGATTCAAAATAAAACCGCGCTCAATGAAATTCACCGCACATCCGAAGCGGTTGAGATAATGTAGTTATTTCAATGGCAACGGCCACGTTCATTGTTTTGGTTCAACCTGTGGCAACTACAGGGCGCTTGTGCACTACACTGAATTTTACCGATCCGGCGCGCGGCGGTCCGTTTTTTTACGGACCGGCGTGGCATGAAAAACACGGATGATTGGCTTGTGAACGAGTTATTCCCATCCGATCCACTGTAACTGATCCACCGAGAATTAAAAATCCCAACCGATCCCCTTATAGTTTTCAATTCCCAACGGATCCCCTCATTGTGTTTCTAAGCAAGATAAGGTAGGTGAGTACAGTCAGAAGAAAAATAAGTATTTAAATCAAATATTAATTTATTGAGTAATTCTTTTTAATGTAAAAAAAAACACAGTTAATCGGATTTAATGATGAAAATATTGTTTTAATTGTTGATAATTAACATCTTAGCATTATGATAGATCCTTTCATTAAGCTAAACTCAAATACAAATAAAATAAATAAGTGCTTTACTCGATATGGAGTTGACACGTTTTAAATTACAATATTTGTTCACACATATAGTAAAAAAGCCTTTTTATTTATTTACTATCTTGAAAAGACATGTAAATTAATCATTTTAAATAATCAAAGTTACTACTAAATTAAATAATTCTTTAAAATAACAAGTAACAGAAAATCAGTCTTAATAGTATAAGTAGCTTTCAAAGAATGATATAGAACGTAGTGTAATCATGCAATCATAAAGAAAAACTAACGTTAAAGATTAAAAAAATCATAGTCATTATGATCTTGATATAAGGTAATAAGGTTTTAATTAAAAATTGTTATTATTGTTTGGAATATTTTTTAATGATAAATTTGAATGAGTAAATAAGTTTTTTGACATATTGCCTAGTTATTTATTAATCAAAATTATTAAAATTTCAATTTAAAATTATTAAAATTTATAAAAATTTAAATTATTTATATTATATAATTATATACTAAAGTATTATTTATTAGGTAATTATTTTGTAATGTAATTATTAATTTAAATGTACTAAGTAAATAATGGTTAATTATTAATTAAAATGTAGTTTTTTGTATAAGTATGCATAATGTTAAGTATATAATAATAAAAATTAAGTGTTTTGCCATGCCCTTACAGGGCTCTTTTTTGTGACTAAACAATTTATGTAACACCATTGTAAACAACAAGATGCAATAAATAAATGATAAATGATAAATTTAATACTCATACAAAAAAATGTCTAAAAAGAGTTTGTATGAAACTTTTTATTTCTTCAATGGATTCAGTAGAAACTTTGTATACTTAGAGATTTTGCAAAAGATTTAAACTATTTTTGAAAGAGTTTTTGAAAGAAGAACCAAAGAATTTATGGAATTGTTTTGTGGCTTTAAGTTCAAACGCGAGAGAAGCTGCTACTACTGGACCGATTTAGAAAATTCTTTCACATAATTAATTCAGTAGCCTTTTAAAATAAAAGAAGTATTTATTTATTTTTTTAAGTTAAAGGTCGTGTGAACATCTAAATTGCACGCGGGCGAAGACGCGGGCGGACCGCTAGTTTCTGATAAGCTAAATAAAACATAGTATAATAGGCTACTTGACCCTTTTTTAATTTGTGTCCTAAAAGATTAATAACTATTCTATTACACCAAAAAATGTATCAAATTAAGTATGAGTAAAGTAGCCTATCCTAAAATGCATTTTATTGTTGATTGTACCACTCTACCTACCAAAAATAAGCTCATAAGTACTAGGGTATCAGATGGGAATAAAATATTAATATTTATTCTTGATCCCCTACACAGGGGATCAGATGGGAATAAAAAATAATTAAAAATAAAACCGATCCACCAGGGGATCGGTTGCAGGGGATCGGATGGGAATAACTCTGTGAACGAGTTATTCCCATCCGATCCACTGTAACTGATCCACCGAGAATTAAAAATCCCAACCGATCCCCTTATAGTTTTCAATTCCCAACGGATCCCCTCATTGTGTTTCTAAGCAAGATAAGGTAGGTGAGTACAGTCAGAAGAAAAATAAGTATTTAAATCAAATATTAATTTATTGAGTAATTCTTTTTAATGTAAAAAAAAACACAGTTAATCGGATTTAATGATGAAAATATTGTTTTAATTGTTGATAATTAACATCTTAGCATTATGATAGATCCTTTCATTAAGCTAAACTCAAATACAAATAAAATAAATAAGTGCTTTACTCGATATGGAGTTGACACGTTTTAAATTACAATATTTGTTCACACATATAGTAAAAAAGCCTTTTTATTTATTTACTATCTTGAAAAGACATGTAAATTAATCATTTTAAATAATCAAAGTTACTACTAAATTAAATAATTCTTTAAAATAACAAGTAACAGAAAATCAGTCTTAATAGTATAAGTAGCTTTCAAAGAATGATATAGAACGTAGTGTAATCATGCAATCATAAAGAAAAACTAACGTTAAAGATTAAAAAAATCATAATCATTATGATCTTGATATAAGGTAATAAGGTTTTAATTAAAAATTGTTATTATTGTTTGGAATATTTTTTAATGATAAATTTGAATGAGTAAATAAGTTTTTTGACATATTGCCTAGTTATTTATTAATCAAAATTATTAAAATTTCAATTTAAAATTATTAAAATTTATAAAAATTTAAATTATTTATATTATATAATTATATACTAAAGTATTATTTATTAGGTAATTATTTTGTAATGTAATTATTAATTTAAATGTACTAAGTAAATAATGGTTAATTATTAATTAAAATGTAGTTTTTTGTATAAGTATGCATAATGTTAAGTATATAATAATAAAAATTAAGTGTTTTGCCATGCCCTTACAGGGCTCTTTTTTGTGACTAAACAATTTATGTAACACCATTGTAAACAACAAGATGCAATAAATAAATGATAAATGATAAATTTAATACTCATACAAAAAAATGTCTAAAAAGAGTTTGTATGAAACTTTTTATTTCTTCAATGGATTCAGTAGAAACTTTGTATACTTAGAGATTTTGCAAAAGATTTAAACTATTTTTGAAAGAGTTTTTGAAAGAAGAACCAAAGAATTTATGGAATTGTTTTGTGGCTTTAAGTTCAAACGCGAGAGAAGCTGCTACTACTGGACCGATTTAGAAAATTCTTTCACATAATTAATTCAGTAGCCTTTTAAAATAAAAGAAGTATTTATTTATTTTTTTAAGTTAAAGGTCGTGTGAACATCTAAATTGCACGCGGGCGAAGACGCGGGCGGACCGCTAGTTTCTGATAAGCTAAATAAAACATAGTATAATAGGCTACTTGACCCTTTTTTAATTTGTGTCCTAAAAGATTAATAACTATTCTATTACACCAAAAAATGTATCAAATTAAGTATGAGTAAAGTAGCCTATCCTAAAATGCATTTTATTGTTGATTGTACCACTCTACCTACCAAAAATAAGCTCATAAGTACTAGGGTATCAGATGGGAATAAAATATTAATATTTATTCTTGATCCCCTACACAGGGGATCAGATGGGAATAAAAAATAATTAAAAATAAAACCGATCCACCAGGGGATCGGTTGCAGGGGATCGGATGGGAATAACTCTGTGAACGAGTTATTCCCATCCGATCCACTGTAACTGATCCACCGAGAATTAAAAATCCCAACCGATCCCCTTATAGTTTTCAATTCCCAACGGATCCCCTCATTGTGTTTCTAAGCAAGATAAGGTAGGTGAGTACAGTCAGAAGAAAAATAAGTATTTAAATCAAATATTAATTTATTGAGTAATTCTTTTTAATGTAAAAAAAAACACAGTTAATCGGATTTAATGATGAAAATATTGTTTTAATTGTTGATAATTAACATCTTAGCATTATGATAGATCCTTTCATTAAGCTAAACTCAAATACAAATAAAATAAATAAGTGCTTTACTCGATATGGAGTTGACACGTTTTAAATTACAATATTTGTTCACACATATAGTAAAAAAGCCTTTTTATTTATTTACTATCTTGAAAAGACATGTAAATTAATCATTTTAAATAATCAAAGTTACTACTAAATTAAATAATTCTTTAAAATAACAAGTAACAGAAAATCAGTCTTAATAGTATAAGTAGCTTTCAAAGAATGATATAGAACGTAGTGTAATCATGCAATCATAAAGAAAAACTAACGTTAAAGATTAAAAAAATCATAATCATTATGATCTTGATATAAGGTAATAAGGTTTTAATTAAAAATTGTTATTATTGTTTGGAATATTTTTTAATGATAAATTTGAATGAGTAAATAAGTTTTTTGACATATTGCCTAGTTATTTATTAATCAAAATTATTAAAATTTCAATTTAAAATTATTAAAATTTATAAAAATTTAAATTATTTATATTATATAATTATATACTAAAGTATTATTTATTAGGTAATTATTTTGTAATGTAATTATTAATTTAAATGTACTAAGTAAATAATGGTTAATTATTAATTAAAATGTAGTTTTTTGTATAAGTATGCATAATGTTAAGTATATAATAATAAAAATTAAGTGTTTTGCCATGCCCTTACAGGGCTCTTTTTTGTGACTAAACAATTTATGTAACACCATTGTAAACAACAAGATGCAATAAATAAATGATAAATGATAAATTTAATACTCATACAAAAAAATGTCTAAAAAGAGTTTGTATGAAACTTTTTATTTCTTCAATGGATTCAGTAGAAACTTTGTATACTTAGAGATTTTGCAAAAGATTTAAACTATTTTTGAAAGAGTTTTTGAAAGAAGAACCAAAGAATTTATGGAATTGTTTTGTGGCTTTAAGTTCAAACGCGAGAGAAGCTGCTACTACTGGACCGATTTAGAAAATTCTTTCACATAATTAATTCAGTAGCCTTTTAAAATAAAAGAAGTATTTATTTATTTTTTTAAGTTAAAGGTCGTGTGAACATCTAAATTGCACGCGGGCGAAGACGCGGGCGGACCGCTAGTTTCTGATAAGCTAAATAAAACATAGTATAATAGGCTACTTGACCCTTTTTTAATTTGTGTCCTAAAAGATTAATAACTATTCTATTACACCAAAAAATGTATCAAATTAAGTATGAGTAAAGTAGCCTATCCTAAAATGCATTTTATTGTTGATTGTACCACTCTACCTACCAAAAATAAGCTCATAAGTACTAGGGTATCAGATGGGAATAAAATATTAATATTTATTCTTGATCCCCTACACAGGGGATCAGATGGGAATAAAAAATAATTAAAAATAAAACCGATCCACCAGGGGATCGGTTGCAGGGGATCGGATGGGAATAACTCTGTGAACGAGTTATTCCCATCCGATCCACTGTAACTGATCCACCGAGAATTAAAAATCCCAACCGATCCCCTTATAGTTTTCAATTCCCAACGGATCCCCTCATTGTGTTTCTAAGCAAGATAAGGTAGGTGAGTACAGTCAGAAGAAAAATAAGTATTTAAATCAAATATTAATTTATTGAGTAATTCTTTTTAATGTAAAAAAAAACACAGTTAATCGGATTTAATGATGAAAATATTGTTTTAATTGTTGATAATTAACATCTTAGCATTATGATAGATCCTTTCATTAAGCTAAACTCAAATACAAATAAAATAAATAAGTGCTTTACTCGATATGGAGTTGACACGTTTTAAATTACAATATTTGTTCACACATATAGTAAAAAAGCCTTTTTATTTATTTACTATCTTGAAAAGACATGTAAATTAATCATTTTAAATAATCAAAGTTACTACTAAATTAAATAATTCTTTAAAATAACAAGTAACAGAAAATCAGTCTTAATAGTATAAGTAGCTTTCAAAGAATGATATAGAACGTAGTGTAATCATGCAATCATAAAGAAAAACTAACGTTAAAGATTAAAAAAATCATAATCATTATGATCTTGATATAAGGTAATAAGGTTTTAATTAAAAATTGTTATTATTGTTTGGAATATTTTTTAATGATAAATTTGAATGAGTAAATAAGTTTTTTGACATATTGCCTAGTTATTTATTAATCAAAATTATTAAAATTTCAATTTAAAATTATTAAAATTTATAAAAATTTAAATTATTTATATTATATAATTATATACTAAAGTATTATTTATTAGGTAATTATTTTGTAATGTAATTATTAATTTAAATGTACTAAGTAAATAATGGTTAATTATTAATTAAAATGTAGTTTTTTGTATAAGTATGCATAATGTTAAGTATATAATAATAAAAATTAAGTGTTTTGCCATGCCCTTACAGGGCTCTTTTTTGTGACTAAACAATTTATGTAACACCATTGTAAACAACAAGATGCAATAAATAAATGATAAATGATAAATTTAATACTCATACAAAAAAATGTCTAAAAAGAGTTTGTATGAAACTTTTTATTTCTTCAATGGATTCAGTAGAAACTTTGTATACTTAGAGATTTTGCAAAAGATTTAAACTATTTTTGAAAGAGTTTTTGAAAGAAGAACCAAAGAATTTATGGAATTGTTTTGTGGCTTTAAGTTCAAACGCGAGAGAAGCTGCTACTACTGGACCGATTTAGAAAATTCTTTCACATAATTAATTCAGTAGCCTTTTAAAATAAAAGAAGTATTTATTTATTTTTTTAAGTTAAAGGTCGTGTGAACATCTAAATTGCACGCGGGCGAAGACGCGGGCGGACCGCTAGTTTCTGATAAGCTAAATAAAACATAGTATAATAGGCTACTTGACCCTTTTTTAATTTGTGTCCTAAAAGATTAATAACTATTCTATTACACCAAAAAATGTATCAAATTAAGTATGAGTAAAGTAGCCTATCCTAAAATGCATTTTATTGTTGATTGTACCACTCTACCTACCAAAAATAAGCTCATAAGTACTAGGGTATCAGATGGGAATAAAATATTAATATTTATTCTTGATCCCCTACACAGGGGATCAGATGGGAATAAAAAATAATTAAAAATAAAACCGATCCACCAGGGGATCGGTTGCAGGGGATCGGATGGGAATAACTCTTTGTGGGAGTTATTCCCATCCGATCCACTGTAACTGATCCACCGAGAATTAAAAATCCCAACCGATCCCCTTATAGTTTTCAATTCCCAACGGATCCCCTCATTGTGTTTCTAAGCAAGATAAGGTAGGTGAGTACAGTCAGAAGAAAAATAAGTATTTAAATCAAATATTAATTTATTGAGTAATTCTTTTTAATGTAAAAAAAAACACAGTTAATCGGATTTAATGATGAAAATATTGTTTTAATTGTTGATAATTAACATCTTAGCATTATGATAGATCCTTTCATTAAGCTAAACTCAAATACAAATAAAATAAATAAGTGCTTTACTCGATATGGAGTTGACACGTTTTAAATTACAATATTTGTTCACACATATAGTAAAAAAGCCTTTTTATTTATTTACTATCTTGAAAAGACATGTAAATTAATCATTTTAAATAATCAAAGTTACTACTAAATTAAATAATTCTTTAAAATAACAAGTAACAGAAAATCAGTCTTAATAGTATAAGTAGCTTTCAAAGAATGATATAGAACGTAGTGTAATCATGCAATCATAAAGAAAAACTAACGTTAAAGATTAAAAAAATCATAGTCATTATGATCTTGATATAAGGTAATAAGGTTTTAATTAAAAATTGTTATTATTGTTTGGAATATTTTTTAATGATAAATTTGAATGAGTAAATAAGTTTTTTGACATATTGCCTAGTTATTTATTAATCAAAATTATTAAAATTTCAATTTAAAATTATTAAAATTTATAAAAATTTAAATTATTTATATTATATAATTATATACTAAAGTATTATTTATTAGGTAATTATTTTGTAATGTAATTATTAATTTAAATGTACTAAGTAAATAATGGTTAATTATTAATTAAAATGTAGTTTTTTGTATAAGTATGCATAATGTTAAGTATATAATAATAAAAATTAAGTGTTTTGCCATGCCCTTACAGGGCTCTTTTTTGTGACTAAACAATTTATGTAACACCATTGTAAACAACAAGATGCAATAAATAAATGATAAATGATAAATTTAATACTCATACAAAAAAATGTCTAAAAAGAGTTTGTATGAAACTTTTTATTTCTTCAATGGATTCAGTAGAAACTTTGTATACTTAGAGATTTTGCAAAAGATTTAAACTATTTTTGAAAGAGTTTTTGAAAGAAGAACCAAAGAATTTATGGAATTGTTTTGTGGCTTTAAGTTCAAACGCGAGAGAAGCTGCTACTACTGGACCGATTTAGAAAATTCTTTCACATAATTAATTCAGTAGCCTTTTAAAATAAAAGAAGTATTTATTTATTTTTTTAAGTTAAAGGTCGTGTGAACATCTAAATTGCACGCGGGCGAAGACGCGGGCGGACCGCTAGTTTCTGATAAGCTAAATAAAACATAGTATAATAGGCTACTTGACCCTTTTTTAATTTGTGTCCTAAAAGATTAATAACTATTCTATTACACCAAAAAATGTATCAAATTAAGTATGAGTAAAGTAGCCTATCCTAAAATGCATTTTATTGTTGATTGTACCACTCTACCTACCAAAAATAAGCTCATAAGTACTAGGGTATCAGATGGGAATAAAATATTAATATTTATTCTTGATCCCCTACACAGGGGATCAGATGGGAATAAAAAATAATTAAAAATAAAACCGATCCACCAGGGGATCGGTTGCAGGGGATCGGATGGGAATAACTCTTTGTGGAGTGAGTAACTTGTCCGGTTTTTTACTGGCCGGGGCAGCGCAGTGATCTCTTTGAAACTACACTCTACGGACGCGATTTAAACGAGAGGAATAATGAGTTCCTTGGAACGTCGGCAATTGCTTGCGTTATTGCTTTATGTACGAAGACGTAGAAGACAGAAAGAATTTTGGGTTCATCCTCTTATCAGTGAAAGAGTACCTACTTATACTGTTTTCGCCTTCACCACGTGGAGGTAATACCAGCTTAAATGTTATTTACGAATTTTTATTTATCCAAGCATCCATGTAGGTATACTTCGATCAATTGTTAAGAAAATCTTTTATTGAATGCTCAAGATATTACTTATAAGAAGCTTGTAAAAAGTAACAGTTGTGATATCACATTGTGTGATACACTGATACGTAAACAGTGCTCATTCGCTGAACAACCTTCCTTAAAGGCGCTATATTCGTATATCTTTTTTTTTATTTTTTTATTCTTGTTTGAAAAGAGGGTTTAGTCACATACTGACTATGTCACCTCCGTAAAGAAATCTAAGTATAATCATAACCAATAAACAATACATATTATTGACATTACAAAAAAACTAGCTTAAGCTTTATCTGGGCTCTTGGAGGACATCAGATGTAATACATCTTAGATCTTCAAAATAAATGCGAGGCAAAATGAATGCCTATGTGTTGGCGAGGACCAATAGCTATATAACAAAAAAAGTTTTATCAAAATCCGCTTAGTAGTTTTTGCGTGAAACACAGACAACAGACAGACAGACAGACAAACAAAAATTTCAAAAACCATATTTTTGGTGCTAGATATATTACGTGTTATTGGTGAGAAAGGCGTTGAATTTATTTTGGCGTGCGTTAATCTATTTGTGATAACTCCTAAGATATTCATTTAAATTATATGGTGTAAAAGAGTAAAATAATGTGCATGAAATGCTTAAAGCAACTATCGTATTTAGATTGATAGGGTTAATACTGTATCCGTTTCAATAGCTTTTCAAATTACCGCATTGTTCGTAACCATTTTTTAAGAGATAATAATGGCTATAATATGTTATCCTTAAAAGATAGACATATGCTATCGCGGACTGTTTTGTAGATTTATAGAAGAGGAATGTCTCAACATGGATTATTTTTTTAAACCTCGAAAGGATTAGGCAGCGTTTTTGCTGAAAGCTCCCGGGCGGCTTGCCGTTTGCCGGCACTTTTGACAATTATCGTTATATTTCAACCAATTTACATAAAACTTTCATAAATTATATATTAAAACCTTCCTGAAGAACCACGCTACCTATTAGTGAAAACCGCATGAAAATCTGTTTCGTAGTCTTTAAGATTTAAGCATTTAAAGGGACAGACAGACGGGAAGCGACTTTGTTTTATACTATGTAGTGATTAATGATTAAAATACAACCATCCGTTTTTTTTCGGACGGTAAAATTCAGTGTAGTGCACAAGAGATAATATGTTTTTCATTGCCGTCATCTCGGAACAGAAAAAAACGGTCCGGAATGGGAAAAGTAAAATGACGGACGGTAAAATTCAGTGTTGTGCACAAGCGCCCATATGTTTTTCATAGCTGCCATATCGGTCCGTAAAAAAACGGACCGCTGGATCGGTAAAACTCAGTGTAGTGCACAAACGCCCAATAGGGCGAATGTGCACTACACTGAATTTTAACGAACCGGCGGTCCGTTTTTTTACGGACCGGCGTGGCATGAAAAACACGGATGATTGGCTTGTGCACTTGTCCGGTTTTTTACTGGCCGGGGCAGCGCAGTGATCTCTTTGAAACTACACTCTACGGACGGGTTTTAAACGAGAGGAATAATGAGTTCCTTGGAACGTCGGCAATTGCTTGCGTTAATTTATTTACGATAACTCCTAAGATATTAATTTAAATTATATGGTGTAAAAGAGTAAAATAATGTGCATGAAATGCTTAAAGCAACTAAGGTATTTAGATTGATAAGGGTTACTGTATCCGTTTAAATAGCTTTCCAAATTACCGCATTGTTCGTAACCATTTTTTTAGAGATAATAATGGCTATAATTTGCTATCCTTAAAAGATAGACATATGCTATCGCGGACTTTTTTGTAGATCTATAAAAGAGGAATATTCCAACATGCATTATTTTTTTAAACCTCGAAAGCATTAGGCAGCGTTTTTGCTGAAAGCTCCCGGGCGGCTTGCCGTTTGCCGGCACTTTCGACAATTATCGTTATATTTCAACCAATTTACACAAAACTTTCATAAATTATATATTAAATCCTTCCTGAAGAACCACGCTACCTGTTAGTGAAAACCGCACGAAAATCTGTTCATTAAAGATTTAAGCATATATAAGGACAGACAGACGGGAAGCGACTTTGTTTTATATTATGTAGTGATTTATGATTAAAATACAACCATCCGTTTTTTTCCGGACGGTAAAATTCAGTGTAGTGCACAAGCGCACATATGTTTTTCATTGCCGTCGGTAAAACTCAGTGTAGTGCACAAACGCCCTAGCATCCGTTTTTTTCCGGATCGGTAAAATTCAGTGTAGTGCACAAACGCCCATAACGTGGGGTTTAGCTGGTTTAGCCGTTTAGAGTCGGCAAACGTCACAGCACATTCAACACGCACTGCACATCATGTGCTGTGCTTTAGATTGTTATTGATGTGCCTCCGGAAAACATACAGCATTGTCTATGAAGAAGCAGTGTGTACTTAGCTTTACGATGGTGTGGTCTGGCCTTTAGCCATAGACAAAGTCGATCTTCCACTATTCGTCCGCTAGGTGTCGCCTGTGTCCCCAGCTAGGGCGGAAGGTGTTTGCCGCCATTCCGAGTCACATAGCGTTGTGTACTTTCGTCACGTACGGACGAAAATCGTCCTGAATCTTCATGATCTTCAAATAAAGATCGGAAATTCAACTCACACGTTAATTGTTAACGTCTTTCATAAACGATCTATATTAAATTTGTTATTTTTTTCTCGGTTATTACGGAATTTGCGGAAAAATATGGCGTTGGTCAACGGGCTCCATTACATCGACATCGACGAGAGGGATCCAGTACAAGAGGAAAGTTTGACCAGCAGCTCCAGTGAGACTGATCAACAAGCATCAAACACCGAGAAAAGGAAACTAAGAGCTGAGGTAACGGTCGATCCTCGGATCGATGCGTGATATATCAGGTCAGTCTTTTTACAAATACAATACTGATGAGAACTTGACTAAGCCGATTTGTATCAATGTCAAGACACCAACTGGATAATTATGCAAAACTGTTAGAACTAAGTAAATGTACATAAAAAGTTCATCAAACCAGTTGACAAGAAACTTTTCAAACTTATGATGGAATTTCAACCTTGTTACTCTTAAAATCGGCAATACGTTCACTACAATTGTAGGGAAGCTTAAGCTTAAGCTTTGCATGATATGTTTTAACCAACCCGGTATTGAAATTAAAAATAATAAAGAGTTATGTTTACGATTTTTTCTAACCAACATGAATAGCAGGCACAATAAACTTGCTAGCGTTTTCTGAGCTAAGGATATTTATATCGTTACTCATTACACATTATTAATAAAAAGAGAAAAAAAACCATAATGCCTAGTGTTTATGTTACATCAATACCATGCATTGCGGGTCTTTATCCCTTTTGCCCATGGGTGAATCTTTATAAACTTTTGAATTTACTTACACAAAGGTGAATTGATTTAAAGGCGGTAGAATTTTATTAAAAAGGCTACGTTTGCTCCCAGAAATGAGCTTGGGTTTTTACCTACCCTCATCTTTGAAATTATTTAAGAAATGTTCACGGAACAAATTCCTTTCACATCGGCAACGAAAATATAATAAAACAGACTGAAAAATTAAAGCAATGTGCTATTTCGTACATTTGACATTATTTTCTTCATATATCTTATTAGAACGTAATGTTAGTACCCCACATGTAAATTGGGCTTTCACTATCTTGCACATTACAGGTAACGTTTGTTTTATACACGTTTATATAGTATTTCATTATGGTCGTACTACCAACTGTGTGTTTTGTCAACACAATATAGTTACCTCTATATACGCAAAACTGATCTGTGCGGGTTAATAATAGTGAATCTCATGTGTGTATCTTGCTCTTGCCACACATTAACCATTTTTTTAAAGAAAATAATGCCTTCACAAGTAACAGTGAAACATTAAATGACAATACCAGTGCAATGACAATACCAGTACATGTACATGCAATGACATTACCAGTAACAACAGATTGATCCGGGCACTTTTGAAAGGAAGGATTATGGTCTGTTTGTTATAAACAAGACTCCCAGTCTCATTTCCAAGCCTTTTCTGCGGAAGAAAAGCAATGGAATAATGCATCCAATCTTCGAAAGCTGAACGAATAGTTAATTAAAATAACTCATCACTTTTTTATTTATTATTACTTGCGCAGACAGTACCTAATTATAATTACATCACCAACACATATAACTTGTCAGAACTAGTCACTGTCATATTTCACATTCCGTGAAGTCGGTGTTCCTTCAGCTTGGAGACTGAATGGAAAAAAAAAAAACTAGATATAAAACTAGAGTAAAGGAATCTACACTCGTATCCCTACTGCACAATCGCATCGGGTGGTTTTAAGGACCAATTATCAAGGTTCGTTTTTGTGTTTGCATTTTCGTTTGTGGGATCTGACAGCAGCGCAGTCTCATATAACCGCTTAGTGTTTGAGAGGTCAGGTCATGACGACCTACACCAACTAAGTTGCGCCTACAGGCTGCGACGCGGAGGCTGATACACTTTTGCAACAGTAACGTGCTGGGTCGCAGAGACCCAGTAACGTGCTGGGTCGCGGAGACCCTATCAGCGAGAGTTCGTCGAAAATTATTGCAACTGCAACGTGCTGGATCGCAAAGACCCAATAACGTGCTGGGTCGCGGAGACCCTATCAGCGAGAGTTCGTCGAAAATTATTGCAACAGCAACGTGCTGGGTCGCGGAGACCCTATCAGCAAAAGTTCGTCGAAAATTATTGCAAATGCAACGTGCTGGGTCGCAAAGACCCAGTAACGTGCTGGGTCGCGGAGACCCTATCAGCGATAGTTCGTCGAAAATTATTGTAACGGCAACGTGCTGGGTCGCGGAGACCCTATCAGCGAGAGTTCGTTGAAAATTATTGCAACAGCAACGTGCTGGGTCGCGGAGACCCGGTAACGTGCTGGGTCGCGGAGACCCTATCAGCGAAAGTTCGTCGAAAATTATTGCAACAGCAACGTGCTGGGTCGCGGATACCCAGTAACGTGCTGGGTCGCGTAGACCCTACCAGCGAAAGTTCGTAGAAAATTATTGCAACACTAACGTGCTGGGTCGCTGAGACCCAGTAACGTGCCGGATCGCGGACACCCTATCCCGACCCGGAAGTTTGTCAAGGTCTTACCTGCAGGGTCGCGGACACCCTATCCCGACCCGGAAGTTCGTCAAGGTCTTACCTGCCTACTAATAGACCGATGGACCAAGAAACTGCGGAGGCCGTTAGACACCTGGAGAAACCTGGTTTGTACAGTCAGTTACTAAAAACCTACCCTAACGCCCTCTCAACACTGGGAATATTCCCGAATTCGGCGAAATACAGCAGAAAATTCAAAATATAGCGAATAATTTAGTAGCAAGTAGACAAATTCAACAGGAGTCTAGATCGCTTCATAGAACAGAGGTACTGCCTGGCCTGCGTGCACTTTAGAGTCTGCTGTACCCTGGCGGAGCTTTGCCAATTTCGTTATGCGTAATAGCGCGGCCGGCGAGATTCTGTAGGCCACGGCACGGCCGCACTGCCGCTACTACTCACAAATATTGTAACGCTAATTCGACAAAATGTAACTTCGACATACTATCTCGATTCCTACAAAGGTATGCCAAGAGATGATGTGGCGCGGAGCCACACAGCTGTGTGTGTTGTGGCGCGGAGCCATAAACCACTCGACAAAAATACTAGAACCTCCAGTTACTCACTTTCTAGCTAACGGACGCTTCCGAGTAGAGTTGGGGCACTCATCTATACAGAACATGCATGATAGTCGAGCCAGAGTGTACTCGAGCTTTCTTTCTCTGATCACAAGTTCCGAAATCGCGATCTCTGGATCACACGCGTGAAATCCCGCACTTGTCCAAGACGCTGATAGGTATAACGTTGTTACTGCCACCTCCACAGGTTCAAGCATTACAAATCACCTGAAAATTTAAAAAATTGGGGGTGGGGTAGTCAAATATGAGTGGTCATAAGAAGGAAAAGATTTATTAAATAAAAACAAAACTGACGTAAATCTACCTAAACGGCTTATATGCCAGCAAGTAGAAGATATTTTAGATGGTGATAATCAAGACGATCCTTAACATCTCTTGACTAAGCCTTATAATATCGCATAAATTCTTGATAAATCTATTGTAACAGAAAAATTATTATAATCTTTGGACTTCACAGAGAAAAACTATAATTCTCCAACTGAAACTTGAAACGAAATTTTAAATGTGGTTGGGACCCAAGTCTATTCCTAAAGTGGCTTTCTGCCAACCAAGTCTAAGATTATTAACTCCTCGATATCGCTAGTATATCAGCAAAGTACTATTCTTATCATCTGGACGCAGAGTCCATTAAAACAGTTTTCTTATTCCATATTTTGGGCTTGAAACTGACTCACATGTTCATAGCCAGCTTGGAAACCATTTCAAATATACCGGCAGTAATACCAGTAATACTTCTCGAGATAATTAGAGAATACTTCTTTTAGGTCATGACTAAAAGACAAAGTAACTAAATTAAATAATTAATTAAAGCTTAATACTGCAGTAAATGAAATTAAGTATAAAATGTGCTTACTGATAGCTTCAGGAAGCTGCAGATCTGTTCGCCTCTTTGAGGTGGTAAAAAATACTTTCTAGGGGCAATTGGAAATTGTCCAAAACATAATTTTTGTAACAATTATTGCAAACGATTAGTCTCCCTAGAAATAAGTAAAAACCATTTTGATCGTTTTCTTTAACTCTGAAAACTTTCTTATTATATTATAATGACAATTTAACATTATTTTTATCAGACATAAATATAAAATGTCTTAATCATCATAGCGTTGTGTTAATTATTTTCACCAGCAGATAACAAACACGTCTTCATAGACAATGCTGTATGTTTTCCGGAGGCACATCAATATAACGGTTTTACAAAACAATAAAACCGATATTATGTGCCGAGAGGGAAAACATACAGCATTGCAGGAAGTTCTTCCTGGTGAAGACTATGAGACTCGGAATGGCGGCAAACACCTTCCGCCCTAGCTGGGGACACAGGCGACACCTAGCGGACGAATAGTGGAAGATCGACTTTGTCTATGGCTAAAGGCCAGACCACACCATCGTAAAGCTAAGTACACACTGCTTCTTCATAGACAATGCTGTATGTTTTCCCTCTCGGCACATAATATCGGTTTTATTGTTTTGTAAAACCGTTATATTATAGTTTTGAGTTTATAACCTAGCATTCCGGGATCGTACTCTGAAACTTCGGTTAGCCCCGCCCCTGGTTTTGCGTTTCAGATTAGGCCCTCGGTGTGGTTAGCGCGCTCCGCCTGCGATCGTTGAAGTTAAGCAACTTTCACAATGGTCGGTCACGGGATGGGTGAACAAAAATTTACTGTCTCGAGCTCCTCCGTGCTTCGGAAGGCACATTAAGCTGTCGATCCCGGCTGCGTTTGCAGCCGTGAGAGAGAATACTCACCAATCCGCATTGTTCCCACGTGGTGGGTCATGGCCCATTCTCCTTATCCATCAATAAGGAAAGGCCTGTGCCCAACAGTGGGGACTTATAATGGTTGGTGATGATTATAATGATCATTTTCTAGTATCGTTTTGAAAGGTTTTAGGGGTTCCACCCGCCACGCGGACGCAGGGCCGTTTAGAAAGAAAGAAAGAAAGAAATAGATTTATTGACACACACACACACACATATAAAAAATAATAATTTAAAGACAGGACAATAGGTACGCAGACAAAGACAGGTGTAGAATAGAAAAATAGAAAAGTTGGTGTAAGGAGGTGTGTGTGGCCAAAGAACCCTGTCTCAGCGAGATGCTTCCTAGTCACACACAGGTGGGCGGAGTGACGAAGAAGCGCTGTTCATTCTGACAGGGTCGATTATGTTGAACTAAAGTCAGTGAGCCAGCGAGAAACAAATGAATAAATAGGTAAGTGTGTAAGAATATATGCGTTTAGTTATTGTAAAATCAAGCAAAGTATGTATTCCAATATGATTGCGAAAAAAATTGCATTGTAAATTAATAAACATATCATAGCAAGATTGAAAGGTTCAATCTATATCTATACTAATATTATAAAGAGGAAAGGTTTGATTGTTTGTTTGTTTGCATCGAATAGGCTCCGAAGCAGCTACTGGACCGATTTAGAAAATACTTTGACCATTGAAAAGCTACATTCTTTCCGAGTGACATGGGAAGAAGAAAAAGAAGAAGAAGAAACATGGGCTATATTTTATCCTAATATTTCCACGGGAACAAGTACCACACGGGTAAATTTTAAAATAAATAGCTTTAAAAACAACTGGCTTTGTAGACAAAGAACCGTTATTATATATAGAGAAGTCTCAAAATGACGTCAGACAGTTTGCAATCAAAACTCGACGGCGACATAAAAGGGGTTCTAGTAATTCAATAGGCACTGGTTTATTATCCTAAAACTTCCAGCTGTTCAAATGAATTCTTATTTCTTAAAATGTTTCGCGTCGAGTTTATTTTAGCATTGAGTTGAAGGAACTTCCCTTTTCCCTTTTAGAAGACCGCAAAGTTAATGATTTTTAATTTATTTAAAGAAATGCGTATTTAAAGTGACATTTATATAGGTAAGGAACTGAAATATTAGATCGTAGAATATCATAACATTACGTATGAAAAATATCAAGGTTGCTTAGGAATGCTGTGTAGTACCTAATCCTACTAATATTATGAATGCGAAAGTTTTATTTTGTTATTATGTATGTATGGATGTTTGTAACTCTTTCACGCAAAAACTACTGATTAAATTAACGCGGTTAGATTTTATTTTGTAAACATTTATTATAATAACGGAAGCCTGCGGCTGCCCGCGTGGACTAGTCGTCGTTATCCCGCGGGAATGAGGATTTTTTTCGGGATAAAGTGGCCATGTCACTCCTTAACTATCCCAGTACCAAAAACCACGTCGATCTAATGCTACGCTTTGACGTGAAAGACGGACAAACAAACAGACTATCACATATTTTATAATATTAGTATGAATTTCCTTTTAAACTTTAATTTACCACAAATGTATTCCAATGCTAGTTTAATAAAAAAAATTTAAATAAAAGTAAATTATCATTACGTTCTACCTAAATAAACTCCTAAAGTCGGAAATGTTATACGCGCTGCCAAGAAAACTAACTTAAAACTTAATGTCTTTTAAGTTGAACATTTTAAAATTACGTTACTCGTGTTACTCAAGCTTAATGTTACAAAGTAAAAAAAATATTGCTGCATACTGCATATTTTAAAACAGCAACGATCGAATCGACTTATTCCTAGAATCCCAAAATGTACTATTATGGCTTCAATGAGTTTTTTTTTCAAATCCTATACGTAAGCCAATCGTTAACTTAATCATTAGATACGCGAATAACTTTGCATAAACAAACCATGAAACAGTAAAAATAAACAAAATTTTAATTGAACTGTATAGTCGTATTCTTCCAGCCCCTTTCCACCATCGGGGTACCTGGTTAGCTTCCCATTCATCGTCGACTTTCCACCTGTCCGTACTAAGCGCTTTGCTAGTTCATTTTTAATGCGAGTTGCTAAAGATTTAAATACGCTGCCTGCGAATGTGTTCATTCTGCAGTATACTACAGTGCCCATTCACTCTTACTTTGACAAGTTAGTCTGTGGATTTGCATCGGGTCGGTGACGTTAGTTACCTGTCAACGGCCGTCAACTGAGGAATGGCGGGCGGGAAATATGAGATATTCTGAAATATACTATTGTTAATAATTGCGATAGTAAATTGTGTATTTACTGGTGCTTCGAGTGAGTGGTGAGTGTTACCAAGTATTCTACAGGCACCTCCTGGGTAAGCATGCAACACCCTACGCTGCATCCTGTCTGCTAAGCTGGATGGTGGTCAAAATTATGCATACCCAGTACATTATATTTAAAAAAAATTGCCCAAGTGCGAGTTGGACTCGCCCATGAAGGGTTCCTTTCCCACTTAACGTACCGATTGCCTATACCTATCCAAAATACCACTATAATTTTTCGTCAGCAAAATAGAACTTTGTTTTTAACCAATTTTCTTTGAAAGTTTTTATTAAGATCTACCTACAGGTTATTTTTTTTTCTAGATTTTCGCTTTTTATTTCAGAACTTAAGAGGGGGGGAGGGGGGACACACATTTTACCACTTTGGAAAGCTGTATCTTTCAAAAATATTGAAAAACATTCTTTTCTTTTCCATGTGGCATAAGAATTGCCGTGCTCTGCCCGAAGATTTCCATTGCTAGATTTCGTATGTTTCCATTGAATGACCGCTTATTCGACATCTATGCTCTTGGCTGTCGGTTTACGGCAACTTTCTTGATTCCGATGTGGCCGGTACCATACATAGATTTTTTTTGGCGAAATGTGCTTCGATCAACAATAATACCTAGTTCTTGATCGAAGGCATTGTGGGTGAATTTCTTGTTTGGTTAAGTAAACTACTTTCTTTTTAAATGTCAGAGTCATACTACATTTGGTTACTTTCTAGAGTTGCAAAACATTTTATTGATATCCTAAAAACATTTCACAAGATAATGTATGTGTTAATGATAATGTATGTAGGTATGTAAGTTTCTTTATTCCACCGTAACTTTTGAATGTGCATGTACTGAGAATCGAACCCGCTAAATGTGAAAAAAATACTTCTCTTATTTTCTGTACCGATCGAAAGCCTCAATTATAGGTATTTCAGTAACAAAGCATCTTAAATATAAGAAAGGTTACAAATTTTTACATTTAATTTTGAATACGGGTGCCCCACTACTATGCCACACACAAATGCTATGTTGCTTAAAATAAATAAATGCTTATAATTGAGGCTTTCGATCGGAACAGTAAAATAAAAGAAGTACTTACTTTTTTTAAATTTTGGAGTTCGATTCCCAGTTTAGACAGGCGATTATTTAGAATTCTTTGAAAGCAGTTCGTTTTGTTTTCAAAATAAAAGTGAAGGTTCCTTTCAGTAAAATTGAACATCTACAGTAAGTACACTTTTCCTCCATGTGTCATAGTCGTGGGACGCCCTGTATAACAACGTCTACAGATCGACGCAAAGCAGGCAGTGTTTCAAGAACGTTTTATGGAGGGGTATTGATATTATTGATTTAATTTACAGCAATGAGGATTTAACCTACTGCATTGCCCTATGCTGTATCCCTAGTGTGACCGCAAACGGGCGAGACCCCTCCCCCAATATCCGCCTTGGAACTGGCATATGGTCTGCGGTTGGGTTAAGTTTACGTTCAAATGTTAAGTACTTATAAGTTTAGTTGCAAGTTCCAGACGCCATGCAGTGGAGTGGAATTGAAGCGATATGGAGCAGGCTTTAGCGGAATTAAGTACTGATGTTATGTTTCAGTGCAGATAAACACAGTTCAGTTAATAAATAACCAAGATATCATCCTGTATTTAAGTGGCTGAAACACTAGCGAACACTTCTCAGCCCCCCTAGAAAATAAAATGTAAGTATATAATAAAATATATATTAGTGAGGCTTCTGAGCCAGCTATTGCGGTTGCGGCTTTTTGGGCTGCCCGTATTTGAGGTTGTCGGCGACTCGATATGAAGAAGAAGCGATTGAAATGTCACGTAACCGCTAATGTCATTCCCATACATTTTCTTTCTATTCTACTGACGATATCGATTGTAGAAAGCCTTAGCCTTCAGTACCCCTAGCACGAAAAACTATTGTTATCGTGATTGTATTATTTTGTATAAAAACCAGAGCAGCCCCTCTTTCGAACGTGTAAAATTCAAAAATTCAAAAGATATTTGACAGCAGCGCTTTGACAGCTTTTGACGATACTAACTTTCGTAGTAGTTTTTTTTACCCTGTGCTTTCGTGCTAAGGCATACAGTTACAGATATCAAAACAAATGAATATACTTAGGGCCTGTTTCACAATGTCTAATGTAAGTTCTGATTCAGCTGTTACTTGACAGATAGTTCATACAAAACTGTCAATTAAACTGGAAAGTATCTTCTAATCGGACATTGTGAAACAAACGCTTAGTTAAATGAATAATATCACCCAAACACGAAGCAAACACAGATGTCCATAAAAATCATCCCGTTCGTTCATACCTAAAGTTTGTTTCCAGTATTTACTTGACCGGAATATGAATCCGGGATCTCCAGATTCAAGATTCAGTTTATTTAATGTAGATTGTTATTTACAGTAGGTACTTGTGAACGTCATAGGAGCTACGCCATCGGTTCGCAAACCCTACAGCAGGAGACCTTGGAGAAGAACCGGCAAGAAACTCCAAGGGTTGTTTTTTTCTCCCTGTTTTATTTCATACAGAGTCGTCAAATTATGGACTAAGGTCAGTTTCTATCACAATTACACAATGGGTTATGATAAATACAGTTAAGTATAGGCGAACTAATGATACCACCACGAACCAGAGATAGCGGCACTTGTGCTACACCACTCGGCTACGGGGGACGTTAACTTGTGCCCGTTCTTATGTATGTATTTAGGTGCCGGCGACGGCTCAGCGAAAATGAGCCTTACATACAAACGAAATACCAAATTTAAAAATAAAAATGAGTTTTTTTTTTGTACTCGATGTAAGACAACATTCATCAAGGTCCCTAGTAAAAATAAGAAAACAAAATACTTATCCAATTAAAATTAAATTGCAGTTTTGCATGAAAGAAATTGGCATTACTTTTTTTATTGAGTAAATGTATTGGATTTTTATTTCAATAGAAACATAGATAAATACTGTCTTAATCCAAATAACATCACAAGTACAGTCAATAATGCTCAAATTTTAAATTATTTTGGTACTTATTACGTTTGTATGGGAAACTGACGTGTCGCAGACCACTTAAGCTTCTTATTTCGAAATAAGATTAACGTATTGTGATGTAGTCTGCTATTTCTAGAACCAAAATAAATATTCCACCTTCAGCCGTATCCGAGAGGGCGTCTTAAAACATATTTGATACAGAAGAAATTGCTATGAACACAATAATTCAGTTGTAATAAAGATAAATGTCAAGTTTTCGGAATTGTTTTTATAAAAGCAATCTCCCACGTAGATGTAGGATAAGTGTTGGGAGTGACACGACCACATTGAGGAGACAAGCTTATTAGACACGGATACCAACAGATAGACAGACGGATGGACATTTTAACAAATAACAACTAATAGAAGACTGATGTCAAATTCGAGGACCAACTACGGAAGGTTTAGAGCCTTTTTATCACAAGCTTATTATTAAAAGCTTTTTAACTTGCCATGTTAGTTAGTTAGTATGTTACTTAGTGGGGGACAAATCTTGCAAGCTTAGTTTGACCCACTTTCCAGTGTCCGAGGGAGCTGAAATTTTGTATACAGGTTTGGTTCAGATGACAATACACTATAAAAGTACAGTCAGCAAAAGCTTGTCATAAAAATATGTTTTTTACTAAAAACTTATTTTATAACAATTACCTTTTACATATAATTATATCACATCAGATAGCAAACACTTTTAAGATAATTTGGTTGGACGGCCTTTTGTGGCCGAGTGGTGCACGCAAAGATATGCAAGGTGCTGCTATTTCTGGAGATCCCGGGTTCAACTCCCGGTTGGGTAAATATTAAAAACGAACTTTTCAAAATTTCCTCGGGTCTGCGTGTATGCGTTCGTTGTTTCCAATTCCCATAATACTAGTGCTCAAGCTACTATAGTTTGGTATTGGACAATGAATGTGATCATCATTTCAGCCGTACGACGCCCACTGCTGGGCAAAGGCCTCCCCAAGGATCTCCACAACGATCGGTCCTGCGCTGCCCGCATCCAGCGGCGCACCGCGAGCTTGACCAGATCGTCGGCCCACCTTGTAGGGGGCCTGCCCACGGAACGTCGTTCGGTTCGAATGAATGTGATGGTGTCCAAAAATTTAAAAATGTATAATTTAGATCGGTTTTTCGACGTTTAGGCACAGAATACTACTTAAATAGTACAAGGTACCGGCCTAGCATGAGCGGCTTTCATCGGCTATTGACGCATGATAAAGAGCCTATATCTTGCTTACACCTTGGTCGGGTAAGCAAGACAGCATGACGTATCATATCATATCGCGTGATATAACGATGGTCATAGAAGCCGTGGTCACATGGTCACGGGATTACTTAACAATTTCAGTATTATTATTCGGGTTTTGTTACATTAGCAAAATTTTATTTAAGTTAAGTACATTAAAAAGCTACAAGTTTGTTCAAAACTTCAAATCTTAGTTCGTGTAGTATGTTTAATCAACCTTTTTTATTTTATTTTAACCAAAACGGGGTAGCACTTAGCCTTCATCACACCGGATGTTAAGTGGTGATAAGGCTGAAGGTGGAAGCGCTATACTCCCGGAATCTATAAAAACTCTGAGAAACTGGCTATCTTATCTCTAACTGCCCGGAACACAATAATGCTGAAAACTTCATTTTTATGGCGTCAGACTTAAATAAGATGGTGGTAGCTAGCCAGGCGGACTAAGTACTAGTCCTACCACCAACCAAACCGAGTACAATATGTACCCCCACTGGGAATCGAACCCGGGACCTCTTGGTCTGAATTCGGTGGTGTGAACTGTGGCGACATCTAGACGATGCGCACATAATTACTATGTGCCGCCGAACACAGTATGGAGAACCTGCATCGCGCTTATGGAATTCATACCACCACTTTCTATATATAGAATCTCCGACATATAACAATCGGACAGTTGTCCCCGGGCTAACAAAACCCTAGCCCGGAAGGAAGACACACCATCAGTCTTCCTTTACCAAGTTACGTCATTTCTACAGAACCACTAGACCACTGAGGCTGTACCTATCTATTTTAATTTGTTAGCAAGCTAACAAAAAAAAAAAACAGATTTACTACTTCATGCTACGAAATAACCCGGTATGCAAACGCTTCTCGTAACTAGCAAACGAGCGCGGAGCTCTTCAAGCCGCCAAATCCTTACAAAATTGATCCAGAAATTGGTACTCAGAATATGTTGGAATGAATTACCTGTGCTAAGGAGGGGTTTCCGCCTATTTGTGACAATATAAACGGGCTCCGTATTTATAGTTACTGTAAATAGCATGGCGGGTTCGGATTATTGTAGGCATAGATTAATAACTCTTCGCTTTATTCTAAGATTGTAGGCATGGCCCGCTATTATTTCTCGGCTGCTTGCGGTTACAAGTGCAACGAGTGAGATAGAAGATGGCTTGTTGTAGGTCATGAAAAACGCGATATTAACACTCGTATCTATAGACAAGTCAAAATAATTACTTAAGTTTATGTCATTACTTAATACTAACTGGTTATTTAGTTTTTAAAAGACTGTAAACAGTTATATCAAAACATCAATAAAATCCAAAACAAATTGTACCTATTTAAAAAAATCGTCAACCAGGAAAACACTGCTTTTTACAACGCATTAACCTTAGCAAAAAAGTTAGTCCGAAGTCCCGTCAAAGTTCTAAGTTCCATCTAAGAAATGTTCCACTGGTTTTATAGCCCCAATGAGGTAACGCTAAGTAATCGTTTTAGCTCAGGACGTTTTACGGTGCTTCGCGGCAGCTCCTCACGTTCACAAACGATCCTGGATTGCTGATATACTGTTATTCCAGCACAATCCCCGGTAAGGTACAGGGAGAAATCCTAAGGAATATGTTTGTTTCCGCTTAGAGGCAGCCTTAGGTGACCACGTCCAACGGTTAGAAAAAGAGAATCGTAGATCGCGAAGATCGCTGTACCCTATCTGTCTAAAACTACTGGGCGCAAATAGCTGTGGCATGTATGTTCCTTGGAGAGGACTAAGAGAGGATTTTTGAGAATTCCCTCTCTAACGGGTAAAACAAAAATAAAACCGCCTTCAAAAAAACCACATCAAAAAAGTAAGAAATAATTCCTCACCAAATAAATAACGTAAGTACTTTGAAGTCGGGCGTGAAACATGTACAATTTCTTGTTGTTTTTGTTAAAACCCGCCCGACTTCAAAGTACTTACGTTATTTATTTGGTGAGGAATTATTTCTTACTTTTTTGATGTGGTTTTTTTGAAAGCGGTTTTATTTTTTTATAAAAATAATTTTTATTTCACTCTTTTTAGTGCATCGTGCAGGCAATTTACGTGTTTTCTGGTAAATAGGTATGTGATCAAACTCAAAACCTCCTTTTTCGAAGTCGGTTAAAATACCTTGAGGTATCCCCTTTTTAACAAAACAAGAATCATCTAAATCGGTTTATAAACAGAGGAGTTATGCCTAAATATACGTATTAAATTCACATAACGTAGTAACGAAAACGACAGTATTTTCAAGATTTCCTGAAAACTACTGAACCGATTTCAAAAAATGGGACCAACTTGGAAACCAACCTGATGTAATAACGTTTGAACCATTGCAATCGGTTCAGCCGTTTTCGAGTAATCGGTGGACATACACAAAAAAAAAAAAAAACATACATACAGACGAATAGAGAACCTCCTCCTTTTTGATTTAGAAGTCGGTTAAAAAAAGGGGGCGCACTTAGGCGAAGTCGCGAGCAAAGCGCTAGTTATCTGATTGTGACAGCGTCCGCTGCGCGACTGACATGCGGCTAAACGTTACCGATTCGCTTTGCGTGGTCTACAGACCATTATCGCTAGGATCGTTATTGAAACTTATTGCATTCACAAGAGCTACGGAGTCGTTTCGTTGAAGGAGAACGACTCCGTAGCTCAGTGGTTAGAGCAGTCGCCCGGATAGCGAGTCGTGGGTTCATGTCCCCATCGGAGCTGGTTGTAAACGGGTAGATTTTTTCTAAATACTTCATTTAATTTTTTTTAATAATAAAAATTGCTTTGTGAATGCAAAAAGTAAAAATTTAAATAATTGCATTCATATTAAAAAATCTATTCAATATAAGAGTCGGTATCACTTTTCTTTTCGTAGATTTTTAAGCGCTCGAATTTGCGTTGAACTTTCAAATTCCAAAGTTAAAAGTTCAAAGATACCTAAATAGTCCCACAGGGGAATATTTAACTTTCTAAATCTTCACTAAACTCAAATTGAAGTGACCGACGGACATTGCAATTAACTAAGAGAAGGTTGCATTCGTCCCCAGCGATGTCACGAGATTGATGCCACAGCCGGGGGTCGAACCGGCAGAGTGGCTGCCGTTTGTCAGCCTTTGTGTCGCGGCACTAATTGCTGACGTATCGGCTTGGAGTACCTTGTTAAGGGGAAGCAACGCACTAAAAGAAATAAGTCTTTGGAAGGATTTTGGAATATATAAATATGTAAGAAAATGTCAGAAGAAGTAAGTTGGCGTGCTGCTCGACGCCACCCTTTTGCGTGGAAAGCCTATAGGTTCTATTAAGGCTGTGCAGTCTGCACACTAGCGCCGCCATTGAAAAAAAATCATAGTGCTTAAATAAAGACGAAATTGTAAATTATCTCTCTGTAGTGCACTCCGAAGAAGCTTTGTGGTACTTTTTATCGCTTAAAGGATATTTGTTAGCCTGTCGTTTAGTTTAATTCAGTTTTTTTGCGAAAAGTTGCCACTTTTAGCAATAAAACTTCATTAAATTCAACTCCAACGACAAGCTAGAAAATAAAGATAAAGCAATATTATAAAGTACCGTTCGAACAGCCGTTCCGATCGCGCACGACGCTCGCGCGCGCCTATCTACCTACCCAACCCAAACGACTTTTTAATTTACAAACAATCAACTTGTAATATTACCGTGTGTGATTTACTTACATATAACGGTGTCTCACTGAAAGTGTTGTGCTGTGAATATCGTTTTATCATACTCGTGCTTGTACTTAACACACTCATTGTTTTTTTTTTACGCTCAAAATGAGTTCTCCAAGCGGAGCAATTGCGAGAAGCGGATCACAACCCAATCTTTCTACTGATGATAACTCTCAAATAACGCTTCGAAAACGGAAAATGCAAGCTGTCGACTGCGATTATGGACAACAACTATCTGATTTTCGTAAAGATATTTTGTCCCTTCTATCATCGTTCGGTAGTTCCCAAAATGAAAACCTACAGAAAATGCGTCAAGAAATAACATCTGACATTAAAGAACAGATTAGTAAGGTGACATCCTTAACCGAAAATTTGGTCCAAGAACAAAATCTTATGAAGGATGACCTTTTGCTTTTGAAAAATAAAATGACCTCCGTCGAAAAAGATATTAGTGCCTTGTCATCTACGCCGAAAACCCTTAGTGAAGCGAACGAAACTATTAAGTCTTTAATCAGGGAATGCAACATTAGCAAACAGTATTCTATGTTAAATAACTTAGAAATATCTGGAATACCGTTCGTAAAGGGTGAAAATTTGTTGACTATTCTCCGTGACATATGTGTACAAGTTGGAATTTCATTATTGGACAGTGACATCGACGCAGTTCACCGTGTGCGCCGCTTTCCGAGTAATGAGAAAGATACAGGGAAGAATATTCGGCCTCCAGCTATAATAGTACGTTTCACACAGCGGAAAAGGAAAGATGAACTGCTAGCCGCGATCCGAGCTCGACGAGGTGTTACCACCGCCAACATCGGTATTCCGGGGCCCGCTACCGCTATTTATATTGGTGACCACCTTACGCCTGCTAATAAACTACTGTTAAAGCGTGCAAGACAATTAAAGAATGACCTTCATTACTCTTTCTTATGGATACGCGATTGTAAAATTTTTATGCGTAAGAATGAAAAACAACGCGCAATATGTATCACTAGTGAATCTGATTTAGAGAAACTAAAGTGACGCTTTTGTTTATGTTTCTATGTTGTAAGTTTTGTATTTACAAATCCATCTAATTTACCATGTCAACTTGTATGCCGAACATCATATTTCTCAGACAACCATAGTGATATGTTTAATTCTGTTTACAATCGTGATGCGGGTGCGCTTTATCAATATTGTTTTTCTGTGACAAAAACTCAACCTACCTACGATATTATGTTATTCATTAAAACAGGTCTTATTGTTCAAATTTGTTTAATTATATTTTACGTTACGTTTATTTTACGTCATACTTTTTCAATAGTTATAAATTCTACTAAATTAACTAAAAACCTGGAGGGGATATCTTGCAATTTAATCATAAAAAATACTTATTTTAATTTAATAATATACTGTGTTTGCTTACAAACAGGTCTACCGAGCACGATTTACTGTAATAACTTAATTCTTTGTTTTTACAATGGTACCATATAATTTTAATGGTTACTACCAAAACGTCAGGGGGCTACGTACTAAATCACAAGATTTTTTTTCCAAAGTTGCTCAATCAGATTTTGATTTTATTTGTGTTACCGAAACTTGGCTTACTTCAGATTTCTATGATGGTGAGTACTTCGACAATACGTTTAGTGTTTTTAGGTGCGACCGCTCAGCCGCTGAGAGTGGCGCGAGCAGGGGCGGCGGAGCGGCAATTGCTGTGCGTACGAAATATCGGCCACAGTTGCGCGACTGGCCTGTCCCACCGCGCGCTCACTGCGACTGCATTTGGGTGTCGATTCCGCTGGGAACTAACAGCCGTAACCACAACCTTTTGACGCCGGGATCCAAATCTCAACCTCGATATTTAAATATTTGCTGCATCTATATACCGCGAGGGCCAGGTTACAGGGACGTACTAAGTTCTTTTATAGATATTGCAGGCGATATCATAACGGATCATCCGACTGATTTGTTCCTTATTGTTGGGGATTTTAATATTTCTGAGGCTAACTGGTTGGAATCAAGTATATCGGACATACAATTAAGTTATAGCGGAAATTATGCAGTACAACTAATAGCTGAATTTATATCTTTTACTTCAATAAAACAACATAATTTTATCAAGAATTCAAATAATCGAATTCTTGATTTGATTTTTTGTACCTGTGATTGTCAGGTTGATGCTTGTGATAACCCGTTTGTTAAGGAAGATTCCCACCACAGAGCGCTCTTAATTAAATTTAAATTAGACAACCAACCTTCCCTTAAACAATCTTCTAATTTTGTTTTTAATTTTCATTCTGCGGACTATAAAAGCATAAATACCGAGTTGTCAAAAACTGATTGGATTTTATTTTTTTACAATTTGAATACTGAAGATTCTATCGCTAAATTTTATGTGTTTTTAAGGGAACTTATTAATTCACACGTCCCCCGCCGCAGGTTACGTTCCTCAAATAAGGTACCAGCTTGGTATAGTAGACCTTTGAAAAAAATGCTTAATGAAAAGCGTAAGTACCATGCTTTATGGAAACGTTATAAGAACCCTTTAGACTATAATAGTTATAAAGAGTTGCGTAAACGATCAGAAAAATTAGAGTCTCAGTGTTATAAAAATTTCATATCTTTTTCTGAAGAAAAAATTAAAAGTGACCCTAAATTTTTTTGGTCCTACCTAAAATCCATATTTTCGTCTAGGGGTGTACCCGATCAAATGAAATATAAAAATGAAATAACCAGCGACGGTAATAGAATTTGTGATCTATTTAATTCACATTTCCATTCAGTTTTTGAGGAATCGACATTAGATTCACTTACTACCGATCATTTAGCTCCTCCCATTAACGCTGTAATCGATATACATTCTATAAACATTAACGTCAATCTTGTTTACAAACATTTAAACTCATTAAACATTCATAAAGGAGCTGGACCAGATGGAATCCATCCTCTGTTCATTAAAAAATGTGCCTCGGCACTGGCACTACCAATTACGTTATTGTTTAATAAATCAATGACAGAAGGTTGTTTTCCTGTTATATGGAAGGAAGCTTGGATTACTCCTATCCCGAAAGGTCCGGTTAGTAAAGATATAGAGAAGTATAGACCAATTTCTAAGCTGTCCCAGTTTGGCAAAGTTTTTGAAAAAATAGTTACCGAAGAACTATTTGAAATAGTTCGACATCATATTACACCTAATCAACATGGCTTTTACAAAGGGCGTTCTGTGGACACAAATTTATTAGTTTTTACTAATGAAATACTAACTGCTATGGACAATGGATACAACGTGGATGCCGTGTATGCCGATTTCGCCAAAGCATTTGATAAAATTTGTCATAAAACCTTATTAATGAAGCTTTGGCGACTTGGTATACACGGTGATCTGTTCCGCTGGCTCAAATCCTACGTCGAAAACAGGAATCAATGTGTTGTACTTTCTGGTTTCATGTCGCAAAAGAAACATGTCAGTTCTGGGGTCCCACAAGGGTCCCACCTCGGTCCCCTTTTATTCACTTTGTATATTAATGACATTTGTAACTATATGTCACATACAAGTGTACTACTTTATGCTGATGATACAAAAATTTTTCGAATTATTCGGGATAGAAGTGACTGTGAATTACTACAACACGATTTAGATAATTTTGAAAAATTTTGTGTTGACAATAACTTGTTTTTGAATTTCGATAAGTGTCACGTGATAACTTTTTCTAAAAAACAAAATATCTTAAATTATAACTACAAATTAAATGGAAAATGTCTGAATAGAGTAACACAGACACGTGACCTTGGTGTAATTATCGATTCGAAAATGACTTTTATTCCTCACATTGATACCATTGTAGAAAAATCTTACAAACAGCTAGGTTTTATCTTGCGTGTAGGAAAACCTTTTCTTAACTCCTTAACATATAAAATCCTGTACAACAGTTTTATTCTCAGTCGACTCGAATTTGCCTGTGCTGTTTGGAAACCTTACTCAAAAGTTCATATAAACCGAATCGAAAGAATTCAGAAAAAGTTTATAAAGACACTGGACTACAGAACTGGTCATACTCATTTTAATTATGAAGCCTCCCTTCAATATCATAAAGTTAAATCTTTGGAAGTACGTCGTGATTGTGTGGACTTTGTTTTGATCTACAAAATAATTCATAATGTTCTCGATACCCCCTCATTGTTACAAGATATTTCCTTTAGAGTGCCTCGTAGACAGGAACGTAAATGTTGTAAAAGAAATTTGTTTTATGTCCCCCCTAGTAGAACGTGTTACTGCAGTAACATGTTTATAAGGCGTGCCTGTACACTTTGTAATAATAAGTTAGATGATGTGGATTTATTTTCCTGCACACTAAGAGCGTTTAAAAAACAAATAAATTAGTTTTACTTTAGGTATAGTCAGCAGCACGTCATGTTATACAAAACTGACTGTCAATAATCTGCAATTTGTTTTGAACGTTAATATCTTTGCACTTAGTATAAATTTGATTAAATATGACTATAGTAATATGATTGTTGAATGTATACTTTCGTATTTAGTTGTTTTTGTTTTTAGTATTTAACAACATTAAGTTGTTTTTGGTCTTATGTAGGTACAATGTTATTATTATTAATATTGTTAACTTTCATTCAGTAATTAGGTAATAGGTATGATAGGATTCATTTGTTTTATTTGTCATTACAACCTACAATGTTGCTTCTTTGCAAAGGTTTGGCTTATATTAAAATATATCTAAGTTATATTAAGGAAACTATAGGTCTAAAATGTAATCCTAAACTAAGATTAATATATTTTTGTGAGACCGTTTGTTTCTTAACAATAAATAAATAAAAAAATAAATAAATAAAAATAAAATAAATTATAAAGTACCTCAAAGCTTCTTCGGAGTGTACTGCAGAGGGATAATTTATAATTTCCTCTTTATTTAGGCACTATGATTTTTTTTTAATGGCGGCGCTAGTGTGCAGACTGCACAGCCTTAATAGAAAAGGCGGTAGAACAGATGGCAAAAACCCGTATATAAATTCCTACTTGTTTTACTAATAGAACAACTAGGAATTCGTTATCCTATCTATTTTTTTTTAAATATTTCTTTATTTAATCAAAAAGATATACATGTTTTTACTTAATCTAAAACCTCGCCAACCTGATCATAGCAGGTTGTTGGCAAGACAGCGCTCATTACCAACAAAAGTATATCTTATAGTTTAACTTATAAATTTCCAAAAAAATTACCTAACTGCAAATAAAACTTAATAAAATTTAATAAAATTATTGTTCTACATTACTATTAGCCTAATATCGATATTTTTAATTTCTATATGCTCAATTCATTTAATAGATCATTCTTTAACTTACACTTTAATTGTCTTTTACTAACTTTTTTACTTTCTCGTAACCACTCAATTTTATTATAAATTTTTGGTATTATATAACTGTCCATTCTTAATCCATAATTGTTCTTAGCTTTACTTACAATAAATTTTCTTTCTCTAACCCTTCTTGTATTATACCTATTTTTGACCAGGGGCTTATCCTCATAATTATAATAATTTTCAATCGTAATTAAATATTCAATTTTTTTATCTGTTCGATTGGTAGAACAAATGGAATTTTTTGACCCGTATGTTCTGCTGATAGGACAAACAGTAAAATCCCTAGCTGCAGCTCGACAGGCCGGTAGTAGATACTTGGAATACGTTTTTGGAATACTATAACCTCAGAGCATAAGAAAATGTCAGAAGAAGTAAGTTGGCGTGCCCTTTTCGGTGAAAAGCCAAAGCAGTTTTCCCCTTTTGATTTTTAATTATTGCATGGTTACGCAACGTAGGTACTTACCTGTTTTCGAGACGTTTCAAGTTTTAATTTCCTTCTTTTTTGCGTTTTCTGGTCTGAAATTATTTCTTGTCTGTTGGTTTTTGGCGGATTTTCGTAAAATAGTTAACAGAATCAATAAGTGTTTTTCTTTTGTTGAAACGTTGTCAGTGATAATAAAATTAGCTGATGATAAAAACGTTTTTAAGAAACATTAATTTACCTTGAAAGAATATTAATTATAATATTTTCTCTGATTTTCCTTACTCGTGTAGAAATAGTGTCCTTGAATTAATTAATTTGACTTTTTGTCGTGAAGCATTAAGATCGCGCGACGCAGTCGCGATCGCATGTCACAATCACAATCGCCAACAGCGGAACGTTACCTGGGTGCCTACCATCAACTTTAAGACAGCGATTCAAAAATAGCGCGATGCAGAATAGGTTCCTAAAATGAATTGCTTTCTTTCGTACTCTGACCTTCTAAAAACTGGATCGCAAATGAATTGCTAAATGTGAATGACCGAACGATTTGTGTCCTTATTTCTTCTACCCGTCTCTTTCACTTGACTCTGTCTAGTCCGGAGAGTAAAAGGGACGGGTATAACCTGCAGGTGTCATGTTAGCTTGGCCGAGTTGTAAGTCAAATAAGAGTTGATGACAGCTCAGCGGCTGTGAAATGTCATTGAATGATCACTGAATCGCTGTCATTGCTATTAAGCTGTCGTGGTACGAATAAGCGAAGCAGATCAGTTTAGGTCCTAAACAAAACCGCAATAAGAGTTGATGGTAGGCACCCTGGTAGCATTGATTAGACTAATTCAATGCTACCAGGTAACTATTGCTTTAAAAAAGTCTAGTTCTAGTAGTAAGACTAATTAGATCTCATTGATTGACCTTTTTTAGCGTTTGTTTATTACAATAAGAACATAAATAACTTTTGTTTTGGTTTGCGCTTTTTAGTAATAAACAGCTTACTAATAATAAAAAAGGCCACCAAGCCTCCCCTTAAACTGGCATGTCTCCAAATTAGCGTACAGCCCCGATGAGTACCCTCGCGAGCTTTAGCCTACCAGCATACGTAATCTAAAATGCCACCACACTTAAATGTCATCAGATCAACGAGAAACATCCGATTTTAACCCTTAACTCTTGCAAAATAAGGGCTTAAGTCTGATATTTAAATGCAAAGTCTATTTTGGTCTTCTCATTCTGTTCCGTATAAAACATTTTGGAATACTCTCGCGATATTTCGGTTGATTAGTTTTTAGGCTGGCAAAAGCCGCGTAGGTATATGACTCTGGGCAATCATCAGCGTTTGAATGACAACTTGAAGCGGGGACTGCAGAATGTAGAGACTTGCTAGCCTCAAGCCTCCGCCACTAATTCTGGATGTTTCTATGAAATATGCAATCCTTGCATGTTGAACTTGAGGACACTCTTACTGCATGTAAAATTAGAATGCTTTTCGCAAAGCAAATGTAAGGTTTCATATATTGACGACGGTACATTTTCATTTCGCACTACAAAATAATTACTGTTATTGCGCACCATTTTAATCTTCTAAGTTTTGGCCTGGAAAAAGCAGCAAGAGCAATATGAACTCTGTTTAGCGGCACTTTCATAGCTATAATACTAATCACGCGATGTTCACTATAACTTTTCTGCTGAAAAGCTGCCTTTTCATGTTTTGATGCACTGAAACAGTCTATGGTTCAAATAAACGACATGACATGGAGCCATTATAAAAATAAAGAATAACTTTTTTGCTAGTTAATCTTACTAGGTGGCTAGTACGATACACGACATCTATTGGCGATGTCCTTCGATGGCTATGATTACATTTAATCTATTTCAGATGCGGACTGTTAAGCAGGGTACTCACCTAGCTGGTAGCACATATAACGTATCTGCTACTGTATCAAACTGCAAGACTGTGAGAATGACGCCTCCACGGTCACCGCGTATCCAGCTACGAGCACCGGGATCCCCCACTAAACACACACCTAGCAGTGATCAAACGGACAGAAGACCCCATCTGTCCGCAATGTAACGAAAGAAAGGAAAAAAGTTACCACTTCATGCAGAGTGCCCGATGTACGCATCACTGCGCTGGGAACTCTTTGGAACGGACAAGCTTAAGGAAGAGGATCTAAAGCAGTTAACGATAAGTCAACTCAGCAGGTACTGTAAGCGCACAGGTAGGTTCTAGGGTCCGACGCCGGTGGGGTAAATGATATCACGCCTCCCCCTGCTTTCAGCTTTCAGGGGACTTGGGGAACTGGGTGAAATCGTCCCGACCTAGGTGACTGATCACCCGTCCGGCTTCGCTGGCGTCTCCCCTATAAATAATAAAAATAATAATCCGCAGTGCTAGCCGCCTTTGTGTTACCGCCCCTTCGTGTTGCCAACGCGAGCTTACTGCGCGAGCGGCTCGCAGCGGGATCGTGCCTACGTACTCACTTGATACAGTAGCAGATACGTTAGGTGCTACGAAGCTAGGTGAGTACCCTGCTTTAGGGTGGTCCTAAGCTAAAATCAAACAGGCACCGACCAAAACCTAATCAGAATCACAGCTGATCGAACTTAAACATAATTCAATTTTCACGTTTCACCGGCGCGACGGGTCCCAATGCGAATTAATTAAAAATCGTCCGTTTCTCTGAAGCGACCGCTGACATGTATTGCCGGCCGACACAAAGGCTCGCCGACGCGTGAGCCTTTGATACCCTCCGAATAAATGTTATCAACTGGGGTGCCGCCCGCAAATATCAATCTGCCCGGACACTGGCTTTAAGGCACAAGTGGATTGATATAAATTTTATTGGTTATGTACCTACCAATTCAATGGCAGTACTTTCATCTAAAGAAAGCGTAACTTGCTTGAACATAAATTAAACAACGGCTCAACATTGTCATTCACTTAGATAGATAGATAGGTACATGAAAAGTTTATTTACTACAACACACATGACATTACAACAGAAACCAAATAAAAAATAAGAAAGAACTGGGTTACGCACCCAGGGAGCCTACCATCAACTTTAAGACAGCGATTCAAAAATAGCGCGATGCAGAATAGGTTCCTAAAATGAATTGCTTTCTTTCGTACTCTGACCTTCTAAAAACTGGATCGCAAATGAATTGCTAAATGTTAATGACCGAACGATTTGTGTCCTTTTTCTTCTACCCGTCTCTTTCACTCGATTCTGTCATGCCCGGAGAGTGAGAGGGACGGGTATAACCTGCAGGTGACATGTTAAATCGACCGGGTTATAAGTCAAATAAGAGTTCCTGACAGCTTAGCGGCTGTGAAATGTCATTGATCGATCACTGAATCGCTGTCATTGATATTAAGCTGTCGTGGTACGAATAAGCGAAGCAGTTCAGTTTAGGTCCTAACCAAAACCGCAATAAGAGTTGATGGTAAGCACCCAGTTATTTCTTTCCATCAACTTTAAGACAACGATTCAAAAATAGCGCGATGCAGAATAGGTTCCTAAATTGAGTTGCTTTCTTTCGTACTTATGACCTTCTAAAAACTGGATCGCAAATGAATTGCTAAATGTGAATGACGGAACGATTTGTGTCCTTATTTCTTCTACCCATCTCTTTCACTCGATTCTGTCATGCCCGGAGAGTGAGAGGGACGGGTATAACCTGCAGGTGTCATGTTAGCTTGGCCGAGTTATAAGTCAAATAAGAGTTCTTGACAGCTTAGCGGCTGTGAAATGTCATTGAATGATGACTGAATCGCTGTCATTGATATTAAGCTGTCGTGGTACAAATAAGCGAAGCAGATCAGTTTAGGTCCTAAACAAAATCGCAATAAGAGTTGATGGTAGGCACCCAGACATACAATTAATAATAATTAACCTTAAACTATGAGCACATGACACAGAGAGAAAAAAAAAGAAGTATGCATATGTGTGCAGCAGCAAAAAGGGTCAAGGCTCGGTGTGTTAATTTGCCAGACGGCAAAACACCGATTTTCAGCCGTCACCCGTAGGTGTAAACGCACTTACAAATAGTAGTTTGTTTTATCAACACAAAATCAATATTTGAAAATGTCATTCTTTAATCCACAACAGGGTAGCACTTAGACTTCATCACACCTGATGGTAAGTGGTGATAAGGCTGAAGGTAGTAGCGCACTACTCCCGAAATCCTCAATCACTCAGGAACTAGCTTGGTATCTTATCTGAAACTGCTGGAACACAATAATGCTGAAAACAACATTCTTATGGTGTCAGACTTCGATAAGACGGTGGTAGCTAGCCAGGCGGACTAAGAACAAGTCCTACCACGAACCAAACCGAACACAATATGTACCCCCACTGGGAATCGAACCCGAGACCTCTGGGTGTGAAATTTTAATCGGTGGTGTGAACCACTAGACCACAGAGGCGGTTAAATTGCATTCATATCGCAGTTACTTTTTTTTTATGAGGTCCATTTTGTTACATGGAAAAGGAGATCAGTCAAGCTTCATACATATTTGGACCAAAAAAGTAAAATGGTCGGCCAACAAAAATAAATTACACATTACTATTGTAAACACTGTAACGATCATTATTTGTTATGACGTCAACAGTGTACGACTAGTGGCCAAGCAGTTATTCAAGTTAAAAATGTCATTTATTCTTCATTTTCAAACTTTAATACAGCTTGGCCGCAGTGCGGCCAACGAAAATAAATTGCACATTACTATTGTAAACAGTGTAACGATCATTTTTTGTTATGACGTCAACAGTGTACGATTAGTGAACTTTTACATAAAACTGAATCGACCTTTGACGACATCCGCGGCCGAGTGGTGTACGCACCGGTTTTCAAGGTGCCGCTATGTCTAGAGGTCCCGGGCTCGCTTCCCGGTCGGGTAAATATTGAAAAAGTTTTTTTATATTTTCTCGGGTCTGGATGTATGTGGTTATACCCATCGTGGTTTTCAATTCCTATAATACAGTGCTCAAGCTACTTCGATCATAAATCAAGGTAGGTATGTGATTATGAACCAAATGTGATGGTGTACCAATTTTCTTAAAAACAAACTTATTACTGCGATGTGGATGCACCATTAAGCTTCGGGCCTGTATGCTGCCACTGTTTGGTTTAACAATGATGTTTCAAGAAATGCAAGTTTTACAATTATCCAAAACGTACGATACAAATCACAAAGAAAAACATGAACACGGAAAATTGTAAAAAAAAAAATAACTTTATACTCTTTGCTTTTTATAAGCTTTTTCAGTAGTAAGTTGTGGACCAGAAATTCAGTCACATTGTTACATTCAGTGGTTAACAAAAACATGAGCCCGTAAATAGAAGCCTCCTTTGATGAGGTCACCGTATTACAACAGCCTTGTAGCCACAGGTATATACAGGGCGTCCCACGACTATGCCACATGGAGGGAAAGTGCCTTAAATACTGTAGATAGAAAATGCCGAAAGAAGTCTTCATTTTTATTTCAAAAACAAAACGAACTGCATTCAAAGAGTTTTAAATAATCGCATGTCTGAACTGGGAGTCGAACCCGCTAAATGTTATAAAAGTAAACTTCTCTAATTTTACTGTACCAATCGAAAGGGTCAATTATAAGCATTTATTTTTTCTAAGAAACAGTGAAATTATTTTTAAAATTAAATCTTATTTCAACAACATTTTCTATCTACAGGTATTTGAGTCCTCCATGTGGCAGAGTTGTGGGACGCCCTGTATAATAGTACAGTCGGCCGCAAAATAGATAAACTTTTACTAATATGTCAACTATTAACGATTATTTGCGTTATTTACAGCCTTACATACAATATACAATGCAGGCTTTTTGTCTTGATTAAACACAATTGGTAGAATCATTACTGGGAGAAACCTGTTCGTGTGAAGGGATTAAACTTAATGAGGATGTAAACCAAAGAGCAGCGGAGTCTATGATGCTGGTATATCAGCTTTTATAAGGGAGTATCTATCTGCTGGTCTTTTAAATAAGCCTCTGTGGTCTAGTGGTTCACACCACCAAGAGGTCCCGGGTTCGATTCCCAGTGGGGGTACATAATTGTATTTGGTTTGGTTGGTGGTAGGACTTGTTGTTAGTCTGCCTCGCTAGCTACCACCATCTTATCTAAGTCTGCTGCCATAACAATGATGTTTTCAGCATTATTGTGTTCCGGATAAGATAGCCAGTTCCTCAGTGATTGAGGATTCCGGGAGTAGTGCGCTTCCACCTTCAGCCTTATCACCATTTAACATCAGGTGTGATGAAGGCTAAGTGCTACCCCGTAGTGAAAAAATAAATAAAAAAATAAGCTCAAAGTCACTCAACGAGCAATGGAGAGATAGAAATCTCTGAATTCTATTATTTTCCGCCAACTTCTGTAACAGGGACCGGGATCTCCAATCCTTCAATGAAATGCGCCAAATCGCAAAATCATTCCAATTATCGCGTCCCAAGGCTTTTTTAAATCGTTCCGTGGTTTTAATTTAAAATATTTCTGTATTGAATGCCGACATTTATTTGCATTATTTTATAACATTTTCGATTCAAATACATACCTACATTACATAAGGTATTTTAAAATAACATCTTACATTTAGACAAGTGTTTCACCATAAAATAATGCGAAGAAATTCAAACTAGGTTACTATCAATTTGTTTATTCGTTAACGAATATTGATCATTCTCAGCAATGATCGTCATTGATTCTCAGGATGTCTATTTTATCAAGTTACAATAAAAATTTGACATACCCCGACTTAATAAATCATTTAAAATTATACCCTCTGGAATGAAATTAAATTGTAGTAATATATTAAAGCTACTGATGTCATGATTTTGACGACCGATTTGGCGCAGGGGTAAGCTACTTGCCTTCTGCGCCAGAGGTCTCGGGTTCGATTCCCGAACAAGACAAATATTTGTGTGCATGAACATGTCTATTTGTCTTGGTCTGGGTGTATTCTATGTATATGAAGTATGTATTTACAAACAAAAAGTATATAAGTATAAATTTATCCGTTATCAAGTTCACATAGACACAGTTTCTTAAGAAATTTACTATGGGCTTAGATAATTGGTGTGATTGTAAGAAAAATATTTATATATATTTTATTTATTTATATTTATGATTATTAGGTATCATCAGCCTATTCATCATGTCAGCCGAACGACGCCCACTGCTGGGCATAGGCCTCTGGACACAGGCCTGGACACAGGCCTCTCCAAATGTACGTTATCGGATACCTTCGATACGGCGGGGCGGCTGCTCTCAATTCTCATACAGCTCTTGCCATCTTGTGAAGTGCGTCTCTCCACCTTGAGAGCGTCCGTGGACCTTTGCAACGAGAGTTGAAGCGAAAAACGGTACGGACGTATATTTGCGTATACACATTGAGGTTCAAATACCGAATACACGAGCTACCTTGCTCTTGCTAACTATAACGAATGTGTGAAAGCGAGGTACGGTCGCCAGCACGTCGGGTTACTACAAAATGTCTGTTGGAGATAATGTTGAATTTTATTTAAAGAAATTTGTCAGTTTGTAGTAACCTGACGTGCTAGCGACTGTACTACTACTACACTATATACCCTTAGTTACTAAGGCTTAGTATGAGTTTGGCAAACTGTATTCGTAATCGAAAACTATCGCTCTATCTCTTTCATGTCCTTTGACTGCTTTACAGACATGAGCAGCTGTTCATCCGATAATTTTCGTCACGTTGACAGTTAAAATCAACTCATACTAAGGGTAGTGATGTAGTAGAGTAGGCAGTATGTACTGATATAGTTAGTACCTACTGATGTCGTTACCGCCAAAATATAATTTTTCATAATTTGAAATCAGAGAGTTTCTATACCACCTAATGAAGAAGATTTTCTATACCTAGCTAAATAGGTGACAGCATCGGAAATCGTGAAAGAAACATCTAATAGAACGGTTGGATCTTTGCTTACAGCTATTCTGTCGTTCGATCCTATCGTTTGCTGTTATTACCCAATCACATTGAGCTCACAACGCATTACTTACAGACGTGACTCCTCTGCTCCTCAATTTCATTAACAGAGCACAGAGCAAAATTGAATTAAGTTTCATTGATAAAAGAAACGATTAAGTATTCCCAGAGTGAGCAGACACATTTACTTGATTTATACATTCTTGCATTGGTTTGAAAATTCAAAAGGCAGTTATTAATGGCCCCAAATCTAGAGGATCACTGGTAAAAAGAGGGGCATTACAGGGATTCATTCGGGGTCCCGTGAAGCATTTCTCTTAAATTACTTGTCATTTTTTATTTCGCTACTCAGTTACAGATAAAATAATTTGCTAGCTCTAAGTAATTTTGCAAATGCTTTTATTAACACTGATTTCGGGTATCAGCGTTTTAAGAACCAAGATTAGGCCTATATATTTTCATTTACCAACTCGAAGTATTTATGATTAAAAAGTTTTTGATCGAAAGTCAAATTAAAATCTAATCGAATTACAAGGCTCAAAACGAAGTGTATTTTCTTGGTAAAAGGATAGCTAATAATTAAAAGGCAATATTGAATTGGAAACGATATTGTTTGGGCTAGGCGCTTAGAAATAGTTCAAACATTTAAAAATAATGTAATCTAATACGTTGAAGGGGTTTTGTTCGATTACTTTGCCCGGTCAGTTTGTCTGGAGTTTCTTTACATTGAAATTAGTTTAAGTAACAATATTAATTGTATTGTATTTTTTAACCGACTTCTAAATCAAAAAGGAGGAGGTTCTCTATTCGTCTGTATGTATGTTTTTCTCTTTTTTTTTTTGTGTATGTCCACCGATTACTCGAAGACGGCTGAACCGATTGAAATGGTTCAAACGTTATTACATCAGGTTGGTTTCCAAGTTGGTCCCATTTTTTGAAATTTTGAAATCGGTTCAGTAGTTTTCAGGAAATCTTGAAAATACTGTCGTTTTCGTTACCACTTTATGTGAATTTAATACGTATCTTTAGGCATAATTCCTTTGTTTATAAACCGATTTAGATGATTCTTGTTTTGTTAAAAAGGGGATACCTCAAGGTATTTTAACCGACTTCGAAAAAGGAGGTTTTGAGTTTGATCACATACCTATTTACCAGAAAACAGTCGGGCGGGTTTTAACAAAAACAACAAAAAATTGTACATGTTTCACGCCCGACTTCAAAGTACTTACGTTATTTATTTGGTGAGGAATTATTTCTTACTTTTTTGATGTGGTTTTTTTTAAAAATACTTTATTATATTTGAAGGCCAATATTTAAGATACTTTTAACTGTGATACAATTCTTATCATCGTGGTAAAATGCAGGAAATTTGTAATCCTTAAAGTCTGGTAAATTTCTTGGTGTGTAATTCGGGCTCACACTTGCCGGGTTTTCTGGAGTTAATATGCGTGAGGTAACCAATGATGACTAACAGAATTTTAAACAAAATGAAAAGTCATATCATATTACGACATGATAACTGAAGCGGATGGACCAGTTTGATTGACAATAATTCAACGCCGCCGGGACCTCTGACTGTCACAAATCCGCATTGAGGGCGCGTGGTGGGTGGTTTATGGCTCTTTTATATCCATCCATAAGGAAGGCCTGCACCCCAGCCGTAGGTAGTGGGAATGACAACCATGAGTACCTAAGTTAGCTTATAAACCTTAGTACCAACGGTATAGCTAAAATGTAAAGAGACAATTAGAACTAAGCTTAAGAAATAATTCATTAAATTAATTGATATTTTACAAAACGGATACTCTTAAAAGTTTCATTAATTTCACCTAAGTTCTGGGTTTATGAGTACCAAATTCCTCCATTTCTTATTGAAATAAAAATATTCGATATTAGGTCTAGCTAGCCTGCTCGGGAAAATCAAAGTCAGAGTAGAGTGCATTTTATCGATAAACACGGTCGGTCGCCAGCACGTGAAAATTCTCAAACACGCGCTTGAGAGTTTTTGCTACACGAAACTAAAGGGGAATTCAGCTGGCAAAAACATTTCCGGAATAGCATACACAGAGTAACGAAAGAAAAAGTTTTAAAAATCAGATAAAGGCACATAATTAATTTTGGTTTAATAAAATCTGAAAAGAAAATAACAAAATTAAAGCAGTAATAAAAGTATTCCAATTTACATTTCCATGTCACCACGATGATAAATTACAAAATTATTCAAACCTGTAGGGTACAGTAATTGAGTCACTATCATTAAACATGACAAACTCACCGGATCCTCTTCACATTTAGGAGCAAACTTCTACGTTACATTAACAAGGGCTTTCCAAACAAATGGGGCCCAAATAGTTGTAGGGCCGTTCACGACTTCTTTAGCCCGTCTCCAATGTCCCTTTGTGGAATATACACCCTCTCCAATAGTTCTCCCATCCTTTCTCCGTCGAGATAATATCCGGCCATCACGCTACCCTCGGTTAAAGATTTATTATGGCTACCAATCAAATTATCAACTTTATTGCCGTTCAACAAAGCCGATATCTCGCTATCGAAACTTTGATTCATCGCATTCCCAATCCTGTTTTGATTTTGCATAGTTTTGCTAGAGAGTTGACTGTGGTTTGTGCCTTGCGAACAATTTGTGAAACCCTCGTTTCGTATACCGCAAGCGGCTTGCAAAATAGACTCGAGTGCCATCTGATCCTGCATTCTGCGCTGAATGGCCGTCGCTTGCATATTAGCTACAATGTCTTTGTATTTACTCTCGAGCTTGTTTAAAGCCGTATTTAATTCCGTCTGACTCTCGTCGGCCACCTCATTAACCACTTGAGCTCTTTGCCTAACGAGCTGAAACTGTAATGAACATTCAGCCAAATGTTTCTCTCTCTGTAAATAAGCTAATTTTGCTTCGTACACTTTAGCACATTTTGTTTTCGACTTTTCTGCTTTATTTAACCGCTTCTCAAGTTCGTCAGTTTTAATTCGCATGCTCTCTATATTCAAATCTTCACTTGGTTTTTCTAGAAATTTGTTTATTACGTCATGTAGATGATTCTTTTGATCTTCGATCAGAGTCTTCAATCTAGCTATTTCCATATCTTTAGAGTTTATAACTTTTTCCTTTTCAGCTATCAATTCGTCTTTTGAATTTATAATATCTTGTCTATCTTCAGTTATTTTATTTTGAATATTTAGTATTGTTTTCTCGTAATGTGTTTTTAGTTCATCTAATTTCTTCTCATACATATCTTTAGTTTCTTCGCGAATGATTGTTTTAACTTTGATGATTTCCATTCTATGATTAGTTACGAATTCGTCCATTTCAATTCTTTTCATATCTTCAAAATGATTTAACTTCTCTTTTAAATTATTAATGGTTTGGTACATCGCATTTTTGGACTCTTGCATTTCTTGAAGTTTATTTTTCAAGGAATGTAATGTAGATGTGCTGTCTCTAGAATGACAACAAGCACTAGTGCAGCAATCTACTTTTAATATATTATTTGTGCTATCTTCATCCGTCTTTATTTTACATTCTTGTTTTAAAGCTTCCAATTCCTTATGTAAAAGAATATTTTGTGTTTTTATTTCTCTTAATTTCATGACAAGATTATTTGCTCTATATTTATATTCATCACTGCGATCTTTAAAGCTGTCATATTCTTCCATCATTTCAGAATAATTATGTAGCTCGTGCTCTTGTTTATTTTGGTTCTGTACCTCATTTTCACTTTCCTTATTACTTTTGGTTTCAAAGTATAAATCAGTTTCTTGAGATAGGTAATCGGTGTCCGACAATGGATTTTTTTTATTGTTGAATAAGACTCGGGTGCTATCTTCGTCAGATTTCATCAAAACATACATATCATTGGTTGAAATATCGCTATCAAATTCATCGGCTATTGGAGACAATTCTTTTCTATCGGGATAGTTTGCAAAAGGTTCTTGTAAAATGCCTTTTGCTAGTTGATAACACAGTGTAAATACGTACTTATTACGAAGAGTTTTCTCATTGTCTTTGCAACCGGACAACCTCTGAATCCACGCTTTGCAGATATCAATCACATCTTGATCTAAAAGCTGTGCCAAGTAAGGGCGCATAATTTGTAAGTATCGTTTGAATTCATTGTCAAGATTTGAAATTTCATTTTCATCCATACTAATAAGATAAAGAATAATAAATTTTGAAGAAAACTAAAGTTTGTTTTCAAAATGCCAAATCAGTCAAAACTAATGTCATAATGGTCAAATACGAGTATAGACAAGGAATATTCTTTTTGGTTCTACAAGGAAAGAGTTTTTATTATGTAGAGTAAATAGCTGCTTTCGTTCACTCTGGTAATAGTGACTAAAGATGTTATTACAAATCAGTGCGAATTTAATACGAGAGCGAGTGTGAAACCAAACCAATGTCACAAATTAAGTAATTGGATGGTAATGGGTAAGCCTTTAGAGCGCGTCATTTAATCTTTGCTTGTTCTTTTCAAAACGAACAACTCAAAACACTTCGAGATTGCATTGAGCCACGTCGCTTATAGCCTTAACTAGATCGTCAACTCAAACATAAAGATAAAATTTCATTCTCCTCATTCTCGTAAATGTAAGATTGGACCTATCTCTACTGCTGTACGCTACAGTTGGAAAACGAACTCTAACTTAAGGGCATTAAGTAGAAATGCTCCCGAATTTTGCAAGATGGTTTAAATCTACATTGCTGCTATTATTAGGTACTGTGAATAAGGATAAACAGATGCATCACGGGATTCACGGGACTGCTTTCAAATGGTTCTAAGTTGGAACATTTCGCGGTAAGTTGTTTTCCTGCTTGGTTTAATACAAAATACAAAGAAACGGATTCTGGTGCTAGATGGTAATTCTACTACGAACATGGAATAGAAATATGAGCGATAACGTATTCTTTTATTTCTCCGTAGCCTGATGGGTTATGTTCAGTATGGATGTATGGATGATTGTTACTCTTTCACGCAAAATCGACTTACGGATTTGGTTGAAATTTAGCACGCAGATAGTAGATACCCTGGATTAAAACAAAGATTACTTTTTATCCCGATATTCCCACGGGAACGTGAACCACGCGGGTGAAACCTCGGGCGGCCACTAGTATGTAAATATTTTAACTAATATAATGCAAATTATTTTTACTTTTTCGCATTCAGAATACAATTTTTATTATTGAATATGAAGCAATTCTTGGACATTCTCCCGGACTGTCGTGATTAGTGACATTGCGTCATCATTTTATCGTACGTGCAGCCGGCGTTTATCGATTTATAAGACATTATTACGTCAAAAATCGCTTTGCAGGGTTTAACTAATAATTATAGCTTCAACCATGCTTCAACACAATTTTAGTCCACGTCTGTATAATACATAAATACACACACGACACTTATTAACAGAGTGGAGTCGAGTTATTCATGGTGCATTTGACAATTTGTTAGCTGTCATTTGTGACCAAACATGGAACTAAGTGGATGTTTCAGTGTCGCTGAGTTGCATTTTAAGCTAATTCACCGGGTTGACAATGTGCATTGTACGAAGTCTCACTGGGTTTTAGAAATGAACTGTTTTGGGCGATTTGTTACTCTAGGATATTAGGGTTAAAGTGTATATTCTGTTGCTAAAATGTGGCTTGAAAGGATTGAGTAAAAATGAGGCAACGTGTTGTTTAAGCAGATAGCTTTAATGGGTTTGACTTTGTCACAACTGTTTGGTTTGTTTTATTTGAAGAGAAATCATATTTTAATGACACACTAAGAATAATAGACTATCTAAATAGGGGAACGTCTACGTTCCCCCATGAGTCAAAGTTGAGTTTTTCTACATTTCAAATTACATAAAGGCGGATTCAATGACTATTTATATTGCAACATTTATAAGCACATCTTAGATTTCAATTCCAATTATGTATGAAATGTACGAGTGATTAAATTCGTAAAAAAGTAGTTTTATTTCAATCAAACATTTATTATAAGAAAACTTTTGCTCTCCTTCTCTCCATCTCAATGAAAAGAGACCAGCAAGCAATGAAAATCGACAGTAATGAAGGTAAGTATCGGTTGCAAATTCGGCGGAAAAATCTTCTACTTTCGTCGTACATTAATGTAATTAAACAAAGATGTCGTTCCATCGCATTTAGAACCTACTTTCTGCCCTATTTAGTATTCTGTGCCTCGGCTTCGACCGTGCAAACTTCACGATGTTTTCCTGTGGGCATGTGATAATTTGCCCGGGATACAAAGAAGCCAATATTCTATTCTATATAAGACATCATCATATACATTATTCCAATACCAAACTATGATAGCATAAGCATAAGTATCATGGAAATAGAAAACAACGACGGCTATTACCAGACCAAACAATATTGAAAAGTTCGTTTTCAATATTTACCCGACCGGGAATCAAACCCTAATCTAACTTTGAGTCAAATTTCATCCAAATCCTTTCTGCTATTTTAGCATGATTGGGCAACAAACATCCCAACTTTCTCATTTCATCATCATAAGTACTCATCATTTCAGCCGTACGACGCCTACTGCTGGGCATAAGCCTCCCCCAAGGATCTCCACAACGATCGGTCTTACGCTGCCCACATCCAGCGGCTTTCCGCGACCTTGACCAGATCGTCGGTCCACCCAGATCGTCGGTCCACCCAGATCGTCGGTCCACCCTAGATTGTCTTTCACTAGTACCTACTATAATATCAGTAAGATTTTTACGTACGTAAAATATTGTTCCCAAAAACGCCAACACCTACTTTTCCCATTCACCAGCCAGTCTCATATGATTAGGGGATTGCTATTTAACCACGTGGCCCCTGCAAATTGCCATCGTGTTCACGCCACATTCAAGCAGCGTAGATCGCGCTCGTCTACACGAGAATTACTATCGTAATTGAGCTAGTTATGCTAATAATTGTTCTAATAACTTTTGCACTCTACTAGTGGGAATAATAAAGATTCTTGTTGGAGTGTCCTACTAGTCAATAAGTTGAGCCTTTTACATTGCGCGTGACGTGAGTGAAAGCTTTGCGTTTTGTTATTTTAGTAAAACTTATTTACTACTAGCGGCCGCCCGCGGTTTCACCCGCGTGGTTCCCGTTCCCGTGGGAATATCGGGATAAAAAGTATCCTAAGTTATTCCTTATGACATCAGCTACATGCCAGTGAAAGTCCTGTCAAAATCGGTCCAGCCGTTTCAGAGATTACCCGGAACAAACAGACAGACAGACAGACAGACAGACAGACAAAAATTGAAAAAAAAAAATATTTTGGTATATGTACCGTATCATATGCATGTAGTAAAAAGCGGTTATTTTAATATTACAAACAGACGCTCCAATTTTATTTATTTGTATGTATAGATAATCCTGACGTCTTGTTACGCCTAATCTTCTCAACTAATTTTGGTGAATGTAAAATTCTGCTAGAAAAAATCATACCAAATTTTAGCTTTTCCTTTTTGTAACCAACAGAATTTGCTGCAACGCAATGACAACATAGTTAATTAGGCTAGTTTAAAAGCCGTCCAGCCCCCTGATTCAAAAACCGTCGGAAAAGAAATTGAATTCGAATTCTGTAAGTAGGTACTTTGTCTTTGTCTCTTCTACAGTGAGTGACAGGACACTGGGACAGTGCATACATTCCGCTGTCGCGACAGCGGAAGTCGGGAGCGTTTCCGAAGGTTTGTGAATTAGGGGGCAGGAGACCCGTACTGGCCGCCTGCACACTGAACATACTTATATCAATCAATAGTTGGGTACGAACAGTATTATATTATCTGTGGTACGAACACTAGTATAGTATTATATTATCTGTGGTACGAACCGATCCGCGTCCCTGTGAAGCGATGTCTTGTAGTATTTCACGTGTGTCTTAGTTCTACCTACAGCTAATAAACAAGCAATTAAAATAATAAAAACAATATAACTATTATGAAAGACGGGATTTTTACCTTGTTTATATTTGTTTTGGAGTACTTGATATTTCGGCGCAGTTGCACACGCCATGATCACGGAGTACTAGTTACTAGTAACAAGTTTAGGACTAAAAAAAATATTTTATTAAACGACTCCGTAGCTCAGTGGTTGAGCAGTCGCCCGGATAGCGAAAGGTCTTGGGTTCGAGTCCCATCGGAGCTGGTTGAAAGACGGGTCGATTTTTTCTAAATACTTCATTTTCCATTTTTCAACCATAAAAATTGCATTGTGAATGCAAAAAAGTAAAAATTTAAATAACTAGTTTACGACTAACTAGTTACTAGTAGTCCTAGTAACTAGTTACTCCGTGATCATGGCGTGTGCAACTGCGCCGAAATATCGGTTCATGTAAGTTTAAAATGTTATAAAAACAATAGTTTTTCTATTCTAACCAGCATACGAATACATAAATTTCAACTAGTTAGATAACTAACTAGGTATCCAACTTTTTATTGGCTTCAACTTTATAAAATTGAAATAAAACCAGTCAAGAACGAGTCGGACTCGCACACCGAGGTTTCCGTACAATCGTAAAAAAATATCAAAAATAAAACCTGAAAATGTTTTCATCGGCAAGGCAATATTCGTCAAAAAATTTGCGGTGTAGAATATTGCAGATTTAGGTCAGCGCCATCCGCCGATAGTAGAACTATCGGTCAAGAGATGTACCATCTGTCAGGAGATGTAATTTTTGTTGATTATTTCTGAAAATGTTTACTATTTAGAGACATCGTTTTATTTTTCCTGTAATCCTTTCATAAGTTCTATCTCATAAAATAATTTCAGATTTTTCTCTATGCTAACTTCAGAGATAAGGGGGGCGGGGGGAGGATCGGTATTTTTTTAAATTTTTCATCAAATGTCGAAAACTACGCGGCCTAAGAAAAAAAATGTATAATGTGCAAGGGGCGCTTTTTTATATTATGATACCTGATGATGAATTTTTAAGACTCCCTTTCAGTCTCTATTGCAAAAAATATATACATATTTTTAATTTCTCTCTTATTTGCCAAATACTTAGTTAAGCAAACGTCATCAACAACTTACTATTTTACAACTATTTCAAGTCTTAGCATTAGTAGTTCTCGAGATGTCCAGTTCTTCTTCTTCTTTGCGTGTCAGTGGTTCTCTATATTTTCAGTTGTGACAGACAGACAAAGTCGCACCATAAAGGTTCCTTTTTACAAGCTTTTTATTAACTTGCCATTGTTAGTTAGTTAGTTAGCTAGTGGGGGACAAATCTTGCAAGCTTAATTTGACCCACTTCCCAGTATCCGATGGAGCTGAAATTTTGTATACATGTTTGGTTTAGATGACAATACAAAGTACAGTCAGCAAAAAAGCTTGTCATAAAAATGTCATTTTTACTAAAAACTTTTTATTATCATCCCGGTTCGGAACCCTTAAAAGTACGTTCCGAAGCTACACTATGAATATCCACTAGTTATTGTTCCAATGACTCAATATTGTGCCTCGATCTAGAGCTCTATTACCATAAGCATATAATTCATATTCCCCTAGCATTCCCACCATTTCAGCAAGATAAATAAAAGTTAGAACCCCCCGCACCGAAAGTTTCAAATGCAAATAGTAAAAAAATCACCCGTCATATTTAGTTTGGTAGTGAATGAATAGAATTTCGAATAAAAACGAAAGATAGTTACTGCTCCATTTGGGAGGGTTTCATTCGATTTCTGAGTTGATAAGCTTTTATATTCCAATAACTGAACATTTTTATTTAGATACCTAGTCGTCGCAACAATTTTTTATACCATGTCGAACTTTAAGGTTTCATACATTTTACTTTTTTATTTAATTCACCTATTTGAAAATTAATTTTCACAACAATTGGAAGTTCTTTAGCACTGTGCCAAGCCAAAGATTCAATACATAAAAAGGCTCTGAAGTTATTTTAATATGAAATATGAATATTAAAGTAAATTAAGTATTGAGATTTTAACAAAAGGTTCTTCACATTAATTTACTCATATGAGCATTTCTACAAAAGGGTTCTTTTTTTCTCAATTCGGTGGTTGATTTAATATTTGCTGTTTTAAGTAGTTTGAATATTAAAAAATGAAGTTTATTCCATCCTGAATCTAAAAAAAAAATGGGACTAAATATTGTGAAGTGGTTTATGAGAAAAGTTAAGCACCTAATTGACAATGCACCGAATTGAGAAAATGAATCACCGAATTTCAAAATCGCCCATCGAATTTAGAATTGATGTACCTAATATAGAAACAATGTATTTGAATGATAAAAATAATAAATAATACCATAAACGTTTTGTTATCTGACTGCTGGTCTATTAGTTTATAAGATGATTAATTTTAGGATTAAGTGCGCTCTTCTTTAATGTTTCTATCTTTAATTGAAATATAAATAATAAATTACAACAATAATTCAAATCAACATGTTTAATTTTTTAATGGAGACCTAAGTTTTGTCTTAATTTTTATTTAAGAAGAATTTTAATAAGTAGTGCAGAATCTGAATCGCCATCCTATCCATTCCTATACCTAATTATTTAGTTTCTTTCGTAACAAAAATATATCTCAGAACGTTCCACTGCTTGTCATGTCATGTCATGTAGCATCAGGGATAAATTCGGTGAACCACCTCTTACTTCTTTTCGTGTGGCTGGCCTCTCACCATTCACTTGCAGTTCTATCCATAATTGTTTATGCATTGTTCTAACTTATTATTACATAACCAAATATTAATAGGATCTACGCGATAATGGCGAGGCACCAGCCAGATAATAATAATAATAATAAAAAAAAAAAAAAAAAAAAAAAAAAAAAAAAAAAAAAAAAAAAAAAAAAAAAAAAAAAAAAAAAAAGTCAACGTGACAGGTCATTCTTTTCCCATTCTATTGTATTTTATTAAATTATATTTTATTCAAAGGTCAAAATTCACATTTACTGTATAATATTTATTACCCTGTAACAACAATATCAAAAATAAAAAGAAGATACATTTACAACAACATATTATAAGTATTAAAAATGAATCTGTATGCCAAATGTCATCACTATGACATATCCAATATAAATAAACAAAATTAAAAGGGATATGAATGAAGAAATCTGTAGAAGTAATAAATGTTGACGAGAAGCCAAACAGCACGCTTACCACCTCCGGGCTCGTCACCTCGCTCCGCCTCGCAGTTGTCGGCAACTGCCTCTGTGCCGTGTGTTCAGCTGACTTCTGCAGTTGCGTCGAGCGATAGTGACGAGTACTTCTCTCCGCCGACGTCGCCACCACCTGTACGCCGGAGGAGGGGCCGGCCACCGAAGAGTTTGGGGCTTCTGGGGCAATCGGCTCCGGTCAGGGCCCCCGCTCCCGGTGGAGTGCAGCGCATGCGATGGACAATTACCATCAATGAAAATGTCATGCGCGCATATTTTGAGGCAACAGAGGCAGGAACTAATCTTACTGCGTATCGTGTTCGGATGCTTTCTCTGTTTCAGGCTCTCGAACCATCAATCAACGTTTCGGCTCAACGACTGTCGGATCAGGTGCGAGCCATTCAACGGGGTCACTTGTTGGATGACTCGGTACTTGATCGGCTCCGTACAGAGGTGCAACGTAACCGTATCATTACTACTGCATCGCAGGCGGCAACTCAAGCTTCTGCCGCGGCCACATTGCAAGCTGGCGTTGCTGATAGTGATCGTGGAGATGATATGGTTACTACTGTGAGTCCCCAATACAATGATATATTGAGGAGTACTCTTGAAGATGTAGTTCGGGAATTTCGATCGACTTCGGTTCACCTTAGACCTCGGCTTCCACGTTTTCCCATGCACAAAAAAAATAGGGCGCTGATGTGTGCTTTAGATTTGCTACTACCAAATTACTTTGATAGTAGTGAAGACCTGGCTGATACTCATTCGATCCTGTACTGTGCGGCTATAACAGCTTGTCGTGTTGCTCATGTCAAATTTCCAAATACTGACACAGCAACACGCCCTCGCCTGGCTGTACCAGCCTGGCAGTGTAGGATTGAGCGTCGTATCAGTGAGGCTAGGGTACTCATCGGTAAGCTCAGCTGCTTTAGGGAGGGCAACATGCGCCCTAGGGTCATGCGCTTTGTGAAACGTGCATTCTTGGGGACTGGTATTAGTCCTCAAAATTATATTTCATGTGTCACAGAGCGCATCGACTTCCTGAAGCAGAAAATTTGTGCATGGGCTAATCGTATTCGAAGGTATAGGGTGCGAGTCGATCGCTTTACTCAGAACCGCATGTTCGAGAGAGATCAACGACGTGTTTATGCATCCTGGGAGCGATCGGATCAGAGTGATACTGATATGCATCGGCCGGATGATGATGCCATGATTTCTTTTTGGCACAACATCTGGTCCGTGCCTGTCACTCACTCTGAAGGCGCGTGGATGGAGGATGTTGAGCGTTCGTGTGAGCTTATACCTGATATGAATGAAGTAACCATTGACTACCAAGACGTAGTTTGTGCAGTTCGTTCCTTACCCAACTGGAAATCTCCAGGCCCGGATGGACTGCACAATTTCTGGTATAAATGGTTACCTAGCTCGCACGTTTGCTTAGCATCTCAATTTCAATGTGCTTTATTATCTCAGTCGCTTCCAGAATTCATGACAACAGGCATCACCCATCTGCTCCATAAATCTGGTAGTACTGCGGACCCCAAAAACTATAGACCTATCACCTGTCTGCCAACAATTTATAAAATTCTTACGTCCATTTTGAGGTCGAAGATTAATAAACACATTAATCAAAATTCTATTATGGTCGCCTCTCAGAATGGATGTAGGAATGGGGCCCGTGGTACTAAGGAGCTACTCCTCATTGACATGGCTATTAACCAACAGGTTCGTCGAAACCGAAAGAACCTGTCGACTTCCTGGATAGATTATAAGAAGGCCTATGATTCCGTGCCGCATTCGTGGCTCATGAGGGTGCTGGAGTTGTATAAAATAAATACAACTCTACGCACTTTCTTGATATCGTGCATGCGAAAATGGAGAACGGTCCTTTTCTATCCAGGATCTCGACGGATTCTAGGTCAGGGCGATCCTATAAAAATAGAGCGAGGTATCTTCCAGGGTGACGGTTTGAGTCCATTATGGTTCTGTCTGGCCTTGAACCCTCTGAGTACACTTCTCGAGAGTTCAGGGTTAGGCTATCGTTTACGGAGAAATGGTCAAGTAATATCACACCTGCTGTACATGGATGACCTGAAACTATTTGCCCATAGCAGTTCTCATTTGACAACGTTACTGAAGGTTACTGAAGCTTTCAGTAATGCCATTAAAATGGAATTTGGTGTGGACAAATGTGCAGTCATGCATGTAAAGCGTGGTCAGATAATGGAATCTACGGGTATACAACTCTCGGATTCTATTCATCTTAGATCTCTCTCCGTAAACGAAACCTATAAATATTTAGGTATGTCACAGGCATTAGGCATCAACGATGCTGACATGAAACAGTCGTTGCGTGAGCGTTTCTTGGGGCGCCTATCAAAAGTCCTTAAAAGTCTTTTGTCTGGCGGAAACAAGGTTCGCGCATACAATGGATGGGTCATGCCGGTACTGATGTATTCCTTCGGCATACTTAAATGGACTCAAACTGAACTGGATGCCCTGGATAGAAAAGTTCGTACATTGCTAACAGCACACCGCATACATCACCCACGTTCATCGACCATGAGATTGTATATCCCGCGGAAGTGCGGTGGTCGTGGCTTCTTAAATGCTAAGACATTGCATAACCGCGAGATATGCAATCTTAGGGAGTATTTTCTCCAAGTCGATATGGGGTCTCATAGAGATGTAGTTGCTGTTGACAATGGACTGACTCCTCTATTTTTAGCAAAAGAAAACTGGCGCAAACCTGTAGTACTTAGTACGTCCGACCGCAGCACTGTGTGGCAAAGCAAGGAGTTACATGGCAGATTCTACCGGGCTCTCCATGGGCCCGACGTAGATTTACTAGCCTCAGTATCCTGGCTCCGTTTCGGTGATCTTTTTGGTGAAACCGAAGGTTTTGTCTGTGCAATTATGGATGAGGTTGTGATGACGAATAACTACCGAAAGTATATCCTAAGGGATGGCACAGTGGATATTTGCCGAGCGTGTCATCGTCCGGGTGAATCCCTTAGGCATATAATCTCCGGTTGTTCTCGTCTCGCAAACGGCGAGTATTTGCATAGACATAACCAAGTGGCCAGGATAATACACCAACAACTTGCTCTGAAACATAGTCTTGTGGCATCCGAGGTGCCGTACTACAGGTATGCACCAGAACAGGTCCTTGAAAATAGCCATGCCACATTGTATTGGGATCGATCTATCATTACAGACAGGACTATTGTTGCTAATAAGCCTGATATTGTATTGATAGATCGACACGAACGCCGCGCGATAATTGTTGATGTCACTGTTCCCCATGACGACAACCTTGTGAAAGCTGAAAAAGATAAAGAAAACAAATATCTTGATTTAGCTCACGAGATTGTTGACATGTGGGACATTGATTCAGCAATTGTTGTTCCGATAGTCATATCTGCCCATGGTCTGATAGCCAAGAGCCTCGATAAACACCTTAAGAGGCTCGCGTTAGGTGGATGGATCGGGAGTCAGATGCAGAAGGCAGTACTTCTGGACACGGCCCGTATAGTGAGAAGGTTCCTGTCTCTGGATCCTTAACCATCGGTAGCCGGGACCTTGATCTTGCTGCCGTTGGGGAACTGCATTTTTGTATTTTTAAATGTTATATTTTTTAGTGTTATACATTGTAAAAATTTAATGTTTAGAAATATAATTTTGTAAGTATTTAAAATGTAATAAAGGGAATAATAATAATAATAATAATGATTTATTTAAAGGCATAAAAAACCCAATAAACAGTCAAATACATAATTCACAAAATAAAGTAAAATTAAAATTAAAATATAACGCAAATAAAATAAAATAAAATAAAATAATTCAGTAAGTACAAGTTATAATACATTGTCAAACATTATTTTCTATTGTCGCTCCGGTGCACCGAAATCCAGTACTTATATAGCGGACTATCCAAGCCCGAACTTACGGCCCTAATTATGCTATTACCAGAAAGACATATCCTCGTCCAAAACGAAGCTATGCGCTTTCTCATAACAGCATAAAAGTCCGCAATACGGGCGTCCGCGAACATGCTCGACGCGCTGCTGTATCGTGGATGTTTTATAAGGATACGAAACGCGTCATTGTATTGTACCCTTATGGAACTGTAGGAAGCACGGTTAAAGTTGGCCCATAACTGGCAAGTGTAAAAACATTGACAGTATGAGCCAAACAAAGTTAATTTGACTTCGTCACTACATTTGCCAAACTTGCGCGCGAGCATGTTACAGCGAACAGATAGTGCGCGTCTCTCTCGTTCTATATCGAGATCATCTTTTCTATTCTCTGTAAGAATATGCCTGAGATATTTGAACTGTTGCACCACCCGAAGTGCCGAACCATTCAAAAACACGTCTGGTATATTCTCCGGACCTTTCCCTGCTCTGAATACCATAACTTCTGTTTTTGCGACATTATATTTCAGACCGTGAGTATCAGCATAATACTCACAGATCGAAAGAAGTTTACGAAGCCCCTTGATCGAGGGACTGAGGAGCACCATATCATCGGCATAGCTCAAGTTGTTAACACAAACGTTACCAACGTGACAGCCGACGGCAGCGCCCCTCAGTTCCCCGATCAAGTCATTGACATATAAGTTGAAGAGATCCGGAGAAGTCAACCCTCCTTGGCGAACACCGCATTCTAGCTTGTAGTTGCTAGATGTCGCGTCGCCCCATTTTACATAATTAGTTTGGTTTTCGTACCAATGCTCGAACAAATCCACCACTTCAGCCGGGACATCTGTGCCGCGCAATTTTCTCCAGAGAATGTCATAATTTACTAGATCAAATGCACGGCTCAGATCAAGAAAACATGCGTATACAGATGTTTTCCGGCGTACATAATAGTCAACAGCATGTTTGACGTTCAGAATAGCGGAATCCGTAGAGACACCGGGACGGAAACCAAACTGTGCGTCATCAATCTGTATATTTTTCGACACTTCGGGCTGCAACAGTCGTTCTAAAGTTTTCCCTAATACCGTACCCAGAGATATCGGTCGGTAGTTATTAACTGTACTCGCATCACCCGTTTTATTTTTAATTATAGGTACTACAACTGTTTTCATCATATTTGGAGGCAGATACGAGTATTTAAGGCAATGATCAAACAGTTTAGACACTTTCAAGCAAAGCGCCTCGCCTGCGTAGAACAGGTGCTCGATAGTCAACTCATCATGACCCGGTGACTTACCGCGCGCCATAGTACCAACTACTTTTGCTACATCTTCTTGACTAAAATGTACGGCGGTTTTGAGCGTATCAGTAGCGACACCAAAATCATTCGACCCGAGCAGATGTTCCGACGCAGGCAAGGGATCAACTCTGAATTTCTGGGCAAACAAGTTAGCTATCTGCTCTTTGTCCTGCAGGCCATCCACACTCACCGGCAAGCTCTGTTTTACATCCATCTTTTTTATAGTTTTCCAAAATTTTACGAAGTTCTTATCCTTTCTACAAAGAGCCAATATATTTAATTTTATTTTTTCAACATTATTCTGACACCATCTTAACTTATTTTTAAAACTGTTTCTACTACTTTCTACTACTTTAAACTCCACAAAACAAGCAAACCGGGTAAGGAAGGTAATACCGAATCGGGTCCTGGCCTACTCGGCAACCTCCGTGAACCCAATGGCTCTATGACTTTGGATCGGGAGGAGACGATGCCGTTCTCCTAGAAACCCACTTCCCAAACTGCCACCCTCTACAACATATCAAATGGCAGGACGTAACAAGTCATCCAACAGATGACCACTGGTCTTTGGCTAAAAGGGTAATAACACAAGAAAAAGTAAGATGCGCAATAAACAGTTTCTCGCCTTTTGAGTGAACAGGGACGGCCAACATCTTTCTTGCCCTTCTAAAGTGGGGGGATCAGCAACTCATTGCGATCATAACCCATTTTTTTCATGCCTGCCTGGCGCATGCCTACATCCGACACCCCTGAAGGGAATTCAGGGTAGTGTTCATACCAAAACCAGGTAAGTCCGACTATACGAACCTGAAAGCTTTCCGACCCATAAGTCTGAAAACTTAACATACCACCCATAACCCTTCCTGCTGAAAACCATGGAAAGGGTATGTGAATGGTTTTTACGAGATACAATACTATCTGTACATCCTTTACATAAGCAGTAGCACGCCTAAAGTGCTGGCAAATCAACAGAATCGGCACTCAATCAACTAGTCGGTAAGATAGAGGAAGCGTTTCAAAACGAACTGATATGTTTTGGTGCGTTCCTCGACATTGAAGGTGCCTTTGCCAAGACTACCTTCAGTAGACTGAAACACCCAGGTACCCTCAGGTTTCCAAAGGTAAGACAAATAAAGGGCCTACTGGAGGAATGGTTGGACACACTCCTTGTGGAGGCGGTGTGTGATAAGGTCAAATCATTCTTCATCTTTGATAAGAAATACAAAATACAACTGGATGACTTAGAAAGCTCTCAGGCACAAGACAAAGCGCTTCTAATATACACCGATGGCTCCAAGACCTCTAATGGAGCAGGGACAGCTGGGACAGGTGTGTTCTCAGAAGACTTAAACATAAAAATTGCGCTGCCACTAAGCTCATACAACACTGTCTTTCAAGCTGAGTGTATGGGCATTTAACTGACAGCTCAAGCAGTCGCAACCAGGGAAGTAACCGACTATGATATGCTCTATTGATTGCCATTATCATTTATGTCTGGCACTTACAGTTGAATTCATAATATGTGAAATCTCAATTCGGTGTAAGTTTTCTCAATTCGATGCCCCATTTTCCGTGGAATTGAGATCCACGGAATTAAGAAAATAACACATTTCATCAAATTACTCGAAAATATTATAAATTACAACAATGTCTATAAAACATACTGGCAGACATCAGTTAAACGCTCAATTAATTTACCACAAATCTCATTAAATATTTCATAAACAAAATCAATGTTGCACACCGATTTGAGAAATGACCCGACCCCAAAAACACCCAATGATTTCGAACCTTCAAAAAATGCTCCTCAATGCGACAGGTCCCCCATCCACACTGCTAGGCCGCTCGGGCGCAACCCCCGGGTAGCGAGAATCAGTAGTGTACATTCGTACTGCGCGTAGTTAGTGATATAGGTAAGCAAAAGTAAATTTCACCGAATTGAGGCACATGCTTCGGACAAAATTTAAATGTGTTACTGTATTAAAACCCAAAGATGTACAACAAATATAATAACGTATATGGCTTTATTGTCTATCCCTTGTTCTGGGAATGTGAGAATTATAATGAGCAGTTTATTATTTTAAAAGTTATGAAACAATAACGAGTAAATTCTGGAAACCGGACACTCCATTTTAAGCCAAATTCTGCCCGTTTTTGAACTTTCTGATTTTTTTTTGGCGACATGTATAACCTGGCGGTCTTCTAAATATGCTCTCCATCAGGTCAAGAGTCCTATAAAATTAAATATGTGTGATTTTTTTCAAGTACTTAATTCAATTTTAAAGGTACTTTTTTCGCTCCAGTAGGTCAATCGGTCGTCACCGTAGAAATGCCCATATCTTTGTACAGTGAGTTAAGGGCAGGGTGAGGGTACCTAATAGAAACTTCTCTCTGGGAGAGGAGAGAGGTGTGGTCTATCTACTTACTAGATACTCGAACGATATCAAACACGATATAAAACCTCGATTCTGTTTAAAATCGCTGTGAGTGTGAATAATCACGAAATAATACAAGTTGTATGTCTAATTTCTCCGAAGATATATTGCTCTCAGTATACGCCGGTGAGAGGTGACGTCACGGGCGGTACGAACGAGGAATGTCCCGGTCGACCTCGTTTCGACTATATTCGCTTGAACACAATTATGCTTGGCTTGTGCCCAGCGCTGATCTTCCGTCGGAACCGTAGTAGTAACTACCTACTTAGGTATATCCAAAACTGCACCGCCTATTCTCACGTTTGGCGGCCTAGGACTGGCACAGACAACAGAAAAACGGAAACATAAAATAAAAGTTGTAATCTGTGCCACGAATCCACGATTGCCACATACCACAGCCTTCTCTATCGTCTTCTACGACGATAGAAAAGGCTGTGCCATGGCCCGCTATTATTTCTCGGCTGCTTGCGCTCCTACTGCAACGAGTGAGATAGAAGATGGCTTTGGCTGTGCACATACCTATAAACAAAGGCATGAAGCTCGACTTAACTTCATGAACAAAGGTCAAAGAGAACAAAGAGGTTAAAAATAAAAAAAGGGTGGCTAAAACTCTATAGTTGGCGCTTCAATCGTTTTCCAGACTATTAGAATGGTGATTTTCGAATTTGATCCCAACTCGATTCCGTCAGGAGTTAGCCCCCCTCCTGATCGAAGTGATGAAGTAAATGAATCGTTATTGTTATTAATATCAACTTGATCTCGCGCCACAAATTATATCAAGTTCGAATTTCAGACAGAGTGATATCCATTATAGTTTTACCGCAAGCGCTGTTAGAGTGGCACAATCTTTTCTGTTCCGGTGACAGCGGCGCTATGTACGTCTTTCTTTTTTTTGTAGCAATTTACCCGGCCCTGACTTCTAAGACCTTCAGCCGCCAGCAGCGCTATGGTTGGTTATCAACTTGACAGCAGAATGACATTTAAAAAAAACACGATAGTTTCACATTTTGGCCACCGGAACAGAAAAGTTTGTGGCACTGTACGTGCCGCAAGTCAACTTGCTACGTCTTCCTAATGAGCGGTACAGTGCTTGCGGTCAAACTATATCGCACATCACAGTAGAGGCTAGGAATCCCGAGCGCAGAAATAATTTGAGGGGGTGAAGAACGTCGCATACGCTCCGCCCATCGGAGGGACACCCCGCGCGTCTCAGTATACTTGCGCGGCCCTGGCCGGCGGCCGCTATCGTGCCACAGTGTAGCAGCAAGACAGTAGTGACCGATATTCAGTAGAACCACTCAATTTTCATTTTTAATGTAATATGTTTATTATTTTAAAACGAAATAGGTAGATAACTGTAGTACAAATAATATTATTTCCTACCACTGTATACCATACTATAATATTACATTGAATGTATTACAATATTGTTACGGTGAGGGTTTTATTATGAATCTCAAGCGAAATGATCGATTCTAGAATAGAATTATAGTAAACAAGCTGTTGCCCTCGACTTCGTCCGCTTGTATTTCAGTTAAAACATGAGTTTCAGTTAAAAATTACCCTATATCATTCTCGATCGTCCTATTTATTTTTATGCTAAAATTATTCAAACTTGGTTTATCGGTTTTGGGATGAAACCTAACAGACAGACAGAGTTATAGTCCGTTCGGTTAGATAGTGTCGGTACACCCGCACGGCATTGTGGCAGGCAGAGCGACACTATCTAAGCGAATGGACTACCTATACTTTCGCATTTATAGTACTAGCTTAATCCGTAGATAAATGCAAATGTCACTTTGCCTGTCTGTTACTTTATCACGCCAAAACGCTGAATGATGATGAATTTTGGAATTTTGAAATCATAGATAGTCATAGAATATTGTTCATGCGATAACCGAAATCCACGTGGGCGAAGTCGCGGGCTGCATCTAGTAATTTGATATACTAACTGTGGCCCGTAACTTCGTCTGCATGAACTTTAGACATTGCATTTGTATTGGAATTGCGGTTATATCGCGTAAAAAAGTAGCCTTTGTCCTTCTCCAAGATTTGTAATCTCTGTACCAAAATTCATCGAAATCGGTTCAGACGTTTTGGCGTAAAAAGTAACATCATCATGGCAGCCGAACGACGCCCACCGCTGGGCATAGGCCCAAAAAGTAACATATGGACGAACAAATAGGTAGATAGAGTTACTTTTTGTAGGTATGGATAGTGCGTGGGAATCGGAAAGGGTGTCAGAGTGGGGATTACAGTAGGACTGGAAATGGAAGAGAGGATCGTAGAGGTAATCATTGTGGTGATCGGAGTAAGTGAATAGGAGTAAAATTAAAATAAATAAGTATGTCAATAATAATGGTAAAACATTTATTAAAATTCGCTTAAATCTAGAATCTGGACTCAATGATATCTTGAGCTGAGAACGCACTTGTGTCAAGGCAATATCGTCCCATTTTTGATAGTGCCATTCCAAATTCTCTTAAAACGTCCACCGCTGAGGCCGCCGCGGTTGCAACTAGTCGGGCTATTATAGCATACCACCGCAAATCATACCGCCCGCCGCGCCTCTTGAGCAGGATACTCACCGAGCTGTGTAACACGTAACGTAACGTAACTGCTACTGTCAAGTGAGTCCATAGGAGGCACGAGCTCGCTGCGTGCGAGCCGCTCGCGCGTGGTTCGCACTAAGCTCGCAGTGACCCGCCGAGTGGCGGTATCGCTACGAACACAAAGGCGGCTCGCAGTGTGCGCGTAGACTACGACAAGACCTCTTGTGCAGTGAGTACGTAGGCGCGACGCGAACTTCAAACGAACGCAATCATGGAGTGAGCAGAATGTTGTCGGCGTGATTTCGTCACAAGCACTGCGGATCCGGGAACTCGTAGCTGGTTACGCGGTGACCGTGGACGAGCCGAACTCACTTTCAGGTTTATACAGTATCAGTTAGGTTACGAGCTACAAGCTAGATGAGTACCCTGCTTTGCAGCACCGCACGCCGCACCGCTGCTAGAGACTGTGGCCGAAGTTATACCTAAATATACAAATCTGTTTATATATTTAACCGAGTAATTTCGCAGTACATAAAATGACTTATTTATACCAGTAAGTATGTAATACTTGATAAAAATCCAAAACATTTTCCAAACATGAGTACCTACTGCTATTGTACTTATGGCAATTCCTTTTTTTGACCCTCATTTTCATTAATAATTGCTCAGTTTTTTTTTCTTATAAAATATGATCTTAGAATGAAATTTGGCGTCACGAGTAAGAAAATCCAAAAAATGCATACGAATATTAATTTATTTTAAACAACACAAATTAAGTACCTATGGGAAATTTCTCAGCATTATTGCTTTTTAAAATTATGTGTAGTCACATAAACACAAATCTTAAGGCGATACTCGGAAAATATGTGCTGAAGCGAGATAGCAATGAGAAAACGACGCGCGCGGGAGCGAGACCGATTTTGCAGATTAGGCAAAAAAAACACAAAGTCACTTCGCATTAAAAAAACTACAGCGATAAAAAAAAATGCTTCTATACGATCCTAAATATTATTGGTGTCCACTAATTAAACCAATTTCCAATAGTGTAGGTAAGTAACCGCATTTAAGAATAATCTTGACTTTTCGTATTTTTTAGAGGTCTTTTCGAAAAGAAAAAGTGTCGAGGCAAAATCATAAAATCGTGTTTTTGAAACTATACGAATCTAGATAAAGGTATGAAGAAATATATATCTTATTACCAAATTTGTAACAACTGTAACCGTCCTATAGTTTCAAATCAAAAAGTCCATATTTTTCCGAGTAGCGCCTTAAATATCCAAAAGGAATAACATCGAAAGTTCGACACAGAAATTTTCCATTTCAAGTAACACCAAAAATTCATATTTGATTAAAATTTGGTTTTTCTGTTGGGATATTTTTTTGGATATTGCCTAAATTGTTTTATACCTTATATAAACATGTCCGGTGAAGAAAGTTTAAACGGATAGTTTTTCCTGAAAAAGATCAATGAAATAAAACTTTATTAAAAACACCTAATCTTTGGAAAGTTATACAATACTTTTAATTTATTGCTACTACATATATCATCATGCTGTAAAGTTTTCCCTGACTAAGGAATTACTGTGGGGGTCCACTAGGTTAATTTCGTACACTGCCTCACTTATCTCTATACACTGTGACACTACTTACTATTTAGAAATCTATGTAGATTAATATCTGATTCGTTCCTAATGAATAAAAAAATCAAATTACTTAGTTACCTTTTATGTTTGTTTATCCTTCGCAGAGTCTGCGACGAAATCTTATTTTTTTTAATTCTTTTTACTGGCCATTTTATCGTTATCACTATAAAATATTTACAGAATTATTTTTGAATGAACCTAGTTAATAAATTTAAAATACATATTTTCCTACAAACTATTATTATATATTTGTACAAACTATAACTATGTACATTACACGACACCACAGATAATTATTTGTATCTATATAGCTTACTGAACTCTCTACACAATCAAATATTTGAATTGTTTTTAATTTCGCTCGTCGCAGGTAACTGCGCCGCAAAAATTGGCACGCGTCCGACCTCTAACTCATTCCGCAGGGGACTGATTGATTGAAATTACGACCGTCAACGTAGCAAAATAGGTTTTTTTCGAAAATAAACAATGCCTTAAAAAAAATTTACTTATGACGGCCGGAATCCCTCGGCTATTCAAAGACAATTATTTTCGCATATTTTTCATTAACTAAAACCAAGTATTTTGCAAATAATACGATATTTGGATTACGATTAGACGGATGTTTGGGATTTTATTTGACACAGTAAAATATCACCAATCGAAAAAAACGGCCGGAAGCACTAGATAAATAGCTGTAAAATAACATATATTTTTTCCAAGTTTTAAGTACTTGTGGTTTGAGAGTAATCCATAATTTAAAATACCCTATTTTGGGGAATGCCCGCCTTTTGTTAACTATCAGTGACAATCGCTAAATTATACGCGCGGTCGAAATGGAGTGCAGGCAAAAATATCCTTTAACTGGTCGACCGGGAAATTCCACGGTACATTAGCTGGATGACGTATGAAGTCGCTTAGCCTCGAAGACGGACGCTTTTACCGGCTTAAGGTCTTTTCTGATTGGTAAGCATCTCCTGTGATAGATAGAACCTACTTCTCCTAAAAGCTTATCCTTCTTGTAAAACGTTTTAGGTTTCAAGGATATGCCCAGATCATCTGTTTTGGTAAAAGGTTTCAGTCTTCTAGACCTAAAATAAAATTGAAAAGATTTCGTTGCAATATAATATATGAAACTAGTGTACCTATTGCCTGTTCCATTAAAACTTTGTACAAACTTGGCAAACGTTCATAGGTTTGACAAATTATTTAATAAATAAAAAAATTATAAATAATAATTGATTGTTACCTATTATTATCGTATTATTTGATCTTTTAGCCATATTTTCTGTATATTTTTAACATTTATCTAACCTTCAGCGATTGTGATAATCCGTATTTAATTTATTTATCTTGCAATGAAGGCTGAGTGACAGTTAGTTAATTCGCCAACTATAAAAATAAAAAAAAATACGGTGTAATCTTAAATAAGTACTTTCTGTTTGTAAATACGTACTTAATTTAGGTACTTACATAGATTTTCAGATGGGATCTATATACTGGCTATTGCTGTTGGTTTTAGTAGTATACTGGTGCCGGTAGTATACTGCTTTGCTCGCGTGAACTAATTGAAGGTTTCCCGTGGAAATTAGATATTTTCCGGGGTAAAAAGTAGCCTATATGTTATTCTAGTCCATAATCTATCCCAGTATCTACTAAATTTCATTCTGATCCATTCAGTCGTTTTTCTGCATAAATGTTTTTTTCTATACAACTATTGTTGCATTGTCAATGCATAAAAATAATGTGTGGTCATATTTTTATTATCAGTACCCCGAGTGTAAGTTTTTATGACAAGCAAACGCAAACTATTTCGAGTACGTATTTATGTCAATTTGTATGAAAACTGCATAAGCGCGCTACTCGCCGCTAGAGGCGCTGATACAGTTTTCATACAAATTGACATAAATACGCACTCACGATAGTTTGCGTTTTTTGACATAAAAACTTACACTAGGGGTACAGTGTTGTTTTTGAAGTGAAAAGTTCTTTCGCGGCATTGTGCACTTTTTGTGATGGGTAAAAGATGTCAGGATGACGTGACCGTCATCGTCAGTACCCCGAGTGTAAGTTTTTATGTCAAGCAAACGCAAACTATTTCGAGTACGTATTTATGTCAATTTGTATGAAAACTGCATAAGCGCGCTACTCGCCGCTAGAGGCGCTGATACAGTTTTCATACAAATTGACATAAATACGCACTCACGATAGTTTGCGTTTTTTGACATAAAAACTTACACTAGGGGTACAGATCGAACATTGGTAAGACGGACACGTGACGATCGAAAAACTGTTACAATGTCATTAGAATACGAAGGCAAATTTCGCCACCGTTTCCAAAGTTGTGATAGCTCAGTTAGAAAACGGGCGGCATTGAAGCCAGAATACCTCGGTTCAAATCTAGTCCGTATTTCTTTATTTTTTTTTGTCAAATTCCTTTTTTTTGTGAAAAAGTCTAGGGGTCTTTTCACTTTTGCCGGCACTCCCGGAGTGCAACTCGTGGTTTTATTATTATTTTTTCATTTATTTATTTAAATAATTTTCTCTCTTTCTCTCATTCGTCATCAAGTCACGTTTTCCGTACACGTCGAATCAGTGTCTGCGATCTCTCGCCGTAATGTCGGGGCGGTTTGTTCGCGACAAACTGCGGGAAACCTTTTTTATCTTTATTTTGTAGTTTTATTTATGACAACTTTTATCTTGTACAATTGGGAGAAGAGAAATGGGTAACAAAACAAATCTAGGTAGGTACCTACCTAAAGTGTTGTTTTCCTCATAACTACCATAGGTAGGTACGTAAATGCCGGCTGAGTGATACACAACTCAGCAGTAATAGTGATATTTAAAAGGTTAAAATGTTTACTTTTTTGCATTCACAATGCAATTTTTATTATGAAAACGACACCGTAGTTCAGTCGTTAGTACTATTATATATTCTGTGGTTAAGTGGTTAGAGCAGTCGCCCGGATAGCGAAAGGTCGTGGGTTCGAGTCCCATCGGAGCTGGTAGTGAGACGGGTTGATTATTTAAAAAAATCAAGGTATAAAAGGTATAAATTATTCAAGGTTTAATGGTTTAATAAAATGATGGTAAGTAGTAACTATTAACTTAAAGGTAAACGTTAATAAGTATATAAGAAAGAGTAAAGAATAGAATTAAAACTTAAAAGATAAAGTTGAAATGCATTCATTATTAAATTTATCTTTTAGCAGTTATCTTTATAATAAATTGAACTCCATTCTCTCTTTGTATCCATTAAGGCGCTACTCGGAAAAAGTATGGACTTTTTGATATATAAAACTATAAGACGGTTACAGTTGTTATAAATCTGGTAATAAGATATAATAATATATTTCTTCATACCTTTATCTAGAATCGTATAGTTTTAGAAACACGATTTTATGATTTTGCCTCGACACTTTTTATTTTCGAAAATACCTCTAAAAAATACGAAATATCAAGATTATTCTTAAATGGGGTAACATATACTACTGAAAATTGGTTTAATTAGTGGACACCAATAAATGTAGGATTGTATAGAAGCATTTTTTAAAAATCGCTATTGTTTTTTAATACGAAGTGATTTTGTGTTTTTTTTTCGTACTTAATCTGCAAAATCGGTCTCGCTCCCGCGCGCGTCGTTTTCTCATTGCTATCTCGCTTTAGCATAATTTTTCCGAGTATCGCCTTAACTAAAAAGACTTGTAAAAAGAAAGTCACCAACTGGTTGCTACATCTAACATATGATGAGACTGAAGACTTATTGATGGTTAAGAATTAGCAATCACACACTAACTCGCATGTACACACTTCATCCATCCACACCTAACAATTTCGATAGATTATTATTCCTTTTTTTATCATTATTCTTTCTTTCTTGCATTCTATGTAGAAACATTTCACTCATCACCACTTTGCTCGAGTTATTTTTGTTCTATGTATCTTTGTTAGTGGCCCGAGGTAGTGGGAGCCTGAATCAGCCTGATGTCCTGTTATCTTCAGATATTTTTATATCTACTTCTGGCATCAGTCTCACACAAACTTAAAGTAACTCAAATGTGACATATTTAAGCTTTCCACTGTATACCTATGTTTAAGTTTGTGATGAGAAATAAAGTATTTTATTATTTATTACTAGCTGTTGCCCGCGACTTCGTACGCGCGGTGTAGTGACTTTTGTGTTAGTTTAGTTTATGTGTGTTTGTTGCCCAGATTTCATAACGCTCTTCTTGAAATCCTATTCTCTACTAAAAGGGTCTAAAGAATATCGAATATGCAGGCTAGGGTATGAACATGGTATGTTGTTATCAAATGCTGCATGAACATAAGTAGTTGAGCCCTCATTCATAGATCTGTCCGTCTACCTATCAAGAAACTTTTTCTCAAGTATGCGTGGGAGGTATCAAGCTAAAATTTATGTTCTTACTTAGTAATTCATAATATCAGGCCAATCAAATTTTTACTATAAAATGAAAAAGAGATTGTGTGTATCCATACTAATATTATAAATGTGAAAGAGGGTTTGTTTGTTTATCCGTCTTTCACGTCAAAATTGATGCAACGGATCGACGTGACTTTTGGAATGGGAATAGTTTGGCAGCTGAAAAGTGACATACTTAGGCAGCCATTAGACAGTCAATCTGGATCGCGATCCGCGATCAAAATCAATGATCGCGATCCAGATTGACTGTGTACGAAGGTGATTGACGGTTTGCGATCTTGATCGCAAAATATCTACATAGTAAATCTCGATCGCGATCGCGATCACGATCAGTGATCGCGATCTGGATGGACTGTGTAATGGCTGCCTTAGACTACTTTTTATCCTTGAAAAATATCACATTCCCGCGGGATAACGTCGTCGTTTAGTCCGAGCTTGCGAAGTCGCGGGCGGAAGGCTAGTATTTTGATATGGAGAGATTTCCTATTTGTGAGAGCTTGTAATTAACTTTCTTTAAGTAACAGGTATAAAATGTAATGATATACCTACCATTTAATTATTTAATTTAACATCATTTATGTAAGCTTTCCTAGTAAATAAATGAATAAATAAGTTCGATAGAAAACTATTTTTAATATTCCTTTATTTTATTGGATGGTACCTACGGCTGAAGGCCTAAGTAGCCAGAGCCGGTTAAATGACATAAAAAATGGTAGGTAGGTGTCGGTATCTACGTAGGTACTGGCCACTTAGCGTTTATGAGCAAATTTTTCAAAATTACATTGGTGACATTTTGTCTACATTGCGACAAACTTATTTCACACAGTGGTTAGTTTTTGGTACTAAATATACTGTTGACTGCCGGCAGTCCATTTTGACAGTTAATTTTGTATTGCTAGTGGCTCCTCCACGACCACTGTCACCGGGTCAGATATATTTGTGGCACCACTATACTTACTGTAGCGACATCTAGCGTCGAGTGGAAATGCGTAATAGAAATATTACATCAATAGGGTGAAAACTTCAGTTTTGGCCACTGCCCCGAGTGCTTACTTAGCTTAAAACATTTCGTTAATAACTTTTGCTTGATAGTATACTTTTTATCTATGACTTTTAAGTCATAATAACAATAGTAATAATTCAGTTTACATCGAATTAGATGTTTCTTTTATTTTATCTAAGTTAGTTAAGTATTGATTTCTCGATGTATCTTTTAAAATTTGATTAACAAAAACACATCAATCGGCACCCTTCGCACATTTTAAGTTTAAGAAATAGGTTTTTAATTTACTAAAATAAAACTAAATTTCGTAAGTATATGAATACTTAGTTATATGTTTTTTACTATGTTTGTCCACGAATTTCTCGAAATCTTAAGGCATATCGAGATGGTTCTATTTGATTAAAATTAGGTGTATTCTAACTTTGGCAACAGTCTAAGATTCATCAAAATCAGTTTAGTAGTTTCCGTGGGTATGTTATAGTACAATTCACTAAAACTTATTGTTATTGTACACTAAAACTTAAGAAATAAAAAGTAATTAAAAAAAATAAACTGACTGGCACCGACCTCAAAAAGGTACCTAAATTATAGATATTATATTTTTCCTTTTCATTTGACAAATACTTTTTGGAGTCTGTAAAATTTTTTTAAGTAGTTTTTTTGTATTGTAAGAATTTAAAAATGTAAAGAAAAGTATAAGATACATTCTTGACAATTTTAGATATAAATTTTGTATTTTATAGATACCTACTTAAGACCATAGGCGAAAGAAGTGAAAAACATCTTAAAGTGGCAACAGCGGGGGCTTTCATCCTACTTAATATAATCATTCGAATGTACATTTGTGAAAGGTATATCGTAATCTTACTGACTTCCTGCGCCATCTATTGCTTAGTAGTTATGATGCGAAAGAAGTGAAAAACATCTTAAAGTGGCGACAGAGAGGGCTTTCACCCTAATTAAAATAATCATTCGAATGTACTTTTGTGAGAGGTATATCTTACTGACTACCTGCGCCATCTATTGCTTAGTAGATATAATGACGTAAATAACATGAAATTATTTTTATGATTTTATATGTGCCTGGATGGGTTTCAATTTATATTATGTTTTGAAGCAGGTAAAAAAAAATAACATGATTCATTATTAATTGAGACAGCGATTAAATATAACGTATTTTCATAATCATGTGGCGCCATCTATTTTAGTAAGAATCAGTCTTTGTATTTTCCCGTAGGAATAAGGGGTTTTTATTAAATATAAAGAAATTTTCCCGCAATAAAAGGTACCCTATATGTTGACCCGGGTTATAAGCTATTACTTCACAAAATTTGGTAAAAATCCGTCCAGTAGTTTTTGCGTGAAAAGCGAACATACAAACAGACAAACAGACAAACAGACAAAAATTTTAATAAATATCGTTTTGGGGTCTATATCCTGTACACATCACATAGCAGTAATTATTTTTTTTAAATCTTTCATGTACAGACTTTTTTTCCGTTTCTATTTTATTATATGTATAGATAGATATAGATTATACTATTATACTTACTTTCCTATTATTTAAGGGGTTAAAGTATCAAACTGACGGATGGGATGGGAATGGGACTCGATCGAACACACTACGTTTAATTTTTTTTTTACCCTGTGCTTTCACTGTCCGGGCGAATGCTCTAGCCGGACAGTGAAGGGTCGTGAATTCGAGTCCCATCGGAGCTAGTTGTGAGACGGGTAAATTTTTACTATACTTCATATTCGATAAAAAAGAGAATGCAAAAAAGTAACAATAGTTTGACGTTCAGACCTAAGCATTTAGGACTGTTTTTGCTTAACTTAGGTATTTCAATCATTCAGTATTTGTTAGACAATCTTGTTTGTTTTTATCTGTAAATATTAAAGGACCTTGAGAGCTAAGTTGTAGAGCTAAGGTATTATTGATCTAATTGGAATTTATTCAACTCTATTTACAATGCTTGTTGTAGGTAGGTATTTGGTGGTGCTGTTTCGTGAACAATTAGGTAGAAAGATTTATAGCTCTACCTGTTTCAATGCCAATTAGGTTCCGTTGGATTTTATTAGCCCTGACTTATACAGAAAAGGGTCCGTAAACTAGAAGATCGTTCAGGTACCTATTTGTTACTAGCTAAAAACAGAAAAAAATACTGACCATTTATAAGAGCAAATTGTTGTTCTTGCGTTATTGCTATTAATTTTTTGTAGGCGTTAAAACAAACAACACCGAAATTCTAATTAATGCCTTGTCTTGTATTCTAACATAACAACAGTGTAGTTTAATATTAGTTTGTATGTTATCTATCAACACGAGCGAGGTTCGTTAAGCAGAGCTAATATTAAACCGGAAGCACTTCCGGCAGCTGGCGCGAATCTCAATTTGAAAGCGCCACCTGTCGGCGAATGGTTGCAATTATGTTCTTCAATATAATAATGAGATTTCAGTACATCATCTGTACTAATGTTATAGCCGCTACACACGCTCCTATCCGACCGCCGATTTGGTGCGGGCGAACTTCACTGCAGATCTGATCCGCGCCTACACACGTTCAAACCAAATCTGCCAGACCAAATCGGTCGGCGCTACACACGTTCCGATTTGGTCTGGCCGACCTCTAGCCGTTGTTGCAGTGTTGCCAGCCACTGCTAATCTCCCAATATTATTATTATTTATAAATACTGAAAACATCAATTTGCTTGCAATAAATAAATTAAAAAGAAAAATATTATCGGTTTTTAATGTTTTATTACTATAGAAAAACAATTAAATTATTTTTTAATTTTCTGTTATTTTCATTAAAATACGAAACATGCTAAATATTTCCTAATAGCAGCACTTATTGATAAGGTGTTATGCCCTTTTTATATATATTTAGTTTTACGACAAATTGCTAGTTTTTAAACAAAATATTCTAAAAAAACAAATAGATAAATATAATCTTTTCATAAATGGCCATATTTTACCTTTCGTTCGTTCAGTCCTACGTAAAACTCATGAACGAGCATAAAATGAATCCTCTGAAAATCCCTTAAACGTAATTTACCTGCTTTCAATATTTCCGCTTTTACATATTTTCTCCCTAAATCTAGGGGAAAACCTCCAAAATTGTCAACACTGCCAAGTTGGTCCGGTCGGAAGCCTACACACGTTCCGATTTGGTAGGAAGTGAAGTTCGTGCGAACCAAATCCGGCCGACCGCGTCAAACACGAATAATAATAATTATGGTCGGACGACTACGCTACACACGTCCAGATTTGGTCTGGAGCAGACCAAATCGGCGGTCGGATCGGAACGTGTGTAGATGCTATTATAAAGCTGAAGAGTTTGTTTGTTTGTTTGAACGTGCTAATCTCAGAAAGTAGGTAAGTACCTACTCGACCGAATTGAAAATTCTTATTGTGTTGGATAGTCCATTTATCGAGAAAATTTATAGGCTATATAACATTACGCTACGACCAACAGAACCAACCGTTTTAACCGCCTCTGTGGTCTCCTGGATCACACCGCCGATTTCAGAGGTACCGGGTTTAATTCCCAGTGGGGGCTACATACAGGATATTTTTTTTATCAGTGCACAAATTTTAAGGATCAACTTTCTCCTAGAAACATGGATCGAAATACGACAAAAAAATTTGGACTTCCCATACTAAATCGATCACGTGATCAGTCCGATTTCTATGAAGAGTCAAAAAATTTTTGTCATATTTCGACCTATGTTTCTAGGAGATAGTTGTTCACTTACCGATTTTGAGTCGATCCTAAAAATTTGCGCACTGATAAAAAAAATATCCTGTATTGTATTTGGTTTGGTTGGTGGTAGGACTTGTTTTCAGTCCGCCTGGCTAGCTACCATGGTAAGATGGTGCACTATCTTATCTATCTAAGTCTGACGCCTATGATGTTTTCAGCATTATTGTGATCCGGCAGTTAGAGATAAGATAGCCAGTTCCTCACTGATTGTGGATTCCGGGAGTAGTGCGCTGCCACCTTCAGTCTTATCACCACATAAATAACATCAGGTGTGGTGTGATGAAGGCTAAGTGCTACCCCGTTGCGGATTAAAAAAAAAGAAAGAATCGGAGCATTATTGAAAAAGCCGGTCAAGAGCGAGTCGAACTCGCGCACGAGGGTTCCGTACCATCATAAATTTAAATATATAAGTACCTATAATGTGAAAATGTTTTCATCGGCTAGGCTAGATTCGTCACAGCATTTGTGGTATAGAATATTGCAGTTTTAGGTCAACGCCAGCTCTTGACCGATAGTGGAATTAAAATATTTTTTATTGATGTGTTCTGAAAAAGTTTACTATTTAGAGACATCGTTTTATTTTTCCTGTAATCTTTACATAAAGGACGATGGGACAAAACGGTATATCTTTGAAAAATGGAAAATAAAGTATTTAGAAAAAATCGACCCGTCTCACAACCAGCTCCGATGGGACTCGAACCCACGACCTTTCGCTATCCGGGCGACTAGAGCAGTCGCCCGGATAGCGAAAGGTCGTGGGTTCGAGTCCCATCGGAGCTGGTTGTGAGACGGGTCGATTTTTTCTAAATACTTTATTTTCCATTTTTCTATGATAAAAATTGCATTGTGAATGCAAAAAAGTAAAAATTTAAATAACCGGTATATCTTTTACATTTTTCATCAAAAGCAGAAAAATAGAAAAAAGGTTTAAGAATGTGCAAGCAGCTCTCTCAGCTCAGCTCGCTCTCAGATATGATATCCCATATGCCCTAGTATCCCCACTTCGCATTTTTAAGACCCTTATATAAATACGTAAGACGCGTAAAGACCCGTAAATATTTGTAAGTCTCTGTTGCAAAAAAGTATAAATATTTTTATTTCTCTTTTATTTGCAAAATAGTAAGGCAACGTCATCTAAAACTATTCCAAATTTTAAGTTGATAGCATTAGTAGTTCTCCAGTTGTGACAGACAGACAAAGTCGCACCGTAAGGGTTCCTTTTTACCATTTTGGTTCGGAACCATAAAAAGGGTTGCAAAAACGGGAAAAACCCTTTTCCTCAAACTAACGCGGTTGAAACTGCGGGGCACAGCTAGTTATTGTAACACTAGCTTTCCGCCCGCGTCTTCGCCCGCGTGAACTACACAACGTTATCCCGCGGGAATGTGATACTTTTCCGGGATAAAAGGTAGCCTATGTTCCTCTCCAGACTACAAAGTATCTATGTCCCAAATTTCAGCCAAATCCGTTCAGCCGTTTTGGCGTGATTGAGTAACAAACATCCAAACATCCAAACATCCAAACATCCAAACATCTAAACTTTCACATTTATAATATTAGTAGGATTCATAATTAAGTGTATAAGGTTCCGTTTTGTGAAATGTGTATTTAACGCTGTGTAAAATGTTGTTGACGTGTCGAGTAATTATTAAACGAGTGTTTTGATTAGGCTGCGTGTATTTTAGGCACATAATAAACAATGTAGGCTTCCATTACGTTCTTAATGTATAAATTAACACTTATACTTATGAATGATAAAGCTTAACTCATCAATTCACCATTCAACCAGTTATTCCTATTGGAATATATTTTGACTGTCAGCTGTCAATAATACGTTAAGTGGTGATAAGGCTGAAGGTGGAAGCGCACTTCTCCCGGAATCCTCAATCACTGAGGAACTGGCTATATTATCTCTATCTGCCGGAACTCAATAATGCTGAAAACATCGTAAAGGTAAAAGTAAAAGAAAAAAATGATATTTTTATAAATGGCGATTGAAAATGTCGTTATTCTCACGAATAGCAAAAGTGCACTATTTCACTTGGCTCGGTGCACCTCTGGTAGCAGAGGGCACTCGATAGCCTATGTTATCCTGCGAAAAATTGACGACTGTAATAAGCGAAATATAAACTTGAAGCTGCAGTGGATCCTCTCGCACATAGGAATAAGAGACAATGAAGAGGCAGATATGTTGGCTAGGACGGCAATAACAACTGGTAGTGTAAAGAGAGGTATATTGGTGATATAAGTAATTTGGTGACAGTTTTGTAAACGGATTACCACAAAGTTCCCTATCCTATGCGAGCTCATTCATGAGACAGCGCTAGCGAGTTCCTACGAGTGTGAGGAAGATAGACATATATCACGCGCTACGCTTCAACGTTCCTGTGTTTAGTAAACAATCATTAATATAAAATATCACCAAATTACTTATACCATCGATATACCTTTCTTTACCCTACTGCAGTAAACATAGAATCCATTTTCTCTGAGGCACTTCCGTGGTTCAAAGGTGTAAGTTACAGGCAGTGGAAGGAGTATTTTGACTTTAGATCCAAGGATAAAGGTATTTGGTATAAAACCATTCAGTGTGAACCACCTCGTATTCCTTGGTTTGCAAACTCTAAAGTCAGCAGAAACATCGCTGTTATAGCATTTAGATTACGTTATGAAATGAAATGAAATGAAATGAAATGAAATGAAAAACATTTTATTGGTTAATTTAGCAGCATTATACAAATCTGAGGCAACAGCTGATACAAATTTTAAATAAAATAACCAATTTGGTCACCACTCAGTTACACTGTGACCCAGAAAGGTCGCAGCACTGGTCTTCCGTGGCGCCAACAGCGTGTGTAAGTAAGTGACAAGGTTTGCATCACGTGCATAAAATATATATCATATCATAACAAACAAAATGTGTTGTTTTTTAAATATTAATTATTAATAACAATTTAAGATACTAATTTTAGATACTAAGCAAGTCAAGAAATTATATAATGAGATGGCGTTGACAGAATTATACAAACCGTTTGAAATAGATTAAGATAAATACTTATGTACCAAACAAAATACAAAACAGCCGCCTATATGTTGGATTTCTGTACATTTAATAAGTGTTTTTTAAGATTTATTCTGAAAGTGTTAACTGTTTTAGAGTTTTTGATCGGTGGTGGCAAGTTGTTCCAACATTTAGTGGCAGCGTAGCGGAAGCTACCACGAAAGGCGGCGGTCTTGTGCTGTGTATGAACCAAACGTGTACCAAATCGTACATTACGATGTGTAAAAGTAAGCTTTTCATATAAATATACTGGCTTTTTAGTCTGGATAACACCAAAAAGTAATGTGGCAAAATGAAGAGTTCGTCGCGATGCCATGTTCAAAAGTCCAAAACTATTTATGTACGGTGATATGTGTGCCCGCCGTGGGATAGTATAGCAAAATCTAATACATGCGTTTTGTACACGTTGAATTAATTTTCTAGAACGTACGAGCAAACATGCATCAAGCACGGTATCAACGTTATGGCCATTTTCCTTCAAAAAAGTTTGGCTACCTTATGAAAAAGGTGGAGTCACCTAATTGTGATGCATATGGTATAGTGGACGACGTTCAGCATGTTTTGTTGGAGTGCAAAAAGTATCGCATCGAAAGAGATGCGATCAACACGATCCAGCTTAATATGCTGAATGTCGGTGTAGCGCAAAGCATCTTGGCGGAACCTAACTCGGCGCTGCCAAGATGCTTTATAGCATAGCTTGTAGTTATAAACAGTAAGGGATAGTTATAAGTTCAAGTTCAAAAGTTTTATTGCAAAAACATGTGGTTACAAAGATCTTAAAATAAATCCCTCCTGATCAGAAGGTCTAGTAGCTAAATGTTCATGACCAGTACCAAAAACATGAACCCTGTTCGGGCACAGCAACTTATAAATTAAACAATTATAATCTTAATTATATGGCTAGTGTAGGTTTTAAACAACATACTTATTTCACATTTTTTTTTGAGATTTTACCTAATAATATTTACAAAATCAATAAAATTCTTAAAATATCTATCTAGAAATAAATAAAAACTATATAATAATAATGTCATGTCGATAATAAAGTCAAGTAATAAATTAAAATTAACAATAATAATATAATACTTAGTACTTCCGACCGCAGCACTGTGTGGCAAAGCAAGGAGTTACATGGCAGATTCTACCGGGCTCTCCATGGGCCTGACGTAGATTTATTAGCCTCAGTATCCTGGCTCCGTTTCGGTGATCTTTTTGGTGAAACCGAAGGTTTTGTCTGTGCAATTATGGATGAGGTTGTGATGACGAATAACTACCGAAAGTATATCCTAAGGGATGGCACAGTAGATATTTGCCGAGCGTGCCATCGTCCGGGTCGTCGGATCGTGCCAATCCCTTAGGCATATAATCTCCGGTTGTTCTCGTCTCGCAAACGGTGAGTATTTGCATAGACATAACCAAGTGGCCAGGATAATACACCAACAACTTGCTCTGAAACATAGTATTGTGGCATCCGAGGTGCCGTACTACAGGTATGCACCAGAACAGGTCCTTGAAAATAGCCATGCCACATTATATTGGGATCGATCTATCATTACAGACAGGACTATTGTAGCTAATAAGCTTGATATTGTATTGATAGATCGACATGAACGTCACGCAATAATTGTTGATGTCACTGTTCCCCATGACGACAACCTTGTGAAAGCTGAAAAAGATAAAGAAAACAAATATCTTGATTTAGCTCACGAGATTGTTGACATGTGGGACATTGATTCAGCAATTATTGTTCCGATAGTCATATCTGCCCATGGTCTGATAGCCAAGAGCCTCGATAAATACCTTAAGAGGCTTGCGTTAGGTGGATGGATCGGGAGTCAGATGCAGAAGGCAGTACTTCTGGACACGGCCCGTATAGTGAGAAGGTTCCTGTCTCTGGATCCTTAACCATCGGTAGCCGGGACCCTGATCTTGCTGCCGTTGGGGAACTGCATTTTTGTATTTTTAAATGTTATATTTTTTTGTGTAATACATTGTAAAAATTTAATGTTTAGAAATATAATTTTGTAAGTATTTAAAATGTAATAAAGGGAATAATAATAATGAAGTAACCATTGACTACCAAGACGTAGTTTGTGCAGTTCGTTCCTTACCCAACTGGAAATCTCCAGGCCCGGACGGACTGCACAATTTCTGGTATAAATGGTTACCTAGCTCGCACGTTTGCTTAGCATCTCAATTTCAATGTGCTTTATTATCTCAGTCGCTTCCAGAATTTATGACAACAGGCATAACCCATCTGCTCCATAAATCTGGTAGTACTGCGGACCCCAAAAACTATAGACCTATCACCTGTTTGCCAACAATTTATAAAATTCTTACGTCCATTTTGAGATCGAAGATTAATAAACACATTGATCAAAATTCTATTATGTTCGCCTCTCAAAATGGATGTAGGAATGGGGCCCGTGGTACTAAGGAGCTACTCCTCATTGACATGGCTATTAACCAACAGGTTCGTCGAAACCGAAAGAACCTGTCGAATTCCTGGATAGATTATAAGAAGGCATATGATTCCGTGCCGCATTCATGGCTCATGAGGGTGCTGGAGTTGTATAAAATAAATACAACTCTACGCCCTTTCTTGATATCGTGCATGCGAAAATGGAGAACGGTCCTTTTCTATCCAGGATCTCGACGGATTCTAGGTCAGGGCGATCCTATAAAAATAGAGCGAGGTATCTTCCAGGATGATGGTTTAAGTCCATTGTGGTTCTGTCTGGCCTTGAACCCTCTGAGTACACTTCTCGAGAGCTCAGGGTTAGGCTATCGTTTACGGAGAAATGGTCAAGTAATATCACACCTGCTGTACATGGATGACTTAAAAATATTTGCCCATAGCAGTTCTCATTTGACAGCGTTACTGAAGGTTACTGAAGCTTTCAGTAATGCCATTAAAATGGAATTTGGTGTGGACAAATGTGCAGCCATGCATGTAAAGCGTGGTCAGATAATGGAATCTACGGGTATACAACTCTCGGATTCTATTCATCTTAGATCTCTCTCCGTAAACGAAACCTATAAATATTTAGGTATGTCACAGGCATTAGACATCAACGATGCTGACATGAAACAGTCGTTGCGTGAGCGTTTCTTGGGGCGCCTTTCGAAAAGTCTTTTGTCTGGCGGAAAAAAGGTTCGCGCATACAATCGATGGGTCATGCCGCTACTGATGTATTCCTTTGGCATACTTAAATGGAGTCAAACTGAACTGGATGCCCTGGATAGAAAAGTTCGTACATTGCTAACAGCACACCGCATACATCACCCACGTTCATCGACCATGAGATTGTATATCCCGCGGAAGTGCGGTGGTCGTAGCTTCTTAAATGCTAAGACATTGCATAACCGCGAGATATGCAATCTTAGGGAGTATTTTCTCCAAGTCGATATGGGGTCTCATAGAGATGTAGTTGCTGTTGACAATGGACTGACTCCTCTATTTTTAGCAAAAGAAAACTGGCGCAAACCTGTAGTACTTAGTACGTCCGACCGCAGCACTGTGTGGCAAAGCAAGGAGTTACATGGCAGATTCTACCGGGCTCTCCATGGGTCCGACGTAGATTTATTAGCCTCAGCATCCTGGCTCCGTTTCAGTGATATTTTTGGTGAAATCGAAGGTTTTGTTTGTGCAATTATGGATGAGGTTGTGATGACGAATAACTACCGAAAGTATATCCTAAGGGATGGCACAGTGGATATTTGCCGAGCGTGCCATCGTCCGGGTGAATCCCTTAGGCATATAATCTCCGGTTGCTCTCGTCTCGCAAACGGCGAGTATTTGCATAGACATAACCAAGTGGCCAGGATAATACACCAACAACTTGCTCTGAAACATAGTCTTGTGGCATCCGAGGTGCCGTACTACAGGTATGCACCAGAACAGGTCCTTGAAAATAGCCATGCCACATTATATTGGCATCGATCTATCATTACAGACAGGACTATTGTAGCTAATAAGCCTGATATTGTATTGATAGATCGACACGAAAGCCGCGCAATAATTGTTGATATCACTGTTCCCCATGACGACAACCTTGTGAAAGCTGAAAAAGATAAAGAAAACAAATATCTTGATTTAGCTCACGAGATTGTTGACATGTGGGACATTGATTCAGCAATTGTTGTTCCGATAGTCATATCTGCCCATGGTCTGATAGCCAAGAGCCTCGATAAACACCTTAAGAGGCTTGCGTTAGGTGGATGGATCGGGAGTCAGATGCAGAAGGCAGTACTTCTGGACACGGCCCGTATAGTGAGAAGGTTCCTGTCTCTGGATCCTTAACCATCGATAGCCGGGACCCTGATCTTACTGCCGTTGGGGAACTGCATTTTTGTAAATTTAAATGTTATATTTTTTAGTGTTATACATTGTAAAAATTTAATGTTTAGAAATATAATTTTGTAAATATTTAAAATGTAATAATGGGAATAATAAATAAATAGTAATACCTAATACATGTCATAAGTACAGAATTTTTTGTGTTTAATTAGTCCATATTTGTCAGCAAAGAACTCTTGCAACGTATTGAAACTTTTCTCTAATAAAAAACTCTTCGAATTGTCTTTAAATTTATCAAGATTTGTTAACTTTTTTAACTATAAGTAGGATGACACAAGAAATGTAACCCTGTTTGTTCTAATTTATTTCAGTTCGATGGAACTGACATGTTCTTTTTTCTAAAACAAAGTTCCTAATTAAAAGAAAGAGAAAAAAATGGCGATTGAAAGACCATTCTTTCAAAGTCATACTTTTAGGTAACAGGTAATAACAGCAGTTAGCACCCCTTTACAATATTTTTTTAATAAAGACCATTTACTTATATGAAAATATTTATAACTAGTAGCTCCCTGGATTTACCCGCGTGGTACCCGTTCCTGAAGGAATATCGGAATATAATAGCCTATGTAACTTTCTAATTGTTCGGAAAAGATCGACATTTCTGAACGCATCTCTAATGTCACGTCAAATTGACATTAGCTGTCACTTGAAGTTGACAGTTCCTTCTCTTGATTGGAATTCTTGTAAAAAAAATGTCGGATTAATTTTCGCTGAATTGTTGAAAAACGCTCGCGTTGAATGTGCCTGGCATATCGAGCTTGAATTGAATCTTAAATTATCGATTTGATCCCGTTTTGTACGACCAAGATTTTGACGCCATCTTGACGAGTGGCACGGTCGCGGCGCTTTGAAATAACTAGTCCGATCGCACGCGCTGTTGTCGGGACGATATATCTTAATAAGCAAGCCCCGCGTGTGTTATTGTGTATTGTTGAAGCGCCCAGTGTCTTGGGACCGCTGTGTGGTATTTGTTTTGTGAGTAAGGTGACGAATTGGTAAGGTCGGCAGACGAAGAAAGGACACATCAGATGGGGGCGCCCCCTCATACCACTTCTGCCCCGGAGACTTTCGACACCACAGACCCGTATGTAAAATTCACCTTAATTTAGATTAAGTCGCTGTGTATCGCAGTTCAATTGTTCAGTTACATCCCGGCTGAAACCAAGTTTTGTCTGGAGTCTTTCCTAGCGATACGCTTCCACTGCGCTATGCCGGTTCCGCGGGTCGAGGCAGGGGTGTACTGAACATTGCTTGGTAGCAGAGCGTAGTTTGAAGGCCTGACAGGCCCACGCCAAAACTTTGTCTATTAATCAGTGCCGTTTTGATGACCATCTGGTCCGGACTAGATTAATGTGTACTTGTAAATGGTAATTAACTTGCATTTGAAAAGTAAAGGGCATTCCTTTTGTTATTGGTTCCATGTCTTGTAATTAATTGTCATGTATTGAAGTTCCAAAATGTAAACAGATGCCTTTCTTTGTTCATAATAATTATTATTTAGTTTTGTTAGCAAATTTGAGTTGTGAATATTGACAAGTTGTTGCTAAATAATAGCTAATAAAAAGTTGTCCTAAAAAGGCTTGGGTACTTAATAAGTTTGCACTCAATACTAAGTGAAACTTAAATGATTAAAGACATTATTTACACATTGAAACTTATTGAAACTTGTGCTTTGAAATAATTAAAATTATCTTGTTGTATGTTGATATCCAAGTGAATTTCAATAGTCAGTGATTTGTTTGAACTGAATAACTTTTGACTTATAAAGTCAAAGTTAGTTTGTGTCTAAGTTATAACCTCTTGAGAGTTAGAGTTATAATTATATACTTGAGTTTTGTTGTTTTCTGATAACCTCCAAATATTTAAGAGTTTGTGTCATTATAAATACTTTGTTGTTGTAATATTGGAATTTTGTGGTTATTAATAACCTCCAAATATTGGAGAATTTGTGTTATAGTGAATATTTTGAATTTGTTGTTTTTGTTGATAAATTTGTGACGTTACAATGACGGCCTCCTCTGCTAAAGCCAAAATACGTTCTGAGTTACGGTGGTTAGCTTCTGCGGTTGCATTATTGGATCGACCGGATAGGACGGAGGCCTTGTTGAACAGATACGTAGATCTGCCCGTACGTTTGGCTGTTGTTGATGAACAGTATGCCTTATTTTTGGAAAGGACTGTTGAGGCCGATGTGGAAATGCGACAAGAAGTCGGTTTGGATGTGGACCAGTGTTATGATTTTGCGGACAGAATTACTCAGGTGGCTCGACCTTTGCAAGTGGCAAGAGAGAATGAACCGAGCCCGTCCCCGGTCACATCTAAAAGTATGCCCCCTCTATTTGCTAGATTGGCTCCCTTAGATTTAAGGCGTTTTGCTGTTCGTCTAGAGGACTGGGAGGGCTTTATTAATATTTTTGATAGTCTGGTACATGCCCGGGATGATTTGACCCAGGGCCAGAAGTTGGCTTATTTGTTATCCGTGTTGGAAGGGGAGGCCCTTGAATCGGTTCAACATTTGGCCCCCTCGGATGAAAACTACCCTATTGCTAGGGATTTGATTGCCCGTCGGTACCAGAACGTACGACGTCTGGCGGACAACCATGTTGCCGCCATTTTGAATTTACCCCGCGTTGCCAGCGTGATGCACTTGAGAGTGGCTTTGTTGAATCCGCTGTTGGTTGCCTACAACGCATTAAAAAACTTAAAACTCCCAGTGGAGCAGTGGTCGTTTTTGTTACTGCACATTGTCCTGGGAAAGTTGCCGGACTCTGTTAAGGTCCGTTTTGAGCAGCAGTATGGTGGGGATAGTGCGACTTATCTGCCACCCTTCTCGGACCTCTTGACGTTCCTGGAAGGAGAGAGTAGACTGGCAGATAATTCCTCTCTGGCCGGTCCTATGGGACCCGAACGACCTGTGCCACAGAGTAGATCCCTCACCGGACCCCCCCGTAGGGGGCGTATGGCCCCTCGCGCGCCCGGCCGCTATGCCGCCGTCCAGGAGACCGCCCGCTGCTTGTACTGTCGGGAACCGGGTCACAGCACGACCCGTTGTGATAAGTTCCTCGACCAGCGCGTCCAAGGCCGTCGAGTGATCGCGCGACAACGGACATGGTGCTACTCGTGCTTGGGCCTGCACATGCAGCGCGAATGTACCCAAGCGCACCCATGCCGCTTTTGTAAGGGCAACCACCATCCCCTCCTCTGCATGAACAGCCCAGAGGGCGGCGGAGCGCCGCAGCGCGTCGCTGCAGGATCACCTCGTATGGGTGGGGGTCTCGGACCCCCCGCGGTGTTTGCATCCCGCAGCAGTTCTAGTGGCCACCAGAGTGGCCCCAGACGCTCTCCGCCACGTTTGGAGCCTCAAACGGGCGGGGGTCCCAGGGACCCCCCCATGGGAAACCGATCCCCAAGGATGGGGATGAGTTATGCGAGCGTTGCCGGAGGTCGTAGAGGCCCCCCGCGACGTTTTGAGCCTCGCACGGGCGGGGGTCCCACGGACCCCCCCATGGGAAATCGGTCCCCAACTAGGGGGTTCGATTTTGCGAGCGTTGCTGGAGGTCGTAGAAGCCCCCCGCAACGTGTTGAGCCTCGCACAGCCGGGGGTCCCCGGGACCCCCCTTCTGAAAATCGGTCACCGTGCCCCCGCGACTATGGGGCGACGTACACGGTGGGTGCTAGGCACCGATTCTCGCCGCCGCTCGCCGAATACCCGCGTTTGGAGCGGCGCCCGCCCCGTCTTCAAGGGGCCGGGAGATATAACCCGCCTGATACCGGGCGAATTGGACGTAGGCAGTATGTGGGAGAATGGGACCCACTGGATCGCTATGAGCGACCCCCTTACCATGGGGGGACGTCTGGGGACCCCACATACTAGCAATCAACGTGTTTACGGTCGATTGTAGCCACCCCTCCAGAGACCGTTTTGTTGCCCACGGCCTCTGTGCTTGTCAGGGGATTGAATGGCAACCTTGTGGAAGTTCGCGCCTTGTTGGATTCCGGTGCTCAGGGGTGTGTTGTGTCATCTTGGTTAGTTAGGCGGTTGGGCCTCAAGGTGCACCCCCACACGGAAGGCGTGAGAGGTGTTGGCGATGTGAAAGTCCCCGGGTTGTTAGGGCATGTTGACTTCACATTTACATCACGTAATAAGTCCACGCCAGGCATTAAGACCTCGGCGATTGTGTTGGACACAGTTGTTGGCCGTCAACCTTCAGTTGACTTGGGACCGAGTATGTTGTCTTTGGTGTCTGATTCCCCACTCGCCGATCCAAATTTCTTCCGCCCAGGCCCGATTGATGCTCTCCTTGGAGCCGATGTCCTGGGGCGAGTTTTGTTGACGGGGAAGCGAGTTTTGCAGCCAGATGGCTTGGTAGCTCTGCAGACGACACTCGGTACAGTTGTGATGGGCCCTGCTCGCCGCGTTTTGGATTCCCTTGATGAGGATCGCGGTCTTGTTTTTAATGTGTCTCTCTCCGAAGTGGTGCAGAAGTTTTGGGAGGTTGAGGAACCTCCACCAGCCCCGCGGGTCGACCCAGTAGCGGATGAATGCGAGTTGTATTACCAGAATAACACTGGTCGCCTCCGCTCTGGTCGTTTGATCACCCGTCTCCCCTTTCGTGCCGGCCGACCTCCTCTGGGCGAATCCCGACCGCTAGCGGAACGTAGGCTAGTGGCGATGGAGCGTCGCATGAGCAAGGATCCGGTCTTCCGCCAGAAGTATGTTGAATTCATGCGGGAGTATGAGGAGTTAGGGCACATGTCCGTGAGCGATTTGGATTGGCGCTCCGTTGAGCACTTCTTTTTGCCGCACCACGCCGTTTTGAAATCCGGAAAGATTCGGGTGGTCTTTGACGGTTCGGCTCCCACCTCTACTGGAGCGTCCTTGAACCAGTGTCTGCATGTAGGTCCCAAGCTGCACACGGAGATCTCAGACATTTTGACCAACTTCCGGCGGCACCAAATTGTATTTATGACTGACATCCGGATGATGTTCAGACAAACGGTCATCCATCGGAATGGGTGGTAGGAAAATATTGACGATTCATAAGTACATATTTATTATGTCTAAGTGAATAAAGAATATTTTTATCTTTATCTTTATCTTTATCCAGAGGATAGGAGGTACCAATTGATTTTGTGGAGAGAGAGTCCTAGGGACCCCTTGTTGATTTATGAATTGAATACGAATACGTACGGTTTGGCTTCGAGCCCGTTTGTTGCGATTCGTTCTTTGTTGGAGTTGGCCGAGAAGGAGCGCTTGAGATACCCTCGCGCCTCCGCCATTTTGGCCAGTGACGTCTATGTGGATGACATTTGCACGGGCGCCTCATCTGTCTCAGAGGCGATTGTCCTGAGAGACGAACTCACCGCCCTTTTGAAGTCGGGAGGTTACGAGTTGAGGAAATGGATATCCAACTCGCCTGATGTACTGGTAGGTTTGCCCGAAGAGCACCAGCAGGACCCCCACCTATTCGAAAATGTGGATAATCCCCATGTGGTGACCGTCCTTGGCGTGCAGTACAAACCGGTCTCTGACACGTTCACTTATTGTGTGGATTTACGACCACCGAAAGTCTGGACCAAGCGTTTAGTATTGTCTACTGTCGCACGTACCTTTGACCCCAATGGGTGGATTTGCCCCGTGCTGTTTATGGCCAAGTGTTTCTTGCAACGGTAATGGGCTTCGGGTGTGTCGTGGGATGAACCCCTCTCGGACAAGTTACTCCGAGATTGGTCGAGCTTCGTTTCATCCCTCCCCGAGATTAATGAAGTGCATTTGCCGAGGCTATTCCTCCCTTCTGAAAATTGTAAAGTTACGCTTCACGGCTTTTCCGATGCCTCCGAACGTGGATTTGCTGCGGCCGTGTACCTCCGCACCGTTACTGTTGACGGAGTTGTTGCTGTACATCTGGTGATAGCGAAAAGCAAAGTCGCTCCCCTTCGGACTCGTCATACGATCCCGAGGTTGGAATTGTGTGGAGCTGCCCTCCTAATGCGTTTGTTGAACCACGTATGGCTCACCTTAGGTCGATCTATTAAGATACAAGAGGTTTATGCTTGGACGGACAGTCAGGTCGTCCTTTGTTGGTTCAAGGCTCCGGCGCACATTGAAATTTTGCGTTTAGGCCGTCGCAAGTTGAAGGGCGCGGTATCGCGATTAAATCCCTTCCTGGACGAGAGTGGGCTTTTGCGAGTCGGCGGAAGACTTCGAAATGCGAACCTGCCGTATGGAGCTCGTCACCCCCTTTTGTTACCTAAAGCCGGACATTTGACTCAACTGATAATAACAGATCGCCATGTGAATGCACAACATGCTGGCTGTAATGCTTTGTTGGCCATTTTGCAGCGTGAATTTTGGATTTTGTCTGCTCGTCGAGCCATTCGCACTGTGGTTTTCCGTTGCCTGCCTTGTTATCGATTGAAGGCCGCGACCATGCAGCCCCAGATGGGTGATTTGCCTGCTGATCGCGTCACGGAATGTAGAGCTTTTGCCGGAGTCGCCACCGACTTCGCCGGTCCCTTTACTGTAAAGGCTTCGAGACTGCGTAATGCTAAAACCTATAAGGCGTACTTGTGCGTGTTTGTGTGTTTTTCCACCAAGGCTGTCCATTTAGAAATTATCTCGGCATTGTCTACCGAAGCCTTTGTCGCCGCCTTGAGCAGATTTGTTTCCCGTAGAGGACTGCCGACATTGATACGTTCCGATTGTGGTACTAATTATAAGGGAACGTGTAATTATCTTAAGGAAGTAGTTAAGTTTTTTGTTGATAATAAAATAGACATTGGAACCACCCTCTCCCGGCGTGGGATAATCTGGAAGTTTAGCCCTCCAGCTTGTCCGACCTGGGGAGGAATTTTTGAAGCTTGTGTAAAGGCTGCCAAGACACACTTGCGTCGCGTGATTGGAGAAACTATTCTCACGTTTGAGGAACTTGGTACGGTATTTTGTAAAATTGAGGCCGTCCTCAACTCGCGACCCTTGTGCCCGTTGTCTTCGGACCCGAATGACCTGGAAGCGTTGACCCCAGGTCATTTCTTGATCGGACAGCCCCTTTTGGCTTTGCCTGAATATCCGATTCAGGATGTAGGATCCCATCGTTTGTCGCGATACCAACTTTTGAGACAGATGTCCCAAAACTTCTGGGCACGTTGGTCGATGGAGTATTTGCATATCCTACAACAGCGCGTGAAGTGGACAGATAAAACCTCCCCACCCCAGACTGGCGACCTCGTGTTGATTAAGGATGCTAACCTGCCGCCCCTAGGTTGGCGAAGGGGGCGCATTGTTAAACTCTACCCCGGAACTGACGGAGTTCCTCGTTTTGCTGAGGTTTTGGTTCGAGATTCGGTTTTGAAGAGAGCAGTTAGTGGGCTCTCCCGATTACCCGTAGATTGACGTACCGTTCTTAACGGTCCGGGGCGGGGAGATGTTCGGAAAAGATCGACATTTCTGAACGCATCTCTAATGTCACGTCAAATTGACATTAGCTGTCACTTGAAGTTGACAGTTCCTTCTCTTGATTGGAATTCTTGTAAAAAAAATGTCGGATTAATTTTCGCTGAATTGTTGAAAAACGCTCGCGTTGAATGTGCCTGGCATATCGAGCTTGAATTGAATCTTAAATTATCGATTTGATCCCGTTTTGTACGACCAAGATTTTGACGCCATCTTGACGAGTGGCACGGTCGCGGCGCTTTGAAATAACTAGTCCGATCGCACGCGCTGTTGTCGGGACGATATATCTTAATAAGCAAGCCCCGCGTGTGTTATTGTGTATTGTTGAAGCGCCCAGTGTCTTGGGACCGCTGTGTGGTATTTGTTTTGTGAGTAAGGTGACGAATTGGTAAGGTCGGTTGACGAAGAAAGGACACATCAGATGGGGGCGCCCCCTCATACCACTTCTGCCCCGGAGACTTTCGACACCACAGACCCGTATGTAAAATTCACCTTAATTTAGATTAAGTCGCTGTGTATCGCAGTTCAATTGTTCAGTTACATCCCGGCTGAAACCAAGTTTTGTCCGGAGTCTCTCCTAGCGATACGCTTCCACTGCGCTATGCCGGTTCCGCGGGTCGAGGCAGGGGTGTACTGAACACTAATGGTGAAAGAATTTTTTAAAACAGTTCTGTAGCTTTTGAGTTCTGAAATCTTTCTTCTCTTAAATATTAGTATACTTACCTAGGTGATAATATTTAGAAAAATATTCAGGATGAAGGTGATTATAAATTAACTATCCATATAATAAAATAATTGTAAATTACTGCCATATCTCATTTTGCATCATATTAGAATAAATGTTTTTTTATCTGGATTAAGAATATTTTTCTCGGTGTTAAAAAAATATTTCTAAAATTGTTTCTAAAGCACTAAGTAAATACTTTAATTTGCATTAAATTTATTTAAATATCGTTTTTTCACGATATTTAAATAAATTTAATGAATGTATCTTTTAACGCGGCCGAAAAGGGGCCCTTAGCTATAAGCAAGTTGAGCTAAGGATACAAAATATTTTCATTGATTTTTTAAATATAAGTAATAAAGGTATTGTATTGACCCTGTTGATGAACATGTACAGTGCCACAATCTTTACTGTTCCGGTGACAGCGGCGCTACGTACTATTTTCTTTTTTTGTAGCAATTTACCCGGCCCTGACTTCTAAGACCTTCAGCCGCCAGCAGCGCTATGGTTGGACATCAAGTTGACAGCAAAATGACGTAAAAAACACGTTAGTTTCACATTTTGGCCACCGGAACAGAAAAGTTTGTGGCACTGTAAGTAAATTGACTTTAGTAAAATCTCTAAATTTCTGACGGCTCTACACGTTGGCCATCATTGTGGCCAATGCAAAGATATATTACCTCCTTGGTCAGAACTTTTAAAACAATTTTTGCTACAAAATCAGTACCGTACGATTAATCGGCGGGTTTTTAGCCACAATGTTGGCCAACGTGTAGAGCCGGCTGATTTTGTAGCAAATAATGTTTTAAACGTTCTAACCAAGGCAACGTGTAGAGCCGGCATTAAACGTACTTCCGACCGATACGCTTAAATAGAAAACGCGTTGCAGACCTCAAAGAGACAAAGTCGCGGGCAGCATGCGTACAATCATGTAGAAATGTTTGTTATAAGTTCATGGTTAGGTATATTAAATTTGTAACATGGTTAGTATAGGTATATTTAATTTGGGATTGCCATTATCATTTATCTAATTCTTTTTAGCCTAAGCGGCATACAACACAAGTGGAACGGAATTAATAAACAAAGCTCCAGAGAAAACGCGTATCAGTTTTACCAGACAGCGCTTCATAAATAATTTCATTCGGGACATTTTGTGTACTAGTTCAAACAAAGGATCTTTAATTAATTCTTAAGTAATTATTCTGTTCATCAAATAACAGGCGGAGAGGGTTAATTGTCGAGTTAATAACTTTTCACAAAACCTATTTCGCGAAACAAGTTTTATTGATTTAAAACAATTCGATATGAAAATTAACGATGCCTTTTTGAAATATTTAAAGTTCTGTGGACTTTGTCTAAATTTAAACAAGTTCTAAATTAATTTAGGAATGCTTGTAATTATTTTAGGGTAGGTTTAGATGTAGTTCAATTTGTAAATATCAAGCTTTTTTTCTTTTAAGTTAGGTATATCCTTACCTATAACTTTCACGTACTGGATGAAGTTTTTCAAATAGTTAAACATACTTAAGCATATCATACCTACCTATGTAGATTTAAGAAAGCCTATGTAAATGTCAGGATACTTTTTAATTTGTTGCATCACAATGCTATTTTTATTATCGAAAAATTTAAAATGAAGTTTTTAGAAAAAATCGACCCGTCTCACAACCAGTCCGATGGAACTCAAACCCACGACCTTTCGCTATCCGGGCGACTGCTCTAACCACTGAGCAGTCGCCCGGATAGCGAAAGGTTGTGGGTTCGAGTCGATTTTACAAGCTTTTATTTAACTTGCAGTGTATGTATGTATGTATGTTCGTTGGTAAATGCTTAATTTAACCCACTTCCCAGTGTCCGATTGAGCTAAAATTTTTTATACAGATTTGGTTTAGATGACAATACAACAAGTAAGTACAACAAAGTACAGTTAGCAAAAAACCTTGTCATAAAAATGAAATTTTTACTAAAAACTTATTTTCTAAATACTTCATTTTACATTTTTCAATGTCAGGATTGTCAAGATAGTGATGTTTATTGAGAACTACCAGAATTGAAACAGTTAAATTAAAACTACTATTTTCTGTAATTTTGATTCATCATCATCACCATGTCAGCCGAACGACGCCCACTGCTGGGCATAGGCCTCCCCCAAGGATCTCCACAACGATCGGTCCTGCGCTGCCCGCATCCAGCGGCTTCCCGCGACCTTGACCAGATCAAATTTTTATTAGTTCCAGATAATAGGAAGGTATGAGACGTAGAGTCAGACAGAAAAAAGTCTAGTGAAATAGTTGCACTACAAAAATCAGCAGCGACTATAATGTTGCTCTCTTCTGTTGGTAGGGCAGAAAGTTTTGGGTACTGTACCGGTTTTGGCCACTTTTTGCTCTAAAAGTTTTCAAAAGAACTTTTCGTCAGGTTTGCCAGAGCCAATTAAAATATGGTATTCTAAGGTTATAATAACAATCTTTAGAATTCCATAAGTTATACAATTCTTTTCAATAAACGCCATTTTCTGTTTTAAAAAATGTTTGTATGAAAGGTTAAGTTTGTAATGGATATAAATAATTATTTTAATTAAAATGTTGTTTTGCAATTGATTGGTTTAAAACCAACAACTTTCTAGCACATTAGAATATATTTTATTGATTTAACCTGGGGTTTGTTTTACAAAAGTTTGACTATTAATAAGTACCGTGTACCGAGGCATTGGGCACCTCTCACACATTTTGTGTTATATGAAAAAAACGATTTAACTTTTTTTTTATATGAAAAATTTACCTCTAAAAGTAGATAAATTCTCTATATTTAAGATATATTTTCTGTCGTAAATACCTAAGACCATTTATTGCTTAAAAGTGTAAAATCCTTAAAGTGGCCACAAAAGGGTCTCCCGCCCTACATACCAAAACAACAACAATACCAAAAACAGGCCTATTTCCAAAGCAATCTGTATTAAACAACATTAACCAAAAATAACTAGATAATCTCCTTGTCCGAGCGATTTATAATGTCGTATTTTATGTTAATTTAATTAAACTTAGACAAAGTCGGCTGATAACAGGAATAGCGGAAATTACCGTTCTTGTAATGGGCCCTTGTTTTAAATAATTGTCTTAGGAATACGATGAATGTTGTGATACTTTACACTTAAGTTTTCTAATTAAAATTAATTGAAATGGAGGCCTGTGCGGTCAGGCGTCTTGTAGTCTATGTTTACTTGTGTTAAGGGTTCGTTCGTTTGTTTGAAGTAACGTGATAAAGTCTGAAACTACCTGTCAGCTCGCAAAGATTAAGAGACGTATTGGATATTTTACCAGTTAGTTTGAGTATTTGGAAAAACCTGAAAAAGGGTTTTTCAGTTGAAAACCTTAACTAGAAAAACTGACATCATAATATTTATGTTGGCTCGGGCACAACTTGGCAACTTAGGCTATTCACCTTATTCGCTTTAATGCGAAAAATTTAGCGCAAAATCGATTGCGAGTATGACGAAGACACGTTTAAATCTTCAGATTAGTGATGTAACGAATATTTTTTTTAAAACATTCGCTAATTTCGAATGTGGCTGCGAATATCTGCTACAGATATACGCGAATGCAATTACGAATGCGAATGTTTCACACAAGATTTAAAATGTATTGAAAGAAAGGCTCACGGCACGGCCACTATCACAAAATACACAACGATCGCAACACATTTTTCATCACTCGAATTCTACTCAAGACCCAGAGGAATAGAGAAAAGGCACTTCTCAATATTAAACAAGAATGCGTTACTAGATAGATGGAACAGCAACTTTATGATGCAGCGTCCGTTATTAGATGGAACTTTATATGTTGCAGCGTATTTTGGAAGCCCAATAGTCTTTATGTCTTTACGAATTCACAAAGAACCCCAACCAACTTCTGAAGAGTGGATATTTTTTTCGGGCGCTCATACGAATGCGATTGCGAATATCAAGAAATAGGCGAATAATCGCGGTTGCGAATGCGAATGCGAATATTCGTTACATCACTACTCCAGATATTCCTATGGGATATTAGCAAGTAGTAATCGCTGTCTAAGTATAACCCTGGCCGCACACGGACCACCGACCATAGCCACAAAACGCCGCCATCGACCTCTCTCCTTTTCTGCAATTTACATACATCATCATCTTAATTATGTCAGCCGAACGAAGCCCACTGCTGGGCAAAGGCCTCCCCCAAGGTCGGTCCCGAGCTGCCCGCATCCAGCGGCTTCCCGCGACCTTGACTAGATCGTCGCTCCACCTTGTAGGGGACCTGCCCAAGGAATGTCGTTCTGTACGCGGTCGCCATTCAAGAACCTTTCCGCCCCAACGGCCGTTGGTTCTCCGCGCTATGTGTCCCGCCCACTGCCACTTCAACGATGCAATCCTTCGAGCTATGTCGGTTTTTTTTTCTCCTGCGGATCTCATCATTTCTGATTCGATCGAGCAGGGAAATACCAAGCATCGCTCTCTCCATTGCTCGCTGGGTGACTTTGAGCCTTTTTAAGAGGCCCATAGTAAAAGACCACGTCTCACTTCCATAGGTCATTACTGGCAACACACACTGGTCGAGGACTTTCGACTTGAGACATTGAGGTATTTCGGACGCGAATGAGAGTTTTCATACATTTTATATGAGCTCGACGCTCACGGACGGTGGTCGCCACATGCTACAAATTGTATTCTGACTGCCACCGGTCACTACCGCCGACATAAAATTCTGCAAGCAAATGGGTAAAAAAGTAGCCACCGACTGCAACCCTTTTATTCCAAAACGTGGACTAAAACAGTCCTGGTTTAAATCTGGTACTAAACTGGTGCTGTCACTTATATTTCTCAAATGAAAGACAGAATTAGAATCAGTTTTAAACCAGGGTCTAACTTTAGTCCACGTTTTGGAATAGGGGGGCAAGTGTCCACTACTTACCGGCCACAAGTGTCTGTCGCGCGTTCCAGCTACCTTTGTAGTCGCTTCTAACTTCAAGTGGCAGCGTTTGTGGCTGTCGCATGTGTCTAGGCGACGCTGACCTAGGGGACTACCGGCTAAAAATATGGATATGTAGTCATAGTACCTATATAGGTCAAGATTTTTTTCTATCCAGTCGCAACTATAACTACCTCCTCCATAGCTATGTTATCCTGGTACTTTAGAATCCAAACTATAATTCGCAAAGCTACAGTGTCCTTGTACACTCAGCGTCATATAATTATACGGTGCCATCCAAAGTGGTATGGTGTGCCGAACTATTTAACCACTTTGAATGGCACCGTATATATGACGCTGACTGTACTTTAAACCTAGTGATGTATTGTTACTAGAAATACATACCTACTTCAAATAATGTCTTCAAAAATAATAAAGAATCTGAACTGTGTTATCGATGTTTTTTAGTTAGGTAACAGCTTTAGTACGTCCCTTACCATTGGTGCCTTAACTGGAATGCTTTATTAAGGCGATACTTGGAAAAATTATGCTAAAACGAGATAGCAATGAGAAAACGACGCGCGCGGGAGCGAGACCGATTTTGCAGATTACGCAAAAAAACACAAAATCACTTCGTATTAAAAAACTATAGCGATTTTTTAAAAATGCTTCTATACGATCCTAAATATTATTGGTGTCCACTAATTAAACCAGTTTTCAATAGTATATGTAACCCCATTTAAGAATAATCTTGATATTTCGTATTTTTAGAGCTATTTTCGAAAATAAAAAGTGTCGAGACAAAATCATAAAATCGTGTTTCTGAAACTATACGATTCTAAATAAATGTATGAAGAAATATATATCGTATTACCAGATTTATAACAACTCTAACCGTCCTATAGTTTTATATCAAAAAGTCCATACTTTTTCCGAGTAGCGCCTTTCATTTTTCGAACCGCACCAATTGGTGCCGTACCGAATACTTTTGGTTCGAAAGGTGCGGTTCAAATTGGTGCGGTAACTGGAATACCTCATTTGACATTTAAGCCCATATTTTGTCCGGGCATAATATGGGCTTCAAATGTCAAATGAAGCCCATTTCATATTTTTTTGCCGGTAGCCCTCCTGGTCAGAGATTACTCCTTGCAACTGCAACAGGTGATATCACCATTTGATAAAACGAATCAAACAAGCTCCGTCTTAAAATTTAACATTATTGTAAAACGTACGTCTTTAATTTTCACCTTTGATCCTACGATTAGGTATTGTTGTTCACATAGACTGTTAAATTTGCTTCAAAACCAAACGTGAAATAAGTCACAAAAACATTGATGTTTACCTGCCTGACTCAACATATGAGGAGCTGTTTCTGAGAACACGCACAAAGGCAAGTTTGACTCATGAATATCAGTGAGTAAATGTTTCAATTAGGCGTTTATGGCTGAAGTAGTAATGCTAATTAACTTTGCTCTGTGTCACATTATTTTCTTGCCCAGGGGTTGTTCTGTCTTTGTGTTTTAATAATACTTTATAATGCTGCTACTAAGGTTGCCAGATCTTAAAACCGAAAAGCCGGACTGTCAAACTAGTATCAAAGACGGACACCCTAAAATAACATAGATTTCATGCCGTAATTCTAGAATATACTTAAGCCATATTTTTGACTCGCAACTCGCTTGACTCTCGCCGCGCCGCGACCAACTCGCGAGTTCGCGAGTTGGCCAGAGAAACTTGACACAAACCGGACAGGTCGGGCACCTTCTACTTTAGTCGGACAAAGATCCAAAAAACCTGACCCTGTCCGGCTGTATCCGGACGCCTGGCAACCCTAGCTGTTGCGTATTACAGGATCTCTGTGGCGCAGTGGTTCTGCGGTCCGAAATTGTAGCGGCTAAGAAACTTTTGCACAAGTATGTCCTTTTTAACTCAACCTTCTCCGTACTTTGAAAAGCACGTTAAGCCATTGGTCACGGCTGCATTTCTTCGCAGGGCCGGATTTAAGAACTATGGACCCCTAGGCTCGGTCTGTGGTGCGGGCCCCCCGTTTATACAATTGGGCGAGAAATATATTGGAGTTTTTGGAAGTCGGTCAAAAAGCCTGTTAAAAGATTAATTATTTATTACAAATTATAATGACGTTGTTGGGATAATCCTAAAGTAAATACATACATACATATACTCACGCCTATTTCCCACGGGAGTAGGCAGAGACTATGGATACTACGATCCTTGCACACTTCTTTCGCTTCATTCACATCTATCAATCTTTTCATACATGCCCGGCGATTTTTGTCACTGCGTACACCAGTCTTTTTTATTAAACCTATTTGGTCCGTGTAGGTTTTTCTGGGACGCCCTTGCGCAACCGGTCCTTCCTTTCACATTCGCACAATATAGCTCTTTCGTGAATCGCCTTTCATTCATCCTCTCTAAGTGACCAAACCACTGGAGCATTCCTTTCTCAATTCTTGTCACTACATCATCTTTCAGCCCACACCTTTCACGAATCACATCATTGCTCACTCTATCACTCAATTTAACTCCACATATTTTCCTCAACGATCGCATCTCTACCGCATTTATTCTGCTTTCATTCTTCTTCTGCCATACCCAAGACTCAATTCCATACATCAGTGTCGGCACCAGCACTCTGTTATGAATAGCTATTCGCGCCTTTTAAGATACGATTTGGCTACTCATAACCGAGTGTATAGCGCCGTTCACTGAATTCCCTTTCATCACTCGTCTTTCTATGTCTTCCTCACACTTTCCATCCCTTGTAAATAAACTGCCCAAATATACAAACTCACGCACTTGTTCCACTTTCTCACCACCTATCATTACCGTACAGTCAGACATTTCTTCAGCTCGCTCAAACACCATCACTTTCGTCTTACATACATTTACTTTCATCCCTTTTCTCACAAAATCATTATTCATAACGGACAACATCTCCTGCAACTCTCCCACAGATGACGCAAGTATAACCTGGTCGTCAGCATAGAGGAGGCACTTGAATTGAGTCCCATTCATCAAAATTCCACAGTCACGTTCTCTCAGGCCTTTCATACAACTGTCTAAAAACAAATTGAAGAGCCATGGCGACGCAACACATCCCTGTCTGACCCCTCTAGAAATGCCAATCCAGTCAGTGTAAAGTAAATACCTAATTCTATTAATCGGTTTTTGTCTACATTTCGTCTAGATGAAGTTGCTGATAACGTCTTCGTGGTTAACAATTTTCGATGATCAATAAAGCCGAAAAGTAAGAGTATTGTGTAGCAAACGGCCTCGACGAGGACCTGCACAGACGAGGGACTTTTGACCGCCGGCGCCGGTCTAACTTAAAAAGTGGTAACTTTCGCCACGAACTCAATGCATACGTTTATTTATTATTTCATTTGTAAAGATCTAGCAAGGTGGCAAGAGGAGCTTTATGGGCAGAACAATCTTTGTTTACGTAGTATTCGCAGCAAATGTTCTTTTAGGTTTTGACGGCGGACAAAAGTCCATCGTTTGCGCAGGGCGTAAACCTTAACATACAGCAATAATTTTCGGTATCTTGTTGAAATGCATAAAAACTAGGGCTGTACGTTTTTCATCAGCTTCAGTTCAGAATATGATATTCTTAATACAACTTCCACATTTGAGAAGCAATCTTTGACACGATAATCAAACAAAAATTTGTACATCCATCTTTCTTTGCTCATAACTTTCTTATTTTTTTCGTATTCTGATTCAGCTCGATTGCTTTTTCTTCAGTCGTTGAAGCTGTACCTACCATTTATTTTCTATGAAGTTTTTTAGCGATGTCAGTATGCGGACAAAAGTCCCTCGTTTGCGCAGGGCGTAAACCTTAACATACAGCAATGAATTTTCGGTATCTTGTTGAAATGCATAAAAACTAGGGCTGTACGTTTTTCATCAGTTTCAGTTCAGAAAATGATTCTTAATACAACTTCCGCATTTGAGAAGCAATCTTTGATACGATAATCAAACAAAAATTTGTACATCCATCTTTCTTTGCTCATAACTTTCTTATTTTTTTCGTATTCTGATTCAACTTGATTGCTTTTTCTTCAGTCGTTGAAGCTGTACCTACCATTTATTTTCTATGAAGTTTTTTAGCGATGTCAGTGTTGAGGCAGCTGTGTCTACATCCAATCTTGGGGTTTGTAGAGATTCAATGGCTTTATTCACTTCTCTGTTTATTTGCGGCAGCGGCGACTTAACGACACGACCAATTTTCCTTCATTTACAATTAAAAATTAAATCTGCTATTTAGTATTAAAATTACGGTGTACTGCAATGTGATTCATAATCGATTAGGATAAAATTAGAACGAAGTATTTTTGGTTGACTTGTCTTCACTGCCGTATATTTAAAATTGTAAATTGATACAATTATTTTTATTTTTTATTATTTTTTATTTTAATGTGCTGCCTGTTTGCTACTTAGTAGTATAAAAAAATGTGGCGCGGGCCCCCTTGTGGTGCGGGCCCCTAGGCTGCAGCCTATGTAGCCTGTGCTTAAATCCGGCCCTGTTTCTTCGTCTTAGGATATTTTTGTGCGCTCACTAAGAAGTGGATATGAGAGCTATATCCTTGAAATCATCTAGGAATTCAATGTAGAATAAAGGCTTCGTCATCGTCGTAGAATGGTCAGTATGGTTTATGATTCTACCCACATGGCGCGCTCCTTATGGATGAATAAGAAGAATGGGCCGTAAGCGAGATACAGGCCTTCCTTATGGACGACTAAAGAGAATGGAGCCATGACCCACCACGCGGGCCCAATGCGGTGGGTATTAACGACTGCAAACGCAGCCAGGACCAACGGCTTTAAGTGTCTTTCGAAGCACAGAGAAGCTCAATGAAATTTGGGTCACCCATCCCATGACAGACCATAACGATAGTTGCCTAGCCTCAACAATTGCAGGTCGAGCGTGATAACCACTGCGATCTCCTTGATCGTTAGTCAACGGAATATTTTTCCTCTCATACCTACAGCCGCATTCCATTTCACATAATATTGCATCAACCTACAAAAACCCACTTGATTGCCTGAAAAAGATAATTGCTGTTGTGTCTACGCGCATTCACTGCAAGAAGCGTTGTTTAAGTCGACAGCATCCGGGAGGACTTGTTTGCTCGCCACGTGTTTTGAATAACATCTACCATTCGCCGCTGGTTCACCGTTCGGTTGCCTTTCTAAGGGCCCATACAGACGAGCGGCACTTTGCTGACGTCAGATTCCACTGCAGCCGTCGCCAAAGCGTCGATGACGGCAGCTGGTAAAGCAGGGCGTACCGCGTAAAGATACATAGCAGTCGCGGTCGACTTCAAGCGTCGCGACTAGGGTTTCCAGGTCTTATAGGTAACCGGAAAAGATTGCCCTTGACGAGTTTCTTGCCGGTTCTTCCCGCAAGAATGGATACGATAGGGTTTACGAATCGATGGCGTAGCTTCTTTGACGTTCATAAGTGTTTGTAATCTCAACCTAAATTGAATAAAGCAATTTTGAATTTAAATTTGAATTTGAAAAGCCGGATTGGCCAGCTAGTTAATCCGGACTTTTGGGTATCAAAGCTGGACATCATAAAAAACCAAGGATTTCATGCTTTAATTCTAAAATAAAAGCCAAATTTTTTACTCATTCTACTGTGCGTGCCGTGACCAGCGAGTTCGCGAGTTGGTAAAATCCGTACAAAAACCGGACAGGCTGGACAAGCATCACAAACCGGACCCTGTCCTGCTTTACCCGGACGCCTTGCAACCCTAGTCATAACCCATCGACAGCTGCCACCGACGTGATGAGGGCAGCCGCCAACAGGTGGCGACGGCTTGGTGCAGTGGTATCTGCTGTCTACAAAGTGCAGCTCGTCTGTATGAGCTCTAATACCTAGTGGTGGTGAGAAAAGAAAGAAAGGAAAGATAATGGGCTCTTTGTTCCTGAAACAGGGCTGAAAATCGTCACAGCATTCTTGCATTTTAATCTAGTTGAAGCTGACAAAAGTTAAAAGTGAAACTTTTACTGGCGCGCTAAATGTGAAAATGTGGAAAACTTCTTTATATTTTTTAAGATGGATATTCTTAATGATCCATTGCAAAATAAACTTTTGTTGTTTCTATTTCTATTCAAGGTTCGGGGTTTTATTAATGAGTCACCATTGTAGCGTACGGCTAAACTGCGTCGTCTTTTAAAAAACCGAAACAGCGGAACCACAAAAACCAAATATGAAGACACTATTCATCATCATCATCATGATGTCAGCCGAACGAAACCCATTGCTGGGCATATGCCTAACCCAAGGATCTCCACAACGATCGGTCGTGCGCTGCCCGCATCCAGCGGCTTCCCGCGACCTTGACAAGATCATCGGTCCACCTTGTACGCCTGCCCACGGAACGTCGTCCGGTACGCGGTCGCCATTCGAGAACCTTTCCGCCCCAACGGCTATCGGTTCTCCGCGCTATGTGTCCCGCCCACTGCCACTTCAACTGAGCAATCCTTCGAGCGATGTCGGTTGTTTTAGTTCTCCTGCGGATCTCATCATTTCTAATTCGATGGAGCAGGGAAATACCAAGCATCGCTCACTATTAGGTCCTATGATTGCTGATATAAAAGAAATATTTCATTTTAATAAATATTACGTATGAATACGTTCAATGTCAAACAAAGTAATGTCGCTGCTGTTTTCGATAGAGGACGACAATTCCATCGAAATAATGTGAACCTGCTATTTTGTGTGAACGAGGTATTATGTTATTTAAACAGAAAGGTAAAAAACAAAACGACTTCTCCATAGATAACTGCTAATGAAGACAAGTTCAGGACGCTTCATTTAGTCGCCCATTAAACTAATGCATCCAACTCACCGATTAGTTGACGAACTCGTTAAAGGTGACGTGTGTCTTCGAGATAAACACCTGCAATTTGTATGACTCCTTAATAGGAACTATTACTGAGTATTCAAATTAGTATAGAGTTTTTTGAAGCGCATGAATCTTGGTTTGGTAAAACTTAATAATTGATGTTCTGCTGGTAGGTAGGGCAGAGGTACCCTTTGTGGCCACTTTAAGGATTTTTTGACGTTTAAGCACTTAGTACTAAATGGTCTTTGGTAGTTAAGACACAAATTATATCTTAAATTATAGGTAATTTATCTACCTTTAAAGGTACATAATTCAAAATTAAAAAAGTGAAATAGTTTTTGTATATAACACAAAATGTGTGAGAGGTGCCAAATGTACCGGTTTTGGCCACTTATTGATAGTTAAACTTTTGTAAGTATAGCGAAAAATCAAAACCAAACCCAGGTTAAATCAATATATTCTAATGCGCTAGAAACCAATCAATTGCAAAACAACAATTTAATTGTAAAAAACAAAGGTTTATAAAGTAATTCATCCAAAACAAATTTCTTAAAATTTTCATACAAAACATTTTTTAAAACAGAAAATGGTTTATTGAAAGAAATCGTATGACATAAAAAATTCTAACGGTTTTTATCATTAGCTTAATTACCTTATTTTAATTGCCTTTACCTTTAGAGCAAAAAGTGGCCAAAACCGGGTCTTCTGCCCTACTTAAAGTGAAAAAGTCGACAGAAAATCAAAATATAATTCAATACATAGTTCAAAGTTCTTTATTGCATCCTGTTGTAAGTTATAATTATAGAGTAGGTATAGTTATAGTATAATGCGTGGTCAATTTTATTGAGCTATGAAAATGATATTTATCATCATCATCACAAGCCATTTAATGTCCCCGGAGGCAACCCGCCTGCAGCCCCGGATCGAACATGCCGACACTAAGGAAAAAGTCAATTACTTTTTTGTTCTTTAAGGCGATACTCGGAAAAAATGTGCTGAAGCGAGAAGATGAGCAATGAGAAAAAGACGCGCGAGGGAGCGAGACCGATTTTGCAGATTAGGCAAAAAAAACACAAAATCACTTCGTATTAAAAACTACAGCGATTTTTAAAAAAATGCTTCTATACTCAATATTATTGGTGTCCACTAATTAAACCAATTTCCAATAGTGTAAGTAACCCCATTTATGAATAATCTTCACTTTTCGTATTTTTTAGAGGTCTTTTCGAAAAGAAAAAGTGTCGGAGCAAAATCATAAAATCGTGTTTTTGAAACTATACGATTCTAGATAAAGGTATGATAAGGTATGAAAAATAAGAAATATATATCTTATTATCAGATTTGTAACAACTGTAACCGTCCTATAGTTTTAAATCAAAAAGTCCATGTTTTTCCGAGTAGCGCCTTAATTATCTAAGGCCGTATTAGTAGCATCATCAGTTTTTTAAGTATTTTCCTAAAATAGCTTTATTTTTAAATACAAAGTTAATAGCTAGCATTAGTCAATTAGTCATATCTAACGTCCGGAAACCTCGTCTAATCCGATGAGTTGAGAATGTCGACTCATAATTGAGGCCATTTCGACAGAGGAACAATGATATTACTTCCTCCTTCTATGATGAACTTGTAAACTTGACAATTGTTTCTTTACCTGATATTTTAAATAATGTTTGAAATAAAAATTAAGGTCCTAAAACTTCTATTCTTGATTCAAACATCAGAAGGAAGCACTTTATTGCATGGTTATACTGTTGAACCCTTAAAATATCCAATTAGGACGATGGGCGTTCTGGTCCTCTTGTCCAACAGTAATAATTATAGTATCATTGGAAAGGTCTGCTCAAATTACACATAATTAACTTTAACGACATTCACTAATTCGCTCTACTTTCGGATTTATCGTGGTATGAAAATGACTGATGTTGTTGAAATAGAAACTATGGGTGTTTTGGTCCTCATGTTTTATAGCATTAGTGGCAGTGTTGTTGGAAAGGTCTTTTCAAACGGGACATTATTTACTATGACGACTTTTACGAATTTGCTGAACTTTCGGAATTATCGCGATACCAAACATGACTCTTACGTTACTGACTGACTGAGAGACACAGGCGAAACTACTGAGCGCAAGAAGCTAAGTTTGGCATGTGTGTTCCTTGGGAAGCGTAAGTGAGCAATAAGAGAGGATTTAAGAGCATTCCTCCCCTAAGGGGGCAAAAAAGGGGGTCCACGCAGACAAAGTCGCGAGCGGAGTGCTAGTCTATACTAATATTCATATTCATATTCATATTCATTTATTCATTGCTAGTCACAGTACATAAGATGTTTCATAGAGTGTAGGATCAGTGTGACACCCCGTGAGGGCACAGCAGAATTACAATTAACAATTTAGAGCTTATCACTAATATATTCATCTAAACTATAGTAGGCTTTATTTACTAAAAAGTTTTTGAGCTCACATTCAAAAGCATTAATATTTTCCAGGCATTTAATATTATTTGGGATACTATTGTATATTTTTATTGCCATTAAATGAGGACCTGTTTTATACAAACTTAGTGTAGTGAATGGGCTATTTAATTTATATAAATCTCGGTTGTTCTTTCTAACTGTGGTTTTTTGAGAATATAGGTACATATTTTTCTTAACAAATTTACAAATTTCACTAATATACAGTGATGTTATAGTCAATATTTTATATTTGAAATAAATATGTATCTCCTCTCCTCTCTTATTGATGAAGATTTGATTGTTTGTTTGATTGTTTGCATCGAATAGGCTCCGAAACTACTGGACCGATTTGGAAATTCTTTGACCATTAGAAAGCTACTTTCTTCCCGAGTGACATTAAATACCCATATTTTATCCCGATATTCCCACGGGAACGGGTACCACGCGAGTAAAACCGCGACGATCCGCTAGTGCTGGAATAAACATAAAAAACGAACGATGAGCTTGTTGGTCATCATGTTCAACAGCAGTTTATAATTGTGGTGTCATTGGATTGGGTGATCGAGAGCACCAAAGCAGGCAACCACTACCAACCACCTAAACCCCTAGTTGAGGCTACCTTATTACGACACAGTATTTTTTACATTGCAATTTCTAGTAATGTTCTATAGGATACACTTTGGAGAGTGCGCACAGGAACTCCATGATCTTGTTCCTCTTGCCCCTTTCCACCATCTGAGTACAAGACGCAGGTTAGCTTACCATCCCTACATAGTAGACATTCCACCCGTCCGTACGAAGCGCTTTGCTAATTCTTTCTTATAAATCAATACATTAATATTCCCACTGCTGGGGCACTGGCCTTCCTTATGGATGGATAAGGAGACCCACTCTCCTTGACCCATCACGCAAGCCCAGTGCGGATTGATGGAAATTAACGACTGCAAACGCAGCCGGGACCAACGGCTTAACGTGCTTTCCGAAGCACGGAGGAGCTCCAGATAAGAAAAGTTTTTGATCACCCATCCCGTGACCGACCATTGTGAAAGTTGCTTAACTTTGCAATCAGGCCGTTATTGAAGGCCCCAAGTAAGCCTGCAGTTAATTAGGCATTGTATTTGTCGAGGCTCGGGGGGGTCAAACTTCAGAATTGTAATACTGAAATGTTAATCTGAAACTTGTAGGCCAATCTCCAAGTTTGATAAGCAAATATGCATGACTGTTGTCAGGTATTACGTGACGGGACTGGGAATTATTATCAGTTGGATAATATCTTATAAGTAAAGCTGGAAGTTCTAAGATATTATTAAGAGAGTCTCTCATCAAATAGCTGGAATTCGCTCTGTGAATCAAATAGCTGGAATTGAGAGGGAAAGGGCTGTTTATTTATTTTTATTATATATGCCAACTTAGGAAACAATCCAAGTTTTTAACCGACTTCTAAATCAAAAAGGAGGAGGTTCTCTATTCGTCTGTATGTATGTTTTTTTTTTTTTTTTTTTTTTTTTTTTTTTATGTATGTCCACCGATTACTCGAAGACGGCTGAACCGATTGAAATGGTTCAAACGTTATTACATCAGGTTGGTTTCCAAGTTGGTCCCATTTTTTGAAATTTTGAAATCGGTTCAGTAGTTTTCAGGAAATCTTGAAAATACTGTCGTTTGCGTTACCACTTTATGTGAATTTAATACGTATCTTTAGGCATAACTTCTTTGTTTATAAACCGATTTAGATGATTCTTGTTTTGTTGGAAAGGGGATACCTCAAGGTATTTTAACCGACTTCGAAAAAGGAGGTTTTGAGTTTGATCACATACCTATTTACCAGAAAACACGTAAATTGCCTGCACGATGCACTAAAAAGAGTGAAATAAAAATTATTTTTATAAAAAAATAAAACCGCCTTCTAAAAAACCACATCAAAAAAGTAAGAAATAATTCCTCACCAAATAAATAACGTAAGTACTTTGAAGTCGGGCGGGTTTATACAAAAACAACAAAACATTGTACATGTTTCACGCCCGACTTCAAAGTACTTACGTTATTTATTTGGTGAGGAATTATTTCTTACTATTTTGATGTGGTTTTTTAGAAGGCGGTTTTATATCAATATCGGATCAGTAGTTTTTGAGAGGGTATGTATCATAATAACTACACGGTCGTTTCAACTATGGTCGAAATAACTACGTTCGATTCACATATTTTCTTAATGACTATGGAACAACTCAACTACTGGTCATTTCACCTACGGTTGAATATTTTTTCCTTGTCAGTTGACAGGCACTTTTTCAAGTTGGTTTAATTTTTTAATTACTTTTTTTTCATACAGAGTCGAAAAATTGAAAATGAGCACAACGTTGTCGCGTTTCAAAAATAAACAGCGCGCAATACCTAATGCTAATCTAATGTAAATTTTATTGCCTGTCATATACCTACTTGACATGCATCGCAGATGGTACTACCAGTAGGACTACTGGTAGTACCACGGGTAAGTACTGGCAGATTCTTGCGATGCGATGCGAATTCGCGGTTTTGTATGGGAGCCCTAAGCCACTATCGCTATGGTCGGTTACGGGACGGGTGGCCAAAAATCTATTATCTTATGCTCCTCCGTGCTTCGATCAACAATAACACCTAGGTGAGGAGTGACAAACACGGCTGGCCGATTATACTCCCACTTGAGCCACTTGCGAGTATTTATAAGTAGGGCAGAGGTACCCTTTGTGGCCACTTTAAGGATTTTTTGACTTTTAAGCACTAAGTACTAAATGGTCTTAGGTATTTAACTTAGTAATTTATCAAAAATGGCTAAAAGTTGTTTAGAAAACTTTTAGAGCAAAAAGTGGCCAAAACCGGTACAGTGGCCAAAACCGGTACGCCTGCCCTACCTAAGTTCTAGTCATTTTTGACGTAAGATCGTAACATCATTATCACCTTTTGTTTTGATTTAGTTCGTGAGCCTTCATCTAGTACTATTATTCATCGAAGCCTCCATGCACAGAGAAAAAATCTTTCCGTGTCAGAACACGGAAAGATTTTTTCTCTGTGCATGGAGGCTTCGATTACTAGAGGCATAGATGCCTCTAGTAATTTTTGACATAAGATCGTATTTTTTCTCCATTTAAAGGTGCCATAGAGAGTTTTGATTTAGTTCGTGAGCCTTCATCTTGTACTATTGTTAATCAAGGCTCCATGCACAGAGAAAAAATATTTCCGTGTTCTGTGCCTCCATGCTTCGGAAGACGTTAAGTCTTTGGTCACGGCTGCGTTGGCAGTCGTTAATACCCACTAATCCGCATTGGACCCGCTTGGTGGGACTGGCCTATTCTCCTTATCCTGGGGATAATAAATAGCTGATGATGAAGATGATGAATACATACATTAAACAATTATATAAGACAAGCATCACAAAAAACGACTTGCCGCTAAGTAACAGATAGCAATAAGATAAAAAATATTATTACTTTTGTGTTTTTCCTCTAAGCGTTAATATGTATTTCGTATGACCATTCCAAGGTCGAATTGCATAATTTATTAATTGACTACATAATGTAATATAGTCTATGTTTTGAGTTGTGGTTCTGACGTCTGGCAACCCCGGGCCGGGCTGCCTTTCTATTTGTATTTGACATACTGCGGTGACAAAGGAGGAGTGTTAAGATTGCATCGTTAAATAAATAAGTGATCTCCCATAAAAATCTTTTAATTATTAACACTACATGGCGCAGCCGAACTGAAGAACCTGCCGACCATAAGATTTGATGGTGTTCCCCGAAGAAACTCAAGGTTACGAAAGTTGCGAAGAAGATACAATGTCGGGCGTGGAATACCGCATGCCGGCACCGCTCAACCTCGACAATTTGGATGATCTATATCCACAATGGAAGCGATTTCTCAACAGTTTCAAGATTTTCCTGTCTGCTGCTGGGCTTAATAGGGTAGCAGAGTCCAGAAAAGCTGCAATTTTTCTGAATTGCATAGGACAATCTGCTCAAGAACTGTATGAAAACACCTTGAAAGGCTCGGTTGATACTGAAAAACTTGATGAGGTAATAGAGATCTTTGAAGAACATTTTAAACCTAAAACTAATGAGATCATCAATACGTTTCACTTTAACAAGAGAATTCAAGAAGAGGGAGAAAATTTTGATGCATTTTACACAGATCTAAGAAAAATTGCACAGAATTGCAACTTTGACGTGTTTAAAGACAGAATGCTAAGGGACAAAATAATATATGGCATTAGAGACGTCCAAATTCAACAGAAACTCTTGATGAAGAAAAACCTGACTCTACAGGAAGCTGTGGAAACGTGTCGGACCTCAGAACTGGCTAAGAAACAAGTGAAGGTCATCGCAGGTCAAGGTCTACCAGTTACAGAAGTAGATGGAATCGGCATCCAGCATAGGAAATCATTTCCCTACAGCGCTGACCAACAACAGTCAAAAGCTAAGTATAAAGCATCAAGTAATAGTACATACCTGTGTAAAAAATGTAACAAACGTCATGGACCTAGAAATTGCCCTGCTTTTGGCAAAACCTGTTCTCTGTGTAAAAAAATTAATCATTTTGCTGTAGGTTGTAAATCTAAGAGTTCAGTACATTACATAGAATCGAACGAGGAAATAGAAAATCCCGAGGACTTATGACTCGTACGGGTTTGTAACCTCATTGAAAGTAATAATAGGGAATGGACTGAAGTAATAAATATACAGTCAAAATATGTAACTTTTAAGTGTCACTCGGGGGCACAGATTAATGTTTTGTCTTTAAAAGATCTTAAAAATATTGTCGATGATGAAAATCCTGAATGGTCTGAGACAAAAATAATATTAGAAGTTTTTGGGGGATCACACATTAAGCCTGTCGGCAAAAGAATATTAACTATTTTGAAAAATGATGAGGCTTTTAAGACTGAATTTATAATTGTTGATAAAAATGTTCGACCTATATTGGGTTTACCGACTTTGATAGAACTTAAACTTTTGAATATTAATCATAATAATAATGTTAATGCAATAAAAACTAATATAAATACTAGTAAAAACAGCTTAATAGAAAAGTATTATGAACTATTTCAGGGTGTCGGTCAATTTAAGAAGCCGTTGGAACTGCACATCCAGACAGGAGTAGACCCAGTTGTGAGACCACCGAGGCGAGTCCCTAATGCACTTTTGACTCGGTTGCGAGAAAAATTAAAATCACTGGAAGACAGACAAATTATCTCCAAGGTCGAACATCCTAAGAGCTTTGTAAGTAATCTAGTAGTTATTGAAAAAAAAGATGGATCATTAAGAATCTGTCTCGATCCAAAAGATCTTAATAATGTTTTACTTAGAGAATATCATCTGATCCCTACTTTAGAGGAAATTTTACCTAAGATATCGAATAAGAAATTTTTCTCCGTATTAGACTTATCTGAAGGATTTTATAATATTAAACTGGATAATAATTCTAGTGAACTCTGTACGTTTAATAGTCCGTTTGGTTGTTACAAATTTAATAGACTTCCCTTTGGTTTATCGGTGGCCCCAGAAATTTTCCAAAAATATAATGAAAATGCTTTTGGTGATATACCTGGAGTAATTATCTATTGTGATGATTTGCTAATATGTGCTGAAACAGAATCTGAGCATGATGCAATATTAGATAAAGTTTTTAAAAGAGCAAAATTGTGCAATGTTCGCTTTAATAAAAATAAGTTTCAATTTAAGTTAAGAGAAGTAAAATATTTTGGACACATTTTTTCTGAAGCAGGTATGAAAATTGATCCTAACAGAGTAGAAGCTATATTAAATATTAATTGCCCGAAAGATAAAAAAGAACTTCAAATATTTCTTGGAATGGTGAACTACCTAAGACAGTTTGTTCCTAACCTTGCTAATATTGCATCACCTCTTCAACTCTTATTGAAAAAGAATGTTGACTGGATATGGACTAATGTGCATGACACAGCTTTTAAAAACATAAAAAGCAAAATCAGTAAAGCACCTGTTTTACAGAATTTTAACCCTAATTTACCTATTGTAATTCAATGTGATGCCTCCAAAGATGGTTTAGGTTGCTGTTTGTTACAGAATGATAAGCCAGTTTGTTTTGCATCTAGAAGTCTCACTAGTAGTGAACAAAATTTTTCACAAATAGAAAAAGAACTTTTGAGTGTTGTTTGGTCGACTAGAAAATTTCATTATTACATTTATGGACAACAATGTACAATATTAAATGATCATAAACCTTTAGAATCTCTGTTGAAAAAATCTATTCATGATGTTCCATCTCCACGATTACAAAGATTAAAATTAAAATTATTAAAGTATGACTTGACCTTTAAATATTTAAAAGGAAAATTGATGTTTATCGCAGACTTGTTGTCTAGATCCTATCTAAAATGTGATGATGTTGATGAATCGTACATGTATGAAGTAATCCACTGCGTGGGTCTGGCAAAATACCTTCAGTGTACAAAGGCGACCAAACAAAAGTTAATATTGGAAACAAACAATGATTCAGAACTTAAAAAATTAATGGATTATACTAAAAATGGTTGGCCTAATAATGTAAAACATATTCTGGATGAGGTACGTTATTATTATAAATTAAGATCGGATATTTCAATTGATGAAAATCTGTTATTCTTACGTGATAAGCTAATAATACCTAAAAGTATGAGGATGGAAATTTTGAAAATGTTACATGAGGGACACCTCGGCATAAGCAAAATGAAAAGTTTTGCACGAGGAATGTATTACTGGCCTAAAATTGATCTACACATTGAACAGTTTGTAAGAAAATGTTTTGTTTGTCAAATGTATCAAAATAAAAATGTTAAAGAACCGCTAATGTCCCATGACATTCCAGATTTGCCATTTTCAAAACTTGGAATTGATATCATGGATTTTAAAAGCAAAAGTTATTTAGTAATATATGATTATTTCTCAAAATGGCTTGATGTACAGTTGCTCAATAGTAAGAGCGCAAAAAGTATTAATAATGTATTAATTGGTATTTTTTGTAATTTTGGTACTCCAAATGAGATTGTGTCTGATCACATTCCATTTGACTCCAAGGAATGTAAGGACTTTGCTTCAGAATGGGGATTTAAGTTTACATTTTCCAGTCCTAAATATCCTCAGTCAAATGGAATGGCAGAGAGGGCAGTCCAGATTGCTAAGAAAATGTTGAAAAAATGTTACGAAGATAAGACTGATTTCAGGGTAGCTTTGTTACATTATAGAACTGCACCAGTCTGTGGTACAAAATTTTCACCAGCACAATTGGCAATGAACAGAAATTTAAGAACTAAATTACCTGTTTGTTATAATTATTTAAAGCCAAAGCTAAATAAAAATGTAAATTTAGAATTTGAAAAGGGGCAAAATAGAAATTTAAGGTATTATAATTTAAATACAAGAGTTAAGGATGATTTTTATGTTGGACAAAATATATTGTTTCTTAAAGATCCTAGTATCAATAAGTGGTTATCTGGTACTATAGCTAATAAGAATGGTTTGAGGTCATATGACATTATTGCCAGTAATGGTGTTACATACACAAGAACTTCTTATCATGTTCGACCTTGCTAGATTTTTTTTTCTGTCCGTTTGGATATTCATGGATGTGCAGTTGCAAAAAAAAAAAACGAACATTTATTTTAACACATTATTTTTTGTTGTAAGTACTTAGTATAGTATTATATTATCTGTAGTTGTAAGCTATATTTTTTGTTTGATTTGTGTCAAAATAATTTTGGCTTTGTTCAAAGAGAATGTTAATCTCAAAGAAAATATCATTATCTGTAGTTGTAAGCTATATTTTTTGTTTGATTTGTGTCAAAATAATTTTGGCTTTGTTCAAAGAGAATGTTAATCTCAAAGAAAATATCATTTTGTTTGTTGTAAAGGGGGAAAGAAAAACAAGTAGTAGCTATTTAATTTTACTTTATTTACTTAAAAAAAAAAATTGTAAAAAGGGATAGATGTAATATAGTCTATGTTTTGAGTTGTGGTTCTGACGTCTGGCAACCCCGGGCCGGGCTGCCTTTCTATTTGTATTTGACATACTGCGGTGACAAAGGAGGAGTGTTAAGATTGCATCGTTAAATAAATAAGTGATCTCCCATAAAAATCTTTTAATTATTAACACTACAACATACATTAGATATTCAACATAACATCGACGGCATGTATCTAAAGCATGATAGTTTTTGCATACAAGTCATATTTTGCTAAGTGGTTGTAAAAAGAAATACCAGAAATAGGTACAAATTATCAAGTGCTATTTAGGGGGCGTTCAATAATTCTGTGAACTTTGTCATCCATACTTCTGTCAAAAAAGTACCTAAGAGCGAGCGCACACCATAGTCAAGACTGTTTTAAGACAGTCTTGTCTCACATAGACAAGACTGACTAGCTAGACTGTCTTGTAAGACACGGAAACAAAACAACGTCACAGTTAAAACGACGTCATAGTAAGATATTCCTTACAGTAGCGCAACGCCTTTGTTAACGCGCGATGCCACCGCCGCCGGTGTAAGTACTTACGCTGCGCTGTCCTTCGCAGATACGCAAGGGTTGCCACAGAATAGGAAAATAATAACTGGTATTATTATTTGTAATGTAGGTATCATCTATACAAATAAATAAAATTGAAGTGTCTGTTTGTAACATTAAAATAACCGCTTTTTACTACATGTATATGATTATATATACGGTACATATACCAAAATGACATGTTTTACAATTGACAACATTTCATTTTTTGCAAGGCAGTAAAATTCGAAAACCATTTCGAGATTCGAACTAATTAAACATGAAAATGGTTTTTTTAGGTTTTTTGGTCGCCTATTTATTAAGATATTTAAAAAATGTGTAAAATGATCAATTTCAGGCCTTCCTAGCGTGTATGCATTTGCCTGGAATCAATCCCTATGAAGAAAAAAAAACAAAGTAAACAAACAAATGCCAAAATTACTGTCATTTTAAAAGTGATGCTTGCCTGACTTATTTATCGAATTATTATCGATTATTTTCATTGAAAAATCAGGAAGTTTAGTATAAATTAAATTGGTAGTAATACTGAAATATCTTTGTTTTATTATTACACAAACGAAGATTTTAAAAAGTACTTACACAGCACCTTGTTTTAAAGCATTGAGCAAGTTACAAGCTTTTAAGTCATGAAAAGTATAGCATTTTTTAATACTACAGTTGTATAACACATGTGAGATGAAATTAATAAAGTGCAGCGTTGTTTTATTGCATATGACTAAATTAAAATAAGTAATCCCTTGAAACAAAAATGCTATTATTCATCATCATCATCATCATGTCAGCCGAACGACGCCCACTGCTGGGCATAGGCCTCCCCCAAGGATCTCCACAACGATCGGTCCTGCGCTGCCCGCATCCAGCGGCTTCCCGCGACCTTGACCAGATCGTCGGTCCACCTTGTGGGGGGCCTGCCCACGGAACGTCGTCCGGCATGCTATTATTATAGACACAAAATACTAGCGTGCGTGCTACATCTCTACGTAAAACATCATGTCAGACAGTTTTTTTTTATTTGTATGTTAGAAAAAGGAAGGTTTCAGGCTAAGGAATCGCTTATATTATGCCTGATATTTTACTTACGTCCTTTTAGAATATACTATTTTCAATTAATTATTATCTCAATAATGCATGTAAATAAAAAGAAAGGAAAAAATACGTATTTCCTAAAAAACTATAAACTTTCATTATATCCATAAAAACAAATACCTTAAAATTTTGAAATGTTGTCAATTGTTGTCTGTCTGTCTGTATGTTTGTTCCGGCTAATATCTGAAACGGCTGGACCGATTTTGACAGGACTTTCACTGGCAGGTAGCTGATGTAATAACGAGTAACTTAGGCTTTTTTTATTCCGATATTCGCACGGGAACGAGAAACACGCGGGTGAAACCACGGGCGGCCGCTAGTTTATTCGTATTATACATATACATATTTACAATATATTATTGTATTTATATTTGTTGCACTGCCAGGTAGACAGTCAGCCTATAATGGGTGACAGTTTTTTTATCGGCTATAAATGAAATCCACCGATAGTAATAAATAGGGTCGGCCGGCCGACCCTATCATCGGGCCTTTTTGCTTCACTTGGGCAACGTTCCACCCAACATGAATCCTGCCCTTCTATCATCGGTCCTACAAAAAATTTGACATGGGCGGACAGTCTAATGCAAATGTTGCTCTTAGTTGTACCTACAGTATCGCTCTGTTAGGGCGAGCCTCTCGGATTGTGTTTTAAAAAAGGATTTTGGTTAAGCCCTAACAAACAATAGAAATAGAAAGAATTAGATTTGGTTGAAGAGACGACAATCACGATCAACGGGCTGGGAGAGACTGGCTCTTGGTCGGCGCGGAGCGCGTCGCGTGGGGAACACAATGCTATGTCAAGCGTTTTAGGATCAGGGCGTAAGCCCTTTCCTATACACGTGAAGGATGTAACACCTCCCCCCAGTAAGATTTAACTTCAAGGTTCATGAAGTTAAATTTTAGAGGTTTCTTCGGATTTTAGGAGATGGTACATCTTCTGTAATCCTGGATTCTGTTGTTCTTATGGTTGCTAATTCCAATTCGGTTTCCGGGGTTTTCGCGGCGGCGGTGGTTAAATCGTGATCATCGTTATCTCTTAGTTTATTATAAATTTTATAAATTATTACACTTATAATAATAACAATTATTAGTACAAAGATTGCCGAGTAGTGCCCCCCATATTTAATTATGTGAGGTTCATTTATAATTTCATTTAACTGCTTTATCATGGTAGAGTTATTTTCGGTCGGAATATTTAGTTCTGTAAAATCCAAAGTTTTTAAGTTAAGTGCGGGAACACTATTCGACGTTTCTTTAAATTTATTAATGTTACAACAGGAATCGTTAATAATATTAAAATTAAGGTTCACTACGGGTAAAGATAAATTTAAAACATTATAATCGGGTAAAAGTTTCGTGCTTTTGCAGTAAGCTACACAATTCGCAGGAAGTTTTACTATGCCGGTACCTAGTAAGTTTAGTTCAGAGAGTCCGGACTTATAGCAATCTATTGTTAATTTACTCGACTTGGATAGTACAAAAATCCATTTATTGTTCTTAATTGGTTTCCAAATATTCATAGTTCCGTGAATAAATGTAGTTTTACATTGTGGCGGAAGGAATGATATGACTTCCGATAATAGTTGGCTTTCACAGTTAGGGTTGCCAGCTGTGGGAAACACATTGGATATTTTACATATAAGATTTTGATAATCAATATTATTACAGTCTGTCATAGAATTAAAAATACTATATTGTGACTTATCTTTAGTAATGATAATATATTTACTGTCTGGGATAATTAAACTGAAGGAGCTAGGACTTGTGGTGTTGTGTGGCGTTGGTAAGGGTATGTTATTATATAGGTAGAATTCTTGCGGGCTTACAAGTGGGATTGACAGTATATATATTAATCTGTTGTTCATATAATAGCACGTTAATTTTGAAATATTTAGGATTAAATGAATAAGACTTAATTCTACCTTAACGGCTAATTCTAGGTTGTTAGGTAAATATCTTACATTACTAATTAATTCTAGGTACAATTCTTTAGGACTTATAATAGACGGGTGGATGACGTTAACATTACTGAATAAAATTTCGTTGGTGATATCTTCAAGCTGGAAGGATAACGTAAGTATTGCTGTTTCCAGATAGTTGAGAAGTATATTTAATTCTGTATTAATTGATATATGATTGGTGATGTTAGATAATTTTCCATATAAGGCTGTTAATCTATCCACGGCAATATTGATGTTATCTTCGTTAACCTTAAGTTTGTACAATGTTTCATTATGTTTATACAAGGTCGATTGAGTTACCATTATATGTTCTTTCATGAGAGAAGCTAGTTTTTTCTGGTCGCATTGAAGGTCATTAATAGCATTATCGTATTTAATAGCGTCATCCTCGTCTAAAGTTCCGATTATTTGTTTGAATGCAGTGCCGATTCCTCCAAACCATGCCCCTCGCTTATTTCTATTGTCTATCAAGTGGGCAATGGACGAATACTCATGAGTTAAATCGTTATACCTTGTATCGAGAGGAGAAAGTAAATTTTCACATTGAATCTTTGTGACTACCTCAGATTGCTGACAGAAATATCGGGTGGTACTTAGAACTGAGTGGATGTTAGCGAGATGTGGTGCTATGTGGGAAATATCTACGGGAATTAGTACTCTAAGATGGCCATTAATGATTTTGACTTTACCAATATAGTCGAAATATATCCCTGGGCTTGACGAGATGTGTTCAACCAGGCTCGATGCCGTTGAGATTGGCACACTGTAATTAATTATTTAATTATGAGTTATTATATATGTACCTATTGTCTAAACTATCCTTATTAAACTTATTTACCTAATTCATAGAAATATGTATTTTATTAATTAAAGGGATTAATTGGGAGTATAAAAACACGGTTATAATATATGTACAAAGTTAGTATAGGATTAAGTAGAACAGGGAAAAACTCCAGCTAATTTTATCTCGTCCATATGATGTCTAACGTGACGTCTGTTTATGAGTAATGTTACATTGTTATTACTGTGTACAGCTAGGATTTTATAGGGACCTTTCCATATAGGAGACAGTGCTTTACGAAGTCGTAAATGATTTCTTAAATATACATAATCACCAACTTTGTATTTGACTGGTTTGGTTTTAGTATCATAATAATTTTTGGTTTTTCTTTGGAGGTTTCTATATTTTTGAAAGCTTTTTCCCATGACAATTTGAGGCGGTGCTGGAGCATTCTGACATAGTCTGGGTATGTGGTTAGGTCTTGGCTGTATAAGGAATCAGGGATAAAGGCCTTATGGCCGAATAAGAGTTCATATGGTGAAAAGTTAGTAGTGCTATGAGTAGCTGTATTATAGGCTAGAATTGCGGTGTAGACGTATCGAGGCCAATCATCTTGATTTTCGTTGACGTAAGATTTAAGGTATTCTTTGAGAGTGGAGTGGCTTCTCTCGAGGGCACCTTGCGTTTGAGGATGGTATGGTGTTGACCATAACTGTTTTATCTTAAGGAAGGTGCAAGTTTTCTTTAAAAGGTCGGCTGTGAAGTTTGTACCTTGGTCGGTAAGAATTGTCTGTGGGATTCCAAAGAGGGAGATGAAATGTACGAGACAGTCAGTCGTTTCCTCTGAGGAGACGCTGCGAAGAGGGTAAGCTACAGAGAACTTTGTAAGATCGTCTTGGAGGGTCATTATATATTTAAGGTTGGCAGGGCCTGATTCAGGTAATGGACCTACAATGTCTAAGGCCACTCTCTGGAAGGGGCTAGTAGAAGTAGAAGTGATCTGCATTGGAGCACGATTTATTCGTCGAAGGGCTTTGTTTCTTTGGCAAAGATCACAGGCCTTGATATAAGTTTCAACATCGCTTTTCATGCCTTTCCAATAGTATTTTTCTTTAATGCGGTTGAGCATCCTGTTGCAGCCTAGATGTCCCGCGACGGGAAGATCGTGGTTTTCTTTAAGGATTCTTTTAATATCACTGAGATTTGGGTAAGCTATGTTGTTGTGGTAGATATTTATTTGTATGTTAGTGTCATGGAAAATGTATACAAGCATATTGTATATTTTTGCGAAAGATAGTTTTTCAAAGGGATTTCTAAAATCTGTGATAGCTATTTCAGTGATATTATCGCCACTCGTCGTTAGTTTGGATTTAATGTTTCTAAGGGTTTGGTAGATCTCTGGATATGTGCATTCGTCAAAATGATGTACTTTGGGGTATAAAAGGTAAGTAATTTTATTATTGGTTTGGATTTTCTCGAAAGAGTATAATTGTTTTTCGCTGTAACGCATTTCGTCTGTCATTTTCTCTAGGATTTCAGGTAGGTATGGGTTGGATTCATCTAGGTCTATGGATGTAGGGATCAGAGTGATTTTACAGTGGGACTTTGTAAGGGATTGGTTGTGTTCGACAATTCGGGTGTTAAATTGATTCTTTTTGTCACTTATTTCTTTTAGGAACTTGGAGTACTCATCGTTAGAGTAAGAATCGCGTGAGATTGTAGGATCAGAGTCGTGGGCTGAGCTGGATAGAGGCGTTTGGAGAGGAACATTTTCAGGTACTTCGTTTTGGGCTTCAGCATCTGAAGTGGAAGGTATAGCAGGATCGTGAGTTGAGGTAGAAGGGATCGGTTCAGGTAAACGTTTTTCGTTTTCAGGATTCAGCGGGACTTGTAAAGGTAAGTTGTCAGGATTCAGTGGAGGTGATTTTGTATCCATTGGTTCAGGATTAGTAGGACTGTAATTGAAGGTAAAGTCATCGTCATCTAAAAGATCTATACAAGGTAAACTATTACTATCATAATCTGGAGTTACTGGAATTTGGACACCAATGTCTTCGAGTGTCAGGGGACTAAAAGGACGAGTCGTAGTTTCTTCGTGTTGGTCCTCAGAAGGAACAGGGGATTTATTTTCCTTACGGTCTGGTATCAAAGGATTCACTGGGTAACGAGAAAGAGCGTCTGCGGCTGAGTTGAGTCTACCTTTTCGGTATACTATTTCATATTCATATTCTTCGAGTTGCAGTCGCCAACGCTGCATTTTACTGCTTGGGTCTTTATGATTGAAAAGCCACTTTAGTGGTCGATGGTCTGTGATAATCTGGAATTTCCTGCCGTAGAGATAAGGACGGAATGTTTTACAGCCGAAGATGATTGCAAGAAGTTCCTTTTCGGTAGTGCTGTAATTGCATTCGCTTTTATTCAGCGTTCGAGACGCGTAGGCTATAGGATGGTCTTTACCGGCTGGTCCTTGTGATAGGACAGCACCGATGGCGTGGTTTGATGCATCGCATGTTAGCACAAAAGGTTTAGAGAAGTCAGGGTAGGAGAGGACAGGTGCAGAAGTAAGTCTTTGTTTGAGAGTGTCGAAGGCGACTTGTTGTTGATTTTCCCAGGTGAAGTTAGTGTCTTTTTTCAAAAGGAAGGTAAGAGGTTTAGCAATTTTAGAGAAGTCGGGAATAAAGCGTCGATAGTAGGAAACGAGGCCAAGGAATGACTTAATGTCTTTAGGTGATTTAGGTGTTGGGAATTTTATAACAGCGTTGATTTTGTCAGGGTTAGGTTTGACACCGTTTGAAGATATTATGTGACCAAGATAGCCGACTTCGCGCCTAAGAAATTCGCACTTATCCGGTTGTAATTTAAGATTGAATTGGCGCAGTCTTTTGAAAATTGTTTCTAGGTTTTGGATCATAGTTTTTAGGTCGAAGGAGTACGTGACAATATCGTCGAGGTACACGAAACAGCGGATGCCTTGAAGGCCTGAGAGAGCCGTATTCATTAGTCTCTGGAACGTAGAAGGAGCATTTTTTAGGCCAAATGGCATGCGTTTGAACTGGAAGTGTCCTTGGGGTACACTGAAGGCAGTTTTTTCAGCATTATTAACGGGAATTTGGTGGAAACCAGACGCTAAGTCTAGAGTAGAAAAGTATTTGCTGTTGCCTAATTGATCTAGGATTTCGGTGATCTGTGGGATAGGATATGTGTCACCAATTGTGACGTCATTGAGCTTCCGATAATCGATGACTATGCGCCATTTTTGTTCGTTGGAAGCGTCGAGTTTTTTGGGGACAATCCAAATGGGGGAAGACCAGGGTGAAACTGAGTGTTCTATTATTTCCTGATCGAGCATTTTCTCAATTTGTTTCTCTACTTCTTTCTTGTGAACCTCTGGGAATCTATATGATTTAGTATGGATGGGTTGTTCTGTGGTTGTTTTAATGTCATGTTTAATGGCGTTCGTGTGAGATAGTTTTTCATCGGGTAGGTGGAAGATGTCGGAGTAATCGGAACAGAGTTGAAGAAGAGCGTCAGTTTCCTCGTTATTGAGGTGATCTATGCGAAGAAGGCTTAGGACCTGTTGGGTTCGCTCTGCCCCGTTTTTATTAGGTCTGGATTCGGAGAAATTGATTGGGACCACGTTTTTATGATTAGCGGATTTAATTGAAGTGAGTTTCAGGTTAAGGTTGGAATTGAGAATGATTGGGATTTCGGACAAATTAGCAACGGTAAGGTTCACTTTTCTATTTTCCTTTACTTTCACTAGGCAATTAGCAATGAGAAGGTTTTCTTTAGGTTTCTGATCTAGGATGAGCCCTTCCTTTAAGTGTGGGTTTGAGACAGTTACTTCTACTACCTTTTCGGTACGAGCAGGGATTACGTGATATGGTTCAGAGAATTGGATTTGGACGTAGAAGTCTTTTAGTTTTAGGATACCGAAAGTGAAGTCAATGTTTCCTTTTGTTGCATTAAGGAAATCGTTCCCAATTATGCCGTCATAGGGAAATTCTAGGTTACTTACAACGTGGAACTTGTGGGTTAAACGGTATTTAGGGTTTTTGTCACTGAGCGATAGAGGCAAGTCAAAGGAACCTGAGGTTGGAATAACATCATCTTTTGATGTTGTTGTGGTGAGGCCTTTTAGGTTGAGGATTTCCTTTTGTAGAGGGAGATTGGGTTTAAGGACGGAGTCTTTGATTAGGCTGATAGAAGAACCGGTGTCTATAAGAAGAGTCAGTGGAATATGTGATGCTTCGCAGTTTACGATTATGTACGGTAGAGATTCCTTTGAGGGGTCGAATGAGATTTCATAAATTTGTTGAGGTTTGGTAGAATTAGGAGTGAGCTTAGTAGATTTGGTGATGGTTTTAGTAGATACAGGGGGTACAGCGGATACAGTGGATGCGGTGGTTAAAGTGGATTTTTTGAGTCTATTGGACTTATTTGATTCAGTGGATTCAGCGGATACAGTGGATACAGTGGATTCAGCGGATACAGTGGATTCAGTGGATACAGCGGATTCAGTGGATACAGTGGATTTATTGAGCTTCTTATTAGATTCAGCGGATACAGTGGATACAGTGGATTCAGCGGGTACAGTGGATTCAGTGGATACAGTGGGTACAGCGGATTCAGTGGATACAGTGGATTTATTGAAGTACTTATTAGATTCAGCGGATACAGTGGATACAGCGGATACAGTGGATTTATTGAGCTTCTTATTAGATTCAGCGGATACAGTGGGTACAGTGGATTCAGTGGATACAGTGGATTTATTGAGTTTCTTATTAGATTCAGCGGACACAGTTGGAACAGCGGATACAGTGGATACAGCAGGTATGGTGGATTTAGTGGGTCTTATTGGGATTGATACAGCGTGTCTAACTGGAATCGGATTGGAAATTGGAACTGGATTGGAAATTAGAGTGGTGGTGTCGTATCTAAGAGGGCGTCTCGGGCGACACCTGAACGAGACGGATTTTAGTTTAAATCTTGATTTTGGTCATCAACCTCGTCGTATCCCTGAGGTTCGGGTTCGTTGAAATTGACACGACGGTAGGGAATGGAGCCGGAGGGTTGTGAAGGATTCGGGGTACCTCTGAATCTATTGTTATATTCGCGCTTGCGACACTGTTCGATTGTGTGGCCAGGGGCCTTACAATATCGGCACAGGATTGGATTAGGAGGAGGATTAGGAGCGGTATAGGTGGTATTATAGCGCGGAGCATTCGGAAACGGTAGTGACGATCTTTGTTGTGATTGTCTGAAAGGGATTGGCATTCTAACGGGACGGTTATCGCGCCTGATTTCGGGGACGTTTCTTTTATATAACGTTTGCTGAATTCGCTCCTCCGATATGGCGAAATTTATAGCTTCATTTAAAGATCTGGGCGATTTGCATCTAATTATGTTGGAAATTCGTGGTTGTAGACCTATAAGGAATTGATGGAGGGCAAGTTCTTCCATCGCGGCTGTCCTACCAGGGAGTTCCCTTACCTTTGTGTTGGACAGCGATATCTCTGTCAGGATCTGGGATAGTAATGTCTCGATTCTTAATGAAAACTGTGATACATTGTCTGACGGGAGCTGCTTGCTTTCTTGCAGTTCCATCATGAGATGGGAGTAATGTTTCCTTTCACTAAATTGATTTTTCAGGAAGTCTTTGAGTTGGTCCCAGTTTAGGAATTCCTTTATTGAGCAAGCAACTTCCGCTTTGCCTTGTAATTGGCATAATATATACTTGAATACTATAGGTTTTTGCGTATTCGTCGCTAAATCGTATGCATTATTGCAGTTAATAAGGAAGGAATTTAAAGTTTCTCTACTCCCATCGTAGGGTTTTATAAATTTCAAAAGGATATTCAAATCTATATTGTCCACTTGAGTTGGGGTCTTTTTACCCCGGCTACTGCTCTTTGGAACCGGACTAGCGGCTCTTTCGTCCTCAGTGTCAGTAGGCAAATCAAGAGTGGCTGGATTTAGTAAAGGAGCCGGCATTGTGTTCGGCATTGTTGTGTTATAAAGATAAACTATACAGTTGGCACAAAACAAATAAAGTTGAAAAATAGACGTAGTTGAATTTAGAGTTCGGTTTGAGAGCAAAAAAAGGATCACTTACAGGGCGCACAACAAAAAACAAAAGAACATTTCCACACGATGCACGATGTGACGCAGGTACACGGCTGAAGTGGTTCGGGCGCCGGCGCTTGCGCAGCTGGGTGACGGGTCGTCGTGGGAACAGGCACACTTGTGGGATTTGGCGAAGCAGTTTTTTGTTTGGTTGCACTGAGCTATTATCGTTTTATGACACTGTGTTTTAGTTATAGTTTGAATAGGTATTATTAGATTTTTTCAGGAATTAGCAGTAAATTGAGTTCGTCGAGCACTTGGACACTATTTACATAGGTGAGTAAGATTTTCAGGTATTTGAAGTAGCAGGATACAGAGTTCGTCGGTTACACACTACGCGTAGGTAAGTAAGATTTTTGATTTCAGGAATTGGAATTAGCAGGATACAGAGTTTGTAGATCACGTGGGCACTAACACTACGCGTAAGGTAAGTAAGAGTTTTCTTTTCAGGAACTAGAAGTAGCACGATACTGTTTCTTAATCACTGGATACTGCACAATTATTGCACTGCACTTTCGCGAACTGAGGCGTACCGAGGATCCCGATTTTTGGATCCTATTTGAGCTGCCACCAGAATGTTAGGGCGAGCCTCTCGGATTGTGTTTTAAAAAAGGATTTTGGTTAAGCCCTAACAAACAATAGAAATAGAAAGAATTAGATTTGGTTGAAGAGACGACAATCACGATCAACGGGCTGGGAGAGACTGGCTCTTGGTCGGCGCGGAGCGCGTCGCGTGGGGAACACAATGCTATGTCAAGCGTTTTAGGATCAGGGCGTAAGCCCTTTCCTATACACGTGAAGGATGTAACAGCTCGGAGAAAACGGAGTCGGAGATCGGTATTTACCTCGCGCGTGTGTACCTACAGCATTCACGAAGTGAATGAGCGAAAGTGCCGCGCTCAAGGTCATCGTTCTTTATTCGCCGTACGACATGTACCTACCTGCTGGTACCTAATTATTACCTACCTATTCCTAATTTTGAAAATAAAGTAACTATTAAGACGGGTTATTATCATCCATAAGGTAACAAAAGTAGCTATCGTGCCTATGTCGAATCCGCCGAGTATTGTCGAGATGATGATGAATATTGATGACATTACCAAAATTAAATTATTACACAAATTATTTTACTATGGATTGACATTATTTTTATCAGGGAACTATTAAATTATGACACAATTATTTTACTAATGACATTATTTTTTATCATGGAGATAGGTATATTTGACATAATTTTGTATTGAATCGGATTATTATTGTATTGAATTGTATTTTTTTTCTGTTTAAATTGTATTTAATTGATAATTAATTTGCATGCTAATTTTAATAGTGAAACATGAGAACTAAATTAAATAACAACTTTTTATACCATGTTTCAAGTGAATAAATGATTATAATTATGATTATGGTTATTACGATTATGATTATAAGAAAAAGTCAACCCGTATCACAAGTAGCTCGAATGCTCTCGAGCATTCACCCGGCCGAACAGTGAAAGGTCTTGGGGTCGAGTCCCGTCGGGATTAGTTGTGAGACAGGTCAGGTGTGACGGGTCGAATTTATCTAATACTACATTTTCTATATTTTTCAATAATAAAAGTTGAACTGTGAATGCAAAAAAGTATAAACATATTATTCTTAATTTTTCTGCCGAAATTTGAGAGGTTTTATTCGTTGCGATTACGTGAATGTAGCTGTCACTCAACTTAATTTACTCAATAAATAATAGTACTAGGTATGCACATGATTACTGCATTTAATCATCATTACGCACTATTATAATAAAGTGGCATTGTTCGAAGCGAAACAATTTTCAACAAAAACCCGACCGCGTCTATCCTTCCCGCTGCGTCCCACAAACTCGCCCGCTTCCCCGCGAGTCCCCCGCCCGTCGCGCCGTTACGCTCCGCGTAAGTACATTGGTTGCACTACTGTAGGGAATATTTTAATACTATGACGACGGCGACGTGATGCACACCGTCTGAGTTAATTCTTTTTGAGTACATATCAAAATTACTATTTTTAATAAAAATAAAATAAAAATATTTTTAATGCAACCGAAAACCGCGTTATGTATGTATTGTATAAACAAGTTAATAACAAACACATTAATTAAACATAATTCCGGTATTAGGGTAGTGACTTCCTTCTTTCATTACAAATACTTACAGAAATAGATGGTTCATTGTAAAAAATAATAATATTAATAATAAACATCTTTATTTTCTTCACAAACAAAGGTATTAAAGTAAAGAAACTACAATAAAGCTAATTTTCTGATGACAAATATTTAGTTATGAGAAATTATTTATGTTTTAATTTTGTAATTAAACCGGAACAAAAATTTTGTTAACCCTGAAAAAATAACGTTTTTTGCTCGTAACTCTACATAACGCGGTATTCTGTTGCAAAAACAACAGGTACGGTAGTTATGGACAACAAAGTTCGACATTTTATTGTAAGTATAAATATTATCAGAAAACACCGTTACACTTAAAAAAAGTCGGAAATTAATAAAACATATATTATTGTCTATACAGTTTGCTTTAGGAAGCCCAAAATTTGTGAAGAGAGGTTAAATAAAGAAGCTACATAATAAACCTCTAACCAAAACTAAATCAATAAGAATCATAATAGGAGCTAAATATTTTCTTTAAATTCCTGTTTTAAAATAGGTAGGTTTTGGTTTTTTTTCTCGTCAACTATGAGCCGTTGTAATTTTTCAGTATTTTTCCTATGTCGGGTCGTTTCAGGTCATCGGGTGTTTTTTGGAAAACTGTAAATTGAATCCACTGTTTTTTGTGACTGCCGATTTGACAGTTCTTGGTTGATTTGGGGTGGTGGTGAATTGTCAAACCCCACTTGATATGACAATTCACCGTGAATAGATTCACACTGGGGGACCGTTTCCAAATAGTTAAAATTACAAGAAATTTGCTGAAAAGCACATTTAGCAAGCGCATAATTTCACAAAATGACCCTGTCAACGGGCTGCCGCTTTCGTGTAATTTGACGATATAAGATAAATTTCTTTGTGGTAGACCTACCACAAAAAAAAGATAAAAAGTACTTATGTCACTATAAAGAATGATATTTCAATAATCGATAATAAAGATATTGTTGAACTTCTTAGCCAACCAAAAAAAGAAGGAAACTGCTACATTTTTTCTACTGACATAAGATATTGTGGAGTATATGAGAGTAAAAACCAAATTTACTCTGAGGGTCGAGCGGTTGGAGTCCTGCCACAACGTGAATTTCAACTCATTTGTGGTGAGGGTGCCGACTGAACATCTGTCGACCTTCATGAAAGAGGACTTTTGGCCGAGGGGTGTCATGTTCCGCCGGTTTCGTGGGCGGCTACCTGACACTGCTTTGCGCAACACGCCGCCTACAATACGTGTTAACAAATAGTCTATTATTAAGTTTTATATAAATTATGTATGTTAGTTTGTAAGGTATTTATTATATGGGCCTTAAATTGTAAAAAAATTTTGATGCCTGAAATAAATGATTTTATTTATTATTTATTATTATTATCCTGCCTCCAGCCAGATATATATTTTTTCTCGTTGGTAGACTCAGCATCAAGTGAAATTACCTCCTACTTTAATCAAACGCTATTTTGTCTCCAGTTTTTAGCACTCGATGTAGCTTATAATCATTAAGTTTAGATTATTAAAATACAGTTACTAAAAAAATGCATTTTGATTACTATGATAGGAACCTACTAACAAAATTTTAAACTTTGCGTTACCCGATTCTTGCTTTCTTTGGAATTATGTCATCCTTAGTATTGATAATTTCATGACAAACTGATTTCTTGACGATTTCATGACTGAACACTTTTTTGAGAAATACTCAGGTACCTACCAATGTTAAATCGCATTTCTGCAATCAGTAACCATTAAGCAGTTGGTAGCCACCATTCGACGCGTTATTGCCAACATACAGTCTGATGTACACACGGCGGCACATCAGGCTATACATGTTGACCATGAGACCGCCTTTATGCCCTACATAATAAAAGCTGTTATCGCAGTTCAACTGTTTAACCTAATGTGCTGTCTACTGAGTCTACTGACTGCTGAGTGTACTACGCAAAGCGTGTAAAAATGGGACCTCCAGATGATGCCATGTACGCGCCAGCCGCGGCGGCCACATGCCGGAAGTTATTTTCAAACATAGATATCAAACATTATCTTTGGAATAAAGCCTATTTCATGGATATTAAAAACGATTTTCTGTGTTTAAATTTCAATTTAAAGTTCTTCACCTCCAAAAAAAACACCCGATATAATAGCTTAATCTATAGTAATTCAGGATAATAAGTTTTTAGTAAAAATTTCATTTTTATGACAAGCTTTAGTATTGTATTGTCATCTGAACCAAAACTGTACTTTAAAACACTGTGCTTTAATAGACTGTTTTGTCTTGAAAGACAATGTGTCTATGAGACTTTTTGTTTCAAGTGTGCGCACCTTCATAGGTTTTGTAAGGCGATAGTCTGTCTTAAGACTGTCTTGACTATGGTGTGCGCTCGTTCTAAGTCTGTTCGTCCTCTGCGCTAAAGTCGGAAACACACTTCTGTGGTGTGGCGCGACGCCAGAATGTCTGTTTCATACACTTACAGCCGGTTGCACCAAAATATTCATTTTACGAATTCGTAAAAAGTAACTGAATTTTGCTGTCAAAACTGTCAAATCCCATAAATTTTTAAACCATAAACCCTGTAAAAGTAAATGTAAAAAAAACTTGGTGCAACCGGTGGTTAGTATGGATGGACACGACACGACAGAGACAGAGAGAGTCGCGCCACACTGCGTAAGTGTGTTTCTAACCATACTAAATGTATGAAACCGATACGCGTCGCACCGCGCGTCAACACACTGCGCTAGACAAGTGTGTTTCTAGCTTAATTCTAATGAAATTGGTAAACTAAGCATGAGTCAAGCGAGAGCTAGTCAAATCATCTATATGTATTATAAGTGTTGTTGTTTTGTGTTTTTTTATTATTATCAACAATCTATTGCTAAAGTAACTCATATCTCCAAAATAAGGGGTTAAAAGAGATCAGGTTTTTCCAATTTTCTATTTATATTTTAATAACTGGTAGGAAAAATCCTAACTAATATTTTACAGTATTATGTCTGCTGAACATTTACTTAAGTATACAATTTACTATTTTTGTTAATTTAAATGCAATAATAATAAAAACATAAAATAATATATACAATTGAAAAATTTAAAATGAAGTATTTAGAAAAAATCGACCCGTCTCACAACCAGCTCCGATGGGTCTCGAACCCACGACCTTTCACTGTACGGGCGAATTCTTCATTTTCAATTTTTCAATAATAAAAATTGCATTGTGAATACAAAACAATAAACAAATTATGATTTAACAAAAATGTATTCCTCAATAAATGACAACTTTATATTTCTTACAGTTTCAAGGTACAGGGTGCCTACCATCAACTTTAAGACAGCGATTCAAAAATAGCGCGATGCAGAATAGGTTCCTAAAATGAATTGCTTTCTTTCGTACTCTGACCTTCTAAAAAAAGGATCGCAAATGAATTGCTAAATGTGTATGACCGAACGATTTGTGTCCTTATATCTTCTACCCGTCTCTTTCACTCGATTCTGTCATGCCCGGAGAGTGAAAGGGACGGGTATAACCTGCAGGTGTCATGTTAGATTGGCCGAGTTATAAGTCAAATAAGAGTTGATGACAGCTCAGCGGCTGTGAAATGTCATTGAATGATCACTGAATCGCTGTCATTGATATTAAGCTGTCGTGGTACGAATAAGCGAAGCAGATCAGTTTAGGTCCTAAACAAAACCGCAATAAGAGTTGATCGGAATTGGGTATTTGACAGATTTTTTTTTATTGACTTAAAATGTTAATCGAATTATTTAAGTCAATAAAAAAACACAACATAGGCATTTATTTTCAAATATCTTGTATATTTTTAGCGATATAGATCATCAAACTTTCCAATTAGACAAGGAGAGCGCTATAGAAATGTGACGTCACGTTTCTATAGCGCCATACTCTCGCCCAAGAAACTTGTATGTTGTCGCCATACAAAATTTCGTATTGAATTTCTTTTTTCACATTTGCTATTCAATAATGTTATATTTCTGAATTTCTTAATTAAATATCTACATTTCAACAACAGTCAAATACCCAATTAGCACTTCAAAGTATTCATTTCGATCGTTTACCCATGGAGGGGGCGAATGAAAAGGTTAATAATTTTGTTCACACGATATAAATCAAAATTCAGATGCATTATGTCACGACAAAAAAGGCTGACCTATTTATTTTCATAAAAAGAAATTGAATAATTCTATCTAATATAAAGATTAACGACGTCAAAAACTTGCAATCTCTTAGATTTGTACCGATTTTTGTGAAATGGCTTTTATCTAGTAAATTGACGGCCGATTTGGCGCAGGGGTAGGCTACCCACCTTCTGCGCCAGCGGTCTCGGGTTCGATTTCCGAACAAGACAAATATTTGTGTGCATGAACATGTCTATTTGTCTTGGTCTGGGTGTTTACTATGTAGGGCAGGCGTACCGGTTTTGGCCACTTTAAGGATTTTTTCACTTTCAAACGCTTAGTGCTTAATGATCTTAAGTCTTTAAGAAAAAAATTATATCTAGAATTATAGAGAATTTATCGACCTTTAAGGGTACAATTTACGAAGTAAAAAAAATCAATAGTTTTTTTTATATAACACAAAATCTGCAGGGAGGGCCAAATGTACCGGTTTTGGCCATTTTGCATTGGTTTTGGCCACATCGTTTGCATTGGTTTTGGCCACTTTCATAAAATTACTATATTTAGAAGTTGAGTTTATGCTTAATTGATGTCTTATTATAGTTCTGGACTAAAACACTACATGAAATAGTTTTTCAATCCCAGCTAGCTCCTTACTACAATTTTATAAGTATACCTTTATCACTTGATTAGAAGAAAATTAGCGGATTTAGGCTAGTGTTGTAGGCAATAGCGTCAATTCGCTAATTTAGGTATTTGGGGCAATAAAACAAAAGTGCCTCTTACCTTTGACATCAGAAACACGTCGATGTCATGTTTGGATGAGATAAGTGTCACTTAACTTTAAGGGACACTTGAATTTGATGTTGTCTGCTACCTCTAAAATCAGTCAATGTCACGTTCAGTGAGGGGCACTTATCCATGACGGCGTCTTCTACCTTTTTTGACATCAGCAACACGTCAACGTCACGTTTAGTTAAGATAAGAGTTATCTTTCTTTAAAGGACACTTAACTTTAAGAAGCACTTAACCACTATGGTGGTTTGTATCGCTGTTGTTAATATGAGTGTCACTTAACTTTATGGGACACTTAACTACTATGGTAGTTTCCATCTTTGACATCAAAACACGCCGATTTCACGTTAATATGAGTGTCACTTAACTTTAAGGGGCACTTAATTTTAAGGGGCATTTAACTACTATGGTGGTTTCCATCTTTGAAATCAAAACACGCCGATTTCACGTTCAGTTGAGTGTTACTTAATTTTAAGGGATATCCAGCCTTAATTGGCACTCGACCACGAGTAAAAATTTCAACTGTCGTCTGTATAGCTGTCACGGTTCATGAAATACAGCCTGGTGACAGACAGACAGACAGACGGACAGCGAAGTTTTAGTAATTGGGTCCCGTTGTTACCCTTTGGGTACGGAACCCTAAAAAGAAACGGAGTGAGGAAACCTAGCAGAGAAGCGGAGAGAGAGAGCCAAGCGGGGCAAGCATCCTGACTCCACTTATCCACTCGACACGCTCGCTCCACTTCCTCTACCGTGTCACTATAAAGCACGGAGATTTATATCACTTTTTAAGTGAAAAGTGGCCCTAACAAATACTAATGATTCCGAAGCAGAAACAGTGTGCGACTCCGCTCTGCATTGCTGACCCACTCCGCTCCACTACCGCGACAGCGGACAACCTAAACATTATTAATTTAAAAGTTTAGTGAGTTGAGTCTTTTATAATAAATGAGCTTGAAAAGTTGGATACTTCCTACTAATGCCAAAGTGGCCAAAGGTGGCACAATGCTAAAATTTCCAGCCCCACTTTTGGCCACTTATTGTTTTCCAACTTTTTGTGAGAACAGTGAGAAAACAACACTTAATCCATTTAGAAGAAACATATTCTAATGTGATGTAAAATATTAAATAACCATAAAATAATTTTATTGTAGAAAAAAAATGATTTTTCAAAACCTTTACTCTTAACATTTTGCTTAAGAATTTTACAAAATGTTAACTTTGAAACATAACATGGTGTTTATTTCTAAAATATCGTACCACGTAAAAAAAGCTAAGTGCTGTAATTATTAACTAAAAGTCCAATCTTTTATTCGCCATTAATAAATATAAGCAATAGTTTTTTAATTCCTATATAAATAACTTTAAAGTGAAAAGTGACCAAAACCGGTACAGTGGCCAATACCGGTACGCCTGCCCTATATTAAGTATGTATTTACAAACAAAAAGTATTTAAGTATATATTTATCCGTTATCAAGTTTTCCATGATACAGTTTCTTAATGAAGTTAAAATGGGCTTAGATAATTGGTGTGAATGTAAGAAGTTATTTATTTGTTTATTTAAATATTTAGCTGACTGTAACTCTTAAAGACGTGATTAAAATATGTAAAACTTCTCATTCACACAGGAATGCCTGAATGTCTGTCACGTACAAGTAATAATTGTTTTCAATGTTACGTGCATAGTTCAAAATATTTTCTTATCGCATTGAACGTGATTAAAGTGTCTAGAAATTTAGTCTAGAAGTAGTTTCCTACTTCGAAGGCAGCAATGGATGTTATTGAAACAAAATACTTTTACAAACGCGTTTTACACCAATCCATCATCATTTATTGCTTTTCTTTCACTTAATCCTTGTAATATAAAGAAAAATAAAAAATGTAATTAAAATTGTAAATTGTTTTTGTGTAATAAAGTTTTTAATAATAATAAAAATAAGTTGCATTAGTAAATGTTGGTTTTTTTCTAACTTTAGCCGGTTCCCATTCCTGGGCGAATCAAGCTAATTAAATGAAAAAAAATATTAAAAAAATGTTTCGTGTTATTTAAAATTTTTACTTGTTTGCATTCACAATGCAATTTTTTATTATTGAAAAATTGAAAATGAATGTTTTTTTTCTTAATACTTACTTACTATTTAGAAAAAAATCTGGTAGAAAAGATCAACCCGTCTCACAACTAGCTCCGATGCATGGCTCCGATGGTTGTGAGACGGGTCGGTTTTTTTCTAAATAAGTACTTCTTTTTCAATTTATCAATAATAAAAATTGCATCGTGAATGCAAAAAAGTAAAAATTTAAATAACTAAAGGTTCGTGTTGGAATGAGCCAGTGAATTTTAAGTGGCGAAGGTATCCTTATGAAATAGCTCCCCTCGACGGTAAAAATATCGTTTCCAAAAATAAACATCCATATATTCTTGAGTCAATAAGTAAATTTCGATATACTTGTCAACGGACCATGAAAAAGGTCCAATAACTTAATTAAATAACATTTCTTTTTTAAATAAACATGGATAATTTGGTTCCGTTTTGCCAAAGAAAGTTATAAATACAAGAATTTTCCTATTTTTATTAAACGTACATCGCTAACGACTTTGGCAGTGTAAACATTTTCCCGATCCTTTTTAACCGACTTCAAAAAAGGAGGAGGTTATCATTTCGACTGTATTTTTTTTTATTTTTTTTTTATTTATGTTACCTCAGAACTTTTTAGTTAATGAACCGATTTGGACGATTATTTTTTATTTGCAAGGTGACGCTTCTCGTGTGGTCCCATTCAAATTTCATCAAGAACTGACGAGAAGTTCTGGAGTTATCCTGAATAATGCGTATTTAGACTTTAGTTTGGTTATTTAGACGACTTCTTATTTTCATCAAAGTGGGGATCATTTAAAAAAAATTTTTTCGAAAGTTTATACTTCTGACGTGATCTTATTTTCACCAAGTCAGGATCAGGAGATGAAATCCCAGGAAAATTGAGAGAAATTCTCTAATATAGGCAAGCCTTATGCGTTCCATTTATTTTTGAAGTCAGTCAAGTATTTGCATCTGGTAGTCATCACCTCATAGTAATGAGCTGGTGATGGAAGCTACAACTCCATAACGGTTAGGAGCTGGAGAATAATTCCTTGAGTATTAATCGTATACGTATGGATTAATAGTTATATTCTTTCAGGTTATTAGGGTGAGCTGATGATGAGAGGTGAAACTCCTCAACAGTAAGGAGTTATTATGATGTTTTGTAAATACCATATGGATGAATGGACCTTCAGTTGTATTCCTTCAAGTTATCTAAGAAGCTAAAGATGGAAAGCTCAACTCCGTAACGGTTACGATATTTACAACAATTTATCAATTTTATCATAATCACTATGTAGGTAGTTTCGCTACGATTATTTACACTAAAAATCGAATGAATAAAAGGTTTAAAAAAAATGTAACCGCCTTCAAAAGGAATCTTCAAACAAAATTAACAAACACTAAAAAACGAAAAAAATAATTAGAATTTTTAATTAAAAGGATGAAAATGTGTGACTTTTTCTAACCTATCTTGGTACTTATTGAACTGTTTGAAGTCGGTGCCAAGCCAAAAAGAATAAGAACGAATTATACTTAATATATGAGTGAAATAATAAACATTAAAAAAAACCCGGTCCCAAGCGTGAGGTGTATTTACCTCAAATACCTATTAGACTTGGCACCGACTTCAAACAGTTCAATAAGTACCAAGATAAGTTAGAAAAGTCACACATTTTCATCCTTTTAATTAAAAATTCTAATTATTTTTATCGTTTTTTAGTGTTTGTTAATTTTGTTTGAAGATTCCTTTTGAAGGCGGTTACATTTTTTTTAAACGTTTTTAAAATGTGAAAGTGACCCTTTTAAAATTATTTCGACTCCAAAAAATTCGACGCTTCCCGTAACGACTCCGTAGCTCAGTGGTTAGAGCAGTCGCCCGGATAGCGAAAGGTCGTGGGTTCGTGTCTCATCGGAGCTGGTTGTGAGACGGGTCGAGTTTTTCTAAATACTTAATTTTCTATTTATTAATACCTAATGAAAATTGCACTGTGAATGCAAAAAAACTTTATTTTTATTATTTAATTTTTACGACTTACGACTAAATTTTTAGGAAAGTTGTTTAGGTATTTTATTCCGTCCGTGTGGAAAATTTTCTTAACTCTCATACAAGCAAAAAAAGAAAGTAGCTATATTTTATGCCACATTACTTCTTCATAAAAAAATATTTTTTTTGAAACCAAAACTCAACACAATACGGCTGGCAACTTCAGAAATGTTTGCATTCAAAGGTTATATTTTATCCGATCCTTCCATCATTTTCCATTTATCCTCTAGTTGTAATCTGGATATCTGTTTCATAGCTGTGGCGGTAATGGGGCAGGAAATGGACTATTTTCCTCAGTGGCGGTATCCGCCAGACGGTAAACATTAGACAGAGGCCATTGTGCTATATTGGCTGTCACCAACAAGTATAAAAGTAAGTAGTTTCCAAACTGAGTGTGTCATAAGATTTTCGATTTACGAGACTTCTTATACTACGAGACGACGAACCAAAAATGTAACATTGTATATTTTGTTCCAAATAAATTTATTTATTATACTTCTTAAGGCGCTACCTACTCGGAAAAAGTATGGACTTTTTGATATAAAACAATATGACGGTTAGAGTTCTTACAAATCTGGTAATAAGATATGTATTTCTTTATACCTTTATCTAGAATCGTATAGTTTCAAAAACACGATTTTATGATTTTGGCTCGACACTTTTTATTTTCGAAAAGAAAATTTTATTTTATACTATTGGAAATTGGTTTAATTAGTGGACTCCAATAATATGTAGGATCGTGTAGAAGCATTTTAAAAAAAACGCTTCTTATAGTTATATACGACGTGATTTTGTATTTTTTTTGCCCAATCAGCAAAATCGGTCTCGCTCCCGCGCGCGTCGTTTTCTCATTGCTATCTCGCTTCAGCAATTTTTTTCCGAGTATCGCCTTAAGAGCCACGCTCTTGCGTGTAAAGCTTCCTCCATTTGTTTCTGTCCAAAACCAGTAAGACACGACGTTTACCTTCTCTTTGATCTGTTCCATGTAGGCTCTTCTTGGTCTTCCTCTTCCTCTCTTTCCCTCTATTTTTCCTTCTATAATATTTGTAATAAAGGACGATGGGACAAAACGTCCCCCAAAACCAACAGATTTGAAATGTATCTCAGGTGAAAGATTATATAGTGACAACTTTTTAATATGGCGACATCCCTCAAATGTGTGGGAAGTCTGGGAAATATTATTTTAATATTGTTATTTACTACAAAAGTAACACCAACGTTACTAAAATAAACTTTGATTTTTACCGTTTCTAAGCGACTTCAAACAAAAAGAAGCTTCTCAGTTTGATCTGTATGTATGTAATAGGTCTTTACATATGAAATTGCCGTTTTTTTCTTTTGTACATATAACTTAACAACTTTTATAATATTAGAAATATATAATTTCTTTAATATTGCGTTACATTAAGACCGTATCGAGCAACTTTTGATAATTTAACAACCACGATATTTGATTATTTACATAGAAAAAACTTATTCCGAAAATTACGACTATTTTTGTTTCCAGATTTTCGTACTTTATTAGTTGTAACTTAGTGAAAAAAAATTTTTTTTCTCTTAACGAATGTGTCATTTAGTAGTTAAAATGTCCATAAATACTCGTGTAAAATTTTGTAAATTTACATAATATTAGTCGTTAAATAATAACAAAAACGTTAGTATGGAAAAAAAATAATTACAGAAATCTCCATACAAAACGGCAATTTCATAGGTAAAGACCTATTATATAATGTATGTACGTATGTATGTTTGTCCGCGATTATCTTGCGTTTGGCTGTATCGATTTTGATGCAGTTTTCAGGAAAGTATGTTGTTACATTTAGGAGAAGGTTTTGGTATTTTCGCCGACTTCAAAAAAGGAGGTTCTCGGTTTGAGTAAATCCCATGGATTTTGACATTGAATATGGCTATTAATCTCTTTATAGATGCGTATGATATTGTTGACACACATACAAGGTATGTTGGAGGGGGGGACAGGTCCCATACAAATTTGCCCATCATCCTTTGTCATGTCTCTTATAAAGTGGCCGATCATTCTACCTCTTCTGTTTTCTATGATTTTTAGTATCTGACTTTTTCATTTACCATTTTCAATAGTTTTTCATTTGTAACCATCTCAGTCCAGCTTACAATACGAGACTTGTAGTTTTAAATAGGATACGTGTGATTAGAGGAGCACGTGGCGCAGTGGTTAGCGCGATCGGCCTGCGATCGTTGAGGCTAAGCATCTTTCGCAATGGTCGGTCACGGGATGAGTGCCCAAAAACTTTTCACTCCTCCGTGCAGTCAATAGGTACCCACCAATCTGCACTGGGCCAGAGAGGTGGGTCATGGCTCATTCTCCTAATCATCCATCCACAAGGAAGGCTTAGTGCCAGTAGTCGGGACGTTAAATGGCTGATAATGATGTTTGAATGGTGTGTTGTAAACGTACAAAAAATATTAATGAAACATTAAATTTTATTATTTAGTTTACGTCATTACATTACATTACTACCTACTTCTTTTTTGATTTGAATTACCAAAAAACATTTTGAAATAACAAATACAAATAAGTATCATTTGTTTTTATATAAGTAATTATTTTATTATAAAGAAAAAAAATCTTCGGATGTACACGTCTTAGGGCGATGATTCCCGTCCGAAATAGGTACGCTAACGCTTACTCGGCCGCGCGCGAAACACTTCACGCGGACGCAGCGGCAGCCAGCAGTGAACTGTGAACTCGCGAGCGCCCCGCGAATCGAAAATCAATTAAAAATTAAATATTAAAAAAAAATAATGACGGCCGAAATCCCTCGGCTAATCAAATACAATTATTTTCGTATATTTTTCATTAACTAAAACCAAGTATACTGCAAGTAATACGATATTTGGACTACGATTAGACGGATGTTAGGGATTTTATTTAACACAGTAAAATATCACCAATCGAAGAAAAAAAACGGCCGGAAGCACTAGATAAATAACTGTAAAATAACATATATTTTTTCCAAGTTTTAAGTACTTACTTGTGATTTGCGAGTACTTAATCCATAATTTAAAATACCCTATTTTGGGGAATCGCAGCCTTAATGTTGTCGTTCAGGCGAACCTATCAATGTATATGAGCTTATGTTATCAATTGAAATTAAGCCCGTGATTTTTGATTAAGTATGTTAATTTCACACAGAAAGCAATATGACTATTATAACAAAAAGCTGCAAAATCCAAAACTTTCCTGTGTCGCTATAGGTATAGTTTGTTTATTTTACAGGTAAAAAGGTATAAATTAATATGTCATGCTATTGTATTGTCACGATGCAAGAGCTGATTCACGCACGTCACCACAATAATCTGCAAGCTGAAGAAAAATGAGCTAATTTGATGATTGGAGAGAACTCTAGAAGCCTGCCTCCGAAGGTCGTGTGACGTTGGGCCAAAGAGTAACCATGTTTTGATTCCTACTGCAGATAGGCAAGGCAGGCAGACACGCAGTTAAGGCGCTACTCGGAAAAAGTATGGACTTTTTGATTTAAAACTATAGGACGGTTACAGTTGTTACAAATCTGGTATTGAGATATATATTTCTTCATACCTTTATCTAGAATCGTATAGTTTCAAAAAGACGATTTTATGATTTTGCCTCGATACTTTTTCTTTTCGAAAAGACCTCTAAAAATACGAAAATTCAAGATTATTCGTAAATGGGGTTACTTACACTATTGGAAATTGGTTTAAGGCGCTACTCGGAAAAATATGGACATTTTGATTTAAAACTATAGGACGGTTACAGTTGTTAAAAATCTGGTAATAAGATATATATTTCTTCATACCTTTATCTAGAATCGTATAGTTTCAAAAACACGATTTTATGATTTTGCCTCGACACTTTTTATTTTCGAAAAGATCTCTAAAAAATACGAAAAGTGAAGATTATTCTTAAATGGGGTTACTTACACTATTGGAAATTGGTTTAATTAGTGGACACCAATAATATTGAGGATCGTATAGAAGCATTTTCTTTAAATCGCTGTAGTTTTTAATACGAAGTGATTTTGTGTTTTTTTTGCGTAATCTTCAAAATCGGTCTCGCTCCCGCGCGCGTCGTTTTCTCATTGCTATCTCGCTTCAGCACACTTTTTCCGAGTATCGCCTTAATTAGTGGACACCAATAATATTTAGGATCGTATAGAAGCATTTTTTAAAAATCGCTGTAGTTTTTTAATACGGAGTGATTTATTGTTTTTTTAGCCAAATCTGCAAAATCGGTCTCGCTCCTCGCCTTAAGGCGATACTTGGAAAAATTATGCTAAAGCGAGATAGCAATGAGAAAACGACGCGTGCGGGAGCGAGACCGATTTTGCCGATTACGCAAAAAAAACACAAAATCACTTCGTATTGAAAAACTATAGCGATTTGAAAAAAATGCTTCTATACGATCTTAAATATTATTGGTATCCACTAATTAAACCAATTTTCAATAGTATATGTAACCCCGTTTAAGAATAATCTTGATATTTCGTATTTTTTAGAGGTATTTTCGAAAAGAAAAAGTGTCAAGCCAAAATCATAAAATCGTGTTTTTGAAACTATACGATTCTAGATAAAGGTATGAAGAAATATATATCTTATTACCAGGTTTATAACAACTCTAACCGTCCTATAGTTTTATATCAAAGAGTCCATACTTTTTCCGAGTAGCGCCTTAATTCATCAAAGTACGAAAAATTTGAAATTAGCGAACTAGTTCGCCTGATTAGGACTAATATTCTGCCGTCCTTACGATAAGTGCAATAACTCGGTTTTTGGGCTAACTGACTTAAGTACATAATATGTACTTACTATAGAGATGGGCGGTGGGAAAAACCCAACAGGAAAAAAAACCCTGTTTTTCATTTATCGTAAGTTATTGCACATAACGTAGGTAAGGACGGCAGTATTGTTAATCCCATATTTCACACCTCTCAAGATATATCTGCAATTTATTTAAAATATATAAAGTTATAACTGGTAATCTATCTTGTAAACTGGTAACTGACAAGGTGGATAAAGTTAAGCATATAGCACAAAGAATGTTAGACGTTATTATTCAAAATAAACAACTTTTTAAGTGAAAAATGGTGTAAGACGTAAGTGTTCAAACAAAGTTTTCAGCCGTCCTCTTTACATAAATACTTTCTATTGCCAGCCATGTAAGTGAGAGACTGTTATTTTATGTGTACTAGAAATATTATATCAGGGAGTATCAAGTACTTCACATGAGTATGTGAATAAATATTAAATGAATTGACAATGATAATATAGTTTCCTCTGAGAGGACGAGATGTAACGATCTCAACCCACGCGTAGCGCATCTGCGCAGTTAATCTAGAGCGCAATTGCGATGAGCGAAGCGCACACGCACCGCGCCGCCCCTCCTCGTGTATATAGCCTTCAGCGTCTGCGCCGGCCTCAGTTCATATAACCGCACCGTACAGTGCACACGTCCGTCCAAACAAAATGTTCACACCGCGAGTTGTTTTTATCGCCGCTGTTTTGACAGCGGTCGCCGCGCTACCGGCAACAGACAACCCGGCAGTCCCCCGGCCAGTCACAACAATCACAGAAGCCGACATCGAAGATGCACCATGGTTCAGTTTTCCACTGTTTGGAAACCTGTTCGCTCCACTATGGAGATTATTCCCGAGCTTCGCCGACATCGGCCCAAGGATAATCGCTGACGACAAAAAGTTCCAAGTAATCGTTAACGTGAAGGACTACAAGAGAGACGACTTGAAAGTCAAGGTAAAGGGAGACTTTATATTCGTGCAGGGGTCGCACGAGGCGAAACAGGACGACCGTGACATTTTCGCGAGCCAGTTCTTCCACACATACACGTTGCCGGTGAACTCCAGCGCGGCCGCCGTGACCGCTGAGCTGTCTAGCGACGGTTTCCTCATCGTCAGTGCGCCCATTGACGGTCCAGTTGAAAACAACAACGAATCTGACAGGGAAGTCCCGATCAAAGAAACCGGAGCTCCTTACCAGAAGAAAGAGCCCACCACGACCGCAGTATCTGAGACGGAAGACGACAAAAAGGAACAGACAACCACCACACCCGAACGCGAGGAAGTAACAGAAAAGGACAACGTCATACCCCACGGAACCGAAAACGACATCCCCCTGTAAAGTGATATTTTAGTTTTAAGTATTTAATTATAAATCAGTATTGTAATAAATATTTTTCTATTTAAAGTCAGTGTTTCGTTTCATGTTCGCATTATGGTCGGTTTTACGCCGGGTGCGTATGAATGCTTAAGTGCTCCAGACGTGGATCGGGGAACAATGCAGGTCGCTCTTTGTTGGAACTATAGGAGTTTATGCTTCATAAAAACTTTAAAAAGGAAACAGTATCGTGCATTCAATGTTTCATACTCGCGTATGTAATTGCATACCTCTCGAAGTTTCGAAATCGGAGGGAAACGCAGTACATAGGTTGTTACAGTACTAATTTATTATAGTTACGAAAGAGATTTTTAATTAAAAAATGTTTTGATTTCGAAATATCGTATGTATTTTTGATGCAAATCATAAAGTATAGTAATAACATGATTTGTTTACTTTATTCGACTATAGTACATAGCCAACTAATATGTTAAAGTGTGTTTGTTTGTCTGTTTTTATGTCAAAACGGAGCAACAGATCGACGTGATTTTTGGTATGGGAATAGCTTGGGAAAAAACATCACATCCCGCGGGATAACGTCGTGTAGTCCACGCGGGTGAAACCGCGGACAGAAGGCTAGTTATTAAATTATAGCGATTCAAAATGTATTGTAGTAACTGAAATCATGAAAACAAAATGTAGTAAAAAATTCATTCCTATGAATTTGCTATTATGAACTCTACCACTTAACCCTTTTTAAGGTAGTGGCAAAATAGATGCCACCAATATAAACACTTTCTTTTTTCTCATCTTTTTCGTACACGGTACATTTTGATCCCCATCTTAATAAAATTATTAATATTTTTTACGTTTTGAAAAAAAAAAACAACATTAATAAAAAATCTACAAAGAAACTAAAATTTTATTATCGTAACATCTCTAACTTCCTCTGCCTTATAAAGGGTTAAAAGTGGTAACTTTAATTCGCCACTGATTTAGATTTATTTGTTAAAAGGCTTTAACGTTTACGGTTTTTTACTAGTCATGAAAATAAATCTAACTATTGGTGGTTTTTATAAAAGAAAATTTTGCTAATGATTGAAATCGAATGATTGATGAATGAATATGTAAACAGCCACTGATTTAATAAAAACACCAACCAAATTACAATTATATTAAGATTCGGATTTGAACGCAGTCAAGCGAGGAAAGAAAATTTGTCACGCGTAATTAAATAATGTAGGTACAGTTCTGTTAGTAAATTACTTAACTTAAAAACGTAAATGGCACAGAACAAAACAAAATTCAATTTAAACTAAGCAAACTAAAAAAAAAACAGGAACAGGAATTTTTCTTTTTTACTTCCTCTGCTTTAAGCAACTATAATAAATCTTCCATAGACTACATTAATGACACTGGCATGTTTCTAATTCAAAAGGACAATGGAATGACGTAAACTTAACTATGGAAAACTATCGTAGTTAAAGCAAGCGCTTGTCAAGTGTGCCTCCAATTGATATTCTAAACAAGTGACTGTTGTGATTATAGTCGCGTCAAATTACGGCGAATCTAATTCGGTTAACGACGTTAGATCGAACGGTGGGAGAATTTCAGCGCAGTGTTGTACTAGATAACGAACTTAAGGGTTAGAGCCAGTGGTTCTCAAATTTTGGTTTTATCTAGTCTTCCTGTCCTTTTCTGGAATGACTCTATATTGAAAGAGCTAAAAATAAAGGAGCGATTATTGGCTACCGTCTTTCGTAGATCTCTATAGTTTTCGCCAAAATATCGCGAGAAAACCATGCAGTTCTAGAAAGTAAGACAGGAGCAGACCCCGTGGCCTCGTTGGTCCGACCTAGCTACCAACTCGCTGGAAATATGCTGTACACAAGGCACTAGGACATCTAGAAGTCCGCCAAGCCTGGCGATCAGGGACCCGAAACGTAACCAAGTTTCAGGGGTCACGATCTTCATCATTAAGGGGCCTACTGCGGAGGAGGAAGAACAGTTTTTTTTTGAAGTGATTCATTGTTTATTTTTGACGTCTTCAGTGTAAATGTGCCTGTAAATTTTGTCTAGTAGTCTGGCAAGGTGAGATGATGAGAAAAAAAGGAAACCGTCAGCAGCGAAGGAAAATTTGACTATTTTCTTTCTTTTGTAAAAAAAAGAAATATATTATTATGTATCTTTCTTCCGAAAAAAACACAACACTTCCACCTTCACCGATTAGACTACTCTACACGTATTTCGATGCTGGTTTTCGTACAGTCTAACATCTCCTGAAGATGCCCCGGTTTGAGGCGAAACACGTGTAAAGTAGTCTAATCGGTGAAGGTGCAAGTGCTGTGTTTTTTTTTGCGGAAGAAAGCTACATATATTTCTTTTTTTACAATGGTTGTGGATATCCGCCAGGTGACACCTGATTCAATCAAATATATTCTTTCTTCCTTAATTTTATTTTTAAAGTCTTACTATGCGGCTTAAGAAAATCTCGTGCGCCAAACGTATCGAATGAGTTTTTTTTAATGTGTTTTGTGTCTTGTTTAAAACTAGTTACAACAGCCATACTTCTTTAATAGTAGCTACATTTAAAAATAAACCTATTAAACGTCATAGGATGTCAAAGGAGGATTTTAAACTATTACAGGAAACATTTATCGGACGTTCATTCATTCCTTCAATGAATGAATACAAAAACTAAGTGTTGTCCGGGGTCAAAGTAGCCTATTTTGAGAATCACTGGGTTAGAGCTTTGCCGAATCAAGGTTGAACGCGTAGTGAAATTGGAATCGCTTTTGTGGTTGAAGAGAATGATTATGTCAGAATAATTATAGTCGTTGACTGCGTGCTGTGTTTCGCGCAAGCTTATCTTTCTCCTTACGCGAGTGTCCATGGAACCGTAAAATTGTACAACTAATCAGATGGAAAGGCAAATGGAAAATTATTCTCTTGTTAATTGCTTCGATATTAATAGATTTTTGTTGTATTAAAGTTTGTGTGAGTATGATCGTTGTTTTGTCTGCGGAGAAACAAATGTTTTAATTGAATTTGCATGTGGTTGTGAAAACACGTGTTTTTTACATTTACTACTTTACTTTATCATAATAAAGTTCCTACTAAAATTTAAAAACTTATGTTTTGTGTCATCAAACATTTAGTATTTTCCCGACTTTTTGGGATTTTTGTGGTTTCTTACAGTTGTGGAGATTAAACTAAAGCTCGCTAAGGTTTATTCCGTAAAAAACCATGACCAGGCTTTAAATAAATTAAACACAAGGTATAACAAGTAATCATTAAAAGAATAAGCTTTTTCTGGAAATCGTAATTGTATCGTAAATCATTCATTTAAGTAAAACTATTTGACTTATCTACCGAACCATTCAGAACACATCAAATTCATCTTTCAATAAATATTACAACACAAAACTTAAGTAAACATAAATTATATCATCGACATTTAGCTGTGTCTCAATAACTATGCAATATGTGGCCACACGAGCGGAGCATGATTGCTAATAACAATTAAGTAACGTGACATTTGCAGCTGCATTTTTATTTATAAAAAAGTTCTAAAGCCAAACACACATCACAAACCTGATGTTTTAAGAAGTTGCTAAATCGAATGGCATTTATGTATAATATTGACATTAAAGCCTTGTTCAGACTAGTATTTTTGGCTTTTACGCGTTGCTTCCTTTTATCGCGTAAAACAGAAGGGTAAGTCGTGGGCCACACTGGAGCGGCGCGTCTTGCGTCCGCGTTGAGCGGGAAAAACAAATATATTGAGACGGACGGGAGGGGCCACACTGGCGCGTCCGGCGGTTGCCGCGACCTTGTACGTGTTAGCGCGTCCTGCGGATCCGCAGGTCGCCTCCGCGCCCCGCGGTCGCTTCAGTGTGGCCCACGACTAACCCATTGCCCTAGGTGGACGGCGAACTTCTTAATGCGATGCGATGCAATGCGACGCGAGAATATCAGTTGAATTTATGCCCCTATAACCTCTTACATGTATTCTGTGACTTCTACTAACTATTGATTTGAGGAGTCTTGGCTGTTGGTCCCTTCTGCATTCAATAGATAGAACTAAAACTTATAATGTAGCCACACACATACACAATATCAATTTAAACGAAGAAATAGGTATAGTAAAATAATAAAAGAAACATTTAAAATAGTGTGCAGCAGGAATCGGGCCCAGGCTTTCAATTTGAAGTTTTTATTACCTACCAATCCGTGTATATATGGTCGTGGCCCATTTTCCTAATTTATTTATCCCTAAGGAAGGCCTCTGTGCCCCAGCAGTGGGACATGAAAATGGCTGATGATGATGATGAGCTGACCATTATTACTCGACCAGTGTGAACGCCGAACCAAATATCCTTGGCGAGGTCAACGCACAGGAGGCTTCGATGGTTAGGCCACGTCGTGCGAATGGAGGACGGTCGCGCAATCAAACGAGCATACCTAGGCCGGCCAGTAAGGCGCAGGCCAGTCAGTCGACCTAGGTACCCCTGGGCTGACGAAGTGGCCAAAGACCTACGGGAGCTGCTGCTGCCAGACTGGGAGGAGGTCGCGCTATGCAGGGAGCAGTGGCGCCTTTTGTTGTCGGAGGCCAAGACCCACTTTGGGGTCCTCGCGCCATTGGAGTGAGTGAGTGTGTGTGAACGAAGCTTAAGTTGTGTCTCAGCAACTTCACGAATGTATGGTCACTCGACTTTGGCGTGACGGCCAAGAACAATCGAGTTGACGGACGTCTTTCTACTTATCGCATTCTCGATGTTTCCTGGCGCAGAAATTATGGAATGTGTTGTATTACACTTTGTAGCTGGCACACTGGTTAACGCGTTTGGCCTTCGATTGGGGAGGTTGAGCAACTTGCTATGGCCCGTCATGGGATGGGTGACCAAGAAATACTGTATGGCTGCAGGGGGCTACCCAAAATTTGTAGTTTACGCTTTTACTTCGTCTTCTTCCATAGTCCCCCCTCTTCCCTCTCCCTACGCCGCCCTTGCTTATGTTGTTGATATGTTGTTGTTGTTGTTGAAATGGCGTTTGAGGCGGGTCGTTACGTTCCCTACAATATGGTTGAGCGAAGCGATGGCTGGTTCATGCATCATGCTCGTGAACGGGTGCTGCCAGTGGGAATGGGTCTGCTCTTATCTGCTTGCCTTAAAATGTGTTTTCAATTCAACTTCAACACGTTTTAAATATTTTATTCATTTTATTAAGAATTACATTTGAAACATGTATGGCGCAACTTGCAGTATATAGTAGAATTGTCTTTTGTTTTTAACTAATACTAGCCTTCCGCCATCGGCTTCGCCCGCGTGTACTACACGACGTTATCCCGCGGGAAGTTGATTTTTTCAGGAATAAAAAGTAGCCTATGTCCTTTCTCAGGCTCTAGACTATCTCTGTACCAAAATTCATTCAAATCGGTTCAGTAGTTTAGGTGTGATTGTGTAACACACAGACAGACAGAGACGCATTTATAATATAAGTAAGGATTAAAGCTTTAAGTAGAGTTCCTAAGTAATTGAAAATTGTTCACCGCTATAATCATTAGTTCGTCTATACTTAACTGTATTTATCATAACTCATTGTGTAATTGTGATGGAAACTGACCTTAGTCATACCATGTTAAGGTCATTTTTCAATTTGACGACTCTGTATGAAATAAAACAGGGAGAAAAAAACAACCCTTGGAGTTTCTTGCCGGTTCTTCTCCAAGGCCTCCCGCTGTAGGGTTTGCGAACCGATGGCGGAGCTTCTATGACGTTCACAAGTATTGTAAATAACAATCTAAATTGAATAAACAAATTTGAATCTTGAATCTTGAATCTTGATATGATATGCAGCCAGTTAAAGGGATGGTCGATAAATAATTTTTTATGTTTTTTTATAGTTCCTCACATACTTTAGGGTTATTTCGTGTTTATCTAAAAACGAAATCTCTCCCGTCGAAAAGTTTCTTTAGAAATTATCCAATCTATAAAAAAGTAGATTTATCATCTCTGCATCGTGACGAAGCAATATCCATGTGAAAACTTTTAGTGTTTTTTATATACTTATCTGGGTGCCTACCATCAACTTTATGACAGCGATTCAAAAATAGCGCGATTCAGAATAGGTTCCTAAAATGAATCGCTTTCTTTCGTACTCTGACCTTCTAAAAACTGGATCGCAAATGAATTGCTAAATGTTAATGACCGAACGATTTGTGTCCTTTTTCTTCTACCCGTCTCTTTCACTCGATTCTGTCATGCCCGGAGAGTGAGAGGGACGGGTATAACCTGCAGGTGACATGTTAAATCGACCGGGTTATAAGTCAAATAAGAGTTTCTGACAGCTTAGCGGCTGTGAAATGTCATTGAATAACCACTGAATCGCTGTCATTGATATTAAGCTGTCGTGGTACGAATAAGCGAAGCAGATCAGTTTAGGTTCCTAAACAAAACCGTAATAAGAGTTGATGGTAAGCACCCTGGTCACTAATATTATAAAGTTTGTAAAATTAAAATGCTAAACCCCATTCTATCCTATTTATCTCGGTCGCACGTTATCATTGATATTGAATGATATTTCATATTGCAAAATAAATAAAAGATATCGGCCAAACCCATTGGGAAATAGTCCTGAATACAGCTCTCAATTGAAGCACTATAATAAATAAAAGTATTGCGATTTTTGTTTAATGACCATACAAATAACGAGGTAAACAATCCGTAGTGGTTTTTATTTAATTAAGCATGTTTGAGTGAATGTGTCTCAGTGGCGGGAGCGGGGAAGCGTGACGCTATCACGGCACGGTCCGATAGTCAAAGCTGTGCAGTATGAGAACTATGAGTATACGCCGCGCCGACTTGAGCTGCGGCCCGATAAACGCGACCAAGCGTCTACTAAGCAGGCGTCTGTCGGACGCTGTTAGGTTATCTCGTACACCTAAGCAACCAACTCGACGAGCGTCGACCGTCTATAGTCGGAAGCACACTTATGTGGTGTCTGTTTCATGTCTGTTTCATTCAGTCACTTAGTATGGACACGACAGAGACAGAAAGAGTCGTGCCACACTGCACAAGTGTGTTTCTAACCATACTAAATGTATGAAACCGATACGCGTCGTACCGCGCGTGAACACACTGCGCTAGACAAGTGTGTGGACAAGTTCCGCGACAATATCACTTCAGCGACGCTGAGACCGTAGGCTTTGCAGCAACTTTGACCCATTTTGTTCCATGGAGATCGTAAAGGCGACTAACAAAACACAGATAATAGGAGACAGCGTTTTATGAAATCTAGGTGACTAGGACAGCGAACCCGATTGTGCTTTTTATGGTACAAAAGCCCATATCATTGGAGCCGATGCTTAGCTATTGTCGTCCCACGAATTATTTATTACCTAATTATTTTCACATCCTGAACAGTTCCAATCCAACCTACAATTTCATTACTTAGAACTTTACAGATAGTAAAGTACGCGTAGTTCAGAGTTTTTACAGAGTGAAACGAAACTCCGTTCCATTCAGGTTACAAATATTATTCTGTGATTCAGGTCCGCTCTTATTTCATTTTAAATTTGTATTACTTAGTGTAATTTTAAGCTTGATTAAGTATTTCCTTAATTTTTTGCATTCCCTTTTTCTAGAATACAAAATGAACACGAATAGTATACATTTTGGTTTTAGTACTTACATATAATAATTAGGTACTTACCTATTTCATAATAAATTTTCATACTGAATGTCTGTTGACTGCGCACTATGTGGCCGGCCGGCCCACATTGTGATGGCACAATCGCATCTAGATGCATTTCTGCATGAGATTTTTTGCAACTGGCGACTCGCGGAAATTGGATCTATGTGTGTGTGTTTGTTGACATGGTAACAGGCAGTCAGCTTCTTTGAAAGATGCTAATGAAATTGTTCTTTGAAATGGGTTTTATAATAGGAACTGGAGCAATTAATTGAGATAATTAATTTAACTTTAAATGCATTGCATTCCACCACGTGTCTGCCACCCGCCACTTCGTCCGTGTAGAATATATCCCACTGTGTGTCTTATTAATTTTCGACACTAGTAATAATTAATAACGCAATTTTGTTTTTTATTATTTTCTTTTTTGCATTCACAATGCAAACAATACTTTATTTCCTATATTTGTTTCATAATTCTATATTTTTCTGATATTACATTTTGAATAATAATATTTACAATAATTAATAGCGTGGGTACTTATCTAAGGTCAAATCTATTTCTTCACCAAATATACCTAATTTAAAAAAAATGGTTCCATGGCCTACGCATTAAAAAGTAACAGAAACCCATGTTACTTTTTATAAGTAAAGGTCCAGCATATCTAAAATAAACCACAAACATACCAAGCTGAGCATTTTTACTGTAAATATTACGAAAAGCGTAATAAAACCGAGAATCTAGGCGCACAGCAGGCTATCATCCTTACTTGGTCAACATCCCGCGGATGCGTACCAAGCGCTTTTCTCTTCCTTTGTGATGCGCACCGCCAAGGAATGGAATACCCTGCCTGCGTCTGTTTTCCCGAATGACTACAACCCTGTTATTTTTAAAGCTAGAGTGAATAGGCTGCTTCTGGGTAAGCTCGCCCCATCTTAGGCTTCTTCTCAACCCTAAGGTTCAGTATGAAGCCAAGAGCAAGCCCATAATATATATAAAAAAAAATAAAAAAATATTACCATGTTTTGATTTGTTGTTAAGTCCCTGATATTTCGGCGCAGCATGGCGTGTGCGCACGTATCACAAAGTTACTCATTTTCAGAAGTTAACATCATCAAAATAATAGAAAAAATCATCATCTAAATAAAATAAATATTTACAGTGTTAATGACCGTTATTACTGAGCATTTTTGTACCGCAACAACAAAGTTTGTTGTGTTATCGAGTGCCCAACGAAATATTAGTAAAGATAAAGAACATTATAATATCAAAAATACACCCCAAAGATACAAAGCTGAGTAAATTCGAAATGCAGCAGCACAGTTTGATTGTGCTGACGACTGTCCATGGTTTCTGGCTGTAGGCTGGGGCATTATCAATTCCACAGACTAGTTCCAATTAGGTGTTTAGGCGGTAACTGATTGATCGTCAATAATTGAAGGCACGCGGGGTTGGCGCCTTGCCAGACCACACGGAACGTTTTAAGGCCCGTGGTATCGCCAACGACCTTGGGCATAGAAAAGTGGCCTAATTATCCCGCCCGCTACCCGCACCAAAACAGCTTAAACACACGTTTCGTCAAAACTATGTATTATTTTAAAACGAAAAATGCTCAGTTTTAAGTTAAACAAGTTAACAAACTTTTCCTGAAAGAAACGTGAAAATATCACTTTTAGTTTAGAAGCAGTAGCGTATTTCAAGTTGAAAACAGCTTCATTTCAATGTTTTTTTTAAATAGTATCTTAAAGACTATGTTTTTTTTAAATGCTCAGATTGAAGTTTATATATATAAATTCTGGATTCATCAGTAGGTTAATTTATGAGTTTTAGGGCCTCAAAAATGATCGTTTCACGACTTAACAACAGGATTGCACGAAATACCTTATTTCGCGCTTACACGAGCAACTAAAATTATGCAACCCCTGGCAATCCAACCGCCTCTGTGGTCTAGTGGTTCATACCACCGATTTCAGACCGGGAGATGTCCCTGGTTCGATTCCCAGTGGGGGTACATATTGTATTCGGTTTGGTTGGTGGTTGGGACTGTTCCTAGTCCGCCTGGCTAGCTACCACCGTCTTATCTATGTCTGACGTCATAAAAATGATGTTTTCAGCATGATTGTGCTCCGGCAGTTAGAGACAAGATAGCCAGTTCCTCAGTGATTGAGAATTCCAGGAGTAGTGCGCTTCTACCTTCAGCCTTATCAGTACTTATCATAGGGTGTGGTGTGATGAAGGCTAAGTGCTACCCCGTTGTGGATAAAAAAATAACCCCCACCAAATATGACGTCACGTCCACATCAAGCAATTAAAAGCGATGGCAAAATGTCGAATATGTAGCGACCTGTTGCTAACATACGCCTAAACAATACCTACTACGAAATATGGAGCAACATTGCTCCACTTAATTGCTCCAGATTGATCCATTACAGTTGCCAGGCAATTATTGCCAAAAAAACTGCTCGTGTATGTACGCCATAAGTTAGGCTTTAGGCCAATTTATCAAATCAGACTAATTTATTGTGACCAACATAGATCATAATCATATCAGAATAACATTAAATTGAATAAATAATGGACACAATATTACAATAAAAAATCCGTTACATTAAAACAACACAAAAAAAAATTAAATTAAATTCCATTACATTCAAATTAAATATTGAAATTACATTTTATTAATAAATTATATTGAATTACTAATAAATTATTAAAAATTTTCAATAATAAAAATTGCATTGTGAATGCTAAAAAGTAAAAAATTTAAATAAATTATTTTGAATTTATATTTATAAAGCATTCTACTTATTGAACATGGAGTTTTATCCACCGTTGTAGTAGTTAGGTTAGCAGTAGTTGAATGAAAAAAAAAATGAAATGAAATGAATGAAAAAATTATTTATTTCCACCAAAATATACATAAGTATTATGTAGGTACATACATTGTTTTGATTTAATTCTAGTACAAAGCATACTTATATTATTTGGATGGACTGGATCCTAAACTAGGACACTCCTGTATTTCAGGAAAAGTTAGGTGAATCATGGCTGTACCTTTTTTATTTTTTATGTGACATCTTGTAATACCCATGCTTATGAACTAATAAATGATTTGATTTGATTTGATTTGATTTGTAACATTGGCGAGTCCCGCAATTTATGTAGTAATCACTAACTAACTACTTACAGAGCGCCTAGATTTTTGAGTGGAATTCGAACCAGAGGGTGCAGAGGGCCTACTCTGAAACGCAAAACCCGAAATTTCGGTAAACCCGTCCCACTCACTCTCTAGTCGGGACAGAATCAAGTGAAAGGGGCGGTGCTAACCGAAGTTTCGGATTAGCGTTTCAGAGTACTGTCCCAGCACCCCTGAGGTTCTTTCTTTCCTGAGATTCTTCCCAGGGGTCCGAGGGCAATGAATCCAAGGGGTGCGAGGGAGGGAGTAGAGATTCGAGTCCTGTCTGAAAAAATACAATGGGGTTATTTTGTTTTTATATTTAAATCTTCCTTTACATGATTTTTGCATTGTGAGTAATGTAATCTATAAATCAGGTTCCTGTTAAATTAAACTGTCGACGGTATTAGATAAGGTTAAATTAACGTTACCTCGGTGTTGACGTCGGTGACGACGGTACAATGGTTCTGGTTACCTGCGTAGTTAGAGGAGGCTGTTAAGTCGGCTGTCCAGTGAACAGCATGTATCTAAGCGATACTTGAAAAATGGAAATGAAGTATTTTAGAAAAAATTTACCCGTCTCACAACTAGATCCGATGGGACTCGAACCCACGACCTTTCGCTATCCGGGCGACTGCTCCACCGACAAAAAGTTTTTGCTCGCCGTCGTAAAAGCCACGCGGGTGAAGCCGCGGGCTAGGGAAGGCTAGTTACACGTATGGATTTTCCTCTTGTTTCACTCTGTCTATTAAATTATAGAATCTAGTATATGATGACAAATTAGTAAAATTACGCTATTAGAGCTTTATACACCAGCCGAGAATAAATAATTGTATTGATAACGAAATTATCGAGCAGTAAGACTTAGCTACCTCGGACTTAGTGTTAGTACTTCTCTTTTCATATTTCAACTCAAAACCATGATACGTTCGCTAATTGGATAATACGTACTAAGACATTAAATCGCATTAGGTGGGACACTGACCTCTAATTCTCAGAGTCTCGGAGTTCCGTTAAAGTGTGAAGACAGTGTTAAACTCTGCAACAATACTGTCAGCTTGACCAGAGGGACACTATCAGTAGGAAGCGATGCCGCAGGGCATACATCTCGGTTCATTGTTAAACTTACGACGGTACAAGATGGATGTGGCGACTAGTCATGCGAGATAACACGACTAAATCATATCGAAACCGATTAAATTACCTTAGCGGTTTCTAACGACTTGTAATCGAATGACTAAGTTGTTGATTCACGTTTTAGAACTGTTTATTCATTTGTTTGTAAGTCACATGCTTTTTACGAGTATCCGCAACAGTGTATCCGTCTAGCGATTTCACCGGCTTTGCATTTTACATAGGATTTTTTTAATATTTTAACATTATTATTTTTTAATCTTGAGTGAACATTTTTATTAAATTAGCAAACACTGCCTCATTGAAATCAAAAACATATAAATAAAGAAATTACAAAATGAAACTGCATAGAAATCTAATATTTTGTCGAGTTGCTTTTTTTGCAACTTGACCACATACCTATTCAATAAAGTGCCTCGACAATACCGTCAACCTTTCCGAATATTATGCTAGCAGTTTTGTGAGTCTCATTTACCGTCTTAGAATGTAGTTTATATTGGGAAAACCGGTAATAGACTTGATTGATGTTTTAGACTAATATTCCGTAATCATACAGACGGATTATCATGACTAAATATAGGAATTTATAGCATATCCGACCTCAATCTGTAGTATCGGCTGACGTCCTAATTGGGCTGTTTGTGTCTCCTTAATTAAGTAGTGAATTAATTTGATGGATCAGCTATTGATGTTTATTGTTACGTAAGTGACATTTCTTTGTATGTACCTAAACTACATGCGGTTATAATAGTATATTATGATACAAGTGAGCTAGGTTGCCCATTATACACGAGGCTATGGGTTGCAGCCCGAGCCGCAGGCGAGGGCGTAAATCAGCCGAGTGTCTCACGAGTTGCATACGCACTTTTTCAACACACTTGCGATGCGAGGAAAAACAAACATTTATTGCATACAATAACCTAATATTAGCTAAGGGAAAAAGCGCGCAAGTTTTTCTTTGCACGCGCCAAATGTAAGGTGATTAATTACATACAGCCATACAGCCTACTTCAAAATAATTATAATAATAGTGATAAAATGCATATGTTTTATAACAAATTCTTGTGAATTATAAATAATTTGATAATAATATACTTAATTAATTCTATAAAATGTGCCTATGTCCAGCAGTGGGCGTCGTCCGGCTGACATGATGATGATGAAAATGATTAATAAAATATGTTATATCTTTTCATTACAAATTATATTATTATCTGACGAGTACGAAAAAGTGTCATACAAAAAAATTAATTTAGACTACTCTTATTATGGATGCATTTTAAATATCCCATTGTAATCTCTACCAAGCACATCAGTATGTTTGTGTAAAAATAAATATATGTAGCTTTCTTCCGCAAAAACACAACACTTGCAACCTTCACCGATTAGACTACTCTACACGTGTTTCACCACAGCCCTGGGGCATCTTCAGGAGATGTTAGACCGTGCGGAATCCAGCACTAGTGTTGCCGAACTATCGATAGTTTTACTATCGATAGTATTAATCGAAAAATGCCAAACTAACGATAGGCCTATCGACAGTATCGATCTCTTAGTTAGTACAATACTATCGGTAAGCAGCAATACTATCGATAGTATCGATCCCTGACGGCGAATAAACTATCGATAGTATCGTACTATCGATAGTTTTGTACAATCGATAGTGACCTTTAATTCAATAGTATCGGTTCTACCCATCTGCCAGTGTAAATGCAATCAACACTATTGAAAAAAAGGTAACGATTGATTGTCCAAAACTATCGATAGTATCGATAGTTTATTATAATATTAAAAAGCAATACTATCGATACCATTGTTTGTGCTTAAACTATCGATAGACTATCGAAATGCTATCGATAGTGGACTATCGATCGGCAACACTATCCAGCACCGATAAGCTGGATAATTCACTTTCGCCTGTTGACGCCTAACTCTATCAAATACATCCGTTTAGATTAAAAGCATTAATTTTGGTTAGTGGTAGGACTTGTTTTTAGTCCGCCTGGCTAGCTACCACCATCTTATCTAAGACTGACGCCATAACAATTAAGTTGAGATTTTAATTAATATTTATGCATTCAGAATGCAATTCTGTAAGTATAGGAAAAATGTTATAGTAAAAAACCAATTCTTACAGAATTGCATTCTGAAATGCATAAAAATAATTTTAAATCTTAATATAATGGCTGTTTCATCTTATTGTTAAACATTTGTAAAATTTTTCTTTCGCATGCGAGGGTTTCCTCACATTGATGAAGCAACGCTGCCCTACAGCCTCAGATCATATCTAGTATAGTATTATATGATCTGAGCCTACAGCGTTAACAAGTGATAGCAAAATTCGACGAGTCGTGTAAGCCTTGCGGTAGCTTAGTTAGTCAGAGCATCGATTCCCGGAGGCGCGGCGGGTTTGAATCCCGCCTGAAAGCTACTTATAGGGCTCGTGGTTTTTACTATCACATTTTTCCTATAACAATTAAGTTTTCAGCATTATTGTGTGCCGGCAGTTAATAATAATTATGATAGCCAGTTCCTGATTGTATCCTAAGTAATCGAGCGACAAAGGTTTATTAAATGGTATTGTGTATGTAGTAGGTATACTCGTACCTAACTATGACAATTGTTGTAAGTACTATTGAATAGAGTAAACATTCGTACGGTTAAACTAGCCTATTCTGGCCCATTCCAGCCATGATTCAGGCCATTATCCATTGTGTGGCTGACCTGGATGTGTTTACTTCATTGGTATTCTAAACACGGGCCATAGTGACTGGAGGTTATCTTAGACGTGACAGTTGCCATGTTTTTGATGTTCCGTATATTATTCTAAGCACAAGCACATCAGTTTGTTTGTTTTTTTTTACCCACAACGGGTTAGCACTAACTGCCGTATTCATAAAAATATTAAGCACATTGTTTTGTCTTTCTTTCACAAATGTCATTTCTAATTTGAGCAAAAGGGACAAAACAATGCTTAAGTTAAACATAGCTTAAATATTTTTATGAATTCGGCAGTTGGTCTTCATCACACCTGCCCCCTGATTCACGAACCGCCGGAAACGCTCCCGACAGCGGAATGTATGCCATGTCTCTGTCACTCACTATAGAATAGACAAAGTCAAAGCACAGAATTTGAATCCGATTCCGTTTCCCGATGGTTCGTGAATTAGGGGGCTGATGTTAAGTGGTGATAAGGCTGAAGGTGGAAGCGCACTACTCTCGGAATACTCAATCACTGAGGAACTGGCTATCTTATCTCTAACTGCCGGAATACAATAATGCTGAAAACATAATTGTTACGAATTGTTATGGCGTCAGACTTAGATAAGATGATGGTAGCTAGCCAGTCGAACTAGGAACAAGTCCATCAACCACACCTAATTCAATATAGTCTTAAATCGGTGGTGTGAACCACTAGACCACAGAACCAATATCCAATATCCATTGTCTATTTGTTATTTCCATACATGCAAATAAGCAAAAGATTCTATTTGTAAAATTGTGAGATTGTGACGTAGCAAACGCTGTAATTGCAAGAGTCTTTAAGGCGCTGAATCCCGACCGAAATAGCACGCTATGGGCGTTTGTGCACTACACTGAATTTTACCGATCCGGATATTTTTTTCAATTTTTAATAATTTATTCATTTATAATAGTAATAATTTATTTATTTCGCGTAGTTTCAATGTTTTGAACCCTAAACTACACAAAATAAATAAATTCTATTATTTATAATAATTAATTATTAAAATAAAAGCATCCGTTTTTTTCCGGATCGGTAAAATTCAGTGTAGTGCACAAACGCCCTAACGCTTGCTCGGCCGGGCGCGATACACTTCACGCGGACGCAGCGGTAGCCGGCAGTGAACTGTGAACTCGCGAGCGCCCCGCGAATAAATATATGTAAAATAACATATATTTTTTCTAAGTTTTAAGTACTTGTGATTTGCGAGTAATCCATAATTTAAAATACCCCATTTTGGGGAATGCCCGCCTTAAAACTCACGATTGCTTGTATTTCGAGAATAATATATGGATTAATTAATAGTCTCTGTTAGGTTTTCAGGCTGAAATTACTTTACACAAAAAACCACCTAAAAAGTAAGAAATAATTCCTCACCAAATAAATAACGTAAGTACTTTGAAGTCGGGCGTGAAACATGTACAATTTTTTGTTGTTTTTGTTAAAACTCGCCCGACTTCAAAGTACTTAGGTTATTTATTTGGTGAGGAATTATTTCTTACTTTTTTATGTGGTTTTTTGAAGGCCGTTTTATTTTTTTATAAATAATTTTTATTTCACTCTTTTTAGTGCATCGTGCAGGCAATTTACGTGTTTTCTGGTAAATAGGTATGTGATCAAACTGAAAACCTCCTTTTTCGAAGTCGGTTAAAATACCTTGAGGTATTCCCTTTTTAACAAAACTAGAATCATCTAAATTGGTTTATAAACAAAGGAGTTATGCCTAAAGATACGTAATAAATTCACATAAAGTGGTAACGAAAACGACAGTATTTTCAAGATTTCCTGAAAACTACTTAACCGATTTCGAAATTTCAAAAACAAACTTGGAAACCAACCTGATGTAATAACGTTTGAACCATTACAATCGGTTCAGCAGTCTTCGAGTAATCGGTGGACATACACAAAAAAAAAAAGACATACAGACGAATAGAGAACCTCCTCCTTTTTGATTTAGAAGTCGGTTAAAAAGGAACAAGTTTTCAGTAGTTGTGGCCCGTATGCAGCAACGCTGTCTCTAACTCAAGCCCTAATTTTAAACCCAATGTATACTATCTATACTCAAATACATCTATGGAAGCAGGTAACAGTACTGCGGCAATGTTAACACAATATTATGCTTTGTGCAAACGAGCGGTCTGCCACATAATAGAATAAGCAAACGGCCTGCATATGACAAACCGTAAATAAGAACGATCGTCAAAGTTATTCCGTTATTGCAGAACACAATTTCATTCTTCCGTAGCTTTAAAGTTTTATTGTGTTCGGTGGTGTAGCTCAGACAAATGAATTTAAGTAATAAAGAACAATAGTAAAATTATTGCCGTGATACGTGGTCGATGATCGCCCGGCTGCACGCACGAAAAAGTGTCACGTTCCGCGTGCAAGTGAGAGCGCGGAACTAGCGATAGAGAGGCACGATCGGCCAAAGCGTTCGGCGTTCGGCTTGTATCGTATCTATCTCTCTTCCACTCAAAAGAGCAATCTAGGTAATAAAATATCTTTTTACCAAATATCAATATCTCTTTAACAAAATTCATCATCAGTATATATAAAATCTGTAGATCTAGAAAAGATGATTTAAAACACTTTTCTAGATCCTGTTTCTATTTATAATTATGTTTTAAGAGAATTAATAATAACGCAAGCGCTATCGACGCAATCTTATTTTCGTTTCGAATTCAAAATGCTTAAAATGAAAATTGAATCAGAATTTTAAATTAGTTTTTAAAATTGAACCAGGTAACTCTAGTCAGTTCAGTTGCATACATATCTCTCTCTGTCTTGTTGTTTTATTTCATCGGTGCTGCTTCTCTAGACTGGAGTGCTCTGGAGAAGCCACTCTTGCGGAAACAAGCACAGCTGATAACTTTAATTAAATTATTAAGTACAGTACGGGATTGCTTCCTATAATCAACGACAAACAACCACCAATCAGGGTTCTGCGGCTGATCTCGGGGGAGTGGTAACAATGACGATTTCCTATGACCCGACTATTGTCCCTTTCTCGGGCAGTTGACAATGGAACGAAAGTCAAGCAGTAAGTTGGTAATACAGACACTAAGTATTTTACAACGAAAGAAGTGTAAATCTGTCTCAGGGGGGCTACCGCGTAACTTTATAGATATGAACGTCTAAAAATAAAAAATAGCCGCTATCAGTTCCCTATTTAAGCCATATTTACATTGATCCAGTAGCTCGATCCAGTGTCACTAGATTGCGGCGCTGGATTGGCACTGGATCAATGTAAACATGTTTTAAAGTCCGTTCGGTTAGATAGTGTCGGTACACCCGCAAGGCATTGTGGCTCTTGCTATAAAATGCAGATATAAAATAATACACTCAAGTTGGGTACCAAAGTCAATTTTAATGAAAATTTGGATATTTTTATATAAAAAGAAGTGAAATAAGTGATTTACAAATAATAATAATAAATATAATTTTTTTATATGATTATTATGATTATTCATCATCGCTCGAATTGTCACAAGTCATAACCGTCGTTACCACCTGTATTTATAATAAACATAGATTATTTAAGAAAATATAATTTAATAAATGCCGAATACCAAAATCCAATTCCATTTTCGGGTGTACGCCGCACGCGGCTTCTTTTGTTTATGCGGCGGCATCCTTTGAGAAGAAGCGGCACGTGCCCAGGCGGCACGATCAAAGGGCGACACTATCTAAGCGAATGGACTACTGTACTGGATTGAAACATGTTTACATTGATCCAGTGCCGCAATCCAGTAACCCTGGATCGAGCTACTGGATCAATGTAAATCTGGCTTTAGTGACGTCGGGTAAAACGATAGCTAGCTAGCAACGTTCAAAAGAACAAAGCAGTAAAAATCTATCAAATTATGGAATTCAAATGACAGTTGAAGCCCCTGCCCATATTCATTTTTTTTTCCGGTAGCCTCCCAGACTAGAAATTCTAAAATTTTGGATGTGAGATGTTTGGATGTTTGTTACCTACCCAATCACGGCGGAACAGTTGAACGGATTTACATGTGGCCTTTAAGGTCTCATTGACTAGATAATTTAACTTCAAAAAGTGGTTACATTCTAAACCCACTACCTATGTTAAAACATATCAAATACTTATTACCTACATTGATCTTACTAGTTACGCGTGCGTGTTTATAAAAAATCGCAACAGAACATCAAACTTTTATCTCTGTTCTATTATAACAATCTCAGCGGAACATTAGTAACAAGTATTTCCTCAATTAAAAAACGTATAAATATAAACGACATTTTACGACAAAACCGGAAAAAGTAATGGAATATTTGCGTTTGTTTTTTGTCGTCCTATATATAGAACAATTAGTCAATTCCCACGCAAACAATAATACGAGTTTCTGTCACTTGCTACTGTGGGTGTCCATTATCCAACCATTATGAACGCGATGCGAATAACATAACTAAATTATAGAATAATGTGTTGGCTCTCTGTTGCTTAGTCTCATTCCAAATTGCGCTCTTATAGTTGTTACTTGCTTTGTTTTTCCTTTACGACTGTCGTCGTTACTTTGGTAGCTACGATTTCTATATACTCTAGTAAGTTTAGCTCATTACCCTGTCATAAGATAACTGACGCGAATAACAAAACTAAATCCACAGAACAATTTTGTTAACAAAATACTTATTTCCTATTATCTTTCTCGCAGGTGTTATTATCATTTCGTGTCTTTGCTCTAGTTACGATCCTTACATAACTTCTCTCTTCACATTTCTACTACTCTCAGTATATTCTTTATACCTATATGCTTATTGATTTTGGGTACAAAGCTAATTGTAGGTATTCCGAAACATCGTTTAGTTTTGCAAAAACCCATACAATTAGGAAGTGCAATAAATATTGTCAATAGCGATAACTTAACTAGTTGCCCGTATGAAATTCAATGACACGCTCGCGCCCGCATTATGTTCTCTCACAAAGTTATCAAATTTTAAATAGAAATTAGCGCAATTAAACATTCACCATTTGCAACAATTGATTTATGCATTAAACAGATAGGAGAGGTAGGTAATTCTTGTTGTCGTTTTGATCAATTTAATTCAGAAGTAAAATTTTACGTTAGCAAAATTGTTCAGTTTTGTGTAGCCGTTTCAAAAAGCAAAACTTTGTCCAAAAATATTTAGTTCCCAAAGGGTAAGGGTAAAAAATATTTTGAAGTTTGCCCATTGATCTGCAACGCTGCCCCGCATAGCGCATACCTCGCTGTGTCGGTGACATATTGTTATACCGAGGACTTCTTTAATGAGTTTTTATTTTCATCTTGTTACTAGGATTCGGCGAAATCACTGCATTTGGTCTGTCGAGCGAGGATCGGAACAAAATTGACTAGAGCGGTAGCGGTCACATGGGCGAAAGGGGAAAATCTTATTCACTGATCACCAGTGTTCTGTCATATGTGCCGGTATGCACATATTCATATCGCACGTACCTAGAAATAAGTTACCTATAGATAAATAACGTTTGTAAGTAGATAAGGTTTGTACCTACATAGATCGCTAATTTGTGTGGGATAGTTAAGTTATTACTTAGTTCTAACATGTACACCCGACAGCACATCAAGTTAAACAGTTGAACTACGATAACAGCTTTTATTACGTAGGGCATAAAGGCGGTCCAAGGTCAACATGTACTTATAGTTTGATGTGCCACCGTGTGTACCAGTAACAGTTGTAGCACAGTTTTTATATGCTATGTTGTTGTAGCCTAGTCGTTAGACAATTTTACAATAAACCGTAATTAGTAACAACACCAATATAATTTTTTTTCCGCCGGTACATCATACAATAGTTCTTGTAGTAGTAGTAACTAAACGGCCGAGCCACATATTTTGACAGGAGTAGAGTTTGTGTTAGGTCTTGCAGAGTTAAAGGCTTGGCTCTACAATGAGATCTGATCTGAAAGTGAAAGTGAAAAATTATTTATTTTGATGCACACAACGAGTACACAGTATATTACACAAAACAAAAACATAGATACTAACTTAAGCTAACATATAACACTGTGTACCGCTACTTTGGCACAAGTGTATAGATAGTAGGTAATCTGTGACTACATTCGGACAGGAATCAGGATTGATAATAATTTGTTTGCATTTTAACAAACAACAGCAAACACAGACAAATCAATGAAATTATACAAGTACTTACTATAAAAAAGAGAACTGCTTATGTAGCAACGTGAAAATTGGTAAAGAGGGTTGTGTCTACCCACATTATTAAACAGTGCAGCGTTCAGTCAGCCTCAGAGCGCGCGCACATCCTAGTCTCCCCTAGCACAGCATGCATCACAATTTAGGTATGTTGAGTTTTTGTGAATTTAGTAAGTAGGCTTTGTATGCTTTACTAAAGCTGCTTTTTGATTTCAGCGTGCGATAAGGAGGAGGCAGATGGTTCCAACACTCTGATCTGTGACTTTTTGACAGTGCGAGCCATATGGTTTCGTCTTGGCAGCATTTTTCATGAGAGCCAACCATAGTCCGTAGTAAAAGTTGTTTGTATGCATGAGTACATTGACCCCTAATTTACTGAAGCTGCTTTTTGATTTCAGCGTGCGATAAGGAGGAGGCAGATGGTTCCAACACTCTGATCTGTGACTTTTTGACAGTGCGAGCCATATGGTCTCGTCTTGGCAGCATTTTTCATGAAAACAGCCAACCATATGATAGTCCGTAGTAAAAGTTGTTTGTATGCATGAGTACATTGACCCCTAATTTACTGAAGCTGCTTTTTGATTTCAGCGTGCGATAAGGAGGAGGCAGATGGTTCCAACACTCTGATCTGTGACTTTTTGACAGTGCGAGCCATATGGTCTCGTCTTGGCAGCGTTTTTCATGAAAACAGCCAACCATATGATAGTCCGTAGTAAAAGTTGTTTGTATGCATGAGTACATTGACCCCTAATTTACTAAAGCTGCTTTTTGATTTCAGCGTGCGATAAGGAGGAGGCAGATGGTTCCAACACTCTGATCTGTGACTTTTTGACAGTGCGAGCCATATGGTCTCGTCTTGGCAGCATTTTTCATGAAAACAGCCAACCATATGATAGTCCGTAGTAAAAGTTGTTTGTATGCATGAGTACATTGACCCCTAATTTACTAAAGATGCTTTTTGATTTCAGCGTGCGATAAGGAGGAGGCAGATGGTTCCAACACTCTGATCTGTGACTTTTTGACAGTGCGAGCCATATGGTCTCGTCTTGGCAGCGTTTTTCATGAAAACAGCCAACCATATGATAGTCCGTAGTAAAAGTTGTTTGTATGCATGAGTACATTGACCCCTAACAATATCGTCGCCATTTTTTACAACATCTTATATACTGTCTAATCTGTCTAGTCCCCGTGATACGTTCCTTTAATCTAATACAATATTCAATACTTTAATAAAATATCGATATTGTTATCCACACTATTTGCATAATCCGTCTTATGTCAAATCGATATGGCTTACTGCCATCTCCTGGCGATGCAGTATTTTCTATATAAAAAGATTAAGGCGATACTCGGAAAAATTATGCTAAAGCGAGATAGCAATGAGAAAACGATGCGCGCGGGAGAGAGACCGATTTTGCCGATTACGCAAAAAAAAAAAACACGAAATCACTTCGTATTCAAAAACTATAGCGAGTTTAAAAAAATGCTTATACGATACTAAATATTATTGGTGTCCACTAATTAAACCAATTTCCAATAGTATATGTATCCCCATTTAAGAATAATCTTGATATTTCTTATTTTTTAGAAGTATTTTCGAAAATAAAAAGTGTCGAGCCAAAATCATAAAATCGTGTTTTTGAAACTATACGATTCTAGATAAAGGTATGAAGAAATATATATCTTATTACCAGATTTGTAACAACTGTAACCGTCCTATAGTGCTAAGGCTAAGTGCTACCCCATTGTGGATAAAGAAGGAAAGAAAATCAAAAAGTCCATACTTTTTCCGAGTAGCGCCTTAAAGAGTTTATATTTTGTTGTAATATTGTGTCTGTGTTGTGTCTATATCTGTGTTTATTGATTACATATTAGATCTACACCAAAAGTATACCGAGGTAAAGTTTGTAAGTAGGAAGTAATTTCTGGAGCTAACGAACCGATTTTGAAAATTTTTTCATTATTCATGTCCTAAGTGACATGTATATGCTATATTATAAACTATGCGGCGCAGCTATTAATTTATATTACGATGCTAGCTTTTCCTTTGGAATATACTGCTAATTAGTGTTAATTAGCAGTATATTCCAAAGGGAAAGCTAGCATTAATATCTTTTATTCGGCTCAAAAATACATATCCATCGATGTAAACAGCTATTGCAAGAATATAATTTAGATATTTCATAGAAACCATGGGTGACCATGGCATCATACTTTCATCTAGATCCCAGCTGTTCATTCAGCCGTTTTGCCGTGGTTGACTAATAAATATTCAAACTTTCGTATGTAGGGCAGAAGCCCCGGTTTTGGCCACTGTACCAGTTTTGGCAACTTTTCGCTCTAAAAATTTTTTCTAAACAATTTTCGCCATTTTTGCTAAAGGCTATTAAAATAAGGTGTTTTAAGATTATAATAACAACCGTTAGAATTCCATAAGTCATACGATATTTCTTTCAATAAATTGCATTTTCTGTTTTAAAAAATGTTTTGTATGAAAATTTTAAGAAATATGTTTTGGTTGAAATACTTTATTAACTTTTGTTTTTTACAATTAAGTTGTTGTTTTGCAATTGATTGGTTTCTAGCGCATTATAATATTGATTTAACCTGGGTTTGGTTTCGATTTTTCACTATACTTACAAAAGTTTAAGTATCAATAAGTGGGCAAAACCGGTACATTTGGCACCTCTCACACATTTTTTGTTATATACAAAACACTATTTTACTTTTTTAAATTTGAAAATGTACCTTTAAAGGTAGATAAATTATCTATAATTAAATATATAATTTGTGTGTTAAATACCTAAGACCATTTAGTACTTAGTGCTTAAATGTCAAAAAATCCTTAAAGTGGCCACAAACGGTACCTCTGCCCTACCTACACATATAAATATTAGTAAGATTGTTGACATGAGATTATTTTTTAAACTAACGACGCCGAATGTAAACGGCGACATCTTATTTATACCTACCTATAAAGCGCTTATGGTGATGATGATGATATCGAATAATGAGTGAATGAATGATGATGACATAGGATTAATGGAAAATAGGGATAGTGTGAATTCGACTTTATTTCAAGTATTTCGTGTGCTACTGCCCTAAGGTAAATTTTCTGCCTTCTGCGTGCAAATAAACGGAGTATTATCTTCTCGTTTCATTAAAGAAATGACGTAGAAAATATGAGGTTAACTTGCAAACTATCTTGCTCTTACACACGGTATTGCACTGAAGCTGTCCCTTTCACCCTAAAATTAGTCACGTTTACACCATCAATTTCATGTTGTTTCCTTATAGAAATAGTTAATAAATGCTATCAAGGAAAGATGCTTCAGTTGATGGGGTTTGATAATATCTCTCACGTTCGGTCAATTTTGTTGCTTTTATAATTTTTATATTTAGGTTATGTTAAACATAAAACCACTAAGGCTAAGGCCACACTACAAAGAGCCTCGCTTATTGCTAAGAGCAAATCGACTCGCTTAGTGACTAATCCTCGTGAACAGACGTATTACATGCTATCGATCCGGTCACAGCGAGCGGCGCGCCTAGCTAGGTGCCTGATTCTAGTCACCATTGTGGTTCAAAATAAGCGATTGAACCGAATCAATAATTTACACACTATATCCCATAATACTGGAACGCTACCTTTAGAAGCGTCTCAGTCATCACCCTGTCGGTCGCTTAAAATGTCATAGGTATGAACGAGACATCCTGATGTTCTCCCAAAGTTCAGAAGCGTAGGTAGGTATGTATTTGGACATACCTAACTGCTTAACTAAAATTGGGACATAAGTATTTCCATTGATACTGAATCTAACAAAAATTGAATTATCGCAGTTATAGCAGAAAAATGCAAAAAAGGAAAAATTTTGGTAAGTAGAATACAAGATTTCATCCAACCCGCGAATTAAACTCTCATTGGCAAAATTACGTTGAAAACTTCGCTTCTGTCAAAACATTTACATTTTTTATACGAAAAAAGTTTCCTCCTGTTCTTTAGTGATTCCATTTGTAACAAGTAATTACCAATCTTCATGACGACACCGCGATCCATCCAGTACTTAAGTTTTATCTTGGGAGATCAGACTTTTTCTCGCCAGTGAAAGAATAAATGCTTTCAGGATACAGTTACAACATCGCTGTTTCTCACGCCACCACAATAGCAAGTAACATACAAACTTATTGTCACCGTCGTGATTTCAAACATAATTGTTTCCCCGCTGTCCAATTGATTTGTTCCGTTCGTCGGCGTCAAAACAAACACGAACGACCCACATTCGATGCACCGATGCAACGATAACGCAGCGACCGAACAAAAAGGGTAATTTATAAAGTTTTTCAATTGTTCCCGCGGAATAAAATTGAAATTTCCGCTCATTTGCCAGATGAAACACGCACTTTCAAATTGTTATGTAGGGTTTTTTTATATTTAAACGGTGGTATGAATTTCTATGAAGGCTGAGAGCAAATAAATTATGATGCATGCGCAGGTTGTGTAACCGCTTTATATGTTGCGTTTATTAATTTATTTTAACGTTTTTCAGGAAACATTTTCGAAACCACAATTTCAACAAGAGTCAAGTTTTTATTGCAATGAATTTAACGAGCAAAAATGGAAAACTAAAATATTATTTATCTATGTGTCGCAGGGATTTTGTCAAAGTTGTGATATTATAATTTCACTAGTTAAATTATGAATAGACAATGAAACAATCCATAAGTTGTATTGATACAAAAAAAATTACCACGAAATTTAAGGCGATCGCTTCGCTGCGCTTCGCGATCGCCTTAAATTTCTAACCTATCACGTGTTCTATATGACTTCCGAGGCTCGCAGCCGTGTGCATATTGTCTCGTATTCATAATATCACGCGAAATTATAATTTCGCTAGTGGAATTATAATATCACGACTTTGACAAAATCCCTGCGACTTGTACCAACTTTTTATTACATGATGATTGTGATGATGATGATGAAGAACTGGCTACCTTATCTCTTATACAAGAAAGCTGAAAACATCATTGTTATGGCGTCAGACTTAGATAAGATGGTGGTAGCTGGTCAGTCCTACCACCAACCAAACCGAATACAAGTACCTACCTCCACTGGGAATCGAACCCGAGACCTCTCGGTCTGATACTGGTGGCGTGTACCACTAGGCCACAGATACGGTTGAAGTAACATCAAGCAGAGGAAAAAAATTTGCATCTTAGTTCATCATCATCATCATTTCAGCCGTACGACGCCCACTGCTGGGCATAGGCCTCCCCGAGGATCTCCACAACGATCGGTCCTGCGCTGCCCGCATCCAGCGGCTTCCCGCGACCTTGACCAGATCGTCGGTCCACCTTGTAAGGGGCCTGCCCACGGAACGTCGTCCGGTTCGCGGTCGCCATTCGAGAACCTTTCCGCCCCAACGGCCATCGGTTCTCCGCGCTATGTGTCCCGCCCACTGCCACTTCAACTGAGCAATCCTTTGAGCGATGTCGGTCGTTTTAGTTCTCATGCGGTTCTCATCATTTCTGATTCGATCGAGCAGGGAAATACCAAGCATCGCTCTCTCCATTTCTCGCTGGGTGACCTTGAGCCTTCTTATGAGACCCATAGTAAAAGACCACGTCTCACTTCCATAAGCCATAACTGGCAACACACATTGGTCAAAGACGTAAGTCTTGAGACATTGAGGAATTTTGGACGCAAATATATGCCGGAGCTTCCCAAACGCTGCCCATCCGAGCTGGATTCGACGAGAGATCTCTTTCTCAAAGTTGGACTTACCTAATTGGATTGTCTGTCCTAGGTAGACATAGTGGTCAACAACTTCGAGTGTAATGTTCCCAACATTAACTGGAGCGGATGCAACATGGGCATTGGACATGATTTTCGTCTTATCCATGTTCATCTTCAGACCCACTCTTTGGGAAGCATTGCTGAGATCTTCGAGCATTGTGTTCAGGTCTTCCAAGGTCTAAGCCATGAGAACTACGTCATCGGCAAACCGCACGTGTGTTAGGTAGGTACTTGCCATTGATGTTAATGCCGTATTCTTTCCAGTCCGGTAGCTTAAAAATATCCTCCAATGTAGCTGTGAACAGTTTCGGAGAAATGACGTCTTCCTGTCTCACACCTCGCTGTAGTTGGATAGGATTAGAGCTTTGGTTCTGTAATCGGATCGACATGGTGGCGTTTTGGTATAAGTACCTCAGCACCTCGATGTACCTGTAGTCTATTTGGCACCTCTGGAGAGACTGCAGCACTGCCCAGGTCTCGATCGAATCAAAGGCTTTCTCATAGTCCACGAACGCCAAGTATAGTGGCAAGTTATACTCTTCGGTCTTCTGTATAACTTATCGCAGCGTATGAATGTGGTCTATGGTACTATAAACTTCTGTTAAAGCTGATGAGTTTTTTTCGCCTGTTTTTCTTGTCAGTTAAAAGATGTCCATAACAGGTGGTAGGTAAAAAAATGTTGGACGATTCATAAGCATTAATTTTATTTAATCTATATGAATAAAAATTTATTGACTTTGACTTTGACTTTTTCGGAACCCGGCTTGTTCGGGAGGTTGGAAGTCGTCAAACCTGCGAGCGAGACGATTCGTAATGACTCTCGAAAACACCTTGTAGATATGGCTCAGAAGCGAGAGCATCTTAGTTAAAAAGCCATAAATAATGTTAAGCACACTTAACGCAGGACCGGTTACCGTTTATATTTCCATCTTTAACGACTTGCAAATTGATGCAAACATAATAATTACATCGTATAAATAACATTGTGAAGTGAACAACAGAAACATTACTTAAACCAAGACCACTACCTTAAGACTCTTGTCAGAATCACAATCTGTACCATTACCATAATGACTTAAGTGCGTTATACTATACGTGTATTTTACAGCATCTGATATAAAATACCAACTTATTATAGAACAAACTTAGCGCGACCTTAGACCTTAACTCTTGATAATAAGGGGTAGTTCGACTGCAAACTTACAGCGGTTTTCTCTAAGTGATTACATGGAGCTTACAAGGTAACCTCTTCAAAGAGTTATTAATTCTAAAGTTACTAGTCTCTCTAAAGAGAAATTCAAACCATGAGTCCAATTAGCATTTATTATTTTTGCCCGTTTTAGAGGAAAATTAATGTTTATTTTGTAATCGCTGAAATTTCAGTGTATTTCTATGGAATAATATTACGTATGGGACAATTGAAGATATACTTAGCCTTGAATGCTGTGAGCAGTAACATAGTAATATAGATTGCTTAAACTGTGGTAATATTATATTATTCGTACTATGTTACTGCTAAATTAAGTAGAGTAAAATACAATTAATAACTTTCGACTAATAAGAATAATTGGTTTCACTTACGTGGTTCCCGTTCCCGTGGGAATTTCGGGATAAAATGTATACTATATGCTAATCCAGCCTATAGTCTATCTCTGTTGCAAATTTCATCCAGATCTGTTCCGTAGTTTTAGCGTGAAAGAGTAACAAACATACCTACATCCATACTCACAAAGTTTCGCATTCATAATATTAGTAGGATGGAACAATTGAAGATTAGCCTTAAATGCTATTTGCAGTAACATAGTAAGTATAAGAGTAGAAAACAATAATTAACTTTCGACAAATAAAAAAATGTACTGATTCTTGTGTCGTAAAGTAACATGAGCTTGCAATTTAACTCTTATTTCCGCCGCATTTAATTCATTGCATGAATCAAATTTCCAGGGATCTGCAGTATGATGCTATTCAAAGAAATACTCATAAAATTAAAGATACTTACTTAAAATTACAAAATAAGAATGTCCGATTGCTGATGCATAAATTTTGGTATTACACAATGGTAAATTACTATCTAATCTAGAGCAAAATTATAAAATTAAAAACAAGTTAGCTAATCATTGAAAACTCAATCAATGAAAATTGAAATAGGCCTTGCCAGTGCTGGCTCATAAGCGTTGATATTCCGTGAGTTTTTATGTTTATATCGGCTTCTAACGTCAAAATAGAAAAACATTCGTAACTCTACGGAACACGGACCGTACTCTGAAACGCAAATCCGAAACTTCGGTTAGTCCCGCCCCTTTCACTCGATGCTGTCACGACTCGAGGGTGAGAGGGACGGGTATCCCGAAGTTTCGGGTTTTGAGTTTCAGAGTAGGACCTCTGATTATGATGTAACCGTATTATAATGATCTAAGGATGTAACTGTGAGTCTGAGGCAGGGCAGCGACCCTCGTAACCAGCCCTAATACAACGGCTACAATATTGCTATTATTATCTAATACTTTAACAGATAATAATATGTAATAACTATTAACTTATTTCTTAACTAAGATTTTAAATTATTTTTATGCTTCACAATGCAATTTTTGTAAGTATAGGAAAAATGTGAAGCATAAAAATAATTTAAAATCTTATTTAATGGCTGTTTCATCTTGATCGACTGTTAAACATTTGTAAAAATGTTTCTTTCGGATGCGAGGGTTTCCTTACATTGATGAAACAACGCTGGCCTACAGCGTAACAAGTGATAGCAAAATTCGACGAGTCGTGTAAGCCTTTCGGTAGCTTAGTTGGTCAGAGCATCGGGCCGGATTCCCGGAGGCGCGGGTTCGAATCCCGCCTGAAAGCTACTTATAGGGCTCGTGGTTTTTTACTATCACATTTTTCCTATACTTACAAAAATTGCATTGTGAAGCATAAAAATAATTTAAAATCTTATTTAATGGCTGTTTCATCTTGATCGACTGTTAAACATTTGTAAAAATGTTTCTTTCGGATGCGAGGGTTTCCTCACATTGATGAAACAACGCTGGCCTACAGCGTAACAAGTGATAGCAAAATTCGACGAGTCGTGTAAGCCTTTCGGTAGCTTAGTTGGTCAGAGCATCGGGCCGGATTCCCGGAGGCGCGGGTTCGAATCCCGCCTGAAAGCTACTTATAGGGCTCGTGGTTTTTTACTATCACATTTTTCCTATACTTACAAAAATTGCATTGTGAAGCATAAAAATAATTTAAAATCTTATTTAATGGCTGTTTCATCTTGATCGACTGTTAAACATTTGTAAAAATGTTTCTTTCGGATGCGAGGGTTTCCTCACATTGATGAAACAACGCTGGCCTACAGCGTAACAAGTGATAGCAAAATTCGACGAGTCGTGTATGCCTTTCGGTAGCTTAGTTGGTCAGAGCATCGGGCCGGATTCCCGGAGGCGCGGGTTCGAATCCCGCCTGAAAGCTACTTATAGGGCTCGTGGTTTTTTACTATCACATTTTTCCTATACTTATTTCTTAACGTTTAAAAGCAAGCTTGTCCAGCTCAACAACATTCGTGACTACGGAACAGATTATGATGTAACTCTGGTCTGAGTCACGGTAGTGACCTTCACAAGGCCGTCTTATTGCAGTGTGCACCGGCAACAATATTATTATTTTTTGCTGCATTAGCAGTGAAGACTGTGTTTGTGCTATGATTGCTTATATAGTTAGATTAGGGTAATCCTACTTCCTATTATTTAATACTAGCGGATCCTCGCGGTTTCACCCGCGTGGTACCCGTTCCCGTGGGAATATCGGGATAAAATATAATCTATGTCACTCGGGAAGAATGTAGCTTTCTAATGGTGAAAGAATTTTCGAAATCGGTCCAGTAGTTTCGGAGCCTATTCGATGCAAACAAACAAACAAACAAACAAATCTTTCCCCTTTATAATATTAGTATTATTAGTTTAGATTATAAATGTGAAAGTTTAGATGTTTGTTACTCAATCACGCCAAAACGGCTTTACGGATTTGGCTGAAATTTGAGACACGGATACTTTGTAGCCTGGAGAGGAACATAGGCTGCTTTTTATCCCGGAAAATATCACATTCCCGCGGGATAACGTCGTGTAGTCCACGCGAAAGCTAGTTTTTATTATAATTTTTGCCTTTAACGCAAGCTCTTGAATCAAAACTCAATACTTGCTCGTACAATTATGTTTGTACTTCAATTTAGACTAATATGACTTATATGCCGTCTCAGAAGTGCTCTGAAGTTAGGCTTCTACGGACGAATTCGCGAGCATTCACTTAGTATGATTTGGAATTACAAGACGAAATAAAACAGTAATCGTTCTCATCTCATAATGTTAAAATGGTGACACCATAAAAATTATCACGAAATGTAGGTACCGAAAACGATAAATATGAGAGAATAAAACCATAATGTACGATTTTAAAACATTTTGATGGAGACTGACTTCAAACATTGGTGTGATGCGAAACTTAATTGGAAAATATTGTTTTTAACCCACGCAAACGACAAGTTTCATATTTTAATTAAAGCTTTTTTTAAATATCAGTAACCGCTTTCAGCACCTCGTTTAATATTTCAGCATGATACAATCGCACTGCGGTACTTTGGCGCTTTTGAAGGTTAATATGGATACGAATTTACTGAAGTGAAATATTATTATGACTGAACCTGACATATTTCAGCCGTATATTTTGATTATTTGAAAAAATACGCATCACCTGGTAAAATTAATATAAAAAACAATCATAAAAAAAATCAAAACCATCCTTTTGTTGTGTGCACCCACAGATCACCTGTAGTAGTACGGCGGTTATCTGTGTGTGCACCCGTGTAGGTATAGGTGTACCTACAGTGCCACAACCTTTTCTGTTCCGGTGACAGCGGCGCTACGTACGTTTTTCTTTGTTTTTGTATAATAAATTCTTTATTTGTCAGAATATGGTACAAATAGATGTTTCTTACATAAAAGTTTCTTCATATTCTACTGATATTTCAGTGTACAAATTTTTGACAATTATAAAAGTGAAACCTACGTGATATTCTTTAATAATTGTTAGTTTAACATGTCACTTATTAAATTTAAAACGAGTTATACTTAGAAAATTCAAATGATCAAATGTAAAAAAAGTAAGTACCTATGTAATAAAATTTGTCAAATTAAATTTCAATCTAAATTAAGTAATGTCAATAAAAATTAAGTAATGTCAATAAAAATTAAATAGGTAATGTCAATAGAAATTAGAAAAATTGTCATTTAAGAAATCATTAATCTTGTAATGAGCAAAATGCTAATTAGAAATTTATGCAACTGTTTCTGAAATTTTGTTAAGGTCAAGTTTGTAAGTGTTTCTGGCAACTTATTGTTAATACGTATTGCCATACAATAAACATTTTTTGAATACATTGCCAACCTTTGAGGTGGAATACACAACTTTTTTCCATCTCGTCCTCTATAATTAACATTGTCATTTTTTGTGTTGAATAGAACTTTATATTTTTTAACGAAAGTAGCCACTTCATAAATGTATTGGCATGGTAGAGGAAGAATATTAAGGTCTCTGAATAATGGTTTGCAAGAGTCCAAGTAACCGGCTCCACATATCGATCTAATACATTTCTTTTGTAATTTGAATGCCCTTTCAACATCAACAGAGCACCCCCATAGAATAATACCATAACGGAGCATCGATGCTACATAGCCATGGTATGCTGTTAATGCTGCAGCCTTGGATGCTGTTTCTTTTATTCTCCTTAACGCAAAGACGAATCTGTCAAGTTTACTTATTATTGAATCTATATGAGCCTTCCAATTAAGTTGATCATCGATAATTACACCTAAAAACTTTGTAGCAACTTAACCGGCCCTGACTTCTAAGAACTTCAGCCGGCAGCAGCGCTATGGTTGGACATCAACTTGACAGCAAAATGACATTAAAAAAAACACGTTACTTTCACATTTTGGCCACCGGAACAGAAAAGTTTGTGGCACTGTACATGGTTTTACACGGTATGACAGACATTTCGATATATTAAGAGCTCCATCATAAATGCAGGAATTTGATTGTTCAAAAAATATCATTATCAAAAGTCAAATGCAAAATACGTTATTAAATATGACTCACAATGACGCAAAAATTACCATTAAGTATATTAATTCATCCAATTTTGCACATCATGCACATTTGACGTTAGTGATAGTATTGAATTTAATACAATGTGTTCATTGTTTTGTATCTATTCAGAGCGATTCGTATGACTGTTTTCGGTAAAATGATCCGTTTCATAACCGTACGATTGTTTCGATTAAAATCTCCGAATCAAATGGCTTTTGCGTTTAGCCTCCTGTCCTACTAGATAGAGATAGCGATTCTAAGATATAAATAGAAGAAGCTTAAAAAAGGCAGTTAATCTCTATTTTTATGTGGAACCTTTATTGTAACACTTGAAATTAGTAACATATTATCTTTTGTAAAGACACTATAGCGTACCTATGTATTATTTTAAAATACTTCTACTTTGATTACCAACCATCAATTCACTGTAAACAAAATGCAATATATGACATAACTCCTATTCTAATGAATAGTACAATATTAGCCAGCTTTAAAATAATGCACAAAAAAGATGATTTTCTTTATTTCATTAAAAAGGAAATGATGAAGTACCCATTTACAGCGGCCGAAAAAAATCTTTCCGTGTTCTGTCGGCCAATCGTTATAAAGATTTTTTTAAAAATCATCAAAATTAAAATTACCTTCAGTTCAATCAAACATAGTTATGAGTGGTCATTTTATTGTTGGTCACATCACAACGCTTGGTTGTAATTATAGTAACACTAACAATGTATAAAAGGAAAATATTCCTATATATAAGTATGAGAAAACTTTCCTTCAGCATTAGCTTTTTGTATAAATTTAATTATTGTACCATTTTGTCTAGAAACGACATAATTTTTTGTAAATGCGTTGCTTCTGTTAAAGCTGATGAGTTTTTTTCGCCTGTTTTTCTTGTCAGTTAAAAGATGTCCATAACAGGTGGTAGGTAAAAAAAAATGGTGGACGATTCATAAGCATTAATTTTATTTAATCTATATGAATAAAAAGTTATGACTATGACTATCATATGACTATGAATATGTTGTTATTATTTTTTGCTGATAAAAAAGTTAGTTTCAGGAACAACTGGGTAGTAATAAATAAGTCATTTCGAGCAGTATTAAGGTTGGGCGTCGAACCGCAACTGCAAGCGACATGACGACCGACACGCCCCGCCAAAGAAAATATACACTTACGCCCGCCCGCCGCGCCATACTAGTTTCTAGTTGATGTTTCTTTGTTTTGTATGAAATCGAGTGTCGACGCTTGCAGTTATATTCCGACGCCCGCTTCGTACCGAAACCCGTCAATAACCCCTAATAGTAAACAAAAGAATTAATCAGATGAAATCAACGTGAATTTTAACTAGCTCCCAGCTTTTTCGCTTCTTATTCGCTGTGTTACTACGTGGGACAGTGATTTGATGATAGTTTTTTAATCGCTACAATGCCGTGACCGCGCTGCGAGTAAAAACACCACGGCCGACAGGAAATTGTATCAAATTGAGCGTTCAGTTCGACTTTTGAGGTTTAATATGCTCTACCGAGGACGGGGCATGGAACTAATAGTTTTATGCGATTGATACTGCCTTGTTTTGTGTAAAGGTAATGCATGTCCATACATCCTGCTGGCATAATAATATCACATGATATTCTAGCGGTGCCCCGCTACTTGTTACCAGCACTCACTTAACCCTTTCAGTCCTGATGGTATGTATATGTCCCGTACCACGTAAGACCGATGGGAATATACATCCCGTCACACTTTGATTCAGGACTGAAGCTTAGTTTTTACATAGCAATTGGGACCCTTCATACCAACCGGTTCTCTCATAAAATTATTTCGTAACGTAATTTTGTATAGGACTGTTAGCCCACTTTCTAGCGGGATACGCGTTAAACAACGTACACATCAACGCCATACAAAAATCTTATGCGTTCACGTTTGAACGGAGAAGAAAATCTCGCACTGGGGCCCTACTAGCTAACTTTCCGAACTTCGGCAAATCTGCTGGGCTTCACCTAAAACAGATAAATCGAATTACGGAATTTCGTATTGTACTATTTGTCGAAGTTATTTGGAAGATATAAGATGTTCCTGTGACATCATGAATCGGGGTTCGCCTTTGGATCACTTGAATGATCATTCAGTATTGACTGTGTGGATTCGATTGGGCTGGAGGGGGTCATACCCAATAAATTCCTCACTATGCCCTCTTATAATGAGGAATAGAAGTAATTTATGTTTACGTGATATCTATGTTTTAAGTGTTTCTAAAATTGATGATATTTCCGGCTATACATAGAACCGTATACTAAAGACTATCGACAATGTAGCTTTAAGTAGAGTTCCTAAGTACTTAATTGAAAATTGTTCACCGCTATGATCATTAGTTCGCCTATACTTAACTGTATTTATCATAACCCATTGTGTAATTGTGATGGAAACTGACCTTAGTCATACCATGTTAAGGTCATTTTTCAATTTGACGACTCTGTATGAAATAAAACAGGGAGAAAAAAACAACCCTTGGAGTTTCTTGCCGGTTCTTCTCCAAGGCCTCCCGCTGTAGGGTTTGCGAACCGATGGCGTAGCTTCTATGACGTTCACAAGTATTGTAAATAACAATCTAAATTGAATAAACAAATTTGAATCTTGAATCTTGAATCTTGAATGATGAACAAGAAAAGCTATTACAAGTTACAAAGCGAGCTAATATATATTTCATTGTAATGCTGATATTGTTAGATTATGTGGCATAACGAACGTGTTCGGCCTCTCCTTTCTTAGCAGGAAGATTAAAAATTGTCCGTCACCAATAGCATGAAATTAATTTGTTATAGTTTTTCATTTGACGCTTCACTCTGCGGAATGTAGGAATTGAAAACACTATGCTTTATAAACAGCGAAAAAAAATATAAATATAAGTAACATAACGTATACCTACATATTGGTTTGCTTGGCTGCCTCTTTCTTAAACTACCGAAAAAGGCGCTGCTCTGGTTTTCGTATGCAAGAACATCTAAAAATGTGGTTAAATCCATAGTTTCCTTTTTTTCTAAATATTTTTATTATATTAAAGTGATTCGTGTTATATTGTGAATTAGAGGTTCTGTTATTCGAGATCGCGTGGCTTCGGTGCTAACTTTTTCGTGATGGCGTGCATAGTAAACTTACGGGGACGTGGTATTCGGTGTTCCATTTTTCGAAGTCAGGTATCACACTCAAAATAATACGATTACGTCCATGATAACTGTTTTTCGTGCTGGGGCTATTGTGATATGTATCTAGTATAAAGAGAGCGACAGTGACATTGCATAGAACTTACAACGAAAGGTTTCCGAGTGTTTGTGAATTACCCAGCTGATCTACGATGGAGCGGCTTACGGGAAAGGTACTTTTTAGGGTTTCAACGATATATAAAAAGCAGTTTTTGAGATATAACGCATTTTCAAAAACCGCAAATGTAAGTTTGTCGTTCATACAATCACTATGGAAAACAAAGTTAATTTTTGCTGACGAAAAATTATAGTGGTATTTTGGCTAGGTATAGGCAATCGTTACCGTAAGTGGGTACGGAACCCTTCATGGGCGAGTCCAACTCGCACTTGGCCGATTTTTATAGAAGGATTTTATACTTATTATAATAAGTTTGCGGGTGACTGATGTAAGTTGCCTCTTCGGTTCTATTCTATATCTCTGAATAGAATTTTACTAATATTAAGTATATTATAAACTTACGAAAGTTTAGTTAGTGGATGTTTAATAAATAAATAAATAAATAAATAAATAACTTCTTACAATCACACCAATTATCTAAGCCCATTTTAATTTCATTAAGAAACTGTATCATGGAAAACTCGATAACGGATAAATATATACTTAAATACTTTTTTTTTGTAAATACATACTTAATATACATAGTAAACACCCAGACCAAGACAAATAGACATGTTCATGCACACAAATATTTGTCTTGTTCGGGAATCGAACCCGAGACCACTGGCGCAGAAGGTGGGTAGCCTACCCCTGCGCCAAATCGGTCGTCAGTCGACCGTCGACCGTCCGTCGTAACGTAATGTTTGCTACACAATCACACCAAAACTGATGAAATTTGGAATAGAGTTGGATTAGAGTCTGAAATAGCACATCATCATCATCAGCCATTATAAGTCCCCACAGCTGGGGCACAGACCTTCCTTATGGATGGATAAGGAGAATGAGCCATGACCCAATGCGGATTGGTGGGTATTAACGACTCCAACCGCAGCCGGGACCAACGGCTTAACGTGCCTTATGAAGCATGGAGGAGCTCGAGATAGAAAAAAAAAATTGGCCACCCATCCCGTGACCGACCATTGCGAAAGTCGCTTAACTTCAACGATTGCAGGCCGAGCGCGTTTACCACTGCGCCACGGACTTCTCAGGCTATTCGATAGTATATAACTCGGTAACGGGAACCATACGGGTAAAACAGTGAGGCACCACTAGTTAGTGTAGGTATAAGGTCACAGGATATATATCAACTCGCAAACGGAACGTAAACGTATCAACTCGAGCGGTTCAGTATTCTTTGTATGAAACTCCCTACTGCAAAGCACACTAATCGGAATCGTAACGTAATCGCCTCGCCTCGGGACCAGCGAGCGGTAAGCGCGGCGTCGCCTAGCCGTAGCCGAGTCGACGTACCGACGACGCTGATCTGTCTGATTTTAACTGTCAACGTTTACGAAAACTATCGGATCAACTGCTCATGTCGGTAAAGCAGTCAAAGGACATGAAAGAGATAGAGCGATAATTTTCGATTACGAATACAGTTTGATAAACTCATACTAGGGGTACCGGTTTGGTTACGTCATACGTGCTTAGTGCTTACGTTAGGTTGACGCCTGGTTGACCGCGAGGCGAAAGGCGATACGGTGTCGATCCCTTTCCGAGTTGATATAATCTGCTGTGACCTTTATGTCGCAGGTGGATGGTTGAATCCGCCGAATGGTTAAGTATGGCAGCATGTACCCCTCGGAAGTCCTGTAGAACACGTGATAGGGCGATCGCGAAGCGCAGCCAAGCGATTTCGTGGTTATTTTTTTGTGACTCCGTCAACTTATGAGAAGATAAAATAGCTTACAGAAAAATTATCGGCCTAGGCGTTTAATTAAATGGCGGATCCAATTATTTGGCTGAGACATATATATCCTTTGCCACTAGTAGATTTTAAGCGACACAAATATCACCCCAAGAAGGTGGAGAGGTTTTTGCCCTGCAGTGGGACGACCCAGGCTGAAAACAAAATAAAATAAAATTTAAGTACGCTCAACATTTTGTATAAGCATAGATGAATAATGTTTTATAAATTGCGGTGAGGTTTCGGTTAATAAACTGCCTCGCTGAACTATCACAATGGTAGTTATTAAATGTTCAGCGATATTACAATTAAATTTTAATTTAATAGCTTCAATAACCTACCAAGGTGACCTTCATTTGTTTTTAATTTTATTTCGACATGTGGGTGTGATAGAACATTTTACGTTTACTTATATTTTAAACATGATATTAAAATTTTAAATTACTTATTTAGTTTTAAGATTTGCGACACCCTTACAGCTTACAGGGTTCACATTGCGAGCTATATTATCACAGTCTATATATATTACACTTAAGATCTGTTTGTAATCAATATGATGCAATAAACATTATGACTATGACTATCTACGCTGATCTGTGTTTCATTTCTAGAGCCTCTTAAAGTAAGTATCAGAGAAAAATTGTTTGTACAGTTTTTTAACGTGTTTAACACCAATTAACGAGTACTTAGTGAAGCGACAAAACACGGTTGTCAAGGTACCTACACGGTCATTCACCCGCCAAGGCTATCCTAGTTTGTTATTTAGGTAAGTACTGGGACTGGTACTTCCGAAGAATGTCTAGAGTCAAACAGTAGGAATATTCTAATCAATTAGCTAAAATACTAATAATAATTTCTTAAGGTGCATGTAGTCGTGAAACGATCATTTTTGAGGCCCTAAAACTCATAAATTAGCCTACTGATGAATCTAGAATTAATATATATTAAATATTCATATATAAACTTCAATCTGAGCATTAAAAAAACATAGTCTTTAAGATACTATTTAAAAAAAAAACATAATGAAGCTGTTTTCAACTTGAAATACGCTACTGCTTCTAAACTACAAGTGATATTTTCACGTTTCTTTCAGGAAAAGATTGCTAACTTGTTTAACTTAAAACTGAGCATTTTTCGTTTTAAAATAATAGGTACATAGTTTTGACGAAACGTGTGTTTAAGCTGTTTTGGTGCGGGTAGCGGGCGGGAAAATTAGGCTACTTTTCTATGCCCAAGGTCGTTGGCGATACCACGGGCCTTAAATAGTAATATTAAATTAATAATAAAAGATTAAATATTGGACACCATCACATACATTATGATTATTATGGCTGGCAAGAGCTGGATGAGAGTAGCCACTGATCGTGCTCGATGGCGTACTCTTGGAGAGGCCTATGTCCAGCAGTGGACGTTAATAGGCTGATGATGATGATGATGATGATGACATACATTATTCCTATACCTAAGTATAGCAGCTTAAGCACTAATATTATGGAAATTAGATACAACGACGGGTATTAACCACATACACCCAGATATTGAAAAGTTCGTTTTCAACATTTACCCGACCGGGGATCGAACCAGGGTCCTCAAGAGTTAGCGGCACGTGGCCGGTGGCGGCACCTTGAAAACCGGTGCGTACACCACTCGGCCACGGAAGTCGTCAGTTATATGTAAATTCAATTATAAACGAGAATTACAAAAAAAAAACATTCAAAATTAATAAAAAAAAAATATCCACAACGGTGTAGCACTTAGCCTTCATCACACCTGATGTTAAGTGGTGATATGACTGAAGGTGGAGGCGCACTACTCCCGGAATCCTCAATCACTGAGGAACTGGCTATCTTATGGATGGATAAAGAGAATGTGCCATGACCCACTACTCAGGTCCGATGCGGATTGGTATTTTTTTTTATCCCCAACGGGGTAGCACTTAGCCTTCATCACACCTGATGTTAAGCGGTGATAAGGCTGGCGAGTTACTCCCAGAATCCTCAATTACTGAGAAACTGGCTATCTTATCTCTAACTGCGGGAACATTATTGCTATGGCGTCAGACTTAGATAAGATGTTGGTAGCTAGCCAGGCAGACTAAGAACAAGTCCTACCACCAACCAAACCGAATATGTACCCTCACTGGGAATCGAACCTGGGGATTCTGGGTCTGAAATCGGGGTGATGTGAACCAATAGACAACTAGGGGGCTTAGTAAGAAATTCAAAACAACTTATAATAAAATAAAATACATGTAAGATTTTAAACTTTCGCGTTCCATTATAATTATAAACAAGAGTAACGGGACTCAACGCGACATTTATTATGAAGTACATATTATTATGTACTTACAGCTTGACGTTTCGGCTGTGTTGCTACAGCCGTGGTCTAAATAGGTAAAATACATGCACCCACTTATAGGGTTTTCACATAATTAATGTTTGTGTCGGTTGGGATCGATCCTTATCGCAGCATGTCAGTTAAAAATATGATATCGATAGAAAGAAATAAGATAAACTATATTCAAATCAACAAAAAAACTATTTAAAAAAAATATTTTGCATACCAATTATTCTCACTTAGGTACTTATTCTCCCCATTTACCTACCTGGGGGCCAAGCCTGCTAACGTTAAGTCATAATCGTGTCTTTATCGTGTTTCAATTGTAGTGCTTTTTACACACTAGTTACAAGAATTATCTCAATATGATGTGATGTAAATGTAGTGTGTGGTGTGACCATCAGTAGTATGGTGGAAAAAGTACACATTTCTTGTAACTAGTGTGTAAAAAAGCACTACAATCGAACTACAATTGAAACACGATTGAGACACGATTATGACTTAACTTTAGCAGAATTGGCCCCCTGCTATATTGCATTTATAACAAAAATCAATCAATTATATATTTTCAATAGCGAGTTTATTTAATAGTCTTCAATTCAAATACACAACGTGTTTAATTAATAAATCTGTCCTATAATCAATCCACACACAGAGAGAACACTTATCATTATAGCATAATCCATAAAAAGTAGAACATTATAATTTATACAAAAAACATTTCTGTTTGGAAATTTATTCACGCGCAACAAGTAAACAAGAGGTACAAAAAGGTAAAACTCATTTATTTTGTTGGATTGGAAGTAACTCAACGGGTAAACTATACATTAATTTAACAGCCTCAATGGCTCAGTAGTTCCGATCATACCTACTAGCTACTAAGAATTTTAAACATTAGTGTTTGTTATGTCTCATCATCATCATCATGTAAGCCGAACGACGCCCACTGCTGGGCATAGGCCTCCCCCAAGGATCTCCACAACGATCGATCCTGCGCTGCCCGCATTTAGCGGTTTCCCGCGATCTTGACTAGACCGTTGGTCCACCTTGTAGGTGGCCTGCCCACGGAACGTCGTCCGGTCCGCGGTCGCCATTCGAGAACCTTTCCGCCTCAACGGCCAACGGTTCTCCGCGCTATGTGTCGCGCCCACTGCCACTTCAACAATGCAATCCTTTGAGCTATGTCGGTGGTTTTAGTTCTCCTGCGGATCACTAATTCATCATCATAAATCATTCACTCCTCATCATTAATTTGATGATTGTTACGTATGTCTGGCTGTAATTATTTATAGTTTATTTAACTCGTTCAAATTTAAAATCGCTTAAAAATCGCCGTAAAATATTAAACTTATCTTTTCTTCATAAATAAGTAAACTGTCCTCAACTTCTTCATACACTTAATGTCACAATCACACCACTTCCACTGCGGCTATCCAGATGTTCTTCGTTTACACCAAAACGTTCTAAAATCAATCTAAGTTTATTATCTATATATATATAAAATCTCTTCTATATAAAGCGGAATATAATTCCAATACTAAAAAAAGGTGATGGATATTACATTTGGATTAAGTTTGCCTACTTTAAAAAAATTATATTACTGCCCTAACCTAAGCAGTAGTTTGTCAAGCTGCGTAAAAATATAGTGAATTTTATTTAATTTACTTTTTGCTTTGCGTGGCAACCTATAAATAAGGCAGCACCAAATTTTGTTACTTATACTGTCCTTGTATATTTTTAGCATTCAGGGTATGTGTGTTATTTTTGGTTGTCCAACTAAAGGAAAAAGTAACTAATGTGGTTCTGATGTCCGTAAAGTATGTGACGGAAAACTAATGCCCGTTTGCACTAAACTCGGGTTGAGCTTGTCATAGATAAGATACATCTTAGCTTGAAAACAGCCTAAAACAGCCGAGCTAAAATTTTTGTTTGCACTGACAGACTACGTCGTTAATTAGTCATCACCTTGCTAAAAGAATGAATGAATGAATTCAAATATTAATTGTTTATGGATTTTAAACCTGGCGAGGTAAAGTAGGTCACTGAATATTTTTTTGGTTGAAACTTCTCATTGATTCCTTCGTAAGTTAAAAGGAGACAAAAGCTAAGGCGTTGTCTATTTTATTTGGTAGGAGTAATTCACCGAGAAAAGAAAAAGTCAACTGAGCTCAACTGTCAGGAAAAACATAAATACAGTGCGCAACCTTTTCTGTTCCGGTGGCCAAAACTAGAACTAACGAGTTTTGTTTTTAATGTCATTTTGCTAATACTTTCATGTTTTGCTGCTACAGTCGTCACAAAATAAGATGTCCGTTTTGACACATGCCAAAATGACGTGATTAGGCATGTAACCATACGAGTCTGTGATCGATTCTCGCGATTAATCGATTAAGGTTCTGAGTAACTAATCGATTATAGTAGGTTTGCAACTTATGTGGATTAAGACTAAATAGTCCAGTCAAAATAAATGTGTTTGTATGGAGTAGGTTGCAATATTAGCACTTTGGGTGATAATTTGGAATAACATAAATGAATACTTGAAAAACCGGAAATCAGAATAATCGCTGATATTAACTTCGTACTTGTCGGTTTATTAATCAATAAAGTAAGAAAAAATAATTTGGGTGTGAACAAAAAATGGAAAACTGGTGATTTTGTTCATTTTAGAGTCTTTTAGAATGCTTTAATCCTTACTTATATTATAAATGCGTCTCTGTCTGTCTGTGTGTTACACAATCACACCTAAACTACTGAACTGATTTGAATGAATTTTGGTACAGAGATAGTCTAGAGCCTGGGAAAGGACATAGGCTACTTTTTATTAGTGAAAAATGTCACCTTCCCGCGGGATAATGTCGTGTAGTACACGCGGGCGAAGCCGCGGGCGGAAGGCTAGTTAAGGAATAAATAATCTCTCGTCTAGGTCGATTTATTGAGTGTATTTCGAATATACTATGTCAAATTATTTCTAACTTTATAACAATAATGGCACACCGAGTGATATTTAATCAAAGCATGTATATAAATAATACTAATAAGTATACCAATTATCACCAAGGTGACTCTGGTACTTTTTTTTAATGCAGTTTTATTTCATTTTAAAATTTGCACATTAAAGTCACCTCGAATTTTTTTAGTAATCCATGTAGAAATAATTTATATAAACTCAAAACAATAAAAATCCCGTACCAATATGTTATAGTTATTTAATTATAATTATTATCAAAAACGCAAATGAAGTGAGGCGCGCGCGTCATTAAGGCGAGACTTCCCAACCGCAGATACAATTTGAAGAACATCGCATTATCAGTGGGGTGGGACCCCCGTGCGTCTCAGTAGGTATACTTAGCAAAATAAGTAATTTTGAAAATTTATGGCTGTTTTCACCAAACACTCGTAAGGTATTTCTTAGCTAAGAATATCTTAATTTAAACAGTACCTTATGATACTGTTACGTTTCACCAACCAAAACTACTAAAAAGATTCCTAGATAGGAACGTCTTAGTTAAGTTTAATTTCTCTATAGAATGTCACTTCTGAAAAATGAATTCTAGCATAGATTAGGTAGGTACCATAAAGTTCCTTTGAAAGTCTTGAAAGTTCTAGGAAACCAACATTTTCCGTAATGTAGATACAAGTTCTCGTATATTTCCACAGCATGAGAGCGCTTCGTGTGTATTGGCGTTATCCGTCAAAAATTTCAAAGAAATTCAGAAATTCAAACAAATCTTACACATTCATTTTTTATTATACAAATTCATGATTATTTTAAACTTTATTCAAGATTTACGAAGATAACTCAAGTCAAGTTTGACGTTTCATTTGACATTAAGTTGATCCTTAACAATTAGGCGGCTGTTTTCTGTGTCCTAACTTTAGGAGCTTCTTAACTACTTAGGGCATTCTTAAGTTGTGGTGAAACGTAAAAGTTCCATTTAAGAATCGCTTAACGATAAGCATTGCCTTAGGAACGTCTTAACGTTTGGTGAAAACGGCCATAAGAATGCCTTTTAAAAAGTTTAAAGTTATGACTATTTATAAGTATTATTTGTTTATTGTATTTCGTAGAAGAGAAGTGGAAACTTCATAACTATGAATAAGGTAATCCGTGGCGGTGCCCGTGATATAGTTTTCTAGGTGTTTTTACGATATTTGGCGGAGTTCCAAGCAGGAAAGTTTTGGATTTTTGTTTTGTTTGAAGTCCGCCATCTTGGATTTTTACAATTTTTGACATTGCGTTGCTATTTTCCTGTCAAAATAGTACCAAAACCCGAGTTTGATAAAAATCAGCCCACAAACAAAAAAGTTGGCCGCCACCTTGGATTTTTTTATATTTTTAGCAGTGCGTTGTTGTTTTCTTTTCAAAATAGTACTTAGAAATCGAGTTTTATCAAAATCGGCCCACAAACAAAAAAGTTGGCCGCCATCTTGGATGTTTTAATATTTTAACATTGCGTTGCTATTTTCCTGTCAAAATAGTACCAAAACCCGAATTGCAATAAAAAAATAAAATAAAAATAGTTTGTTATAGAACTTAAATAATTATATGATCTTTCTAATTATCACAAAAATAAGATTTTGTAAAAAAAACATTTTTGTGACAAGCTTTTTTGCTGGCCTTACTTTAATATTGTACTATGTCATCCATACCAAACCTATATGCAAAATTTCAGCTCAATCGGACACTGGCAAGTGGGTCAAATTTAGCTCGTAAGATTTGACCCGAACGGACATACATACCTACATACATACACTGCAAGTTAAATAAAAGCTTGTAATAAAAAATCACATCCGCAATTAAAGTATCAATAATTTTACTCCGGCTAGTCTGCGCACAATACGCAGCAAACTTTTTTGAAATTTAGATAATAAGATGCGAATTTGTGTAATAAATAAAATAACAAGCCTATGTTCCTCTCCAGGCTACAAAGTATCTAGATTCCAAATTTCAGCCAAATCCGTTCAGCTGTTTTGGCGTGATCGAGTAACAAACAACATCCAAACATCTAAACTTTCACATAATCAATTTAATTATTAACAGGAAGTAGGATGAATTGCCGCCGCGCGGCAACGCGCCGCGTCTATCCATCCTTTTCACGCCCGATAACTCCGTCTCTCTCGCACACTGACTGGCCATGCGGACGCTCCGTCAAGGTCACGCGTAATTTGGATTTTGAATGAGTTATTTTATTACTTTGCGGTGATTGTGCATTTATTTATATTTTGAAGGAATCTTTCTCATATTATCAGGGGATTATGATTTTTTTATATATAAAATAAATATGTTAATGGAAATCTTACATAAAAACTGAAGTGACTTTAATGTATAACCGACTTAACGCAAAAAAACCACTTTTAACCAGGTTCCAAGAAAGTCACCTAGGTGAAAACTTAAAATAGGTTCGAGGTTTTTATTTATAGTGTATTAGTAGTAAAATCTCTGAAAGTGCGATTTTGTAAGTCTCATTTTTTACGTCGTGACTGAAAAAACGTTGTAATGTACAGAATATTGTGCTCACGTCAGGGATTACTTGCCTAACATAATTTAAAGGGTATCCATAGATTATATTATAATATTCACCTAAAGTGCCTTTTTTGTCTAATTATAAACGGCCAAAACACAACTTTAGGTATTTCTCTCGAACGGACTGGTGTCCGGTATACTGGTGTATACCTACAAAATCACGATGAGTGCTCAAAATAAAGGCAATATTATTATATAAAAATAAATTTGTTAAAGGTGCCATTAATGTGACCCCAAACTTTATTTTGACTGGACTATAAAGTTATAATTATAAAATGTTAAACTTACTATAAGTATAGGTACTTACTGATACTTTTAATAAACATATTATTAAAGTATAAATTGACCTTTTATCTTTGAAACTACGCAACGGATTTTGATGCGTTTTTTTTAATAGATAGAGTGATTCAAGAGGAAGGTTTATATGTACTTTTTATCCCGATATTCCCACGGGAACGGGAACCACGCGGGTGAAACCGCGGGCGGCAGCTAGTGTTATATAAACTTGAATCGAATCCACTTAAATTGCATAATTTATATAAGAGCGAACGCGCAATTGTGATTTTTAATCGGGCGATAGTTTGGTCGTTCTCGAATTCAGTATAGAGTTATATGGCAGTGGCAATCGTCAGTGCGCTTAAACTATCGACTGATCAAACTATCGAAAATTACTGGCCGATAGTTGTACGATCAAACTATCGCAAATATACTATCGAAAATGACTGGCCAATAATAGTTACTACAACTATAGTTATAGTTACAGTTATACAACTATCGGCCTGTGCATGAAGGACTATGTGAGAGCGCGCCCAGATTCAACTAAACTATCGACCAACTATCCGTCGACTAAAAATTACAAGTGCTCGCAGGTTCTCAAAACCAAACTATCGGCCGACAGTTTGATCACGATCGTCTTACGATTCCGACTAAACTATCGGTCGGCTAAAAATCACAAGTGCGTGTTGGCTCTAAAAGTGCAAGTATTTTAACTACAGCTCACAGCATAGACATGGTCATAGAGTAGCTACATTACTTATTATAGCGGCCTGTAGACGTTGGCCCAACCATTGGCAAATACGTCGTATATTAACACTTTTGAAAGAACCTTTTTAAACGTCTTGTTCGTTCAAAAGTGTCGATGTACGATGTATTGGCCAGTGGTTGGACCAACGTGTACAAGCCGCTTATATGGTGAACGCACGCTTGTCCGATGCGAACGCTTCGAACAAGCCAAACGAAACGTGTTTTAAGAAATCTCTGGAAAGGTGAACGTGACGATTCGACATGGTGGGGTGTGCAAGGTTGTCTAGGTTGTATTTAAAGATTTTTTTTCATTCGGTTCATTCGAAACGTTCTCGCTTGGATAAGTGTGCGTTTGCCTAGAAACCGTTTTATCGAAATCATTGTTGCGAATTCATAATTTCACTAATGCGCCAATCTAGCATTCACACAAAAAAATATCAATTTTACAAATTAATCTATTAAAGTGGTTATAACGATTATTTCGATAAAATTGAATGAAGCTGGAGAAATCCTGCACACAACGGTTACAACACTAGTATTTAAAAAAATAAAGACTGAGAACGTAACTGTTTTTCGAGACGTTTCGTAGTTAATGGAATCTGAGTTTACTTTAGAATAAACGCAAAAATAATACGCGTAATACACTTTGCCTTAATTTATGACGCGTTAAAAAATGTAACATATTATTTTCATACGCCTTTGATAAGTAATCAGCATATATTTGATTTTTTGGTTTTCGTAACAAGTTACATTCTAGGGTCATTACCATGTGTCAAAACGGGCATCTTAATTTGTGACGACTGTAAACATAAGCGCCGCTGTCATGGTAACAGAAAAGATTGTCGATCTGTAATGTTTTTTTTAAATAAATGAGGAATGACGTATGCCACATGTGTTGTGTCTCTATCTAGCAAACAAGAATACAAAAGCCATAAGCTTTTCTGTTCCGGTGACAGCCGTTACACAGGAGTCACTTGCAATACGAAATTAGCTGTCAAAATGGACTGTCGTATGAAAACTGTTTTAGTTCCAAAGATAATCACCGGAACAGAAAAGCTTGTCGCACTACTCTTTGCTCACAATGCCACAGATAATAATCACTGATATAGGTATTTCTTAACCCCTGAGGCCCGTATTTTTTTTACTATAAACGAACGCACCGCCCGCGCTACTAGGTAAAATGGAAAAAAATGGAAAAAATAGCCGTGTTTTACGAAAAACCTGATAACTTAGGAATTAGGCTATATTTTTTCATTATGTAAAGTGTGTTTGGCTTATGAATGTTTTATCTATTTTCAGGTACTAAATTATACTATATTATTAAATAAATAAATAAATATTTATTTATTTATTTATACTATATTACTATAGTAATATATTAGTTCTACATGGTATAAGTGCAGCAATAAGCTATTTGACTGAATTCTTTGAAGAATTTTTTGGAAATTTTTTGACATTTATTATTAGATTTGATTCCTATAACTTTCTCTGTAAAACACTAAAATAACACTTTTTATAACAGTAAAACACAATTTACCTTGCTTTTTGCTTCGAAATAATAAGATTACAAATATTATAAAATATTATAAACATTAAGCCTTAGGCGCTCGATATTGGGCCCGTAAGTTAAGAATAGCCAAAAGTGCATTTAAGAATGTCCTAAGGTTAGTGCAAAGCAATTTTTTGTTAAGAATGTCTTAAGTTAGCTAGGAAAAGACTTAGGCGATTTTTAAGTTTAGTGCAAACGGGTGTTAGCTACGTAATATACTTATTATCGGATTCTATACCTACCCATATCATGAAAAACTATCGTAATGGTAATGAATAGTAAACTATATACCGTGCTTCAAAAGTGCTGCTGTCAAATATGTATTGAATTCCAGTTCCTTATACGACCGAAAGAGACGTTGCTCTGGTTTTCATAAAAAATAATAGAAACACGATATAACAGTTTTTCGTGCTAGGGCTACAGATCAATGTAGTGTGGCGCGTGTCAAATCTGGAACTAAAATTATGACATCGGAATAAGGCTTATTTTTCCGACAGACCACGACGATCAGCGCCCTCTGACAAATGCCAAGTCATGTGACGCGGACTCTCACACCCGTTTGCACTAAACTTAAAAATCGCCTAAGTCTTTTCCTAGCTAACTTAAGACATTCTTAACAAAAAATTGCTTTGCACTAACCTTAGGACATTCTTAAATGCACTTTTGGCTATTCTTAACTTACGTGCCCAATATCGAGCGCCTAAGGCTTAAGAAATACCTATATCAGTGATTATTGTCTGTGGCATTGTGAGCAAAGAGTAGTACGACAAGCTTTTCTGTTCCGGTGATTATCTTTGGAACTAAAACAGTTTTCATACGACAGTCCATTTTGACAGCTAATTTCGTTTTGCAAGTGACTCCTGTGTAACGGCTGTCACCGGAACAGAAAAGCTTGTGGCTTTTGTATTCTTGTTTGCTAGATAGAGACACAACACATGTGACATACGTCATTCATCATTTATTTAAAAAAACATTACAGATCGACAATCTTTTCTGTTCCCATGACAGCGGCGCTTATGTTTAGCAGCAAAACATGAAAGTATTAGCAAAATGACATTAAAAACAAAACACGTTAGTTCTAGTTTTGGCCACCGGAACAGAAAAGGTTGCGCACTGTATTTATGTTTTTCCTGACAGTTGAGCTCAGTTGACTTTTTCTTTTCTCGGTGAATTACTCCTACCAAATAAAATAGACAACGCCTTAGCTTTTGTCTCCTTTTAACTTACGAAGGAATCAATGAGAAGTTTCAACCAAAAAAATATCCAGTGACCTACTTTACCTCGCCAGGTTTAAAATCTATAAACAATTAATATTTGAATTCATTCATTCATTCTTTTAGCAAGGTGATGACTAATTTACGACGTAGTCTGTCAGTGCAAACAAAAATTTTAGCTCGGCTGTTTTAGGCTGTTCCTAAGCTAAGATGTATCTTATCTATGACAAGCTCAACCCGAGTTTAGTGCAAACGGGCAGTGTCTGATGACGTATGAGAATTTCAAAAGACTATGTAAACGACCAAACAGCAGTCATTAAAGATTGTATCACGATCGAAGTAATAATTGCTGATGCGATTAAATCGAGCATTGTTTTAAAGACTGGGTAGGTATAAGATTCTGATCTCACGTACGACGTTATTAAGATGTACAAACTTATATAATAAACGCTAGGCTACTTTTGTTTTACGCGATATACGCGCCATACAAAAGTAGCCTAGGTCCGTCCTTTGTCAAGGCCTAATTGAACTTCATGTCAAATATTGATTCAATATATCTTCAGCGTGAAAAAGGTAAAAAATAAATTGACATACAAGACAAAGTAACTGTCACATCTCTATCAGAATTCTACATTTCTACACGAACATTATAAAGAAGTAACGTTAGTAAATTTGTATAAAAGAAAGCAATCTCCGGAACGACTGAACCGTTTATAGATAGAATTATAATAATAATAAATTTCTTACAATCACACCAATTATCTAAGCCCATAGTAAATTTCATTAGGAAACTATAATATGTCTATGTGAACCATAAAGTTAATATACCTGAATAAAATATATATACTACTTAAATACTTTTTTGTTTGTAAGTACATACTTAATGTACATATAAAACACACAGAACAACACAAATAGACATGTTCATGCACACAAAATATTTGTCTTGATCAGGAATCGAACCCGAGACCTCTGGCGGCGCAGAAGGCAGGTAGCCTACCCCTGCGCCAAATCGGTCGACAAATGTAATGTTGAACATCGTCCCCTCGTAGGTTCTTTTTCCACCTGAAGTTGAAAATAATCAAATTAGCTCTTGCATTTAGGATTTATGAATATGTTTATACTTTCGTGAGTCTATTAATTATGAATTTGTTGTGTTCTTCAAAATTGCAAGTTTGTTTAGAGTTCGTAAGAAAGCAATCTCTGGAATAAACAGCTGTTTATAAATAATACTACTTCAATAGACAACTGCATTATTGCTGAGTGATTAGGCTATGTTTTATTCTGATATTTCCATTATGAAAAACTACACGGGAAAAACCGGGCGTGGCAGCTACTTTATATTTAACAGCGAAAGTATTTTTAACCAACTACAAAAATAATGAGATTATCAATTTGACCTGTATGTATGTGATTTTGTTGGAATTGGAAATAATTTAATTACTTATAGCTTTCCGTTTAGGCATCCAAGCTTGTTTACTAAATTTCGTAAGTGTATGTATGTATGTTTGTATATTTGTACAATAATTATTCAACAACTAAAGTTCCGCTATTTCTCTAACCACTGAGCTACGGAAAATAATTCAAGTTTTATCAAGATCGGTTCAGTACTTTTTGAGATATGGGTATCTTATGGTACAATCGTCATTAAAAACCTCCCTCTTTTTAAATTCGGTTAAATTGAAAATATAAGAAAATTGGGAAAATAAGAAAACCAAACAAAGTTGTTTTAAATAACCGTCTTCAGAACGAAAAATGTAATATCTTAATATCACCTACCTGTTTGAGGTCAGTGCTAGGCAGGAGCAAGAAAAAGCCAGAAAAAGGCACCGACCTCATAATTTACCAAATTTCTATCTCTGAATAAGCAGTCCAATAAAACCATTGTAGGTATACCCTCAAATTTGTATGAAGGGTTATGAGTGGCACGTTTAAAATCTCGAGTTGAATCTCCACAATAGAGAGCAATGCAAACTTCAGAAAACTTAAGAATTTTTAAAAGTTCTAGTAATTGACGATTTCTTCTTCATATAAAAAAGGAATACCTATATCATCATCATCAGCCATTTAATGTCCCCACTGCTGGGGCACTGGCCTTCCTTATGGATGAATAAGGAGAATGAGCCATGACCCACCACGCGGGCTCAGTGCGGATTGGTGGGTATTAACGACTGCAAGTGCAGCCGGGACCAACGGCTTAACGTGCCTTCCGAAGCACGGAGGAGCTCGAGATGAAAAGGTTTTGGTCACCCATCCCGTGACCGACCATTGCGAACGTTGCTTAACCTCAACGATCGCAGGCCGAGCGCGCTATCCACTGCGCCACGGGCTCCTCTAAATACCTATCTCCTCTCCTCTCAATACCTATATACTTTCATTCAAATAATTTATTTCTCCACAATGGGGGAGGCCTATGCCCAGCAGTGGGCGTCGTACGGCTGAAACGATGTTGAATTTATTTCTATGTTAACCTTCACATTCTTTAACCTAGACGGGAGCATTCATTCAGAGTGATTTATTTTTTAAGCGTTTAGCATAACAATAGATAAAATGAATCCGTTAGCGGCATTATGTTGACGAGATATAACTACAAATTGATGTTTATTTAAATTCTAGAGAGCTAAAGAGTTTAGATATATTATTACACTATCATTAGATTTTACATTTGCACTACGAAAATTGCCTATTGCCTACTAAATTTATACCTATCTCGGAATTCATCAATGCATGTGATGATATCCAATATTGATCACATTCATAAACTCGGTAAATTTGAATGAAAATGTTGAAATTACTTCAACGAGCTTGAAATGACGTGTGGATTATGTAGTCATGTCAGAAATTCGTGTACGGAATCAGAAGTGGGATTAAATTGGCTAAATATGCGTTTGTTATTATTTCGAGAAAAGGTTTTAATCTGTTCATAATTAAATCTGTTAATTTTTCGTCAGTTTGGATTCAATCATCAATAAACTTAATTTAAACAGATTACTGTTATGTATAATAAAAAAAAACTAGCGACTAGCACTGGCCTCGCACGGATGCTAAATGGATTTAATTTAAAATTATTTTTACCTTTTTGCATTCACAATGCAAGTTTTATTACTTATAGACAATATTGAAAATTTAATATTAGAAAAAATCGACCCGTCCCAAAATTGGCTCCTATGGGACTCGAACCCACGACGTTTCACTGTCCAGGCGAATGCTCTAACCACTGACTGCGACGACTTCGTAGCTGACTAATAGTTTTTAACTAATATTAAAGCTTTAAGTAGAGTTCCTAAGTACTTAATTGAAAATTGTTCACCGCTATGATCATTAGTTCGCCTATACTTAACTGTATTTATCATAACCCATTGTGTAATTGTGATGGAAACTGACCTTAGTCATACCATGTTAAGGTCATTTTTCAATTTGACGACTCTGTATGAAATAAAACAGGGAGAAAAAAACAACCCTTGGAGTTTCTTGCCGGTTTTTCTCCAAGGCCTCCCGCTGTAGGGTTTGCGAACCGATGGCGTAGCTTCTATGACGTTCACAAGTATTGTAAATAACAATCTAAATTGAATAAACAAATTTGAATCTTGAATCTTGAATCTATACTATTAAAGTTTTTCAATGGATTTCAACCTTATCAGCATCATCATATTCATCATTATCTAATCAGAATCCATTTAATATTCATTTGTGTATTAAGTTAGTATAAGTAATCAAGTCAAGATAACATTATGCGAATTCGGACTCGGACGTCCTTGATTACAGCATACCTACGTACTTACTTACTTGCAAAAGACGGGTAAAAAACAATGCAAGTCAAGCGACCAATCACGCATTTGTTCTGATTACAATGCTAACTTTTTATCAGGCTTGTTGCGTAATTTAGTCTTGAAATTCTTGACTACCATATTACAACTTACAAAAAAATAATTAAGTAGGAATAATCTCATAAAATAAAAAAATAAGAAATAATATTTTAGGAAGCCATTCTGCCAGTAAAACTGTAAAACTTTCCCTTAGAAACATAGGTCGAAATATGAAAATATTTTTTTCGTCGTCCCCATATGAATGAAGTTTCATCCCCTAAATTCACTCATTCAAAACCGTTCTGTTTTGTCAAATGCTCTTTAAAAGATTGCGATGGGTGTTAGGGATACGCAATAAGTAATAGAATGACTGCAATCAAAAGGGCTTTATTGAGCTCTACATGAGCTCTTGTACTGGTGCGAGATGTGCATATCAATGTATTACACATGTAGAACGTGTAATACAAGCATGTGTTTTCCACTTAACTATTAACCATGTTTATGTGTTAGTTTATGACACTTCTCCATACTGAAATTCAGTAAAATAAGTTCCGTGGTCCACGTTTAACAAAATCAGTGGAAATATTCAGGCTGGGTTGCACTTTGCACCATCTTGATTTAACCTTAACTTTAACAAACTTATCTGACTCGGTGACAGCGTCGCTGTCGTCTATGGCGTAACGTGGGCGTAACCTAGGTACCCATATTATGTAATAACACATAGTTCTACATTTGACCACTGACTCAAGATAAGCTTGTGTCTGTTATAGTTATGTTTAAAATAAGATGGTGCAACCCACCCCCACCCCCTTAGTCACCTTCAGCCTTATCACCACTTAATATCAGGTAAGATGAAGGACTTAGTGCTACCCCGTTGAGTACAAAAAAGCCTTCTCCTTTTTCAAATAAGAAGTCGGTTAAAAAGGTATAGAAACGTTTGGATTTTTTTTTCGATCGAACACGGTACAATGTAATAGTGTTACATTATGGCTTCGCGACAGGCTACGTGACTCATCTTTTTTTAGTGTTAAGTAAACCAACAACGACCGTGTCTTTGTTTTTAAATACTTTGTTAATTGTTGAGTCATCATATTCAGGTAATGAAATCTAGAACGCCTCCTTATTGAACAAATATATAGGTATTACTAACACTAATAAAACTGAAGTATTTGTATGAACACAATCAGCTCTAGAAGTTTCTGGAGTCCGTTTTGTTTTGTAATATTTGATATTATTGATTAGTCATTTTACCTCAAGAAATAATTCGAAAATAGGGTAAAAAATTGTTTGGATACTTATTTCTAAAAAACATTTACGTTAAGTAAGTGTTAAGAAGCGTATGTTAATACTGACAGATATTTATGAATTATACTAGCTTTCCGCCGGCGACTTCGCCCGCGTGGACTGCACGACGTTATCCCGCGAGAATGTGATATTTTTCCGGGATAAAAAGTAGCCTATGTTCCTCTCCACGCTACAAAGTTTTGGCGTGAATGAGTAACAAACATCCAAACATCTAAATTTTCACATTTATAATATTATTAGTAGGATAATAATAATATTATAAAGTAGGATGTAGGATAGGATCATTCTGCTGTGTTTTAGTTTTATTTAAAAAAATATATACATACCTATTGTAACATAGTAGGGAGTGATGATTGTATTAATAAACATTTTGTTCGTTCAATTTGCAAAATTCACAGCATTTACGGATGCATTAACCACAGCCAGGTTTGCCTAATCGAGTCGAACGCGTCATGCAAATCAACTGATGAGCTCGCATAATTATGGTAAATTCTGTTTAGCCTTGAGGTAAGTCAGGTTCAATGCGATAAAAACGAACATAATTAATCTAGGCGGTTTTTAATTGGATTTTCTTTACAAGCGGTTTTGTTGATCAACTTTTAAAAATGACTCAACCCAAATTATTTACCCTATTTATCATTTGACTAACTGACCCGACAGACGTTGTCCTGTTTTAACTATAAATTAAATTTGAAGTGGAATAATAATAATATAATAATTTAAATAAAAAAAAACAAAAACATAGTGTAACCAAACATATAGTAACCAAGTTGTTAAATAAATTACGTGAAAAAATCCGTGAAAGTGTTTTATTTATATAGACAGTTCGCGCAGAAATCTGAGATGTGTTTAAAAACATAGTGTTTGAATTTCTAATACCTATCTACTTGTCTGCGGTTTGCAAATCTGCATTCGATGTTATAACGGCCAGAATTTATAACCAATCCACAAATAGGGATAGGCATGATCCAGATTAGTTGCTATGCAATGTTTGATATTAACATAGAATTAACGACAGTTGATAGGAAGAAACTAATCTGGATCATGTCTATCCCTATCTGTGGAATTTGGTTCAAAATAATCGACCCTGTCAGAATGAACAGCGCTTCTTCGTCACTCCGTCTCCGCCCACCTGAGTGTGACTAAGAAGCATCTCGCTGAGACAGGCTTCTTTGGCCACACACACCTCCTTACACCAACTTTTTTATTTTTCTATTCTACTTCTGTCTTTTTCTGCGTACCTATTGTCCTGTCTTTAAATTATTATTTTTTATATGTGTGTGTGTGTGTCAAATAAATCTATTTCTTTCTTTCTAATGTCCATCTTCGGCTATGTGATCTTCATAACTCAATCTGTTGATGGATGTAGATAAAATTATGGAAAACAATGTTCTTATTTAAAACTAGCGGCCGCCCGCGGTTTCACCCGCGTGGTTCTCGTTCCCGGAGAAATATCGGGATAAAAAGTATTTATTATTACATCAGCTACCTGCCAGTGAAAGTCCAGTCAAAATCGGTACAGCCGTTTCAGAGATTAGCCGGCACAAACAGACAGACAGACAGACAAAAATTGTAAAAAAATTTTTTTTGGTATATGTACCATATAATATGCATGTAGTAAAAGCGGTTATTTTAAAATTACAAACAGACACTCCAATTTTATTTATTTGTATTGTAGTACATTATTGTATGTAGGTAGTTGTAGGTAGGTGTATGTAGGTATGGAGTATTTTACGTTTTTGCATTCACAATGCAATTTTATTAGTAAAAATTAAATATTAGAAAAATATTACCCATTCTACAAGTAGCTACTCCGGGAATCGATTTTTTTTCTAGTATTTATTTTTTAATAACGTTCGCATTTGTTTAGCATTTGACGAAATCAGAGCATCTTCGAGAGTGTGGTCCCAATGAGTGTCATTGTCTCGAATTGTTGGGCCTCGAACAATGACTAATAGTCATCATTATCAGCCATTTAATGTCCCCACCTGCTGGGGTACTGGTCTTCCTTATGGATGGATAAGGAGAACTGGGAACTGGGAACCATCAACTTTCAGACAGCGATTCAAAAATAGCGCGATGCAGAATAGGTTCCTAAAATGAATTGCTTTCTTTCGTACTATGACCTTCTAAAAACTGGATCGCAAATGAATTGCTAAATGTTAATGACCGAACGGTTTGTGTCCTTTTTTTCTACCCGTCTCTTTCACTCGATTCTGTCATGCCCGGAGAGTGAGAGTGACGGGTATAACCTGCAGGTGTCATGTTAAATCGACCGGGTTATAAGTCAAATAAGAATTCCTGACAGCTTAGCGGCTGTGAAATGTCATTGATCGATCACTGAATCGCTGTCATTGATATTAAGCTGTCGTGGGTACGAATAAGCGAAGCAGATCAGTTTAGGTCCTAAACAAATCCGCAATAAGAGTTGATGGTAAGCACCCTGGCCATGCCTTTTCGCCTGAAAACTACTTACATGGCAGGGGTTTTTTACTGATAAATTTTTCCTTTGTTCTTTGTTATGTAATATTTATGACTGCTTATTCTAGGATAACTTGCAAGTGCCGTGTAGTGCCGGCACATAAATAGAATAGCACTACCCCCTCTCTTCCCGTGGGTGTCGTAAGAGGCGACTAAGGGAAAACTGCCATCAGGAGATGGGCAGCAGCGTCTCCAGTTACAAAAGGCCAATACTGCGATCGCCAACCCACCTGCCAAGCGTGGCGATTATGGCACAACCCCCCCAATGACAACACAACCAACAAATCGGCCCCCAGTCCCCGGCGGCCCCGCTATTCCTAGCTACGGTAGCGGCTATGGTAACGGCGGGGCAGGGGGTGCTAAGAATCTCCGGGTAGGCTCCGGCTACCAACACCGACGACTCGACCTGGCAACCTACAACACGCGCACATTGAGGCTCGACGCGAAGCTCGTAGAGTTGGAAGAGGCAATAAGTAAGTTACATTGGGATATCATTGGGTTATCTGAAGTCCGAAGAGAGGGGGAGGACTCGATAACCCTGCAATCCGGTAACTTACTTTACCACCGGGAGGGCGACCAACAGTCCATTGGTGGTGTCGGGTTCATCGTCCATAAATCCCTTGTCAACAACGTGATCACCATCGGAAGTGTGTCGAGCAGGGTAGCGTACCTGATACTCAGATTATCGAAACGATATTCGCTGAATGTTATCCAGGTCTACGCTCCGACCTCGACACACGACGATGACGAAGTGGAGGCTATGTATGAGGAGATCTCTAAAGCCATGCATAGCTATAAAACCCACTACACGGTTGTGATGGGGGATTTCAATGCAAAGTTGGGGCAACGTTGCGGTGATGAGCTGAGAGTGGGGCAATTTGGATTTGGGCAACGGAACGATAGAGGCCAGATGCTGGCAGACTTTATGGAGAGGGAGAACCTCTATATGATGAACTCCTTCTTTAGGAAGCCCGTAAGCCGCAAATGGACCTGGATCAGTCCGGACGGTAAAGTCAAAAACGAGATCGATTTTATCATGTCGACGAAGAAGTACATATTCAATGATGTCAGTGTGATCAACGCTGTTAAGACAGGAAGCGATCACCGTATGGTAAGAGGCACATTGAATATCGATGTCAAGCTCGAAAGATCGCGACTGATAAAATCCACGCTCCGACCAATACCAGCTCAAATTCAAAACCCCGAGTGCTTTCAGCTCGAGCTTCAAAACCGCTTCGAAGCCCTTGAGAACAGCATAGACGTGGACGATCTATACAACATGGTGGTGGACACTGTCCGCACGGTAGGGTCTAAGTACTATAAAACCCACCGTCCCAAATTGAAGAAACTCTCCAGTCAGACTCTCCTACTCATGGATCAGAGACACGAAATGAAGCTGCAGAACTCAGCGGATGCCCATCGTTATCGGCAGCTCAATAGACAGATATCTAAGTCCTTGACGCGCGACCTTCGCCAATTTAATACCGAGCGTATTAAAGAAGCCATTGAGCGGAACAAAGGCTCCAAAGTGTTCGCGAGAGATCTGTCTATCGGGCAAAGTCAATTGACGAGGCTGAAAACTGGGGAAGGTAGCATCGTTTCGTCAACACCTGAAATCCTGAGGGAGATTGAGAGTTTCTATGGACAGCTATATTCCACGCAAACACCTGTTGAAAGCAAGGCTAAAGACCCTAGAGCCAAGCTTACCCGACACTATACCGAAGATATCCCGGACGTCAGCCTGTACGAGATTAGAATGGCTCTCAAGCAGCTCAAAAACAACAAGGCGGCGGGTGATGACGGAATCACAACAGAACTTCTAAGAGCGGGCGGTAAGCCGATACTTAAGGTCCTCCAGAAGCTCTTCAACTCTGTCATCCTCGAGGGCAAAACGCCAAAGGCATGGGGCAGAAGCGATGTGATGCTGTTTTTCAAGAAGGGTGATAAAACTCTCTTGAAGAATTATAGACCCATCTCGCTTCTGAGCCATATCTATAAGTTGTTTTCGAGAGTCATTACGAATCGTCTCGCTCGCAGGTTCGACGACTTCCAACCTCCCGAACAAGCCGGGTTCCGGAAAGGCTACAGTACCATAGACCACATTCATACGCTGCGGCAAGTTATACAGAAGACCGAAGAGTATAACCTGCCACTTTGCTTGGCGTTCGTGGACTATGAGAAAGCCTTTGATTCGATCGAGACCTGGGCCGTGGTGCAGTCTCTCCAGAGGTGCCAAATAGACTACAGGTATATCGAGGTGCTGAGGTACCTATACCAAAACGCCACCATGTCGGTCCGATTACAGAACCAGAGCTCTAATCCTATCCAACTACAGCGAGGTGTGAGACAGGGAGATGTCATCTCTCCCAAACTGTTCACAGCTGCGTTGGAGGATATTTTTAAGCTGCTGGACTGGAAAGGATGCGGCATCAACATCAATGGCGAGTACCTAACACATCTACGGTTTGCCGATGATGTAGTTCTTATGGCTGAGACCTTGGAAGACCTGAACACAATGCTCGAAGATCTCGGTAATGCTTCGCAAAGAGTGGGTCTTAAGATGAACATGGACAAGACGAAAATCATGTCCAATGCCCATGTTGCACCCGCTCCAGTTAATGTTGGGAACATTACACTCGAAGTTGTTGACCACTATGTTTACCTAGGACAGACGGTCCAGTTAGGTAAGTCCAACTTTGAGAAAGAGATCTCTCGTCGAATCCAGCTCGGATGGGCAGCGTTTGGGAAGCTCCGACATATATTCGCGTCCGAAATACCTCAATGTCTCAAGACGAAAGTCTTTGACCAGTGTGTGTTGCCAGTAATGACCTATGGAAGTGAGACGTGGTCTTTTACTATGGGTCTCATAAGAAGGCTCAAAGTCACCCAGCGAGCAATGGAGAGAGCGATGCTTGGTATTTCCCTGCTCGATCGAATCAGAAATGATGAAATCCGCAGGAGAACTAAAACAACCGACATCGCTCGAAGGATTGCATCATTGAAGTGGCAGTGGGCGGGACACATAGCGCGGAGAACCGATGGCCGTTGGGGCGGAAAGGTTCTTGAATGGCGACCGCGTGCCGGACGACGTTCCGTGGGCAGGCCCCCTACAAGGTGGACCGACGATCTGGTCAAGGTCGCGGGAAGCCGCTGGATGCGGGCAGCGCAGGACCGATCGTTGTGGAGATCCTTGGGGGAGGCCTATGCCCAGCAGTGGGCGTCGTTCGGCTGACATGATGATGATGATGAACTTGCAATTTGCTTATGTAATAAGCTACCCTTGAAGATAAGTATTAAGATGGTAAGGTAACACAAAGTCTGAAGCAACTTCGCTGTTTCATCTATTTTCATATTATAAATGCGACAGTAACTCTACCTATCCTTCTCTAAAAACAGGTTTAACAAATTTTGCCAGAAATTGATAAATTAGAAGCTTTTGTGGTACCATAAGATAAATAAGGTAAGATATTTTTTACATAAAAGTAGTAAATAATTTATGTACTTACTAGCTTTCCGCCCGTGGCTTTTCCCGCGTGGACTACAAGACGTTATCCCGCGGGAATGTAATATTTATCCGGGATAAAAAGTAGCCTATGTCTATCCAGGCTACAAAGTATCTATGTCCCAAATTTCAGCCAAACCTGTTCAGCCGTTTTGGCGTGATTGAGTAACAAACATCCAAACATCTAAACATTCATATTTATAATACTAGCTTTCCGCCCGCGGCTTCGCCGCGTGTTATACACGACGTTATCCCGCGGGAATGTGATATTTTTTTCGGGATAAAAAGTAGCCTATGTTCCTCTCCAGGCCACAAAGTATCTGTGTCCCAAATTTCAGCCACATCCGTTCAGCAGTTTTGGCGTGATTGAGTAACAAACATACAAACATCTAAATTTTCATATTTATAATATTAGCTTTCCGCCCGCGGCTTCGCCCACGTGGACTACACGACGTTATCCCGCGGGAATGTGATATTTTTCCGGGATAAAAGTAGCCTATGTTTCTCTCCAGGCTACAAAGTATCTGCGTCCCAAATTTCAGCCACATCCGTTCAGCCGTTTTGGCGTGATTGAGTAACAAACATGCAAACATACAAATACAAATATCTAAAGTTTCATATTTATAATATTAGTAGAATAGTAGGATTAGTTGGAAGTATGGTAAATCGTCAACATTTTCCTACCTTGAATCTTGTCTTGAATGGGCTTCAAGACTTTTTTAAATGACAAGAAGAACAAGCGCAATAAACTTGCCATCGTTTCTTAGGTAACGACATTTACAAAAAGAAACATACATTATATACCTACTACATACACCAAATTCCAAACAAAGACGCGGCATCCACTTGTATCATTACTAAGTTGTGTTACAATAATATAATACGGTATTTCTTTGTAATTACAAGTAAACACAGCACACCTGCTGTTGCGTAATTTGGGTTCTAGAAAATTATTGTTTGACTAAGTACATGATGGTTACGAAACACCTACTTCAAGATAAGTAGTACAATATTTACAGGAACAATAAACAGTCGTGATTTCATTTGCGGTGACCAACAAACAAAGCGTTGTGACGTTGAAAAGAATTAACTATTAATTCAACACATAGGCAAAATAATTTTATCGATATCAACCACCCAATTGTATTTAAAAATCTCGATTTTCTAGTCTCTTTGATTTAGTCCTGGAGTTCATGATTCATTCAAGAAATAGTACACAACTACAGACATTTGCACCCGAAAACATTGTTTTCACTTAAATTAAAACGAAAAATTTCATCGTAGAAAAACCTATTGTTCAGCTGTCAATTATAAACTTTCGAGGTAGACAAGACTCTTCTCGGGTTTGTCATGCTACGCGTGCTGGTAACTATAAAATCAACACATGGGCAAAATAATTTTATCGATGTCAATTTGATCCAATTGTATTTAATAATCTCGATTTTCTAGTCTCTTTGATTTAGTCCTGGAGTTCATGATTCATTCAAGGGATAGTACACAACGACAGACATTCGCACGCGCAAATATTGTTTTCACTTAAATTAAAACGAACTCAAAAATTCTAGTGATGTTTATGTGGAAAGGAACAAAATTTTACATTCTACACATTTTGCAGTAAAGAAATGTAACAAAATTCGGTCGTCTTTTTTTTGTGACGCTATATCAATATGAATCTAACAAAGAGAAAGAGATGGGAGACGCGACGCGTCTTTCTTTTTTTATTGTCAAAGTTTGCCGGCCCTGGCTTACGTGGCCTTCAGTCAGCCTTGTTCCTTTTTTATTTTTCTTGTGACGGCCGCGGACATACATACATGGAAAAAAATTTTTTCTTTTTAAAACCTACTGGTTCGTGGCAAGGGCTAGGCGATGTATTATGTATTTTAAGTGTTTTATTTTTGACTAGTTAATATTTTAGTTTGTTATTGTTAACCCTTTTGTGTTAACTAGCTCCCTGCCCCACCAAGACGGTTCCGACGGAAGATCAGCGCTGGACACAAGCCAAGCATTATGCTGAGTCGGGACCGTTTTGGGACATACTATGCTTTTTTGTTTTTTGTTTTATTTTTATGTATTTTTGTGATGTTCCAAATAAATGAGTTTTCTTTCTTTCTTTCTTTTCTTTCAAATGAAAGTTTTTAAAAAGCATTTCAAGTACAAATTATTATTTTACCAACTTAATGTCATGGAGGTACCTATTTCAAAAGTACCTACCTAATTATCGTGTAAAAAAATAGTTTTCCTTTTAAAAGTGGCAAAAACCAGCCTTTAACTCAAAATCTCCACTCAAATATCAATTGAGTAACGCCCGAATTCTCGAACGCAAATCATCTTTGGGAGCGTCTCAAACATCATGGCATCTCTTTCATACGTTTGACATTTAAAGTGACAGGGCGATGTTCGAGACGCTCCCAAAGATAAGTAGCGTACGAGTTCGGGCATAAGAACACAAAAGTTGACGCGCCCACGCAAATATATTCTTTCCGTTGCACATCATGGGATGCAATGACCACAAGTCGATGCAAGATCAATGACCTTTAATACATGCAATGGCAAACGAGTTCTGCATCAGGCCTTTTAAAAATACTCTTTGTTATCTGGGGGCACGGGAGTGCCCCCGCCAAGACGAGCCAAGCGAAGCGAAAGGGCACTACCTACCTTTTATCAAAGTGCTTCGTCGTATTTTTGATCCCGACGACGAAAATTGGGTCATAACTTGGGTTTTACTTATACCAGATAAATAAAGTCTTCGGAATATGATTAATAGACTTATTGGCCGTTTTGCTATTTTATTTACTATTCATTCTAGTAGTAACTAAACGGCTGAGCCACATATTTTAACTTAGGGGTAGAGTTTGTAAAGTTAGGTCTTGCAGAGTTAGAAGCTTGCCTGTACATGTGCCCTGATAACTTTTTGACAGTGCAAGCCATATGGTCTCGTCTTGGCAGCATTTTACATGAAAATGGTTTTGGTGGGATGTATTAAACTAATGTGTTTTGACCAGATCATATAAGGTCAATGTGAGTAAAAGTTTATTTAGTAATTATTTACGAGGGTATGTATCATAATAACTACAGTCATTTCGACTATGGTCGAAATAACTACGGTCAAAAGTCCTACTGTTCAAAATAACTACTGGTTGTTACACCTATGTTTGAAATAACTAATGGACGAAATCACTAAGTACTCATCATCATATGGTCATCTCACCTACGGTCAACTCACCTACGGTTATCTCACCTACGGTTGATTGAACTACTGGTAATTTCACCTACAACTCACCTACGGTTTATTAAGTTTAAAATAGTGACTCACGTACCCCTGATAGGTGCGAAGAGCGAAGCGATGAGCATGTTAGGTCTACATGAACCAACAGCGCGAGCCGAGCGAGCGTAGCGAGCGTGCCGCGGCAGCGTCCGGCGAAGCGCAAGAAACGACTTAAAACATATTCCCATTTCTATTAAAGTGGTGTGGGGGGTGTATGAAGTCGGTTCTGGTGCTTCGCCGGTCGCTAACTGCAACTAATTTTCAGGTGGGATTTGGAGTTACTTGCAGAAAGCGTTGTGTATGCAATAAAATAATTTAAAATCTTAAACTTTTCAGTTTACTTATCGATATATTTCTAACAAAATAACAGGAAACTTAAGCACATCTTAGATTTCTGCGTGAACTGTTTTTACTGAATTAACTCAAAAGCGTGATATTATTATATTCCTTAAAGAAGTTAACAGGAAACTTATTTAGGATAAAGCCGCATTAAAGTCGAAAGAATAGTACTGAATCACGTAGAATGTCCGAGTAAGCCATTGTATTGGTATTGTTTGTTGTACAATGGTGTCAATTAAAATTCACGCCGCGATCCATGTATGTACGTGCCTACTCAGGTGTTGGAACAGGCTAGAACATCACCAAACTTGTATTGTCTTAAACTAGTCATACTGTGACCCACGGATTAAGGCGCTACTCGGAAAAAATATGGACTTTTAGATTTAAAACTATGGAACGGTTACAGTTGTTAAAAATCTGGTAATAAGATATATATTTCTTCATACCTTTATCTAGATTCGTATAGTTTCAAAAACACGATTTTATGATTTTGCCTCGACACTTTTTATTTTCGAAAAGAGCTCTAAAAAATACGAAAAATCAAGATTATTCTTAAATGGGGTTACTTACACTATTGGAAATTGGTTTTATTAGTGAATACCAATAATATTTAGGATCGTATAGAACCATTTTTTTAAAAAACGCTGTAGTTTTTTAATACGAAGTGATTTTGTGTTTTTTTTTGCCTAATCTGCAAAATTGGCCTCGCTCCCGCGCGCGTCTTTTTCTCTTTCTTTAAAGAATGGTCTTCACGTTACCTACGGCATGTGGTGTTGATTCTCCCAATAGTCCGTCAGGAGAGTCGCAACGTGGGTTCTTTGCCGCTCGTAACTTCATCGGCCCCGAAGACGAATCAAAAAAGGTTGCGACGGCATGATTTTTTTTTATCCACAACGGGGTAGCACTTTGCCTTCATCACACCTGATGTTAAGTGTTGATAAAGCTGAAGGTGGAAGCGCACTACTCCCGGAAGCCTCAATCACTGAGGAACTGGCTATCTTATCTCTAACTGCCGGAACACAATAATGCTGAAAACATCATTGTTATGGCGTCAGACTTAGATAAGATGGTGGTAGCTAGCCAGGCGGACTAAGAACAAGTCCTATATACCACCAACCAAACCGAATACAATATGTACCCCCACTGTGGTGTGAACCACTAGACCACAGAGGCGGTTAAAATGCGGAATATATTTTAGCATTTTTGGTATGCCTAGCCTGACTCTTCTAATTTGCTGTGCCCTACAGGGTCCATAATGTTCATAATTTATCATAACATCCTTTCACCCATTGTGGAAAAGCAATAAAGTATTGAGTATTGACATACTCCAACCCCACCGAGTGCCGAGCCTAGTCAAGTGTCGAGCAATATATCGAGCTATGTTCATTTCCCATAGTTTTATCTTAATGTAAAATGCATAATAGAATATTCTAGTGGGTATTATTGCTTACTTAAATATTACTTTATTGTACAAAATACATTCAAAATACAGTACAAGAGGCGGGCTTAACGCTAAAAGCATTCGTTAATTATTAAATAATTGAAGTAAATTTTACCTGCTTAGTTAGTTCACCTGCTTATTTGAAGGTGTTTAATAAGAAAACTCCACGCGAACGAAGTCGCGGGCAATAGCCAGCTTAAATTAATTTTCAATTTACATCCTAGTTCGTTCTTTCTATGTTTACGGGTGAATGTCGGGTAACAACTTTGCAATAACATTATGTTAGCATTACACGATGTAAGTAAAATAATTGCGTGATGAGAGGCTTAAAATGTCACGTATGTATTTCTGACGATACATACTTTGGTACGTGTAAGTATCCAGTTTACGATGTAAACTGGAATTTTGAAAAGTGAAGAAATTTATAGATAATTTTCTTGCCCTATTATGATTATCATTCCCTTTTATGTATTCACAATGCCATTTCTGTAAGAACGAGTACCTATAATAATATGAAAAATTGTAATATCATCAGTACCGAACCGTACCCTACCGAAAATCTACTATGGGGCTCTGTGTTTTTTTTTCTAGTTTTTCCTTTTTAGGGTTCCGTACCCAAAGAGTAAAAACGGGTCCCTATTACTAAGACTCCGCTGTCCGTCTGGTAGTTACTATCTTAAAAATCAAACGAATAACTTCTAAGGTCAGCGGTCAGAACATTCGCCCGGATAACGAAACTTCGCTCATTTGATTCCTGCCACTACCTAGTTGGCTACTTGTACTATTATTTATTCTGTGGTTAGGGTCGATTCTTTCTAGAATTTTTGGCAACTACCTCAATATAAAATTAAGAAATAATACATACGTCTGTTTCTTTGCTTTAACTGTGGCTACCATACAATAATTCTCTTCTGTGGAAGAGTCTCTTGTCTGGAAGAGATCGCTTTGAGCGATAAGACCGCCCTGTTAATGCTGTTAAAGTTAGTTAAAATTGTTTTCTTTTTCTTTTTTTATGTACTGTGGTGTTAAAATAAAGTGTTAAATAATAAATAATAATAATAATTCTTCTTCATCAGCCATTTAATGTCCCCACTGCTGTGGCTCGGGCCCTTCATATGGGTGGATAGGGAGATTGTGCTATGACATGACCCACCACGCGGGCCCCATGCGGTTTGGTGGGTTATAACATCTGCAAATGAAGGCGGGACCAACGGCTTAAACGTGCCTTCCGCCGACGCACGGAGGAGTTTGAGATGAAAAGTTTTTGGTCACCCATCCTGTGACCGACCATTGCTTAACACCTTAACTGCCGCGTAGGTCACCGGTGACCGGAGTTTAAAAATTAGTTTGTAATTATTATTTTTTCCAGAAGGAAGCTGAATGGAAGAAGTGATATTGTATATTGTATCTGAAATTTTCTACAAACGTTTTTCTAATTGTTCATTTATTTTTAGTGTTTCATTCATAAATTATAAAAAATATATTTGTATGTGGCAGTTAAGGTGTTAAGTTGCTTATCCTAAACGAACGCAAGCCGAGTGCGTTAACCACTATGTCACGGGCTCCTCCATTCGCTCAACTCGTGTTTTTATATGACTTCACGCTAAAATAAGAATTTTAGTTTCTTGAACGCGGTGGGGTCGAAATCTCCTAGTATCGTCACACCGTTGGGTTTACTAAGGTCCAAAACGCCACCTACCGCACCAGCGGAAAGTATAGCTAAATCAAAGTGCCGCAGTGAACCTGTTAACTGTGGATACGATACTAAATTAAACTCTGGAAATATACAGAAAGCGAAGCCTCCCAGCGTTAAGCTTAAAAGCCTTTTAATACCATTATAAAACTTATTTACGTCCGTACACTATTCATACGAAATTGTTCGCCAAATTGCTCATACGTAATTTTGTCAACTTTATTACGTTCATAGGTAGTAAAAGTGGAGTGCACATAAATTACCAGTGTTTACGCCTCGGGAAGGATTTCCATAGATTGTGTATTTGTTTTATGGTGGGAGAATTGGGGCGATGGGGTTTAGGCGACAGTTTGTCCCAGGGATTCGGCTGGACTGTATAAAGGAGGTAGCGGAGGCGGGTGTTTGAGGAAAGCTACAGTGGTGCTTTAATCTCCTCTTTGGTCTAGTGGTTTACAACTTCACACCACCGATTTCAGACCCAGAGGTCCAGGGTTCGATTCCCAGTGGGCGTACTTATTGTATTCGGTTTGGTTGGTGGCAGGACTTGTTCATAGTCCGCCTTGCAAGCTACCAGCAGGCAGGCGAAAATGGCACTATCGCGCTTGAACGCCCGTTTGTCCAGAGCTCTAATTAAGCTAAGTAGATCACAGTTACGCCTGGTGACGGGTGCTATAACAGGACATGGAAATTTCAACAGACACCTTTTCAACTTAGGTAGCTTCGACAGCCCCCTATGCAGGGTTTGCATGAGGGCCGAAGAGACAGCTGCTCACGTCCTGGTTGAATGTGACGGAGTGGCCCCCTACCGGGCGAGGTACCTTGGCTCGCCGGGAAGCGTCCACGAAGCGGTCTCCGACGTGAGGGCGCTGGGTGCTTTCCTGGCAGAGCTGGGTTGGCTGGAGTAATCCGGCTGCACACCCTCCACACGTCGAGTTGCGGAAAACGCCCGTACCGAATGAAGAAGAAGAAGCTACCAGCACTGTATCTAAGCCTGACGCCATAACAATATGTTTTTAGCATTATTGTGTTCCGGCAGTTAGATATATGATAGCCAGTTCTTCAGTGATTGAGGATTCTGGGAGTAGTGCGCTTCCACCTTCAGCTTTATCACCACTTAACATCGTGTGTGATGAAGGCTAAGTACTTCCCCGTTTTGCATAAAAAAAAAGTTTGGTTCAATCTTTAAAATGTTACCCGTGGCGAGTTTACACATGTTTTTTTGACGTTTTTCTGATGACGAATTAACTGTTATGGCGAGTTTACAAAGACCCTCTAAATGGCGGCAGCGAAGTTGGCCTCTATTAGAGGAGTAGACACGCAACCTCACATCTTCCACCCGCATGCCTCTAAATTGTGTACTACGCATCGTCTCGTGCGAGGCTCTGAACTTCTGACACGCCAAAAAGTTTGACTTAAGGCTGTACCACCACTGGCAATCACAAACTACTTCTAGACAAAACTGTTCGTCGCTATTCAAAGCTACTAATGTAATGACTATTGGGTATACAAACCTTGTTAGTGGATTATATAACCCTCCTTACTCATTCATAGGGAGGCCCAAATCCTCCATGCGTACCTTTAGCTTAGTGCCCGGCCAAACAGTGACTGAACGATTACAGTCACGATTGAACATTCAACTACTTACAGTTGTTTTATTTCACGATTGCGGATGAGCCATACTAGTACCAAGTTGTAATGCGTATAGACAAGCGTGAGCTTCGGCCGGTAAAAGGTAGTGATTACAATACTCTTTGTCGGCCGGGCGGGCGGCACCTTGGCCAAAACTGAGCGCTCCCAAGCTTAACAGCAGGCAAAGACAGTATGCATGAACATTTATAGTCAAAAGCGTGCCTCACCCGCGCTCGTGAGATAAAAAATCTGTACTATACTAACTATGTTCGTTAAGAAAAGTATAAAATTATCATTACTTATACCTTATGTATGTGTGGTGAGTTTTCCGTGATCTCGGCCCCTGAAAAGGTGCCGAAACGTCGGATAAAAACAAAAAAAATCTTTAAAAACCACTAAAAATTTAACCAAGTTGTTCAATAAATGCGTGCAAAATCTGTAAAAGTGTTTTATTTTAATGTATTATTTTCAAATTAATCAGAGGTAAAAAAGTGTACTTAACATGTCAGACGAGAGTGCTATGAAATTCCATAGGTAGAATTACCTTTATTGGAAATGCCTACCTATCATTAAAACAGAAAAAATATTTAAATCCACATACTTACCTTTAATTGTACAATCTATAGTATTATATCTATAAAACAAAGTGGTATAGTTACACGACTTAACGGCTGGACCAGTTTTTATGAATTTTGTATGATTGGATTTGCCTTCGCCCGGAATAGGATAATAAGTATTAAATTAAAACCATTGGACAATTGACGAAAAAATAAAGTAAAAGAAAAAACATTTTCCCATACAAAATGGTCCTGGGTTTTGTACCTGTCAATTGTCAGTCATTATGTTTATCCCGTGCGTCGATACAGTAAACTCTCCCCTCAAACTAAAGAATCGAATCGACAAGATATAATAATATCCACTGTAATCGGTATTGAATTTTTATTTTTTTATATTATCGATACAAAGACAAATAATATGATGCGAACATAAGCGGAAGCGACTTCTCATCGCTCGCTTTAGATATACGGGTTCTTTTTAGGGTTCCGTAGCCAACTAGGAACCCTTATAGTTTCGCCATGTCCGTCTGTCCGTCCGTCCGTCTGACCCCAGTCTAGCTCATAGACTCTTAGTAGTAGAAAGCTGTAATTTGGCATGAATATACATATTTATCACGCCAACAAAGTGGTAAAGTAAAACTTTGAAAAAAAAATATTTTTTAGGTTACCTCCCCTACACGTGGGTATGTAATTTTTTTTCTTGTCTACCCCATAGTGTGGGATGTCGTTGGATAGCAATTTCAAAAACGTTGTGGGTTCGTAAAAGCAGTTTTTTGATTGAGGCATCCGTTTATGAATTATTAAGTTTTAAAGTGCAAAATTTTGTTAGAGTCAAGTGTCCCCCCCCTACCAGCCAAATGGTTGTTTCAGGATACGTGAAAAAATTCACGATAGTAGTACGAAGTTAAAAGGAAAACTATCACAGCTAAGTAGGCTTTACAAGTGTTTGAGATAAAACACATTTTCGAAAACCGCAAATATAACTTTGTCATTCATACCAATACTATGAAAAACAAAGTTATTTTTTTCTGGCAAAAAATGACAGTGGTATTTTTGCTGGGTGTACGTAATCGGTACGTTAAGTGGGTACGGAACCCTTCATGAGCGAGTCCGACTCGCACTTGGCCAATTTTTTTAAATTACGTTTGCACTTTGCTCCTGCCTAATATGACCAAGAAATCTAGTTCATGTCCCTATACAATACAGTATACATTAACCTACCTACACATAAAATCTCAATTTCACACAGTTGACTGACCCATCTCACTTTTGAAGTTTAAGAAAAGCAATTCAGCCATCATGTAATATTTCTATAACTCTGTCTGGATATGAAGTAGGGCCCTTAAAAGAAAAAATTTTTTTTTGAAGTAAAAATTTTTTTAGCGGCGTTGTGCACTTTTTGTGATGGCTAAACTCGCGTCAAAACTCGCGTCAGGAGGACACGTGACCGTCAGATCGAAAATTCATAAGACGGACACGTGACGATCGAAAAACTGTTAAGTACAATGTCATTAGAATACGAAGGCAAATTTCGCCACCGTTTCCAAAGTTGTTATAGCTCAGAGATTAGAAAACGGGCGGCATTGAAGCCAGAAGAACTCGGTTCAAGTCCAGTACCTATGTACTTTTTTATTTTTTTTGTCAAATTCCTTTTTTTTTTGGGAAAAAGTCTAGGTAGCCCTTTTCACTTCTGCGGGCACTCCCAGAGTGCAACCAGTGGTTTTTTTTCTATTAAAACACTCTACTGTCTGCAACTGCCAATCAGATAGGAACATTTTTGGATCTGGTAGCCTAGTTCTAAAGAAAGTTACGCTAACTTTAGGACTTGAATAGCGTGTAGTACTGATAGCGATAAAAATCTGGTGTTTAGCCAAAATAAGTTTTCTAAAGTCACTGTCTGTCCATCATGGGTTAAATTTAATGGCACACGGGGAAAACCTTGGAATACTCGACTTAAATCTTAACATTTATGATAAAACTAAAAATATACAATAAATTAATATACTTTATGTTGATATTATGATATCGATTGTTATGTTTTGTAGAGCATAAAAAATATAAAAATAAAATAAAAACGACTATAATAAGAAAAACTTTTTTAGCTTTACTTGAGTCATTATTATGATAATAATATTAGATAGATAGATAGATAGATAAGAAGTTTATTTTGATGATACACACAATATTATGATAAAGATGAAATTCAAACTAAAAAAGAACAAACAAACAATTAACTAGGCTATGACAAAAATACTTATTCTAGGATTTGTGCGTGCGTGCAGCAGCAAGAAGGGTCAAGGCTCGGTGTGAATTTGCCAGTCGGCAAAACACCATTTTCAGCCGTCACCCAGAGACGCGGGCACAGCGACTGCGCTGTTAGGTCGAGAACAAGTAGACCGTGAGCCAGATAGTATATTTTGTCAGTCATTTCCTCTCGAGCGAAAACTCGTGCATTGCTTGAGAGAGTTGTAATATGAAGTATGGTGAACGTCAGCTGCCGCTCCGTGGGTGGGTGGTGCAGCGGCAGCCCCTCAAACACGTAATTTTTTTTTTATTTCAGTCATTTCCTCCCGACTAAAAATTTGTTAAATGATAGTTAACGCAGTTATTAGAAGATAAAAAAAGTCAGCTGGCCGTACCGTGGTGGATTATACGTCAGTTGCTGGCCATAGGAACATGCAAAAAAAAATTTTTCGTTCAGTGATTTCCTCTCACTTGAAAATGTGTCAGATGATAGTTTACATGCTATTTTGAATGCGTCAGCTGGCTCTATGTTGGTGGAAATGTCGTCAGCTGATGCAGTGAAATAGGGAATTCATAATACAACTCTCTCAAGCATTTCACGAGTTTTCGCTTGAGAGGAAATTGGTCAGTAAAATCTGTTGCTAGCTCACGGATTAAAGTGTTTGCGCGTGATGTATATGAACTGAAAACAAGTGTTATTACTTTAACCAAAATCTTTTCTGCAATCATTTATAGGTAAGTACTTAAAGTCTACCTGACATCCGCATTGGAGTCCGGCACAGTTTCCTAATAACATTAAAACGTGGCAGAAAAACGTGGACAATGGTTTGAAAGGAAATGATTCCGACAAACCACAATTATTGGATGGATTAAACGCTTCTTTTTAATTGCTCTGAGGCCTAAGTTTTAGTTCTAGTCGTTCGGCGATGTTGTGTTCTGTTTACTTTTATACTAATATAATAAAGAGAAAAGATTTGATTTATTGTTTGTTTGTCTATACCTACTACTTAATATTATAAAGAGGAAAGATTTGATTGTTTGTTTGTTTACATCAAATAGGCTCCGAAACTACTGGACCGATTTAGAAAATTCTTTCAACATTATAAAGTTACATTCTTGCCGAGTGACATAGACTATATTTTATCCCGATATTCCCACGGGAACGGGTACCACGCGGGTGAAACCAATGCGCTAGTAATAAATGAAATCAAAAATTACTCAACAAATTTTAAATTCATTCACCAATAGAAAGCTACATTTTTCCATAATGGCATAGGCTATATTTTATCCCCTTAATACCACGGCAACGGCTACCATGCTAGTATAACCGTGGGGAGCAACTTAGTGTATTATATTTTATCAAGCAGCCCTAATACATCGTTGGATACTAGCGCTTGTCTTTCTCTAGAGGTATGATATTAAGACAATAAGTTTTTAGTAAAAAATTTCATTTTATGACAAGCTTTTTTGCTGACTGTACTTTAATATTGTATTGTCATCTAAACCAAACTTGCATACAAAATTTCAGCTCAATCGAACACTGGGAAGTGGGTCAAATTAAGCTTGCAAGATTTGACCCGAACGGACATACATACATGCATTCATACATACACTGCAAGTTTAATAAAAGCTTGTAAAAAGATTGTCCATTAAGTATTTAATCAAAATTCTTTAAATAACCTCCCGTATTACAAGCTCTCCTTAGGAAAGACCTTAGAGATCGGCGACCGGTCAGCTCCCTATACTGCCTATACTAACGTAATACCAAAATGATGATGATTTCAAATTAGAGCATTATTTTCTGTAGTTACTTGTGATGGTTTTCGGACTAAGACAATATATTTATCTAGGTTTCCATTAAAAAATAATTCTAAATACTTAAACCCTATTAAAAAAATGTAATTGGCATTATTTTTTATTGCGTAGATATTTTGGATTTTCTTAAACAGAAGCCTAGATAAATACTGTCTTAATCCAAATAACATCACAAGGCGCAATCTCATAAACTTTAAATTATTTTGGTATTACGTTTGTATGGGAGACTGACGCGTTGCGGGCCTAACCATAGGATCTTAGTCACCTTACCCTAGTATAAACTTCATGACATAACGTCTCTTGTTAGACAAACTAACCGCCAATGATGTTATTATAATGCTAAAAGATTCATTTCCATTTCAGTTAAAGGTAATAGAAACTAGAAACATGGAGCATTTCCGCCCGATCTCCTAAATCAACTTGGCTAGCATAATGTTGCGCTACAATGGTCACTTATTTAATGGGAAGTTCTCCCACGGGAGCCGTACCCAACTCCTTTAGGGTAAGAATGGTTATGATGTACGCCGCTTTTGCCTAAAATATAGATGGTCGCAGGGTAGGTGACCAAAGTTTATTATACAAGGTTCCTCCGTGCTTCATAATTCACGTTTAGTTGTTAGTCCTGGCTGCATTTGCACTCATTTACATCCACACACAACGTACAGACACTAAAAATGTCTGATTATGATGATAAAAGTGTATTTAAATTTACATAATTCCATTTTCATCCGATTTCCGGCATAAGGCTGCGCCGCAATAGACACTTATTTAATAGGAAGCTCTCCCGCGGTAGCCGTGCCTTTAGGACTAACGACGGTTATGATGTACAATGCCTTAAATGTAAGACAAGGTTGTTTACTTATTTTTAAGGTTTTGTATTTATAAAGAATTGTAAGTATGATGAGAAGGATAAAAGGTTTTTTTAGGTAGAAGTGGGCACTGTGATTTCATTCGTGAGGATATTTGTTATTACAAGCTTTTATTTAAAATTCTAAATTCAATTCAAAATTCAATCTCTTTTATCAATCAATCAATCAATCAAATATTTATTTATTCACATAGACATAATAAACATATACTTATGAATTATCAGTATTTTCCTACCACCCATTCAAGCCTGTTTTAACTGACAAGATTGTTATGATTGATTGATTGAGACTGATTATTCAATTTAGGTTGGGTAACAACACCTATGAACATCAAAGAAGCTACACCATCGGTTCGCAAATCCTACGGCGGGAGACCTTGCGAGAAGAACCGGCAACAACTCGTCAAGGGCATTTTTTTTCTTTCTGTTTTATTTCATACAGAGTCGTCAAATTGAAAAATAACCATCACACATTAGTAAGGTCACTTTCCATCACAATAGATAATACCTAATTTAAGTAGTTACATTTGCTTAATAATGACAGTAAACAATTTTCAACTAAACAAGAAATCAAATAGTTTAATCGACACATTATCTCATTCATATTATGAAAAAGTGCACAACGCCGCTAAAAATTTTTTTAGCGGCGTTGTGCACTTTTTGTGATGGCTAAACTCGCGTCAAAACTCGCGTCAGGAGGACACGTGACCGTCAGATCGAAAATTCATAAGACGGACACGTGACGATCGAAAAACTGTTAAGTACAATGTCATTAGAATACGAAGGCAAATTTCGCCACCGTTTCCAAAGTTGTTATAGCTCAGAGATTAGAAAACGGGCGGCATTGAAGCCAGAAGAACTCGGTTCAAGTCCAGTACCTATGTACTTTTTTATTTTTTTTGTCAAATTCCTTTTTTTTTTGGGAAAAAGTCTAGGTAGCCCTTTTCACTTCTGCGGGCACTCCCAGAGTGCAACCAGTGGTTTTTTTTCTATTAAAACACTCTACTGTCTGCAACTGCCAATCAGATAGGAACATTTTTGGATCTGGTAGCCTAGTTCTAAAGAAAGTTACGCTAACTTTAGGACTTGAATAGCGTGTAGTACTGATAGCGATAAAAATCTGGTGTTTAGCCAAAATAAGTTTTCTAAAGTCACTGTCTGTCCATCATGGGTTAAATTTAATGGCACACGGGGAAAACCTTGGAATACTCGACTTAAATCTTAACATTTATGATAAAACTAAAAATATACAATAAATTAATATACTTTATGTTGATATTATGATATCGATTGTTATGTTTTGTAGAGCATAAAAAATATAAAAATAAAATAAAAACGACTATAATAAGAAAAACTTTTTTAGCTTTACTTGAGTCATTATTATGATAATAATATTAGATAGATAGATAGATAGATAAGAAGTTTATTTTGATGATACACACAATATTATGATAAAGATGAAATTCAAACTAAAAAAGAACAAACAAACAATTAACTAGGCTATGACAAAAATACTTATTCTAGGATTTGTGCGTGCGTGCAGCAGCAAGAAGGGTCAAGGCTCGGTGTGAATTTGCCAGTCGGCAAAACACCATTTTCAGCCGTCACCCAGAGACGCGGGCACAGCGACTGCGCTGTTAGGTCGAGAACAAGTAGACCGTGAGCCAGATAGTATATTTTGTCAGTCATTTCCTCTCGAGCGAAAACTCGTGCATTGCTTGAGAGAGTTGTAATATGAAGTATGGTGAACGTCAGCTGCCGCTCCGTGGGTGGGTGGTGCAGCGGCAGCCCCTCAAACACGTAATTTTTTTTTTATTTCAGTCATTTCCTCCCGACTAAAAATTTGTTAAATGATAGTTAACGCAGTTATTAGAAGATAAAAAAAGTCAGCTGGCCGTACCGTGGTGGATTATACGTCAGTTGCTGGCCATAGGAACATGCAAAAAAAAATTTTTCGTTCAGTGATTTCCTCTCACTTGAAAATGTGTCAGATGATAGTTTACATGCTATTTTGAATGCGTCAGCTGGCTCTATGTTGGTGGAAATGTCGTCAGCTGATGCAGTGAAATAGGGAATTCATAATACAACTCTCTCAAGCATTTCACGAGTTTTCGCTTGAGAGGAAATTGGTCAGTAAAATCTGTTGCTAGCTCACGGATTAAAGTGTTTGCGCGTGATGTATATGAACTGAAAACAAGTGTTATTACTTTAACCAAAATCTTTTCTGCAATCATTTATAGGTAAGTACTTAAAGTCTACCTGACATCCGCATTGGAGTCCGGCACAGTTTCCTAATAACATTAAAACGTGGCAGAAAAACGTGGACAATGGTTTGAAAGGAAATGATTCCGACAAACCACAATTATTGGATGGATTAAACGCTTCTTTTTAATTGCTCTGAGGCCTAAGTTTTAGTTCTAGTCGTTCGGCGATGTTGTGTTCTGTTTACTTTTATACTAATATAATAAAGAGAAAAGATTTGATTTATTGTTTGTTTGTCTATACCTACTACTTAATATTATAAAGAGGAAAGATTTGATTGTTTGTTTGTTTACATCAAATAGGCTCCGAAACTACTGGACCGATTTAGAAAATTCTTTCAACATTATAAAGTTACATTCTTGCCGAGTGACATAGACTATATTTTATCCCGATATTCCCACGGGAACGGGTACCACGCGGGTGAAACCAATGCGCTAGTAATAAATGAAATCAAAAATTACTCAACAAATTTTAAATTCATTCACCAATAGAAAGCTACATTTTTCCATAATGGCATAGGCTATATTTTATCCCCTTAATACCACGGCAACGGCTACCATGCTAGTATAACCGTGGGGAGCAACTTAGTGTATTATATTTTATCAAGCAGCCCTAATACATCGTTGGATACTAGCGCTTGTCTTTCTCTAGAGGTATGATATTAAGACAATAAGTTTTTAGTAAAAAATTTCATTTTATGACAAGCTTTTTTGCTGACTGTACTTTAATATTGTATTGTCATCTAAACCAAACTTGCATACAAAATTTCAGCTCAATCGAACACTGGGAAGTGGGTCAAATTAAGCTTGCAAGATTTGACCCGAACGGACATACATACATGCATTCATACATACACTGCAAGTTTAATAAAAGCTTGTAAAAAGATTGTCCATTAAGTATTTAATCAAAATTCTTTAAATAACCTCCCGTATTACAAGCTCTCCTTAGGAAAGACCTTAGAGATCGGCGACCGGTCAGCTCCCTATACTGCCTATACTAACGTAATACCAAAATGATGATGATTTCAAATTAGAGCATTATTTTCTGTAGTTACTTGTGATGGTTTTCGGACTAAGACAATATATTTATCTAGGTTTCCATTAAAAAATAATTCTAAATACTTAAACCCTATTAAAAAAATGTAATTGGCATTATTTTTTATTGCGTAGATATTTTGGATTTTCTTAAACAGAAGCCTAGATAAATACTGTCTTAATCCAAATAACATCACAAGGCGCAATCTCATAAACTTTAAATTATTTTGGTATTACGTTTGTATGGGAGACTGACGCGTTGCGGGCCTAACCATAGGATCTTAGTCACCTTACCCTAGTATAAACTTCATGACATAACGTCTCTTGTTAGACAAACTAACCGCCAATGATGTTATTATAATGCTAAAAGATTCATTTCCATTTCAGTTAAAGGTAATAGAAACTAGAAACATGGAGCATTTCCGCCCGATCTCCTAAATCAACTTGGCTAGCATAATGTTGCGCTACAATGGTCACTTATTTAATGGGAAGTTCTCCCACGGGAGCCGTACCCAACTCCTTTAGGGTAAGAATGGTTATGATGTACGCCGCTTTTGCCTAAAATATAGATGGTCGCAGGGTAGGTGACCAAAGTTTATTATACAAGGTTCCTCCGTGCTTCATAATTCACGTTTAGTTGTTAGTCCTGGCTGCATTTGCACTCATTTACATCCACACACAACGTACAGACACTAAAAATGTCTGATTATGATGATAAAAGTGTATTTAAATTTACATAATTCCATTTTCATCCGATTTCCGGCATAAGGCTGCGCCGCAATAGACACTTATTTAATAGGAAGCTCTCCCGCGGTAGCCGTGCCTTTAGGACTAACGACGGTTATGATGTACAATGCCTTAAATGTAAGACAAGGTTGTTTACTTATTTTTAAGGTTTTGTATTTATAAAGAATTGTAAGTATGATGAGAAGGATAAAAGGTTTTTTTAGGTAGAAGTGGGCACTGTGATTTCATTCGTGAGGATATTTGTTATTACAAGCTTTTATTTAAAATTCTAAATTCAATTCAAAATTCAATCTCTTTTATCAATCAATCAATCAATCAAATATTTATTTATTCACATAGACATAATAAACATATACTTATGAATTATCAGTATTTTCCTACCACCCATTCAAGCCTGTTTTAACTGACAAGATTGTTATGATTGATTGATTGAGACTGATTATTCAATTTAGGTTGGGTAACAACACCTATGAACATCAAAGAAGCTACACCATCGGTTCGCAAATCCTACGGCGGGAGACCTTGCGAGAAGAACCGGCAACAACTCGTCAAGGGCATTTTTTTTCTTTCTGTTTTATTTCATACAGAGTCGTCAAATTGAAAAATAACCATCACACATTAGTAAGGTCACTTTCCATCACAATAGATAATACCTAATTTAAGTAGTTACATTTGCTTAATAATGACAGTAAACAATTTTCAACTAAACAAGAAATCAAATAGTTTAATCGACACATTATCTCATTCATATTATGATTAATGATTACTAATAAGAAAACTGCAAGTTTAAAATATAAATCATATAAATATATATCATCAGGTGTGATGAAGGCTAAGTGCTACCCCGTTGTGAATGAATAAATAAATAAATAAATAAATAAATAAATAAATAAATAAATAAATAAATAAATAAATAAATAAATAAATAAATAAATAAATAAATAAATAAATAAATAAATAAATAAATAAATAAATAAATAAATAAATAAATAAATAAATAAATAAATAAAATATACATGAATATATTTAACTTCACGTTAAGACAAGCAGTCTATTTTCAAAATTCAATCTTAACTAAAGGCAAAGTGTATAAAAAGCCGCGGTAAGACCTGCGATGCTGTATGGGCTCGGAATGCTGGCCCCTGAGAAAAGATGATGTGCAAAAGCTACGTGTGACCGAAATGAAGATGCTTCGTTGGTCGAGAGGTGTCACACGACCAGATAAAATTAGGAATCAGTACATCAGGGGCTCTTTCGAAGTCGCTAACATCGAGCGTAAACTTTAAGAAAACCGACTTCGGTGGTACGGTCATGTGATGCGACGTTATGAGAATCACATGACACGAGCGGTTATGACAATACCGGAGGATAAGAGAGGTAGAGGCCGTCCACCAGCAACCTGGATCCGAACCGTCGCTGCGCTCATGCAGATGTTGGGCCTTAGCCCAGAAATGACTCAAAACCGCCAACAGTGGTGTAAACATATCAGGGGGGCCCACTCCGTAGGTATAGGGACAAGGCGAGGAGAGAAGAAGTTAAGACAAGCAGTCAGGAGTAGATCCATTCCCACTGGCAGCACCTGTTCACGAGCATGACGTATGAACCAGCCATCGCTTCGCTCAACCATATTTTAGAGAAAGTAACGACCCGACTCATACGACACCACCGCAGAAATGTTTATAGTGAGCATGACATATTAGAGCTATCCGTCTTAACTTGCTTAAAATAAGGAAAGAAAACAAAAGTTACAATAATAAAAAGAAATAAGTTCTATTTTGAGGAGCCCGTGGCGCAGTGGATAGCGCGCTTGGCCTGCGATCGTTGAGGTTAAGCAACGTTCGCAATGGTCGGTCACGGGATGGGTGACCAAAAACTTTTTATCTCGAGCTCCTCCGTGCTTCGGAAGGCACGTTAAGCCGTTGGTCCCGGCTGCACTTGCAGTCGTTAATACCCACCAATCCGCACTGAGCCCGCGTGGTGGGTCATGGCTCATTCTCCTTATTCATCCATAAGGAAGGCCAGTGCCCCAGCAGTGGGGACATTAAATGGCTGATGATGATGATGATGAAGTTCTATTTGTAAGGTAAGACACGATAATCGATGTAAGACTCACCAGCTTGCTCATAAAGAGCAGATTATACAATCATATACAATACCTAATACCTTATCTCAACAACATTTATCGCAAGTAGACATGAACAGACCCACCGCACTGTGGCTCGATTTTACTAACGAGGTCGTAATCGTGTCTCAATCGTGTTTCAATTGTTGTGTTTTTTTACACACTAGTTACAAGAATTATGACAGTATGATGTGATGTGAATGAAGTGTGTGGTGTGACCATCAGTAGTATTGTGAAAAAAGTTTACATTTCTTGTAACAGTGTGTAAAAAAGCACAACAATTGCAAAGCGATTGAGACACGATTATGACATTATTACATAATTTCATATTAAGATGAATAAATATAAATAAATAAAAAAAACTTTATTACTCAATCAATTTTACAAAGTTTTGAGACACCCCAGAGAGTAATACAATACTAGCGTTCCGCCCGCGGCTTGGACGACGCGCCGAGGACCTCACGACGTTATTCCGCTGGAATGTGATATTTTTCCGGGATAAAAAGTAGCCTATGTTCCTCTCCAGGCTACAAAGTATCTGTGTTCCAAATTTCAGCCAAATCCGTTCAGCCGTTTTGGCGTGATTGAGTAACAAACATCCAAACATCTAAACATCCAAACATCTAAACTTTCACATTTATAATATTAGTAGGAAGTAGGATTAGTAGGACTCGTGTTGAGGTAAACTCGCCCTTTCCCAAGACAGTAGGTAGGTAAGTAATAACAACAGAAAAAATAAATTACATAATAATGTATGTGATGTTTGCGCGTGTGTGTGTGTGTGTGTGTGTGTGTGTTTCTCTGTGCGTGTGTGTGTATGTGTAGAGTAAGCGTTTAGATTTAAGAGCTCACTAGGTGTATTTATTTATAAGTAGGTATTTGAAATCTTCTGCACGATACCACAAAGTAAGTACGCGACGGCGGCGGTCGCTCACCTCATTCTGAATCTGATCACCAAAGTTAAGTATCTCAAACTTAAGAAAACTTGAGTGAAATCAACCATTTGGCGTTAATATAGTATTGCTTGCTGCTTTATTTATAATAATTGTATGCAACAAGTAGGGTCTTAAACGTTCACTGCAGCTGCCATCGATCATAAACTGCTCTCCCGTTTTCCGTAATCACTTGGGCCGTAAGTTCCAGTCGGGAAACTTCCAGAACCTGAACTAGTAATTACTGAGCAGGTCTCCAGTGGGTCGTAGTTATTCGGCTGTTCAGTGCTCACTTGCTGTAGTAAGTTGCCTTTAGTAGAAGCTAGTTAGTGAATTTTGCAGTGACTTTAAAGGACATTTTTCATTTTCGGCTAGGACATTGTACACTATTCTACTAATAGTAAAAAAACATAGTAAAGTCAAATAAAATATTAAAATTCTCATTGTCTTTCTGGATAAATGGTACAAAAATAAACTTTGAAATAAAAATTCTTTGCCATCCATGGTCACACTGGCAACCATATTTAAATCACGTTCGGAAACTTTGATGTTTCTGTACGAAAAAACGATGACATTGACGACTAATGATAATCTGTCAATGTGAACCTTTTTTTAAATGTAAGTGTGACATTTTACCGCCGTATTGAATCGGGGTTGCATAATTATTAAGACTAGATAATGCTTTTGTACCATCAAACGCGTTAGCTTATTGCGATATAATTAGTTTTCAGTTATTATATTTATCTTTTGCTTGCCTATGGTATAGTGTACAAAGTCCTAGCCGAGGCTCCATACTAAACTGAAAAATCTCCTTTATAATCTTGAATAAAATATCCTGCAAAGGTTTTTATGTTTTTTGTTTTATAGCCATTTCGCACTTTGCAATTGTCTCGCTCGCACAATAAACATTTTTAAAGATTGTGGCTAATATTGTGTTTTTTAGAAAAGTGTTTCATTATGTCCCTACAACGCAATTAGTTATACATTATTAAATATATTTCAACATTGTCAATACTGCAATAATACTAGATCTACGAGCTTTAAAATTTTCGAAAATTGAACATAATGAAACACTTATCTAAAAAAATTAAGTTCAAAAACTAAAACCCGACTACTGAAAAATCACACTCTAAAAAGTATGAAACAAGAAAATATTCTCATCTGAAATTGCCGTGGTCGTATGCCACTTTTCCCTAGAATTAAAATATTGTTTTGTTATATTATATAGTCGTGGGCATACGACCACGGCAATTTCAGATGAGAATATTTTCTTGTTTCATACTTTTTAGAGTGTGATTTTTCAGTAGTCGGGTTTTAGTTTTTGAACTTAATTTTTATTTACATTATTTTGGGGTCATAATTTTGCGCTGTGTAGTGCCGGCACATACATATAAATAATAGCACTACCCCCTTTCTTCTCGAAGGTGTCGTAAGAGGCGACAGATGGAAAACTGCCATCAAGAGAGGGGCAGCAGCGTCTCCATGTAACAGCAGGACATAGTTATTTTTTTTTGTTTATAGTGAGGGCAAATACAGTTTTTTCGTATACCGCTAACGGTATGTTGGACTCAGTCAGATAAGGTCTGTCTCTCGCCGCGCTCAGCCTTCCCGCCAAGCCCAATAGGCTTCGCGAACAGCCTGCTGTTTAAACTTTAAACATACTGCGATCGCCAACACTTGGCAGGCCAAGCGTGGCGACTGTGCCAACCCCCCCCCCCCCCCCCCCCCTAAGGGTTTTACACTAAATCTATCAGCCCCCAGTCCACGGCGGCCCCGCTATTGCTAGCTACTAGCGGCTACTACAACACGAGCATATTGCGGACTGTCTCGAAGCTCATAGAGTTGGAAGAGGTTTAGTAAGTTACACTGGGACATCATTGGATTATCTGAAGTCCGAAGAGAACTTGATTATCCTGCAATCCAGTTACTTACTTTACCACCGGGAGGGCGAACAACAGTCCCTAGGTGTTGTCCACATTCCACAAGTCCCTAGTCAACAACATGATCACCATCGGAAGCGTGTCGAGCCGGATAGCGTACCCGATACTCAGAATATCGAAACGGTATTCGCTAAATGTATACGCTCCGACCTCGACACATGGCGATGACGAAGTGGAGTCTATGTATGAGGAGGAATCGAAACCCATGCATAGCTTTAAAACCCACTACACGGTTGTGATGGGAGATTTCAAAGCTAAGTTGGGGCAACGTTGCAGTGATGAGTTAAGAGTGGGGCAATTTGGATTTGGGCAATGGAACGATAGCGGCCAGACGTTGGCAGAATTCATGGAGACGGAGAACCTCTTTATGATGAACTCCTTCTTCAGGAAGCTCGTAACCGGCAAATGGACCTGGATCAGCCCGGACGGTACAGTCAATAACGAGATCGATTTAACATGTCCACCAAGAAGCACATCCTCAATGATGTCAGTGTGATCACCGCTGTTAAGACAGTAAGCGATCACCGTATGGTCAGAGGCACATTGAATATCAATGTTAAGCTTGAAAGACCGCGGCTGATAAAATCCACGCTCCGACCAATACCGGCTCAAGTTCAAAACAATGGCTCTCAAGCAGCTTAAACACAACAAGGCGGCGGGCGGGCTTCTGAAAGCGGGCGGAAAGCCGATACTTAAAGCTTTTCAATTCAATCATCCTCGAGGGCAAAACGCCAAAGGCATGGGGCAGAAGCGTTTTTCAGGAAGGGTGTTAGGACTCTTTTGAAGAACCACAGACCCACGTTCGCGGTTCGCCTCACGTTTCTGAGCTATATCTATAAGATGTTCGACGACTTCCAACCTCCCGAACAAGCCGGGTTCTGAAAAGGCTAATAGCACCAAAGACCACATTCATACGCTGCGGCTAGTTATACAGAAAACCGAAGAGTACAACTTGCCACTTTGCTAGGCGTTCGTGGGCTACGAGAAAGCCTTTGATACTATTGAGAGCTGGGCGGTGCTGCAGTCGCTCCAGAGGTGCCAAGTAGACCACATGTACATCTATGTGCTCAGGTACTTATACCAAAACGCCACCATGTCAATCCGATTACAGAACCAGAGCTGTAATCCTATCCAACTACAGTGAGGTGTGAGACAAGGAGACGTCGTCATCTGTCCGAAACTGTTCACAACTGCGTTGGAGGATATTTTTAAGCTTCTAGATTGGAAAGGATGCGGCATCAACATCAATGGCGAGCACCTAACACACATGCGGTTTACCGATGATGCAGTTCTTATGGCTGAGACCTTGGAAGACCTGAACATAATGCTCGAAGATCTCAGTAATGCTTCTCAAAGAGCGGGTCTAAAGATGAACATGGATAAGACGACAATCATATCCAATACCCATGTTTCACCCGCTCCAGTCGTTGGGAACATTACGCTCGAAGTTGTTGACCACTTTGTTTACCTAGGGCAAACGGTCCAGTTAATAAGTCCAACTCCGAGAAAGAGATCTCTCGACGAATTCAGCTCGGATAGGCAGTGTTCGGGAAGCTCCGGCATATATTCGCGTCCGAAATACCTCCATGTCTCAAGACGAAAGTCTTTGACCAGTGTGTGTTGCCAGTCATTACTGGCTTACTGACCTATGGAAGTGAGACGTGGTCTTTTACTATGGGTCTCAAAAGAAGGCTCAAAGTCACCTAGCGAGCAATGGAGAGAGCGATGCTTGGTATTTCCTTGCTCGATCGAATCAGAAACGATGAGATCCACAGGCGAACTAAAACCACCGACATCGCTCAAAGGATTGTACCGTTGAAGTGGCAGTGGGCGGAACAGATATCGCGAAAAAACGATGGCCGTTGGGGCGGAAAGGTTCTCGAATAGCGATCGCGTACCGGTTCCGTGGGCAGGCCCCCTACAAGGTGGACCGACGATCTGGTCAAAGTCGCGAGAAGCCGCTGGATGCGGGCAGCGCATCATCGATTGTTGTGGAGTTCCTTGGGGGAGGCCTATGCCCAGCAGTAGGCGTCGTTCGGCGATATGATGATGATGAATTTCGTGATAAAGTCAAAATTCGATTTATGCAAGCAAAGCCGCAAGCAACAACCAATAAAATATATATTTTTGAAACGAGCTCACCAAGAGCTTTCATTTGATACCAAACACGATATTCTTCTCAAAAAAAAGTTTTTTTGTTCACAACTTTATGTCGTCTAGAGGGCGCCATATTCAATTTTATGTGACGTGACATAGCCTATAACCAGCAGACAATCAAGACGCTTCCAACGATACCTCAATTGTGAATATATGATCAGCAGTTTAGAACTTATGCGGGAACAGATGAACATACATACAAACATACATACATACATACATACCGGTCAAACTCATAACCCTCCTTTTTTTTGCTTTGCCGTAGTCGGGTAAAAAACACAATGTGTTTTCCACAATCTATGAAAATGTTGCATTTTGCGAGCAAGACGACTGTCAAATGGCTCTAATTGCGAAATGGCTCTTAAGGTACTGGTTATGCATTTGTCCATCATCCTGCTTAGCAGACAGGATGCAGACTAGCCCATCCCGTGACCGATCAATGCGAAAGTTGCTTAACAGACAGTATCGCAGGCCAAGAGCCCAAACCACTGCACTACGGGTTTCTCAACATTGAAATAAGACGGATAATATGTGTTTTGAAGGTCTCATTTTTTTTCAACCCGATTTTAGGACAAACTAGTTTTTCCTAGGCCAAACTAGTTCATCGCGTTGACATTTGAGAGAGCGACTTTGCCTCGGAAGACCTGTAGATGTAGAACATGACACAAAAAAAAATAACCACCATTTTAACCAATCACGTGTTCTACAGGACTTCCGAGGCAAACTCGCTCTCTGAAATGTCAACGCGATGAACTAGTTTGGCCTAGGAAAAACTAGTTTGTCCTGAAATCTGGTTTGGCCGGTAAAATATATACAGTATTTTACAAAACTTTTAGCCCAAACAAAGTTCCAAAGTCAAAAATTGTGTTCCAAACATTTCCCTCTATATCTCTTCGTTGACTAGGCTAAACTTGATATAATATATTAAAAAAAAATAACTTTCGCCGTAATTCAATTCACATCTTAGATTTCTGCGCGAACTGTTCATTTAAATAAAACACTTTCTCGGATTTTGCACGCATTTATTTAACAACTTGTTTAAATTTGCTTGTTACAAAATAAAAAGAAAAATTATTATTTTTGCACATTTTGGATATTTTTTTTATCTGGATGTGGCAAGTCGGAATACTCTTTGGTCATGTCAAGAAACGTTGCTGTTTGATTTTCTTGATTGCTGTTTGGGTGTTTTAATACAATATCTATTGTATAATTAGTGCATATAAATACGTGATCATTGTTCGAAATTACTTATGAAACCTTGGATCTCGAAAGATTTGGATTCCCGAAGGAGGAACACTGCGTCAGCGATGGATTCGTGCGATACCTCGAGCCGACTGGGAGCTTACAACATCGTGACTGTGATATAGTTAAAATAAAACAACCCTTAGTTATGTACGCGTATTATTTGATTTTAAGGCGCTATAATCAGGAATTCATCTCATCTCATGCATACAAGAAATTAGGATTACATTTTACTCCCTAAGGACTAAAGTGGTTATTTAGTCCCGCTTCGTAGGGCTATATTTGCGTACTTTTAGAGCATGAGAATTGAACATTATTATTATTTCTATTAAAACATTAATTTAAAGTCCCTATACTTAGGCTTTTTCTCAATTACTTACTTAAAAAATTTACATTTAATTAAAAGTGTCCCTGTCAGTTACAGGCCACTCGAAATGGTTTTGAAGAATTTTTCGTCATTCTTTTGTGACAGGTACCTACCGTTAATTTTTTTTCAAATCCAAGACCTTTTTTTTGTTTATAGGTCTTTTTCTTTACAAGCCCGTTGCATTGGCAAATCCAGGTGATTTCTGTGGGTATTTGATAAGAAAAAGTGATGTGATACAAGGCCTTGTCCAGTGATGTGATACAAAGCCTTCGCCAAGGCCAGATTTGGTGTAGCTTTTTTGATTTTTTGATTTGATTTGATTTTGGTTTGGTACGAACGTGTGTAGCACGGATTACCTATATTTGCTTTACAGCAAAGTTCGTCCGCACCAAATCGGCGGTTAGGTCTGGTCTGGACGTGTGTAGCGGCTATAAGAACTAACGAACGAACTTTAAAAAGAAGCAAAAAACGCGAAGTTGCTTTCATCAGACCCTACTAGGTGTCACTTCACTACATAGTATATCACTACATAGTATAAAACAAAGTCGCTTTCTCTGTCCGTCCCTTTGTATGCTTAAATCTTTGAAACTACGCAACGGATTTTGATGCGTTTTTTTTAATAGATAGAGTGATTCAAGAGGAAGGTTTATATGTACTTTTTATCCCGATATTCCCACGGGAACGGGAACCACGCGGGTGAAACCGCGGGCGGCCGCTAGTTGCACATAAATAGTTCACTAAAGTCAACGACAGATGGCTCCAAGTTAATACAACCATAGTCTACCTACAGAAAAGAAATATCCTTTTTTTCTTTATGTAAGTACTATGTTTATCAACTTTGATAGAAACTTAAATGTGTCTTGTTCTTTAGTATTTATTTTTTAAATACTTACTAAAATTTACAACTGAAAATCAGCGTTTGCTTGCGTTGCAAGACAAGTAATATGACGCTGAGCTGCGACCATTGAGTAGGTACTGCTGCGGCACGGCACACACACATTTTTATTTGGAACTTTTTGTCTTATTGAGTCTAATTTGTGTTTTCTATTCTTGTTCGTAATACAGTGCTACCTTCTCTTATACCTATGTGAATATGCCTTGTATTTAATGAATACTTATGTGTGTGTCTAAAGTAAGAATCTACAATCTCTATTTGGTGGTAAAATATATATAAGGTCCTTCCTAAATAGTGCACATAATTTTAAGGGGTCAATGTACTCACGCATACAAAGAGTTATTACTATGGTACCAACATTGGAAACGCGAAAAAAAAAATCAGCTGTTCCATAGAAAACTTTAAATCGAATAGATCAAAATGTATAGAACAGCTGATTTTTTTTCTGAAAAACTGAAACATGTCCAATAACTAAAAATACAAAAATAAATTATATTTAAAAAACCTTTTATTTAAAATCAAGCTTTTATTCAAATGTCCTAAAAATAATAAAATAAACTGTGTATCAAGTCAAATCCAACAAACTTATTACATTAAACAATTTATATGTTTTAAAAGCTTGTCGCGAGATTTTATTGTTACTGGGCTTGCACTAAACACAAATGCTTTAACTTATATTTGACATATGAAATTAAAGCGACAAGCTTTTAAAACATATAAATTGTTTAATGTAATAAGTTTGTTGGATTTGACTTGATACACAGTTTATTTTATTATTTTTAGGACATTTGAATAAAAGCTTGATTTTAAATAAAAGGTTTTTAAATATAATTTTTTATTATTTTAAGTTATGAAAGAGAGTTCTTTATTATGAAAATAAATGGAGGAACTTCGGATAAATCGCTTCAATATTCATAGACTTTAAGACTTTGTGGAAACTTTAAATAGTGCCAGTCTTTGTTTAAGCATAAACAGGTAAATCTGTTAAGAAGGTTTACTTCTTTAATCGTATTAAAAATGAGTTTTGTTAACAGATATTTTCAAATAGACATGATAAAGGACAATTTTAAAATGAAAAAGTATTTCGATTTTCATACAAAATGTCCCGATTAGTTGCTAAATTTGTATGAAAAGTCGATTGTTTTTATTTCCGACAAAAAATTCTTGCTGTGCGTTGTTCAGCATGATGGCCTGAAGCCATGGTTAAAGTTTTTGCAAGGGTGCCCCTAACACCCTGTATGTTTAGTGTAATAAATTTTAACGAGGCCGTTTCGGTAAAAAAGATTATCTTGTGTTTATTAATTTTTATTGTTTTGCTTTTTTTAAATAATTGTGTCCGTTTGTAGAAATTTCTGTTTCTATTTTCATTGTAATAAAATAAAGATAGTGGTAAAATCCCAAAACTATGTAACATTCATAAAACACAAGGTTATCGAAATTCTAAAAATAGACTCAGCAAAAACTCACGTGTTGAAAATGGGAGAAATATAGAAAAGGAGAAATACCATTCGTTCGTAATATATCACAAGATTTCTTTTGAGGCGTCAATTCGGTAATATATCAGAATACGATTTCCTGACGAGCAACGCATGGGTTACGGGAAGAAATACTTTGGATATTGAATCTGTTCGGCTCGGCACTATCGAATTTTACGTGTTTCGCTGACGTTAGCCAATTTTTAAACGTCTGCGGAGGAATTTCGTTCGTAAGAAATTTTTGAAAAACATCGTTACTAGCGGCCTTCCGCGGTTTCACCTTGGAGATCCTTGGCGGAGGCCTATGCATGCAAGCAGTGAGCGTCGATCGAATGACAGGATGATTAGAATTTATGGCAAGTCATAGATCAAAACGCATCTTAAAACACTTTTTTAAGTGCATATTAAGAAGTGCATGTTTCTCTTTGCATCCCTAAAATTGCCGAACCACCTCTTTTGACTCAACTTCTTTTACACGTGATTAATAGCTATTCGATTTCCCTCGGTATTTCGCATATTAAATTTAGCTCACTTAAGGGGCCTGTCGATGTCGAGCTCATTTAATTTTACAGAATTTTACCTCAGTTAAAAAAGGTTTCTTAAGCTGCGTCCAGACTTGTGTCATGACATCGGACCGGACTCCGTGTCATCGTACAAGACTTGTTACGCTCAATGTGGACGGTCTAGGTTGTGCTGACACGGTCACAAACCATGTTCGATGAAATGTTAAACACTCGTAACATTTTGGCGTGTCAGAACACCGTGTCTTTATCATGCATCGCTAGTTTTGTTGGGCATGCGCTGTGGTAATACTGTATCAAAGAGACAATGTATTATAAAGACACGGTGTTCAGACACGCCAAAATGTTACAAGTGTAGACGCATGGTGTCAATCGAACAAGACTGCGTGGCAAGGCACCAGAACTGCTGAGTTCAAAGATGGAATAAAAAATAAAGATTATAAGTATTTAATACCTACTAGCTGTGCCCCCGACTTCGTCCGCGTGGAATTGTGACTTTCAGCAGCATTTTAAATTTTCAAGGCTAATTATTTTGCATATACTTTTGACGACCGATTTGGCGCAGGGGTAGGCTACCCACCTTCCACCAGTGGTCTCGGGTTCGATTCCCGAACAAGACAAATAGTTGTGTGCATGAACATGTCTATTTGTCTTGGTCTGGATGTTTTCTATGTATATTAAGTATGTATTTACAAACAAAAAGTATTTAAGTATATATTTATCCGTTATCAAGTTTTCCATGATACAGTTTCGTAATGAAATTAAAATGGGCTAAGATAATTGGTGTGAATATAAGAAGTTATTTATTTATTTATTAGTTATTTATATACGCTTTAGGCCGTCCGGGTGTCGCAAAGGGGGTGCATAAAAATAACACTAACTTTTTTTCAAAAGTGAAAAAAAATCATAGCTTTCGAAAAAAGATCTAAGACGAAAAAACAAAGAGTTATCTTTATTTTGGAAAAAAAAGTTTTTTCTGCTGCTTCGCCGGCCGCTGCCTTCGCTCGCTCGGCTCGCGCTGCGTTTTGGTCACAGTTCTAAAGGGCTTATTACACCTTGGCTAAATTCAGCATCTAATTCAGCATACATTGCTTTCTTTGAGCTCATTTGTAGCAAGTGATGCAATCAAAACAAGCAATGTATGCTGAATTAGATGCTGAATTTAGCCAAGTGTAATAAGCACTTAACTTAACCTAACCTAAAACGACTGTTAGGCCGTTTGTGCACTACCACTGAATTTTACCGATCCGGAAAAAAACGGATGCTTGTATTTAATTAATTACTAATATAAATGATTAATTATTAAAATACAAGCATCCGTTTTTTTCCGGATCGGTAAAATTCAGTGGTAGTGCACAAACGCCCTTTGGATCTCTTGGGCTCGGGGGGCGGCGGCGGGGGGCTTAGCCCCCCGAGCCCTCTTGGTGGGGGGCTGCGGCCCCGTCCCCCTGCTCCTCTGTTTTCATCCATTTCTGAACAGATCCTAAAAAAAATTTTTTGTTTACCATTGGATGTCTCTTAAATACCTCCGGGGGTTATTAAAAGGGTATCAAAAATTTCAATAGATTTTGGCTACGACGCACCGTTTTCGAGATATTGACATTTTTATAAAATAATCATCTTCTGTACTTGTATTTATTCTGTGATGCCGGCACATGTCACGACCTGATCCATTCCTATCCCGTGTCTGTATCTGTGTCATCTGGCGTACTTCGACGCGTGTCATAAACACAAGTGTGGACGTCTCCTTGACACGCGGACAATTGCGAAATCCTTTGATAAAAACCGACTCTCGATGGATCGGCTCGTAACACGTAACATCGATGCGTAACAGCACACAGACCAGCGTCCACACGGCACCTTCGTAACTCCGTACATTGTCCGTACATTTATCTGTGTCTAGCAGTTTCTTCCAGTGTTCGGAATGGATTTGAAGCTTGTAACATGTACGCGAACTTGTTCGCGTGTCAAAAGACGTCCACATTATCCGTTCTGACACGCGTGTCTGACACGGTACGGGGTAATGTTCGGTGAAGTGTTACAAGTCTGGACGCAGCTTTAGGTTTTTTTCAAAAACAATTCAAGATATTAACTAGAACAATATAATTATGTAAAACTATTACATAAAATTTTAAGTTACATTGGTTATTCGTACATCATTCATCATAATTGTCGCACTTTTAATTTTCTATACTTATCGATGATAATAATATTAATTTTCATTATTTTTAAAAGACTATTTTATTACTACACCAACACCTTAACAACTTATCTATACTTATAATATTATAAAGACAAAAGATTTGATTGTTAGTTTGTTTGTTTGCATCGAATAGGCTCCGAAACTTCTGGACCGATTTAGAATTTTTTTGACCATTAGAAAGCTACATTCTTCCCGAGTTATATAGGCTATATTTTATCACGATATTCCCACGGGCACGGGTACCACGCGAGTAAAACCGCGAGGATCCGGTAGTTTTATTATATTACTTAACATCACACGGCCTTTCATGCCAGACACCAGAGATAATTTAGTCTACTCCTATCCGGGACAGTGCGTGTTGCTGTTTCGCTTATTTTTCTTATATTACGTGAACGGGATGGAGTCACGTTGACGTGAGAATGAGAATCGCATGAGAAACTGGGAAAGGCCGGTGTGATAAAGGTTAAGCGCTACACCGTTGTTGTTAAATCCTACTAATATTATTATAAATGCGAAAGTTTGTGAGTATGGATGTACGAGTATGTTTGTTACTCTTTCACAGAAAAACTACCGAACAGATCTGAATGAAATTTCAACAGAGATAGATTATAAAAAAAAATTAACTACTACTACTTACTATCACACCAATTATCTAAGACTATAGTAAATTTCATAAGAAACTGTGTCTACGTGAACTTGATTACGGATAAATATATACTTAAATACTTTTTTGTTTGTAAATACATCAGACCAAGACAAATAGACATGTTCATGCACACAAATATTTGTCTTGTTCGGGAATCGAACCCGAGACCTTCGGCACAGTATGCAGGTAGCCTTACCCAGACCAAGACAAATAGACATGTTCATGCACACAAATATTTGTCTTGTTCGGGAATCGAACCCGAGACCTTCGGCACAGTATGCAGGTAGCCTTACCCCTGCGCCAAATCGGTCGTCAAATTATAGAAGGAATAACACGTAGGATACTTTTTATCTCGATATACCCACGGGAACACAAAACCAAGCGGGTGAAAGGCGGCATGCCGCTAGTAAAAAAATAAATTTCTCAAATATAGGGGCCTTAATTAAGCTTCACGGCTTTAAACCTAGGTGGTAATTGATGTGACAGCCAGCAGCGTGTTTCGCCCCAAACCAGCCACTTGCACCACTGGTCAAATACAGTTTAATCCAGCAAGCTTCTATGTTAGTTTAAGCCGGCCAATTATTTGAACAAGTAAAACGTTTTAGAATATTTAGTTTTGCCATGAATACCAGCTGAAGTTCGGTAGGATTAGCAACTTTTTGAAGCATTTTTTTCTGTTTCTGTAGATTAGTCTTCATGACAACTGATGTGAAATGATGATAAAGCTGAAAGCAGATTGGCGCTATTCCCGGAATCCTTAATCATCCATCACGTATATATGCAGAAATGTTAAACAGGGTAGATGATGTTTCTTATATGTAGAAACTTAGCGCGGAGAACCGATGGCCGTTGGGGCGGAAAGGTTCTCGAATGGCGATCGCGTACCGGACGACGTTCCGTGGGCAGGCCGCCTACAAGGTGGACCGACGATCTAGTCAAGGAAACCCTGGATGCGGGCAGCGCAGGACCGACCGTTGTGGAGGTCCTTGGGGGAGGCTTATGTCCACCAGTAGGCGTCGTACGGCTGAAATGATGATGATGATGAAGTTTCAATAGAAAAAAAAAGGATTGCTTAATTGTTTGTCTATCAAACAAGAAAAAACTAAGTTTTTTATATTAGTAGGTAGGTATTTAACATTAACAAAGTTAGCAAATAAACATCCTAAGATCAAAGCTGAAATATTGTTTCGCTTAATAAGGTAATAAATAATGATGGCGCTTTATTTTATTACATTTTGTCAAAGAGTGTAATAGGATTACCACGTATGTCATTAGTAGGTAACTGAATTAAGGCAAGTAATCTCCATGCGGAGATTGCTTCCTTTGACCAAGAGTATGTCTATCTTTAACGTTAATAATATTATTACTTTCATACTATTATAATAATATACGAATATTACACATGCGAGAGTAACACTGTCTGTCTGTTCCTTGTTCCCACATAAACCATTAACGGCTCGTTCATACAAAGACGTTTGACGTAGCTATCGCCTTTTTCACGAATCGTGTTTTCTTTGACGGCGTAATGCTTTTTGTTTCCACATTATAATTATCATTATGTCAAATTTTATTAGTATTTAAGATAAATTAATGTTGTTCGTAGGCTACTTGCCTCGCAAAAGTTGAGTGATCCATAAACATCTCTCGATTTATCAGAAAGCGCAATTTCACCAAATACCATGAGAATAAAGACATGGCGACACGACCACTAGTAAGTTTGTGAGTATGGATGTTTCTTACTCTTTCACGCAAATTTGGCACACAGATAGTAAATAGCCTGAATTAAAACAAATGATACTTTTTATACCAATATTTCTACGGGAACAGGAATCACGCGGGTAAAACCGCGGGCGGCCGCTAGTACTAATTTTACGAATGCGAAAAAAACTTTGTTTCTCAATCAAGGCGAAACGGCCGAACGGATGTAGATGAAATTTGGCACAGAGATAGATAGATATAGATATATATATAATAGCATATAGGCTACTTTTTACCCTAGAAAAATATCTTATTCCCGCGGGAAAACATCTTCTAGCTCACGCGGGCAAACCAGCTAACGGAAAGTTAGAAACTTATAAATAATAATTGCTACAGAATGGAAATAAATAAGTTTATCATCCTAAGATCATCATAATATTACATTTACATCTTAATAGAACCTCTAATCATCATAACTAAAGCGTTATAAATAAACCTGACCAAAATTAATGGTAAATTCGTAAACAAACAAGTAAGTACCTAATAATAATTCCTAATTACTGTAATTTATTCCATAACTCCTCTTAATCACCATTAATGTAGGTGGCTCTGTCCCTTTCGGTTAATTTACCGTCTAATTAGCACTGATATAAATAAAATAATTATGATAGCTTTAGAATTTAGTGTTGTATGTATCTCTTTAATTTAAAGTGTGTTTTTTTCATCTTTTATTCTTTTTTTGTGTTGTAGCGTTAATGTTTATTTAGCTGATCACTGTACACTGATCTGTTTTTTTTTGCTTAAGTAGTGTACAGTATCGAATATAATAAATAAATAAATAAATAAATCATTTATTGGTCACTTCACAAACTTAATAAGCAGTTACAATTTTATTAAATGCTACTTAGTAACCTAAGTTTGTGAAGGACTGGTGCCTGAAAAGGGTTTCTTAGAAACCCGTCCCACAGGTCGCCAGCCCTCTCCCGCAGATAGGACTAAATACATCAAGACTTAAAACTATCTTATAAATTAATTTAGTTACACAACCAAAATGAAATTGAACCTTCTTTAGGTAATACGTAAGATACGTACGGTATTAAAAAAATAAAAATAAAATAAAAACATTTTAAAGGTATGATCAGACAAATTACTGACAAGCTAAAAGACTTATAGAGTTGTGTATTGAAATGTAATATGAGTGATTGGTGAGTTGGTGTATTTTTTTAGTGTTCTAAGTTAGTGTGTTATGTAAGTATGTCATGTTTGTGTTATTTATTTATTTATTTATTTATTTATTCATTATAATTACAACGGCAACAAAATTGCCACTTACAGTAACTAGTAAAATTACACACATTAGTGTGTGCAAGTGTTCATGAGTAGGTACGGGGTGTGTGTAAAATAGGGATGCTGTAGTGATGCGTGGCGTGAGGGAGATAGGGCAAGACACACTTCAAATAAAAATAAAAATTTGAATGTAAAGAAGTGGCTACGAGAGGGGCAGGAGCAAACACTCCGTAGCCTCATAATCCAAGCACTTTAAGTATTGTTTTACCGAGGTTTTGCAACTTATTGTGTGAAGCGGGTAAACGTTGAGAGTGCTGTTAATCTTATTATACAGGTGGGATCCAAGAAAGCAGTAGAAGTTATGGGAGAAAGAAGTTTTAAGTTGTAGGGAAGTGCAAACATTACCTTTTCTACGCTTGTCTTTCACTTTGTCGGGGTCGTATTCTAACTGACTGTGTTTTCTCAAGATTGTTTGAAGAATAAAGGTTTGACGTACTGTAAGGATAACCCAGTTCCTATAAAGATCAGTAGTAGAGTAGCGATATGGGAGTCCTGCAGCAACCTTGAGAATTAAACGTTGAGCCCTCTCTAGACCCAGCATATTAGATTTGGCAGCTCCGCCCCATGCTGAGATACAGTATTCAAGAAGAGAGTGACACAAAGCAAAGTAAACAGTTTTTATAACTCTGTGATCAGCGACATGCTTCAGGTTCTTGAAAACGTATGTCAGTTTTCTCACCCTTGAAGTGAGTAAGTCAATATTAAGCTTGAAGGTAAGGGTCTGGTCCAAAACAACGCCAAGATACTTGATACTCTCTGTTCTTTCAATGGTAGGACAGTCACATAGGATTTCAGATGACTGAGGCCCGCAGTTGTGGACAGAAATACCACATCATTGGGGTGGCAGCTAACTAGATCTAATCGCAAATGGCATAAATTTGGTCTTGGAAATGTTTAGTGTCAACACATTGGTCTTCAGCCATTGGTTGACTTTGTCGAAACCTTTCTGTGCTTTGTCAAAAACTTCATCCCAAGAGTCTCCACTAAAGAAAAGGGCGGTATCATCCGCGAAGGTAAAAACTTTACCATCAGTGAGTTGGGTTTGGCAAAGGCCATTTATGTATGTTAAAAAGAGTGTAGGGCCAATAATACTGCCCTGTGGTACACCATAAGTGACACTAGCCACCTCACTAATCCAATGGTCTATTTTAGTTCTTTGCACTCTGTTGCTCAGATAATCTTCAAACCATTTAAGAGGCACTCCCCTGACACAAGCTCCCTCCAGGCCAGCCAGAAGGCGGGGGCTCGATACCGTGTCAAAGGCCCTTGCCAGGTCGAGGAATGCCACAACACATTTCCTTTTAGCATCTAAGTTGGTGGCGATAGAATCAACCAAGTCATGTACCGCATCATTCGTAGATTTGCCGCTCCGAAAGCCGTACTGAGAAGGAGAGAGAAAATTGCTTTTCTCAAGATATTTAATTAACCTCTCATTCATCCGGCGTTCCAGGATTTTGGAGAGCGTTGGTAGTATGGATATAGTAATAATAATTATATAAACATAGGCCTATTGACATAGTCCTATTAATATTAATATGACTATTACAATATAGACCAAAACGACACCATGTCGGTCCAATTAGAGAACCAGAGCTCTAATCCTATCCAACTACAGCGAGGTATGAGACAGGGAGACGTCATTTCTCCGAAACTGTTTACAGCTGCGTATAATATCCTCCAATATTTTTAAGCTACTGGACTGGAAAGGATGCGGCATCATCATCAATGGCGAGTACCTTACACACCTGCGGTTTGCCGATGATGTAGTTCTCATGGCTGTGACCTTGGAAGACCTTAACACAATGCTTGAAGATCTCAGTAATGCTTCTCAAAGAGTAAGTCTGAAGAAGAACATGGATAAGACGAAAATTATGTCCAATGCCCATGTTGCATCCGCTCCAGTTAATGTTGGGAACATTACACTCGAAGTTGTCGACCACTATGTCGTACCTGGGACAGACAATCCAATAAGGTAAGTCCAACTTCGAGAAAGACATCTTTCGTCGAATCTAGCTCGGATGGGCAGCATTTGGGAAGCTCCGATATATATTTACGTCCAAAATTCCTCAACGTCTCAAGACTAAGTCTTTGACCAGTGTGTGTTGCCAGTTATGACTTAAGGAAGCGAGACGTGGTCTTTTACTATGGGTCTCATAAGAAGGCTCAAGGTCACCCAGTGAGCAATGGAAATAGCGATGCTTGGTATTTCCCTGCTCGATCGAATCAGAAATGATGAGATCCGCAGGAGAACTAAAACGACCGACATCGCGCAGAGGATTGCTCAGTTGAAGTGGCAGTGGGCGGGACACATAGCGCGGAGAACCGATGATGGCCATTGGGGCGGAAAGGTTCTCGAATGGTGACCGCGAACCGGACGACATTCCGTGGGCAGGCCCCCTACAAGGCGGACCGACGATCTGGTCAAGGTCGCGGGAAGCCGCTGGATGCGGGCAGCGCAGGACCGATCGTTGTGGAGATTCTTGGGGGAGGCCTAGGCCGTATGGCTGAAATGATGATTATGACTTTATGTGGCACAGATAGTTTTGTTACGGAACGATTCAATGTGACAAAGTACTATGTTATGTACATTTTATTGCTCGCGACTGTACAACTACTTTTTTGAGTCAATACTCAAAGGTACAACTTTAAGCAATTGTGCAATTGGAGTAATTAATTTTTATTATTTAATTTGTATATCAAATAAAAAGAATATAATTTTGTAGAAATTTAATATGTTGGGATTTGGGATTCGTTTTAGTGCTTTTCAGAATTAAGCTTTTGGATATAGCATTTTAAACTTAATTGGTCATTTACTACGCCATATTTGGCGGAAATTTTGTAGCGGATTTTGCCGCGTCGGAATGGCTATACGATAATACTTATTTATATATAACCTGCTTCTCTAAATAGTTAAAGCTTTTGAAATTCAAAAAAGTTGAAATGAATATAAAAATACTCGAACTTAATTTTGCAGAAAAGAAATAAATGCAAAAAGGTACATTACAATAACAGATTTAATGAAATATTTTTCCTCAGTCATTATTTACCTACATGCAAAAAAGTTGTTACCAAAGGAAAGCTACCGTATTTTTTGCTTTTCAACTTTCTCCGCTACCACCATCTGTCATTTTCCAGTGAGTTAAACTGGATGAATCTATAAAATATGACCGTCGTTACCGAAACACACTGCTCTGTGATGAATAAATAAAAATAACGCTTTTCAGAGCTATTTACTTTTTCTTTTTCTTATGAGTTGATTTAAGGTTAAGATTTATTAGGTATAGCAACTGCTTTTGTTTTAAATAGCGGTAAATGCTGAGAGTATTTGAGATAAATTATAGCGAACTACAGCTTAGTATAAATTTCAGTAAAGGATATGAGTTATTCATCGGCTATTTTCAAAATTTACCTACTACTAACGAAAGCACTAAGTTGTGAATTGTAAGTAGGTTGTACTTGCGTACAAAATCATACACACAATTTATTAAACACAAATAAAAACACAACTAAAATTAAATTTACGCGTAATTAAATGGTTCAATAGTGGTTTTTATTTCACTCCAGTATTTTTTTATTTGTCGGGCTCAACATGCTAACTTCATTCGTATGAGTACTCCTCAGAGGGTAACAGTTTTCAGCCTTATAAAAAAGGGAATTCCTGTAACAGACCTCTTAGAAATCTAATAAAAAGTTTTAATTATAACTAGAATAAAAATTACAGGTCGCTCGCCCTTTAAAATTGATAAGGTGACGTCTTGTAAGACATAAAGTGGAAGTTCATAATTCGATCCTAATTAAATTAAAATGTCCTCGGAAAGAGGAATCTCCGAGATTTCATTAATATGTTTTTCAAAGGACAGATTATTTAAAAATGTCAACGTATAATTCGCTGATATCGTGAATAACTAATTGGGTACTGCTTTGAAAAATATATTGTAGAAGATGTTTTACGACTTTTTAATACTTTCAAGGAATAGTTGAATGCTTAAATAGTACCTATATTATGATTACAAGTGGTGAGCTAAGTTGCTCATTATACACGAGGCTGTGAGGGCGTAGATCAGCCGAGTGTCTAGTGAGTAAGATGCTCACGAGTTTCATACGCACTTTTTCAACACACTTGCGAGGAAAAACAAACATTTATTGCATACATATAATCCTAATATTAGCTAAGACACATAGCGCGCAAGTTTTTTTTGCGCGCGCCAAATGTAATGTGATTGATTACATACAGCGATACAGCCTACGTCAAAATTATAATAATATTGATAAAATGCAATTATTTTATATCAAATTATTGTGAATTATAAGTAATTTGATAATAATATACTTAATTATGTTTTTTTGTCTTAGTTAGGGACATATTTATTTATTCTAAAAAATGTAAATGGATTTTCAGCCGTTTAAAACTTCTTTGTTGTTACAAAAAAGAACAGGGTGCCTACCATCAACTTTAAGACAGCGATTCAAAAATAGCGCGATGCAGAATAGGTTCCTAAAATGAATTGCTTTCTTTCGTACTACGACCTTCTGAAAACTGGATCGCAAATGAATTGCTAAATGTGAATGACCGAACGATTTGTGTCCTTATTTCTTCTACCCGTCTCTTTCACTCGATTCTGTCATGCCCGGAGAGTGAGAGGGACGGGTATAACCTGCAGGTGTCATGTCAGCTTGGCCGAGTTATAAGACAAATAAGAGATTTGACAGCTTGGCGGCTGTGAAATGTCATTGAATGATCACTGAATCGCTGTCATTGATATTAAGCTGTCGTGGTACGAATAAGCGAAGCAGATCAGTTTAGGTCCTAAACAAAACCGCAATAAGAGTTGATGGTAGGCACCCTGTATCTATTACGATTACCGGTGAAATCGAAAATGCTCTGTTGACTCGCATATAACTTGCAGTTAGGTACATACTAACTTAACTTTGTAGGGATACTGTATTACCCGGTTAAATTGAAAAGTCTCTGTTTACTCGCATATAATTTGCAGTTAGGTTCTTACTTAACTTTGTAGGGATAATTCTATTACGCAACTAGTACTGTAATATTATTATGTACGCGTGTGTAGTTCGGTTTATGGCCCTAAGATCGATGTAATAAGGCTCACTTTATGAGTAAGTGTGTTGAAAAGTTTATGAACAAAATTTTTCCTATATCACTTAACTTGTTTCTATTAAAGTCCATAATTTTTGGCTTTTGTCTAATTATCCATAAAAATTTTATCCAGCTAATTCAATTCACGGCTTGAGAGAATAGGTAGTTTTGAAGTGAAAAACTCCACATTTAGGCAAAATAGAAGTTTATAGACTTACAGAAAAAAAAAACTTGGTACCAACCTCAGACACCAACATATAATTATTAAATACTAGCTTCCGGCCCGCGGCTTCGCCCGAGTGGACTTACACGACGCTATCTAGTGGGAATGTGATATTTTTCCGGGATAAAAAGTATCCTATGTTCCTCTCCAGCTTACAAAGTATCTCTGTCCCAAATTTCAGCCAAATCCGTTCAGCCGGAAACAAACATACAAGCATCCAATCATCTAAACTTTCACATTTATAATAATAAAATTAGTAGGATAAACAGTTGAATGAAACCAAAACCAAAATACAATATTTTATTCTGCGCGTTTTTTTTCTTATTTTTACAGCTTTGAACTTATTAGGTGAACATTAACAAATGCGTCTCACAGCATCCACAACACATTCTAAACCTTTTTAGCATGACAGCAGCGTACATTTAATAAAAACCAGAATGAATTACGACTCCATAAACAAAAAAAACACACAGAATATAAGGCAGTTTATGCTCGAATCTCCTCGGGTACGAGGGCCACATATTTTCGTACTGTTATTGTAGTAAGTATACTTGATTTATAGCTCCCAGGATACTCCTCAACGGCAGCGAAACTCCTTAAACAGCTAATACATCATCGTCTGGGAGCGTACACGAATTTATATTGTGCCTTATATTCGTATTTTGGCTATGCTTATGTTGGTTTTTCTTTTACATGATTGTACAATGAATTTAAGCCCGCAGGCTTATCACGAGTACTAAAGTAGGTATATTTCCTGTGATGTAACTTCAAAAGCCAAGAGATAGCGAAAATCTCGCAATTGTTGCCCTAAAATTTTGCGGAGGGAATAGTACGTGTTCGCGCGTCCTGCGGATCCGCAGGACGCCTCCGCGCCGCTCCAGTGTGGCCCACGACTTCGTCTCGGAGGAGTATTTGGTATTTGGTATTGACACTTTTCCGCATTTAGACTCATATTTGGTCCGTTATGCGTGAACATGGCTAGTCGAGCCATCCTAGCTCCTTCCAGAAGCGCAGAAGCCTCCGAAGCGCAGGAGGAGTATCTCCCATACTTTTGTATTGTACTCGCACACTACCATAGTAAACTATATGTCACACAATAGGTACAATTTTTTTGTCGCTTTTGTGGTCTAGTGGTTTGTGGGCTCCCATACAAAAAACTTGATCTTTTTGATGGTACGGAACCCTTCTCCGCTCGCACTTGGCCGGTTTATTTAGATTCCTTTTATCACATGGGAAATGACATTTTTTTTTTATCAAGACTATCCCTACATTTATCAGCAACTGGTTTTCCGTCCGTGGCATGGCACACGTGACCTACACTATGTTTTTCCGTAGGAATGAGATTTTTCCTGTGTAAAAGCAGCCTATGTGCTATTCTACACTATAATCTATCTTTGTGCCTTTCATCTAGATCCGTTAAGTCGTGATTGATTAACAAACATCCAAACTTTTCGTTTATAATATTAGTACGATATCGAGTATACAAAATGCTAGGTAGGATAAATGAATCACGTAATGTGCATGAAAGTACAAGAACTGAATTACGTGATTTAATCATACCTAGTGTATCACGATTTAATTTTTTCCATGCGGTTTAATGCGTAGTGGCTATTTTGCTGACTGTACTTTAATATTGTATTATTATCCAAACTAAACCTGTATGCAAAGTTTCAGCTCAATCGGACACTGAGAATTATGTCAACTTAAGCTTGAAAGATTTGACCCAGATGGATTAGGTACATGCACAAAAAATTCAAAATCGTTTATTCAATTTAGGTTTGTTTAACAACACTTATGAACGTCAATGAAGCTACGCCATCGGTTCGCAAATCCTACGGCAGGAGACCTTGTAGCGAGAAGAACCGGCAAGAAACTCGCCAAGGGCTATTTTTTTCTCCCTGTTTTAACTTATACAGAGTCATTTTAATTTTTAGTTTTTTGCATTCACAATGCAATGACAAATGGAAAATGAAGTATTTAGAAAAAAAATCATCTTTAGCGATTGCCAAATACCTGGAAAGGTATTTCTTTCGCGTGTGAGGGTAGTGATATCTCCACATTGATGAAATTAACGCTGACTATACAGCGCGTAAGAAGTATTGGATAAATTCGACGCTTCTCGTAACGACTCCGTAGCTCAGTGATTAGAGCAGTCGCCCGGAAAGCGAAAGGTCGTGGGTTCGAGTCCCATCGGAGCTAGTTGTGAGACGGGTCGATTTTTTCTAAATACTTCATTTTCCATTTTTCAGTTATACAGAGTCGTCATATTTGAAAAATGACCTTCACATAATAGTAAGGTTACTTTCCATCACAATACAGAATACCGCTTAAATTAAGTACAATTTTGCTTATTACCTAAAACAGTAAACAATTTTCAACCAAACAAGGAGTCAAATAGTTTAATGAACACACTAATCTTAATCTTATTCACATTATATTATAGGATTAATAAAAAAAAATAAAACCGCCTTCTAAAAAACCACATCAAAAAAGTAAGAAATAATTCCTCACCAAATAAATAACGTAAGTACTTTGAAGTCGGGCGTGAAACATGTAAATTTTTTTGTTGTTTTTGTTAAAACCCGCCCGACTTCAAAGTACTTACGTTATTTATTTGGTGAGGAATTATTTCTTACTTTTTTGATGTGGTTTTTTAGAAGGCGGTTTTATTTTTTTATAAAAATAATTTTTATTTCACTCTTTTTAGTGCATCGTGCAGGCAATTTGCGTGTTTTCTGGTAAATAGGTATGTGATCAAACTCAAAACCTCCTTTTCGAAGTCGGTTAAAATACCTTGAGGTATCCCTTTTTTAACAAAACAAGAATCATCTAAATCGGATTATAAACAAAGGAGTTATGCCTAAAGATACGTATTAAATTCACATAAAGTGGTAACGAAAACGACAGTATTTTCAAGATTTCCTGAAAACTACTGAACCGATTTCAAAATTTCAAAAAATGGGACCAACTTGGAAACCAACCTGATGTAATAACGTTTGAACCATTTCAATCGGTTCAGCCGTCTTCGAGTAATCGGTGGACATACACAAAAAAAAAAAAAAAACATACATACAGACGAATAGAGAACCTCCTCCTTTTTGATTAGAAGTCGGTTAAAAAGGAAACTGCAAGCTGCGCCGTATATTCAAATCTATAAGTATTAACAAATAAAAGGAATTTTTGAATAAAGTTCAAGTTAAATAAAAGCGTGTGAAAATAAGAAGTCTGCGTATCGCAAAAAACCTCGCTGGTAAAGAGGTCCCGACTGTTTCCTGAAATATAAAGACTGTCTTGATATATTGTCACATGGTGGCGTCCGTTGACAGCATAAGATTTATCATAATGGGTGCGTGTATCCCATTCAGGCAAGTGGGGAATACCCATGAAAATTATTCTATAAAGTGAAACAGTTCTATTAACTTGAACACCTATTTCATACATAAAATTGTCATAAAATATGTATTTAGTGTCACAGACTTGATCAATGATGCTGAATAAAAAAAAATTATAACATCCAGATTGATAGTTACTTTGCATTCACCAATAAAATTAGTATATGTGCCTTCTTTTCAACTGTCTTATAACAACTAAATGACCAGATTAAATCTAGTCATTTAGTGGCAAACATCCTCCCTACCATTTGTGAAGATCCCGACTGTTTCCTGAAGTAAGAAGACTGTCTTCCTTCATACATTGTCAATCGGCCGTTGCATAGACAGCTTATGATTTGTCATAATAAGTGCATATAGTCCATTCAGGCAAGTGGAAAAATCACATGAAAATGTGAGAAATAAAGTGTTGGCAAGCGAATAAATTAATATCAGAATTTTATAGACTTGCAATTGATTATTTTCAGCGCTTTTGAGAAAAGAAACTTGTAATTTACATAAAAAAACATATGATAGTGATGGGATCTGATTGAATTTTCGACTAAAAAGCAATGAGGTTTTATAATAGGTCTTTACCTATGAAATTGCCGTTTTGTATGGAGATTTCTGTAATATTTTTTTTTCCATACTAACGTTTTTGTTATTATTTAACGACTAATATTATGTAAATTTACAAAATTTTACACACGTATTTATGGACATTTTAACTACTAAATGACACATTCGTTAAGAGAAAAAAAAATTTTTTTCACTAAGTTACAACTAATAAAGTACGAAATTCTGGAAACAAAAATAGTCGTAACTTTCGGAATAAGTTTTTTCTATGTAAATAATCAAATATCGTGGTTATTAAATTATCAAAAGTTGCTCGATACGGTCTTAATGTAACGCAATATTAAAGAAATTATATATTTCTAATATTATAAAAGTTGTTAAGTTATATGTACAAAAGAAAAAAACGGCAATTTCATATGTAAAGACCTATTATAAGTATCTAAAAGCTCATTGAAAAATTGAAAATTAAGTATTTAGAAAAAATCGACCCGTCTTTCAACCAGGGACCGTACTCTGAAACGCAAATCCGAAACTTCGGTTAGCCCCGCCCCTATCACTCGATTCCGTCATGACTCGAGACTGAGGGGGACGGGGCTAACCGAAGTTTCGGATTTGTGTTTCAGAGTAGGCCCTCAGCTCCGATGGGATAGGATGATTGTGAGACGGGTCGATTTTTCTTAATACTTTATTTTAAATTTTTCAATAAATAAAAATTGCGTTGTGAATGCAAAAAAGTAAAAATTTAAATAAAAGCTTATTGCTTGAAAGTAACTATTATCAGTAGACATAGAATAGACCCTCAGTTACCTCGTGCGTGATCTGATCATCCTCTCCAAATTATTAGTAGAATCTCTTTCCAGAGGGTCATCCTAAAATCACAATTACAAACAATTTAAATGTGAACTTATACGCACCCTTAACAAGTTGAAAACAAACAAAAACTAAAGTAAACTCACATATTTGCTTAACCAAATACTTTGTATGACTTACAATCTATTTCTAGGCTGAATGAGGGATGGCTCAGCAAACTTAATTTTTTTACATAATTATTATTCGAATAAAACTTTTAAGTAGGTACATGTAATTTTTAGGGCCCAATCTTCGATCAACAATAACACCTAGTTCTAGATACATACTTGGAGTGACAGATATGTCCAAGCCTCATAAGCCCACTTGAGAGTTTAATTATAAGTAGATTATTTTGACAGTGTCAATACTAAGGTAATACTAAGGAATACTAAGGTATTCCAAACTTGGAACGTTTCTTGTCATTTATAATGTAAGATCGTAACATTCGTAACCTTGTTTCTCCGTTTAAAAAAGTCAGTCTGGCCATAGGTATAAAGTTTTCATTTAGTTCGTGTTCCTTCATCTAGTAGGTACTATTGTTGATCGAAGTCGAAGGGCCCAATCCTTACTTCCTTACTTATATTATAAATGCGTCTCTGTCTGTCTGTGTGTTACACAATCACACCTAAACTACTGAACCGATTTGAATGAATTTTGGTACAGAGATAGTCCAGAGCCTGAGAAAGGACATAGGCTACTTTTTATTCCTGAAAAATATCACCTTCCCGCAGGATAACGTCGTGTAGTACACGCGGGCGAAGCCGCGGGCGGAAGGCTAGTAGTCTAATATTTTTAGACGGTATCATTACATTCCCTCGTTGTCACTGCTAGAAGTAGATAGCAAAACTGCTAAAAGTGGCCGTCTATAACATATTTGCTATCTACTTCTACGAATGACTATGAGGGAATGTAGCGATACCTTCTAAAAATACTAGACTATGGACCCTAAAAGTTCACGTAAAGTTTCATTAAAATCCTTTTCTATTAGCAACTTATTAAATAAAAACCTCTGAGGGCGCCACTTCCGCCTAACCAATCGCCTTAAAGTACGATGTGAAGTAAGAAGGCCACTCTATACGCAGTTGAGTATCCGCAACCTCGCTACTTTCATCCGCATACCTACAAATTGTGTACAAATCTGTACAGTCGGCAGCAGATACATCGTTAGGGCGTTTGTGCACTACAATGAATTTTACCGATCCGGAAAAAGCGGATGCTTGTATTTTAATAATTTAATCATTTATAATAGTAAGAATTTATTTTTTTCGTGTAGTTTCAATGTTTCGAACTACACGAAATAAATAATTTCTATTATTTATAATAATTAATTATTAAAATACAAGCATCCGTTTTTTTCCGGATCCGTAAAATTCAGTGTAGTGCACAAACGCCCTTACGGGCGAGGTCCTCAAGCCTCAAATATTTCAAAGCAGCATTAAATAAGATGAGGTTAAAAATATTACAACATACAGTTTGCCATACATATAAGAGCAGAGACTCTTAATAAATTGAGCAGTCTGGGTGATAACGGGTGTCCCAAAAGTAGGTATAGGATGATATGTCTCAATAAAACGCGAATGGATTGGAATTTCTTCGCAGTTTTATTTTATTTTAAAGAAGAGACTTGTACAATTTTATCTGAATAGAATATCTGCTAAATGGCCGCCACGAGCATTTTTGCTGTGTGCAAGTTTTTCAGGACTCTTTCACACATTTCGCTGCTAATTTCACACATTTCGCTACTTATTTCACCAATAACTCGGCGAATATTTTGTCTATATTGTCTATGTTTTGTGGATAGTTGGCGTAGACTTTATCTTTCACGTAGCCCCAAAGCAAGAAATCCAGTGGCATCGGATGGCAAGATCACGGCGGCCATTTGACATCACCTTTTCTTGAAATTACGAGATTTTTCGACCTTTCGACGAGTGTTTGTAATTGATCGTGAATTTTCGTTAAATATTTGTATAACTTCTATGCGCTGTTTTATTGTGAAACGCTCCACGATTAATTTTACATGTGTCAAGATGACGTATGTCAAATTTCAACCCGCCATCTTGAATATTTCGGAAATAGCGCGAAATTCAAATCCTATACCTACTTTTGAGACACCCTTTATAAATATCAAATTTTCGGAATAGCATTAAATTACAATAAATTCGTAACACTCAACGAGGTAAAAATATAAGAAAGCGTAGATCGTCAAAGGTATCGACGCTGTCAGGGTGATAAAAAAGATTTAAACATTTGTGAAAAATGTCACAGTTACAGAACACACACACAGGAGCACGCGTTAAATTCACTAGGGTGCCTGTCCATCGACGCAGAGCGAGGGGGCGGCGGAAGATAAGATAAGATAAGATAAGATAATGATTTATTTCATAGAACATGGTACAAAAGTTTGTTGGTGTCAATTTGTGATAGTTGAGCTCATATTCGACCGTCAAAACGGCATAGAAAAGTTTACTTAATATAAAATAATTATTTCAATATTTCTAATAATTTCAAAATAAAATACATTGTCAATTTTATACCAAAATCAAATACAATGTCAGTTAAACCAAATCAAATAAAATGTCAATTTTATGCCAAGAATAATAAAAAAAATATATAAAATCTAATAAATGTCACTACTATGTCAATGATTAAAAAAATCATTTACGCTGTAAAAACAATGGTCTAGTAACCAGCCTGTCAATTTCTTTTTAAACATATTAAATGGCAATTGTTTTATGTCATGCGGAACGGAACGAGCGAGTGCTGCGGAGAGGAGTTACGGACTGTGTCTGTCCATTGCCGCGGAGCGAGCTGGCGGAGCGAGCTGGCGGAGCGGAGTCGCGGATTGTACCGTAGGCTAGGCCTCACACCGCTTCCTCGCTCCGCCGTTTCGTTCCGCTGCTTCGATCCGCCGCCTCGCACCGTTACCTCGCTCTGTTCCTGAAAATGTATGAATTTTAAAACTAGCTCGCAAACCCCTGTCCACTGGAGCGGAGCGGAGGTTTTATGCAATCCTATTGGTTAAAATTTCTCCGTTTCTCCGCTCCTCCAGCTCGTTCCGCGTCAATGGACCAGGCATCCTAAAACTTGTTTATTATGACGTTTATATCATTCAAACATAAAAAAATCCAAATCCAAAACATTTTGATGACATTTCCTTTGTAAGCATTCAATTGACAGTTTCTAAGACATGTAACAATAAATGGAACCAGGACCCAGTGTTTGTTAAAATCTTTTATTTTTTTATGACGACAAACTTTGGTAATTTATTGCCATTCGCGAAATCTAATAACTGTGAATATGACTTTTATGATGTCTGATCTCGAGAGTTTGGAAGTGTATCCACTTGTGTATGTGAATGTTATTGATGTTGCCTTGCCCCTTGTTAACGAGAAACTTATCTGTTCATAAAGACACTGGAAATGACACGCGTTTAACAATAGTAACCAGCAATTCTTCAAGTTTAGAATTAAACAAGTTTTCGTTTTCTATAACTATGTAAGTACGCAAATAAAAATCTTTTATCAGGGGGCTTAGACAAAGTAACATTTGAAAAACGATAGCGAAGCGATAACGAAGTTCGAAAGAAATTCAAGGTATAGGATTGGCGGATTGGTATAAGCTGCGCTAAATCACGTGGTCTTGCCGCAAGTTGATTGGAGCATAAAGACGATAGCGATAGCGATTGTCGTTTCGCCACATAACGATGTTACTTTGTCTAAGCCCCCAGGAAGTCCAACTAATGCACTTAGAAACTGACGTCATCTGTTTCAGTTTTGCGTACATTTTCCCAGAGAAGAGTCATCCGATAAAATTGAATTTCTATGTTTTGAATTACAGCGAATTTCCAAAAACATCTTTAATGTATTGTTTGTATGGGCTTACGGGGAAAACTTCTAATGGAAAATATGGATTAAACGGTCCTAGTTTTTATCAATACTTAAAAAATCAAATGTCATAATTTATTTGTCTAAAGCCTCATTTACGCCAAAGCAACACTGTGCGACATTGCGGCATGCCACAAGGCCTTATGTTACAAAATTAAGATCGACGCAGCTTGTATCCAAACACGATGGATTCCATTCGATATTTTTGACATAGGCTGCTGCATGCTGCATGCCGCAAATGTTAGATAACGAAACATACCACAAGATAACGTACGCCATAATATGTAGCATGCGGCAATGTCGCACAGTGTTGCTTCGGCGTAAAGGCGCCGATTCCCCAAAATAGGGTATTTTAAATTATGGATTACTTGCAAATCATAAGTATTTAAAACTTGAAAAAAATATATGTTATTTTACAGTTATTTATTTAGTGCTTCCCTTCGTTTTTTTTTTATTGGTGATATTTTACTGTGTCTAATAAAATCCCAAACATCCGTCTAATCGTAATCCAAATATCATATTACTTGCAGTATACTTAGTTTTAGTTAATGAAAAATATACGAAAATGATTGTCTTTGATTATCCGAGGGATTCCGGCCGTCATAATTTAATTTTTTTTATTAGTTAATTTTTAATTGAATTTTAAGTGATGTTCGATTCGCGGGGCGCTCGCGAGTTCACAGTTCACTGCCGGCTGCCCTGCGTCCGCGTGAAGTGTATCGAGCGCGGCCGAGCAAGCGTTAGCGCGTTTAAGTTTAGGGTTTGAAACATTGAAACTACACGAAATAAATAAATTCTTACTATTATAAATGATTAATTATTAAAATACAAGCATCCGTTTTTTTCCGGATCGGTAAAATTCAGTGTAGTGCACAAACGCCCTTAGCGTGCCTATTTCGGTCGGGAATCATCGCCTTAAACGCAACGTGTGTGGCGCGGGCGAGTTAGTTTACCTTAGCAATCAACCAAGATGATGCATATTCATAAAAAAGCAAAAACAATATGAACCTCATGCTGTTTTGTAACAAAATCTAGAAGGTGCTATAGACTGCACACTGGTGTAGTTTTATGCCCTCGTAAAAGTTTGAGCGCAACAAACTGCCAACAACTGGTTTTTTGCCGAATGCATCAACATTTGCGGAAAATTTACGATTCAAACCTTTTTGTCCAGGTTGTTAACTGCACCGGCTTCGAATCGTGACTTTTATGCAGTTTTCAAAATACTTTATGGAGTCACCTTTTTATATTTATTAACAATAATAGCTGCACCTCGCGGTATTACCTGCGTGGTTCCCGATCACGTGGAGATAACAATATAGGGATAAAAAGATAGCCTAACATGTCACTCCGGAATAATATATAGGTAGCTACCTAAAAATCTTAAAAACCTAATATTCTTCACTAGACAACTGTCTAGTTGTAAAAGAATTTTCAAAATCGGTTCTGAAGCTCTAGAGATGTCTTCCTTCATACATACATACATACTTTACCTCTGTATAGTATTTGTGCAGATTTGACGATCATCAATCGACTTAGAATGCATTCGACCAAACTTTTATTCCGAGAATATCGCTTACTGTCGGATACTAATGTCAAACTAGTATGGGGTTTTGACTTTACTATCCGAAAGTAAGCGTTATTCTTGGAATAAAAGTTTGGTCGAATGCAGCCTTAGAGTAACATTTAAGCATTGCTAAGTTTAAATGGTTTTAATAGCTAAAACAGTTATTGTATCACCTTAGCTAGAACAACATGACATGTGTCATCAGTTGCAGTCTTATGGATAGATAGAGCTACAGTGCCACAACCTTTTCTGTTCCGGTGACAGTGGCGCTACGTACGTTTTTCTTTTTTTTGTAGCAATTTAACCGGCCCTGACTTCTAAGAACTTCAGCCGCCAGCAGCGCTATGGTTGGACATCAACTTGACAGCAGAATGACATTTAAAAAAAACACGCTAGTTTCCAGTTTGGCCACCGGCACAGCAAAGTTTGTGGCACTGTATATCTCGCTAATTAAGGTTTGACACCGTTGTAATACTCGCTGGGAAGCTTCTGATATAATTTTCCTGTTCAAATTAGTCAATGGACGCATAATTCCCCAGATATCTTGTTATACCACTTGATGCCAGTCGTGTACAAAATTGAAAAACATTCGCTACTCGAGTCCGCTATCCTGTTTAGGACATGACTTTGTTAGCACTAGCACTCTGCGTTGCATCGCAAGTGTGCTGTGCTTGGTATGATTCCACGTTTGAACTTTGATGTCTTTTTAAGGTTCCATAGCGTAATGAAAAAAACGGAACCCATATATATATATTCGTCATGTCTGTCTGTCTGTCCGTCCGTCCGCATGTCACAGTTTATTCCAAAACTATTATGATTACACAGTTGAAACTTAGTTAGTAGATGTATTCTGTGAACCACTTTACGATTTTAATCCAAAAAAAATTAGGGGCCTTACCATACATGGAACTGAAACTATTTTTTTTTCATCAAATTTATTCATGTGGGGTGTCTATAGATAGATCTTTAAAAAATTATATTCAAGTATCTTTCACATTTTTTTCTCAAAGTCAATATTATAAAAGATGAGAAAACTTCCAAAATGGAAAAATGTGTGCCCTCGTAACATTCGTGACCTTTTTAAGTTAGTCCGTGCCATATTTGAGCTTTATTTTAGTTTGTAAGGCGTTATCTAGTGTTACTAATTATGATCTAAAATAATAGGTCAATCAATCAATCAATATTGTTTAAACTTTGGTCAAACTATTTCTAGATACGCGGTAGCGCATCAAAGCCAAGTTCAAAAGCAAACAGAACTGGCGAGAAGCACCGTGTGTATCTTAACACGAACCATTTGGAGTAGTATACTTTCGCTATAAAAGCTGTGATGAGATTAGGAAAGTAAATAAAACACGTAAGCCTAAATTTCTTGCGATAGAACTGCCAAAGAACATCGGATCCACTCAACACGTATTGACGCTCCGGCAAAAACTAAACAAACCTTTGAACACTACGAAAATATACGCAACGAAATATGAATGTAAATTCGATTTCCCAAATGCGAACCTTTGTGAATGAAAAAATAAACAACTTCATATCGACGGACGGACAAATTGGGCTACATCTTGAATAGGGATAATGAAGAAAAGGACATTTCCCCAAAACTTTCGTATTGAATTCTAGGTAACGTAGTTTCGGTTAAGTGAATATTTTCTCAACTACTTGGGAAACTTTTGAAGTTTTTTTTCTGTGGAAAATCACCACTTATTACACTCGTGATTAGCTCTAGATATAATTTTTTTCCTTTAAAATTCATTATAGGGCACAGGGTGCCTACCATCAACTTTAAGACAGCGATTCAAAAATAGCGCGATGCAGAATAGGTTCCAATGAATTGCTTTCTTTCGTACTATGACCTTCTAAAAACTGAATCGCAAATGAATTGTAAAATGTGAATGACCGAACGATTTGTGTCCTTATTTCTTCTACCCGTCTCTTTCACTCGATTATGTCATGCCCGGAGAGTGAGAGGGACGGGTATAACCTGCAGGTATCATGTTAGCTTGGCCGAGTTATAAGTCAAATAGGAGTTGATGACAGCTCAGCGGCTGTGAAATGTCATTGAATGATCACTGAATCGCTGTCATTGATATTAAGCTGTCGTGGTACGAATAAGCGAAGCAGATCAGTTTAGGTCCTAAACAAAACCGCAATAAGAGTTGATGGTAGGCACCCAGGTCTGTGCCCTAAATTTCGGCCAAATCCGTTCAGCCGTTTTGGCGTGATTGAGCAACAAACATCCAATCTTTCACATTAATAATATTAGAAGGATAACTAGGGTTATAGTAGGAAGTAAGGAAGTTGCTTTCATAACTTTACCAAAAAAATAATATACTAGGTATAGGTCGGTTCCGATTACTCGATCTAGTAATAAATAGTTTGCATTTGATAGTACTCAAGCACAACTTCTATCGAAGCAGGAGCAAGAACTTTGTTTAACAGTGCATTTATAAGTTTTACGCACTTCGCAACTTCTATATGCGATGTGAAACCAAGTATGAAAATCGTACCTACACCGTGTACACTGACAACCGATAGCTATAGTATTAGTAGCAAGGGAGAGTATACTGGCACAAACTTATCTGACCAGCTCTTATCTATCCTGTCCCCTGATTCACAAACCGTCGGAAAGGCTCCTGACTGGGAAGCACTGTCTCTGTCACTCGCTATAGAATAGACAAAGACAAAGCACAGAATTCGAATTGGATTCCGTTTTCGACGGTTTGTAAATCAGGAGGCAGGAGGAGGCAGGAGGAACTGTGTAACTCTTTTTTTCGTCCACAATGGGGTAGCACTTAGCCTTCATCACACCTGATGTTAAGGCGATACTCGGAAAAAATGTGCTGAAGCGAGATAGCAATGAGAAAACGACGCGCGCGGGAGCGAGACCGATTTTGCAGATTAGGCAAAAAAAACACAAAATCACTTCGTTTAAAAAAACTACAGCTATTTAAAAAAAATGCTTCTATACCATCCTCAATATTATTGGTGTCCACTAATTAAACTATTTTCCAATAGTGTAAGTAACACCATTTAAGAATAATCTTCACTTTCGTATTTTTTAGAGGTCTTTTCGAAAAGAAAAAGGGTCGAGGCAAAATCATAAAATCGTGTTTTTGAAACTATACGAATCTAGATAAAGGTATGAAGAAATATATATCTTATTACCAGATTTGTAACAACTGTAACCGTCCTATAGTATTAAATCAAAAAGTCCATATTTTTCCGAGTAGCGCCTTAAGTGATGGTAAGGCTGAAGGTGGAAGCGCACTACTCCCGGAATCCTTAATTACTGAGGAACTGGCTTACTGAGAATCTTATCTCTCACTGCCGGAACACAACAGTGCAGAAAACATCGTTGTTATGACGTTAGACTTAGATATTTTGGTGGTAGCTAGCCAGGCGGACTTTGAACAAGCCCTGCCACCAACCAAACCGGATATCGTACCCCCTGGGAATCGAACCCGGGACCCCTGGGTCTGATACTGTTAAAAGTTAACTCAACACATGTTTAAAAATTATTTCCAGTACAAAGTAGCTTATTTCAGGTTAGTCTTTGCCACACAAATTAATGTAAGTAGGATTTTTTTAAATGAATAAATTTTTCATCTAACATATTCGTGTTGGGTGTCTATAGACAAGTCTTTAAAAATGATGTAAAGGTTTCTCAAACCATTTTTTCTCAAAGTCAATCTTTTGAAAGAAAGAGACTTCCAAAGTGGTAAAATGTCTGCCCCCCCCCGCCTCTAACTTTTGAAATGAAAGAGTGAAAAATCTAGATTATGCTGAAGATCTTAATAAAAACTTTTGAAAGTTCTGTTAAAAGTTAACTCAACACATGTTTAAAAATTATTTCCAGTACAAAGTAGCTTATTTCAGGTTAGTCTTTGCCACACAAATTAATGTGAGTAGGATTTTTTAAAATGAATAAATTTTTCATCTAACATATTCATTCGTGTTGGGTGTCTATAGACAAGTCTTTAAAAATGATGTAAAGGTTTCTCAAACCATTTTTTCTCAAAGTCAATCTTTTGAAAGAAAGAGACTTCCAAAGTGGTAAAATGTCTGCCCCCCCCGCCTCTAACTTTTGAAATGAAAGAGTGAAAAATCTAGATTATGCTGAAGATCTTAATAAAAACTTTCAACGAAAATTGGTTTGAACCATATATAGTAAGTTATTTTTGAGATATCCTAACACATTTTAAAAAATCGCAAATGTAACTTTGTCATTAATACAAACACTATGAAAAACAAAGCTATATTTTGCTGACGATAAATTATAGCGGGGTTTTGGCTAGGTATAGACAATCGGTATGTTAATTGGGTACGGAACCCTTCATGGGCGGCTCCATTCCAACTCACACTTGGCCTTTTTTTTATCAATGATTTAAAATTATTTATAAAATAAATAAATAACTTCTTACAATCACACCAATTATCTAAGCCCATGTTAATTTCATTAAGAGACTGTATCATGGAAAACTTGATAACGGATAAATATATACTTCAATACTTTTTGTTTGTAAATACATACTAAATATACATAGTAAACACCCAGACCAAGACAAATAGATATGTTCATGCACACAAGTATTTGTCTTGTTCGGGCATCGAACCCGAGACCTCTGGCGCAGAAGGTGGGTAGCCTACCCCTGCGCCAAATCGGTCGTAAATTTACTTGGTCGAGTTTACTTTAGGCGTAACGTTCGTGCTCTATAGGTCCTGCGTTTGACGCTTCAAATTACATAAAAACAGCATATTTATCTTTGAAAGTTCAATAAAATACCGCATGAAATCTATATTTCATCCACTCATATTAAATTTTAATGTTTAAGCCTCTTGAATAAATTGGAAATCAGTTTAATCCATTAAGTTGAGGCCCTGCGAAGTTTGATGGGCCGTTAACAAGGGCGTTGAAGTAATCAAAACTGCTATGCGAATCGTTATAAGAGGCCATCAAAACTCTATATGAGTCACATGCAGGCGATTGCAATTATAATAAACGAACGCAGAGTGGATAGCGTCGTTCTCACAATGTGCAGTCAAACCAATTGTTTTCTTTTAATCCTCGACGGGGAAGCTCAGCCTTCATCACACCAGGGGGCCAAGTCTGCTAACGTTAAGTCACAATCGTGTCTTAATCGTGTTTCGATTGTAGTTCAGTTGTAGTGCTTTTTTCCACACTAGTTACAAGAAATATGTACTTTTTTCACAATGCTATTGATGGTCACACAAGGTCACACCACACACTACATTCACATCACATCATACTGTCATAATTCTTGTACAACTAAACTACAATTGAAACACGATTGAGACACGATTAAGTGGTGATTAGGCTGAAGGTGGAAGAGCACTACTCCCGAAATCCTCAATAACTGAGGAACTGGCTATCTTATCTCTCACTGCTAGATCACAATAATGCCGAAAACCTCATTGTAATGGCGTCAGACTTAGATAAGATGGTGGTAGCTAGTAGCCAGGCGGACTAAGAACAAGTCCAGCCACCAACCAAACCGTATACAATATGTACCCCCACTGGGAATCGAACCCGCGACCTCTGGGTCTGAAATCGGTGGTGAGAACCACTAGACCACAGAGTATTGTATCATGTGGGTCATGATGATAATTAACTACCTACTTTTTAAATTAATCTTCAAAATATCTATCCTACTAATATTATAAATGCGAAAGTTTGTGAGCTATATACTCATGTGTGGATGTTTGTTACTCTTTCACTCAAAAACTACTAAACAGATCTGAATTAAATTTGCAAGAGAGATAAACTATAGTGTAGAATAACACATAGGATATTTTTTATCCCGATATTCCCATGGCAACGGTAACCACGCGGGTGAGACCGCGGGCAGCCGCTAGTATCTAATTAATGAATAACTCTTAGAAAATAAACTAGGATAGGCTAAGATTCACTTGGTTCGAGTGTACTATGCAACTATGTATGTATTTTGGAATTTAAACTTTAAAACTAAAGAATATATTTTTTAGGTATTTTAAATATACACTGGTAGGTAGGATACATTTTGAAGTTCCTGTTCAAATAAGTATATTTAAAAAATCTCTAACATACATACGATGAATAAATTACGAATTTACCTCACGCATAAGCTTTGTTCGAAAAACAAGCACACTGCATAACTGGTTTGCCCCGAATAAAAAATGATGGCTAGTATAAAATGTAACATGGGAACAATAAAATGTAGCATGAGTTGCCTGTAAATTAGGCGATGATGGCGGAATGGGTGGCAGACGAAATGTCAGCCGGGTGCCAAGGTCTCTCGTTTTGTTTTATTTTGTTTTCTCGATTGAAACAAATGTACTACCTGCCTTATGTTATAAGGTCGTATGTGCATGACGAATTCAGTGGAACTAATCGTGCCTACTGAGTGAGTGAGGTCCTGTGTTCGATCCCCAGACAGACAAATAAATACTTAAATAGTTTATTTCTTAATAACAAAAGCAATACATTTTCAATATCGTAACGTACACAATACATCAGTCAAGGCGCAGGATAAATAATATTGAAAACTGCGACTACTGTTGCCCGTTGTAGGTTGTATTACAGGCAACAGGGTGCCTACCATCAACTTTAAGACAGCGATTCAAAAATAGCGCGATGCAGAATAGGTTCCTAAAATGAATTGCTTTCTTTCGTGACCTTCTAAAAACTGGATCGCAAATGAATTGTTAAATGTGAATGACCGAACGATTTGTGTCCTTTTTCTTCTACCCGTCTCTTTTACTCGATTCTGTCATGCCCGGAGAGTGAGAGGGACGGGTATAACCTGCGGTGTCATGTTAGCTTGGCCGAGTTATAAGTCAAATAAGAGTTCTTGACAGCTTAGCGGCTGTGAAATGTCATTGAATGATCACTGAATCGCTGTCATTGATATTAAGCTGTCGTGGTACGAATAAGCGAAGCAGATCAGTTTAGGTCCTAAACAAAACCGCAATAAGAGTCTGTTGATGGTAGGCACCCAGGGGTCCCCTCACAATTTGAGTAAAATATTATAGCCAATTTGAGCATTACAAGATTGCAAGTAAATCTAAATGTTCACAATTATCTAGTTATTAAGATTAACACTTAACTATATAAAAAAATAGAGAGAGCAAATTACGAATGAAAATACGAATAATCTGGTATTTCCCCGGGATAAAAAGTAACCTAAGTCACTCACCAGCTCCCAAACTATCCACCATGCCAAAAATCACGTTAATCCGTTGCTCCGTTTCGACGTGAAAGACGGACAAACAAACAAACAAACTTTCATATTAATAATATTAGTATGGATTGTTAGGATTAAGTTTAAATAAGCAGCAAATAAAACTAAAGAACTGGTAGCTTTTCGAAAATAAACAAGTTAAACGAACAAGCTCACCCTTATTACAACAAAGCATTTTCACAAGAAAAATCTAGTGATTTCTATTTACTATGTAGCAAATACAGCCAACTATAGCGAGGAACTTATTAAATCTCGACGGGAATCAAAGTCATTTCCTCGAAGAAACTGTATACTGGCTTATTCACTATTTCGCTAGGAATATGCTTCAGAAAAACAAGATCACAACGACGGACCCAATCAGGAAAGCGAAGACGACAAAAACTAATCTTGGTCCGTCAACGAGCGAAGCCAATCTTGAGTTCAGACTCATTGAGAAGTTTTCTACGTCTGTTTAATAGTTTTTAGTGGAACAAAAGCAGCCGTATCGGGCCATTGGACACTAAAGGCTCATTTACGCCGAAGCAACACTGTGCGACATTGCCGCATGCTACATATTGTCGCGTATGTCATCTTGTGGTATGCTAAATGGTCTAAAAAAACGGTCTGGTCACAGCAGATACATCAACTCGAAAGGGATCGACACCGTATCGCCTTTCTCCTCCCCGTCAAAAGGCGTCAACCTAACGCAAGCACGTAACCAAACCGGATCAGCGTTCGGTACGTTCGGCTCGGCTACGGCTAGGTGACGCCGCGCTTACGCCTCGCCGCACAGTGGTTCCATATCGAAAAAAGGTGGACATGGGAACAAATCTCGGAATTTAAGTCAGATTTTTTGAAATGTGGTTAATTCATTTTCATTTTCAGACCACTGTGTGTAGAGCCGTAAGTTCGGGTACGGAGAGACGTGCGAGACGAATATTTTAATTTATTTTCCTCACACTTGAAATGAAAAGCAGAGTGTATACCTCGTACATAAAACCCATTTTACCCTCGAATTGACTATCCATCCTCGCCTACGGCTCGGGTGGATATATACGTCTCGGGTAAAATGGTATGTTTTATGCACTTATTGTACAATCTACTATTTTTATAAAGTAATAGAAGAACAAACTTTAAATTTAAGAATAAACGTAGTTATGGGCGTCACATGTGCAATTGTGCACCTGTCTACTCTCTACCATCTATATGTACTTTATGTTCTTACCGTGACATACAATAAATAGTAGATTTCATTACAAGTGCGGAAAGCCTGTCATTGCAAAGAGTTCCGACAAATGTCTACCCGAGCCGAGGCGCAGCCGAAGGTGAGGGTTGACAGTCGGAACAAGTTGCAATGACGGTTCCGCACGTGTACTGAACAACTATTTTTAATACAGTGGCGAAAAAATTAAGCAATTTAATAAAATAATAAAACACAATAAACTCAACTAACTAATCGTAAAAGAATTAAGCAGGGACTTTTTTTTGTTTTCTTCACCCATTCTGGGTTCGCAAAGGAAACTATGATCATACAGCCAAGGCTTCAGTAGAATTTTTTTATTGATATGAAATGAAAATTAAATTAAATGAGATGAAATGAAATGAAACCTAACAAAAGCAATCCGAATCCTACAGGAGCGCCTTTCCTTATTTCTCTCTTTTACCACATCGTTTTCCATTAAAGCCACATTATTGCACTAATTCCACCATACTAAGTACCTACCATAAAAACCAGAAAAAACTAATTTAGAAAATTAAGAAATAAGGTCCCTCATTTTCTTTTCACTTACTTGCGCAAACTCCTTTAAGCATATACTATGGTAAATAGTGCACGTCATACCATATTTAGTAATCTGTGGTCATACAGCCAATTTTATGTATTTTTTATATTCATAAATTTAATTTGGCCGATACTAATATTAATTTAATGTATAATTAAAATTACTTTTAAATCTGAAATTTAATTTGGCCGATACTAATATTAATTTAATGTATAATTAAAATTACTTTTAAATCTGATATTGAAAGAAATTAGTAGCTTCTTTTTAAAAATATTTGCATGAACCATAAAAACTTCTATGTTTTTTTTTTAGTAAAAACTTCGTGGTTGGTTTTTTCTTTTTAATAGACAATATTTTGACAGTTGGGAAAGAAAACGCACGAGTTCGGGAAAGGTAAAGAAAAAGTTCGAGTGTGTAATAGCCCACATCCCGAACGCTATAAGTCCCTGCAATACGCCACTTTTTGAGCAACTGTATTAAAAATATTTTTATTTGTATTCGTATAATGTACTTTTAGGGCTAGGGGATGAAGGGGTAGCTCTTAGCCTTTATCACACATGATGTTGAGTGATGAAAAGACTGAAGGTGGAAGCGCACTACAAACGGAATCCTCAATTACTAAGGAACTGACTTTCTTATCTCTAACTGCAGGAAGGCAACAATGCTGAAAACATCGTTGTTATGGCGTCAAACTTAGATAAGATGGTGGTAGCTAGCCAGGCGGACTTTGATTAAGCCCAACCACCAACTAAACCGAATACAATATGTACCCATACTGGGAATCGAACCCCGGAACCTCTTTTTTTTTAATCCACAACGGGGTAGCACTTAGCCTTCATCACACCTGATGTTAAGTGGTGATAAGACCACAGAGAGGCGGTTAAAATATGTGTGGTGTGGTGGTTATCCCAAGCATGGGCGAGCTCAAAGTAATAAAAAAACAACGGGTTGCACTCCGGGAGTGCCGGCAGAAATAAAAATGACTTCCATACTTTAAAAAAAAAAGGAATTTGACAAAAAAAAAAAAAAACCTCGGACAGGATTTGAACCGAGGTCTTCTGGTTTCAAACCGCTTGTTTTCTAACCTGAGCTATCACAACTTTGGAAACGATGGCGAGATTTCTCTTCGTACTCTAATGACATTGTAACAGTTTTTCGATCAGGGCAGGCCTATTTCACTCCCCGTGTCGGCTCGAACACGCGGCGGCAACGCCGGCGTTGTAAATCCATAGAAATTAGGTCCGCAAAAGAGCTAGAATATATGCGATAAAAAGAGATGCAACGACAACGAGTGGCCGTTCATAATTTGCCTGCGCCGTACCTGCTGAATTCTACTTTATTGCGTTATAGTTAGAGTTGCTATTTATTTAAATGACTTAGCGGAGTGAGATATCTGGTACTAGTAACTATTTAGTAATCTGGAAATCTGGAAGAAATTGCTACGTAGCAATAAGGCCGCCTTTTGTGTACTTCTTTTGTAGTGTCTTCTTTTTGTTATGTGTTTTCTTTTTGCAATAAAGTGTTTTATTATTATTATATTATTATTATTAATCTGTGATCTGGGTCACGTGTCCGTCTTACGATCTGAGGATCTGACGGTCACGTGATCCTGTCGCGAGTTAAACTTTTTTACCCATCACAAAAAGTGCACAACGCCGCTACAGAAGTTTTCACTTCAAAAATTATCACCCTTCCGTTTAACGACCTTACCGAAGATTGCTTAACCATCACGATCGCAGCAAAAGGTGCGCCATCGAGCTCCTCGTTAAGGTGTATCGATGAGCTCAGTGGCGCCGCCAATGAAAATAAATAAATTGCATTTTATTTAAGGCTTGGATTAAAAGTTTCGGTTATTTCGCGCAAATAGAAGAGCAAAATGCAATTTTTAATTGTTTTTTCATGGCCTCAAATATGAGCACCAAGTTATGGATCTCGATATTGTCAAATGTGGCCACTTTTGGCACTATTGAGATTCACGACTTATTGCGTAAGTTTGAGTTCACAAAAGTATATTTATAAAATGCATTCCACTCTTTCACCTGCGCGAAATAACCGAAACTTTTAATCCAAGCCTTTAATAAAATGCAGTTGATTTATTTCCATTGGCGGTGCCACTGAGCTCATCGATACACCTTAACGAGTGAAAGGATTCAATTTTGGAACGTAGGGAAAATATCTCGAGCGCTGTAACACCTGCAAGCTACTGCGCAATTTCACTGTCACTTCATTTTGCAGCGAGTGCACGGAGTGTGGAATGAAGCGAGAACTAATATACTGCAATATCAGCTTTGCGAAACAAAATATAGGAAAATCTATTAAAAGCTGAAATCGCTTGTAGGGAAACAGATTACAAGTAATAAGATGATGGACAGCAAGATGTACAAAAAATCGTGTCGAAAAAAATTAAACTACCTTTTCAGCGAAGAATTTAGTTAAACCGAGCCACATGGAGAACTTTTTAAAGTACTAGTAAAGTACAAAAGTCAGCATTAACGTATTAAGCATTCTGCCAGACAAGAAATCTAAGATTTTACTCCAGATAAATTAGCCTACTTCTTTCTTCATGGTCTGTGCCCCTAGTATGAAAAACTATCGTAATGGCAATTGAATAGTAAACTATAATGTCGAAAGTAAGTGATATGATTGAATCTGGCGTCACGAAAAGAAAGAGTTGATTTTTAACTCGATATATTAGGGGTTAAAGTATCAAGTTGCCGTTTTGTATGGAGATTTTTGTAATTTTTTTTCCATACTAACGTTTTTGTAATTTATTCAACGGCTAATATTATTTAACTTTACTAAATTTTATACACGTATTTATGGACATTTTAACTACTAAATGAAATATTCGTGAAGAGAAAATAATTTTTTTTCACTAAGTTACAACTAATAAAGTACGAAATTCTGGAAACAAAAAAAGTCGTAACTTTCGGTCTTAATGTAGCGTTATATGTACAAAAGAAAAAAACGGCAATTTCATTCTTTAACCCCTATTATCAATACATTGCACGCGAGCGAAGTCGGGGCGGGTCACTAGTAAATAATATAAGTCATGGTCGAAGTCGTTGTCGCTTTTCGCTTTGCACCTCACTTGCACAGCGCCTTGCATAAAAATGATTTTGTATCGCGGAAATTGCGCGTTCATATTTTGCTTTTGTGGAAACTTGAACTCATAAGCAACTTGTATTTCAATAATGTTACAATATTTAACCGACTTCTAAATCAAAAAGGAGGAGGTTCTCTATTCGTCTGTATGTATGTTTTTTTTTTTTTTTTTTTATGTATGTCCACCGATTACTCGAAGATGGCTGAACCGATTGAAATGGTTCAAACGTTATTACATCAGGTTGGTTTCCAAGTTGGTCCCATTTTTGAAATTTTGAAATCGGTTCAGTAGTTTTCAGGAAATCTTGAAAATACTGTCGTTTTCGTTACCACTTTATGTGAATTTAATACGTATCTTTAGGCATAACTCCTTTGTTTATAAACCGATTTAGATGATTCTTGTTTTGTTAAAAAGGGAATACCTCAAGGTATTTTAACCGACTTCGAAAAAGGAGGTTTTGAGTTTGATCACATACCTATTTACCAGAAAACACGTAAATTGCCTGCACGATGCACTAAAAAGTGTGAAATAAAAATTATTTTTATAAAAAAATGAAACCGCCTTCTAAAAAACCACATCAAAAAAGTAAGAAATAATTCCTCACCAAATAAATAACGTAAGTACTTTGAAGTCGGGCGGGTTTTATTAACCTATTACTTATTATTATCATTTGAAACAAGCTGTGAATCTTATTGCAAGCGAAAATTTTATTTGGTGGTATTTTGAGGTTTAACTTTAAGTATTAGTAAGAATTATAATTTATGCTAGTCAAATATTGTATTTCGACTTTACTTTAATTTACGCAATTCTATGAAAATTACGTTGCAAGTTATTTAAATGTTTACTTTATTGCATTCACAATGCAATTTTTATTATTGAAAAATTGAAAATGAAGTGTTTTAGAAAAAATCGAACCGTCTCACAAACAACCAGCTCCGATGGGACTCAAACCCACGACCTTTCGCTGTCCGGGCGACTGCTCTAACCACTGAGCTAAGGAGTCGTTACGGACATTACCACGGAGCGTGGTTGTGAGACGGGTCGGTTTTTTCTAAAATACTTCATTAAATTTTTTTTTATTACGTAGCAATTTAGGTATTGTAGTAAAACTTACATCCACAATAGAAATCATCGTTGAATTCCAACAGGAATTATCAAAAACACTAACACTACTTACTTACTGGAATAGATCTTTCATTGGAATCGGTGCATTAGTGGTTCAACTATTCAGTAAATTTAATTATTTTGGATTTATTAAAGATGACTAGTTATAATATGAGATTTTATATTATTTTTATGCATTCACAATGCAATTTTGTAAGTATAGGAAAAATGTGATAATAAAAAACTACGAGCCCTATAAGTAGCTTTCAGGCGGGATTCGAACCCGCGCTTCCGGGAATCCGGCCCGATGCTCTGACCAACTAAGCTACCGAAAGGCTTACACGACTCGTCGAATTTTGCTATCACTTGTTACGCTGTAGGCCAGTGTTGCTTCATCAATGTGAGGAAATCCTCGCATCGGAAAGAAACATTTTTACAAATGTTTAACAATCGATTAAGATGAAACAGCCATATTAAGATTTTATATTATTTTTATGCATTCACAATGCAATTTTGTAAGTATAGGAAAAATGTTATAGTAAAAAACCACGAGCCCTATAAGTAGCTTTACTATCACATTTTTCCTATACTTACAAAATTGAATTGTGAATGCATAAAAATAATATAAAATCTCAATATATATTATATAATAATTTATATTTTATTTCTAAGTTATTTTTAAGTCAGAGATTTTATGCAAAGCTATAATTCCATTGCGCATAAGTAAAAAAAAATGTTAGGAATTGTGGTGTAATTAGGATTTCCTTAGTTGAAGCTGTAGTTTCTTGAGCAAACAAATTAAAGTGCATGTATATTATTAATGCAAGTTGCATAGAACTTGGAGGTAGGTACCATTCAAGCGGAATTCATGAATCGTGCCTTTGTCAAAGTTTCTGAAATAGAACTCTGCTTAAGTTTGTAATAATGAGGTTGTTGAAGAGAATTTTGAAGAGAACCCAATCAGTATAAATTCTGAAGTTTTATATGGCCTATTTTAGTTTATACAAGCTTTTAATTACTTGCCATGTTAGTTAGTTAGTGGGGGACAAACCTTGCAAGCTTAATTTAGACCCACTTCCCAGTTTCCAATGAAGCTGAAATTTTGCAGGTTTAGTTTAGATGACAATACAATAGTAAAGTACAGTCAGCAAAAAAGCTTGTCATAAAAATGAAATTTTTACTAAAAACTTCTTAAAGGTAGGTCTGTGGATTTTTTTGTTATCCACAACGGGGTAGCACTTAGCCTTCAACACACCTGATGTTAAGTGGTGATAAGGCTGAAGTTAGAAGCGCACTACTCCCGGAATCCTCAATCACTGAGGAACTGGCGGTCGTATCTCTAACTGCCGGAACACAATAATGCTGAAAATAACATTGTTATGGCGTCAGACTTAAATTAGGTGGTGGTAGTTAGCCTAGCGGACTAAGAAGAAGACCTACCACCAACAGAACCGAATACAATATGTACCCCTCACTGGGAATCGAACCCGGGACCTCAGGGTCTTAAACGTGTGTACCACTGGACTACAGAGGCGGATTCCAATTGTTTTGTCGTTACCTTTGCTTCCTTCTAACACATTGACCATTTGATCCGGATTGGCTCATTCTACTAAAATTTAAATTTACACAGAAAATAATGTCTTAGTTTATTGATTCCTTACGCGTAGGTACTGTCAATTTAATTAAAATAAGTTGCAACTAATTACAGTTCGTACTGTTTACATGTAATTGACGACCGATTTGGTGCTGAGGTACGGATACATTTTTATTTTTCCACCTTTACATATTATTTACAAAAAAGTAGGTATTTAAGTATTAAATTCTATCCGTTATTATCAATCAAGGTTTCCATGCCACGGTTAATTAATAAAATTTACATGGGCCTAGATAAATTGGTGTGATGGTAAAAATTTATTTATTTAATGTATATTTTTACTGTAACGTATCCTGGGCTGAACATTATAAACTAATACATATTCAGCTTGACCTTTTAAAACGACAACACGCAACGACGCTATTCAACCCGTGACCAAATAAAAATAGCATACTTAGACAAATAATACAGTATATCACAAAAAGCGCTCTCACGGAACAAAAAACCGCTATGGCAATACCTGTAAAGCATGACTATGTAAAGCAGGGCAGTTTAGATGCAAATTGTGGCGATATTGCGGCCGTATTGGCCGCGCGGTGTAAGACGGGCCCATCAATCGACTGTGGCCACAAATTACTGGTTTTGGTACACTGGTGTACTTACCTACTAGCATGGCTTTGTTGGTGTTGTGAGTGTTTGATAGAATCGTAAAATATTAGAAAATATTATGGCAACGTTATGTTTGAGCCTTTTTTTAAAGGGCCCATTTTGTTCACGATGCCTCTTTGTTTTAGTATTAAAGCAAATTATAGTTTGGATGCAAATTGTGGCGATATTGCGGCCGTATTGGCCGCGCGGTGTAAGACGGGCCCATCAATCGACTGTGGCCACAAATTACTGGTTTTGGGTATACTGGTGTAGCGGATTGGCTTTGTTGGTGTTGTGTGTATTTAATAGAATCTTAATTTTTGTAAAATATTAGAAAATATACTTTTGAATTGATAAGCGAAAGTAAAAAGCATGCGCCACTCCCCACTTTTTGCGATTTAAGCAGCTCACATAATATTTTCACTTGTACAATATCGGATTCTCACACATTGTCATGGCAACGTGTAAGCTTAAGCTTTTTTTAACGGGCCCATTTTGTTTACAATGCCACTTTGTTTGTTATATTGTTTCAGTATTAAAGTTTTATACAAATTGTGGCGATATGTGGTAAGACGGGCCCATCAATCGACTGTGGCCACAAATTACTGGTTTTGGTACACTGGTGTACCTAGCGGAATGGCTTTGTTGGTGTTGTGAGTGTTTGATAGAATCGTAAAATATTAAAAAATATATGGCAACGTTATGTTTGAGCATTTTTTTAACAGGCCCATTTTGTTCACGATGCCTCTTTGTTTTAGTACGATTAAAATTATTAAAGTTTGGATGTAAATTGTGGCGATATTGCGGGGGCATTGGCGCGCGCTACAACGACGGAACCATCAATCGACTGTGGCCACAAATTACTGGTTTTGGCTAAACTGGTGTAGCCGAATGGCTTTGTTGGTGTGTGCTTGATAGAATCTTAATTATGTAAATAAAATATTAGGAAACATACCTTAGAATTGATAAGCGGAAGTAAAAAGCATGAAGAACAAGGAAGAGGTAAAAAGTAAGTACCTAAGTAGATATCACGCGCCGACATTCGCCATCATTTTGCGCGATACAAAAAAGCAGTTACTAACCTACACATTTCCCTTTTATAATTTTGAATTCTTACACGTTGTCACAGCAATGTGTATGTTTTAACCGTTATTAGCGGGCCCATTTTTGTTCAAGATGCAATTTTGTTTGTTACAATTTTTCAGTATTACCTAAAGTTTGAATGCAACTTTTATATAGCGATATTGGCTACACGCTGTGACTAAAAATTACTGGTTTTGGGCACACTGGTATATCAGAATGGTTTTGTTCGTGCTTTTAATATTAATTCAATTCGGTTTAGGTATTGTTGATATATTTTTTTGATATATTTATATCTACGGGACTGAATCCCGCCTAAGAAAGACCGATACAATTTCCTTTTTACTTATTTATGCTTCTTATTCTTATCGAGTCGATAGCTAACTAAAAACCTAAACAGCGTCGGACTAAAATTCGCGTACACAGATCGCAGCATTGGTAGCCTCCATTAGGTCTTCATGTTTGCAATTGGTTGGAAACGATATCAAAATTAAATGTTCCATTGTCTGAGGAACAGCATAGGTACCTACTTACACGATAAGTCCGCATCGACCCAGAATCCTTACTAGACAGACAGTTTATCCTTACTACGGCCGACCATCGTCCGGAGTCTATTTAGAGTGTTCCAGACTTCGATCAACAATAGTACTCGATGAAGGCTCACGAACTAAATGAAAACTTTACATGGCACAGACTGACTTCTTTTAAACAGAGAAAAAAGGTTACGAATGTTACGATCTTACATTAAAAATGACAGGAAGCGGTCCAAGTTTGAAATACCTTAGTATTATTGACACTGTCAAAATAATCTACTTATTATTATACTCTCAAGTGGGCTTATCAGGCTTGGACATAATTATCTGTCACTCAAAGTATGTATCTAGAACTAGGTGTTATTGTTGATCGAAGGTTCCAGACGAGTTACCATGGCGCTACTCGGAAAAACAGTTGTTAAAAATCTGGTAATAAGATATATATTTCTTCATACCTTTATCTAGAATCGTATAGTTTCAAAAACACGATTTTATGATTTTGCCTCGACACTTTTTATTTTCGAAAAGACCTCTAAAAAATACGAAAAGTGAAGATTATTCTTAAACGGGGTTACTTACACTATTGGAAATTGGTTTAATAAGTGAACATCAATAATATTGAGGATCGTATAGAAGCATTTTTTTAAATCGCTGTAGTTTTTTAATACGAAGTGATTTTGTGTTTTTTTTGCCTAATCTGCAAAATCGGTCTCGCTCCCGCGCGCGTCGTTTTCTCATTGCTATCTCGCTTCAGCACATTTTTTCCGAGTATCGCCTTAACTCGTAACCAGGCGCAAGAGCTTCCTCAGTGATTGAGGATTCCAGGAGTAGTGCTTGTAGTTACCGCTTCCACCTTCAGCCATAACACTACCTACTTAAAATCAGCCCCCCTAGACAAGTGGCTTTCTATTAGAAAATTCGCCAGTCGAATAGAAAGAAAATGTATGGGATTGACATTGGCTGTCACGTGACATTTCAATCTCTAATGTCAACCCCATACGTTTTCTTTCTATTCGACTGGCGAATTCGCTAATAGAAAGCCACTTGTCTAGGGGGGCAGGTGTGATTAGTTGTGAATAGTAAAAAAAATGGCGGATTTATTTGTGCTATCTACGTTTTGATCTCATCTCTGATGTGGTTAATATCAGCATCTTATCCTATACGAGATGAATACCTACGAGAAAAGTAGATCTAACCCTTTCCGACCTCTTTTTTATGTATAATGGGCTTGCTCTTGGCTTCACACTGAACCTTAGGGTTGAGAAGAAGCCTAAGATGGAGCGAGCTTACCCAGGAGCAGCCTATTCACTCTAGCTTTAAAAATTATAGGCTTGTAGTCAATCGGGAAAATAGACGCAGGCAGAGTATTCCATTCCTTGGCGGTGCGCATCACAGAGGATGAAGAAAAGCGCTTGGTACGCATTCGCGGGATGTTGACCAAGTAAGGATGATAGCCCGCTGTGCGTCTAGATTCTCGGTGGTAGAAGGGGATGGCGGAATGAGCTCATGCAGCTCAAAAGCACACTCACCGAAGTACAGCCTGTAAAATACCGACAAGCAAGCCATTTTACGTCAATGGGTTAGACTATGGAGCTTCGTTTGAACCAGCTCATCGCCTCCGATTAGTTTTCTCGCTCTGCGTTCCACTGAGTCAAGTGCTGCTAACTAGTATTTAGCTAAACCATCCCAGAAGTGAGAGCAATACTCCATGCATGACCGGACTTGCGCTTTGTAAAGAGTCAAAAGCTGCCCCGGCGTAGAGTATCGCTTAACCTTATCCTCAAGATTTTTGGTATGGGGATAGTTTGGGAGCTGGAGATTGACATATACTACTTTTTATCCATGAAAAATATCTGGTTCCCGCGGGATAACTTCGGGTAGTTAACGCGGGCGAACCCGCGGGTGGAAGGCTAGTATTATATGAACTCGCTGCACACAGTTGACGCCGGCCACTTGTTTCTTCTTCTAGTTTCAAGTGGCGGCGTTTGTGGCTATCGTGTGTGGTATTTAGAGTACACAATAATGATAAAAGTCGCACACTAGCAGCGACTTTTATCATTATTGTGTACCCTAAATATTATGGAATAATCATCATCACTAGAAATTTGAATGTCCCTACTGCTCGGGCACCGACCTTCCTTATGGATGGATAGAGAGAATAAATCATTAATCACTACACAAGTCCAAAATGTATTGCTGCCTAGCAACTAGTTAACAGCAGAAAATGAAATCTGTCTTCTGAAGCATGTAAGTTCGTTCTTCGTCACTTCTGGCCGTTTTTAAAGTTTTTACCAACAAGCTCCTCTTACGACAAATGTAAGTATCCTAAACCCCAAAATCATTTAAAAACAAATGTCTTTCGAAGCACGGAAGAGCAAATTCTTTGGTCTCTCACCGCGCGATCGATCTATTGCTACTATTTATTTTCATCCTAGCTTGTCATTAGCTCATACTAGTGTCAAAAACGTCAATTAAAAGAGCAATTACGCAAATACTCAATGCGGAGCTAATACCATTGGCACTTCATTGGAGCGTTAATGATGCGTAGTTAACTTTTATAACCGCTCCCGGCGCCTCTTATACGGCAATTAGTGAACTCGGCAAATGGCTGTTTTTAATATGCAAATGTTTCCTTTGGGCTCCATTCTCCGTTTCACGATCTTTTGCTAGTTTAGATAACCTATCTTGATGCGAATTGCGAAGACATTTTACCACAGATTAGAAAATAGTTGCTACGTATCTTACTTACATTAACAGCTGCTTTTAGAGATAGTTGCGTTTTGCTCCATTTTTAAATAAATAATTTTTTACAACTCTATTAAGTGCATAATAATATGCGAAATTTTCTAAAAATTATTTGCTAAAATTGTCTTAACAATGTCAGAGCAAATAGAAAATACAAAATTTTCTAAAAAATAAACTTAATGTGAGAATTATCATTGCGCATAGAAACTAGAGTTTCATGAAAACAGATCAGTGGTTTAGGCATGAGAAGGAAACAGACAGGAGCTACTTTCGCATAAATAACATTCAGACATTCTCCTACTCTTGAACTACCAAAATGCAAAAAATCAAGTCAATACTTTGCTAATAGCCATTTTACAAGCTTTTTATTAACTTGCCTTGTTAGTTAGTTAGTTTGTTAGTTAGTGGGGGACAAATCTTGCAAACTTAAATTTGACCCACTTCCCAGTGTCCGATAGAGCTGAAATTTTGTATACATGCTTGGTTCAGATGACAATACAATATTAAAGTACAGTCAGCAAAAAAGCTTGTCATAAAAATGAAATTTTTACTAATAACTTATTGTCCTATGACAGCTCATTCGTGCAAAGCAAAAAGGTTTTTGGTGATTGGTTTATATTTGCAATGAACTGATCTAGCTGTAGGAGGAGCCCGCGGTGCAGTGGTTAGCGCACTTGGCCTGCGATCGTTGAAGTTAAGCAACTTTCGCAATGGTCGCTCACGGGATGGGTGGCCAAAAATGTATAACCTCGAGCTCCTCCGTACTTCGGAAGGCACGTTAAGCCTTGTGTCCCGGCAGCAATTGCAGTCGTTAATACCCACCAATCCGCACTGGGCCCGCGTGGTGGGTCATGGCCCATTCTTCTTATCCATCCATATGGAAGGTCAGTGCCCCAGTAGTGTGGACACTGCATGACTGATGATGTTGATGACTTTCCAGCGAAACCATCGGTTTTAGTAGTTTTAGAGATGTACTTACAAAAAAAAGGTAAACAACCTTGCAATACCCAATTTATTCATTACTAGCGACCCGCCCCGGCTTCGCACGGGTGCAATGCTGATACTAAATACACTACAGAAAAACTGTGAACGTTGTATATAAAAACACACATAGCGGCCCGCTCCGGCTTCGCACGGGTATAAAATATATAGCCTATGTGATTAAAACCGATCCAGTAGTTTTGATTTATTCATTACTGCCCGTGGCCCGCACGCGTTAAATTTGGAGTAAAACAATCCCCCTTTCCCTATACCATGAAGATTTCCTGCTATCTTTGGAATATCTAAATTCATACACTACATTTTTACCTACTTATTTACTTTTTACATTTTTAACTATTTATTTTATTTTTACAACATATTACAGAATGTCTTTATAAACAACGTTCACAGCTTTCTTGTCATTAGACAATACAAACATGTTTTCTCTGGAGGTCACTCTTGAAAGAGCGACATACAGTTGTCCATGTGAAAAACAGTCAACGCTCAAATCTAAGCCTGCAACGTTGAAGGTTTGACCCTGCGATTTATTAATGGTCATTGCAAAAGATGTCTTTACCGGAAACTGTAAACGTTTAAATTGGAAGGGTAAATCCGATGGTATCAGAGGGATTCGGGGAATCAATACATCTTCTCCGGTACCACATCCTGTGAGTATTGTGCACTCTATTATGAAAGTTTTCATTGATTTTACCAGCAAACGCGTGCCATTGCAAAGTTTAGGTGGATTCAGGTTTCTTAATAAAATAACAGGACAACCTACTTTCAACACCATTTTGTGAGGAAGGAGTCCAGACGGGTTCAAAGAATTTAGAAATTCTGTAGGAAAATGAACAGCTTCTCCCAAATCGAGAACAGTATCGACCGAGTAGTATATTTTCGTCGGCGCATCAATCTTTGAAAGAATCAAGTTATTTACTTTATCTACTTGTTCGTTAGTTGGTGACAGAATCGCTCTTTCTTTAAACCAAGATATTGTCTTATGTTATCTTATGTTATCAATGTCAGGATAGACATTGTTGACTAACTCTTGGATGTTGTCTATCAAAACGCAAAGGTTTTCTAGGTCAATCCTTCCCTCACTTTGTGTTAACTCTCCATTGCCAACTTTTAGCAGCATCTCTGGAAATAGCCTGTTCTCACGTGAAGATGACGAAACCCTCATATTAGTTTTAAGCTCTAATTTATTGACATGTGGCCAAAGGTTGGATCTTTTTAGGCAAGCATTTATTTCGTCAGCACGTGTTCCTCGAGTCACAACTGGTAGGATTTGACGGAAATCTCCTGAGAACAGAATTCACCCATAGGTGAATTTTTGTTGCGCAAATCGCGCATTGTCCTATCCAGTGCTTCCACAGACGTCTTGTTTGACATGGTAGCTTCGTCCCAGACTATTAATGAGCAGTCACGCATCAGTTTTCCTGTATTGCTCTGTTTAGAAACAATACAGACGCTGTTATTATCATCGGTGGCGATTTTCAGCGGGAGCTTGAATGTGGAGTGTGCGGTTCGGCCTCCTTCCAAAAGCGTAGCGGCAATGCCGGATGACGCAACAGCTAACACAATTTTTCCGATAGATCTCACTTTTTTTTAAAAGCAGATTGATTAAAAATGTTTTTCCTGTACCTCCTGGGGCATCAAGGAAAAACAATTTCCCTTCATTGTTATCAATTGTTGATAGTAATGCAGTGAATTCTTTTTTCTGATCGATGTTTAATCGTGGCTCATCTTGAGCTATATTTTGTAAAAGTCTCGTTTGATCGTATGATGTTTCTCTTGTGTATTCGGCACTGTTAGTTAAATCTGAGTTAGTAGTATTAGCTGGCATCGGCAGCCCAAAATCCTTGATCGCTTTACCCGAAAGTAATTGCACTACTTTGTTCAATTCCAATAATGCTTCGTCAAATATGTTTTGATCATATTGTACATCATCTGAGTTTAACTCTCGCCGTCGCCGAATCAGAATATCACTGGCCATATTTTCTTGAAATTTATTCCATAGATTAACAGAATCAGTTACTTGACAAAACACTACTAAGACGGCAAATAAATATCTTAATGATGTAGCTGAACTACAAACAGCTGCTTCTGATAATGTGTTTTCCCAGTGAGAATCGTCTTCCAAGTGCCCCATAGCTTTGCATGCTGCTTGATAAGTATTGTTAACAACACCTTGTACAGTTCTTAGGTGTGCAAAGGATGTCGGGCCTTTTACAATATGCAGTAACATTCTCAGATAAAAGCATTGTTGGGATGAACCACGTAGACTCTGCCAAGAGCATCCGTTTTTTTTACTCTGGGGAAACCATCAACCGCAGTACCTTGTTTTCGCCGTTGAAAAGTTTTAGAACTCTGGTTCCATGTATGTTCCTGGAACTCTGTCATATGTCAGTGTTTTCGCGAAATCATCTTGAGCACATAACTTGAAGAATGCTGTCAATGTTGTATCCCGCGGGTTATTAACAACTTCTTGTATATTGTTCTCTGTGAAATATACTCTTTGTCCATTTTCTAAATGAACTGCAAGGTGGACAATTGTGGGAGCCCGGTCGTGCACTTCGAATGATAAAATCCTCCATACAGCTTCAGAGCTGCAGATGTAACGTCCAGACTGATATTTTTCCACTACATTTGGTGATTGTATGCTGAAAGTGGCTTGATCACTGCCTTTATTAATATACTTAGTAACATATTGAATTGACTTTATTGAATTGCACAATTCTACGTTGATGTGGGCATCGAAAATTTTCAAAAGGAGCGGATTATAGGGAACGATCCATCGGTTATTAATATCATGGTTTCGGACGGTAGCATTTTGCCCACCCTGTTCTGGCGATCGTCGACGATATTTTGGATATCCGTCATCGCTAGTACTTGTTTGAGTTTGGAACGACTTCGGAAATTTTTTGCTGCATTTAGAATCTCGCATAGATGGAGAATTCGGGTTTAAAGTCCCGCAAGGGCCGTGTACTATATGTTTCTTTACGATTTCGTACAGGATAGGATCTTCATCTTTATCCGGTAATTCAGCTGAAATAACCCTGTCAATTTGGTTTGGTCTAATTTTGTTCACTAACCACACCAACAGGTGTACATGTGGCAAGCCACGTTTCTGGCATTCTATTGTGTACATATGGCAGCGCGGCGGACCGAATATATGAGACTTGTTAATGAGGTACAGGAGTTTCTGTACTTTTAAATGGAAGATTCTGTTAACTATATCGTATCTGTCTTGTGGAGTGAAATTGGTGTTAATATTTTCTTTGATTTCCGGCCAATTTGGGTTACATGTTGCAATTATAAATAAATCAGGTTTGCCGTAATTTCTTACGTAAGTCATGGCGTCTTGCGATTTTTCGTGTAAATATCGAGGTCCACCTGTGAATGATGAAGGTAGTATAACCAACCGCATTCGCCTGTAAAGCATCCTGAAGATGAACGTAATTTTCAGCTCTCAATTTAGTTTGATTATTACGGACTAGCTGTTGCCCGCGACTTCGTACGCGCGGTGTAGTGACCTTTGTGTTAGTTTAGTTTCTGTGTGTTTGTTGCCCAGATTTCATAACGCTCTTCTTGAAATCATGTTCTCTACTAAAAGGGTCTAAAGAATATCGAATATGCAGGCTAGGGTATGAACATGGTATGTTGTTATCAAATGCTGCATGAACATAGTTGAGCCCTCATTCATAGATCTATCTGTCCGTCGACCTATCAAGAAACTTTTTCTCAAGTATGCGTGGGAGGTATCAAGCTAAAATTTATGTTCTTACTTAGTAATGCATAATATCAGGCCAATCATATTTTTACTATAAAATGAAAAAGAGATTGTGTGTATCCATACTAATATTATAAATGTGAAAGAGGGTTTGTTTGTTTATCCGTCTTTCACGTCAAAATTGATGCAACGGATCGACGTGACTTTTGGAATGGGAATAGTTTGGCAGCTGAAAAGTGACATACTTAGGCAGCCATTAGACAGTCAATTGACGGCTCGCGATCTTGATCGCAAAATATCTACATAGTAAATCTCGATCGCGATCAAGATCACGATCAGTGATCGCGATCTAGATGGACTGTGTATGGCTGCCTTAGACTACTTTTTATCCCTGAAAAATATCACATTCCCGCGGGATAACGTCGTCGTTTAGTCCGAGCTTGCGAAGTCGCGGGCGGAAGGCTAGTATTTTGATATGGAGACATTTCCTATTTGTGAGAGCTTGTAATTAACTTTCTTTAAGTAACAGGAATTTAACATCATTTATGTAAGCTTTTCTAGTAAATGGATAAATAAGTTAGATAGAAAACTATTTTTAACTTTCCTTTATTTTATTGGATGGTACCTACGGCTGAAGCCCTAATAGCCAGAGCCGGTTAAATGACATAAAAAATGGTAGGTAGGTGTCGGTCAAACCGGTATCTACGTACTGGCCACTTAGCGTTTATGAGCAAATTTTTCAAAATTACATTGGTGACATTTTGTCTACATTGCGACAAACTTATTTCACACAGTGGTTAGTTTTTGGTACTAAATATACTGTTGACTACCGGCAGTCCATTTTGACAGTTAATTTTGTATTGCTAGTGGCTCCTCCACGACCACTGTCACCGGGTCAGATATATTTGTGGCACCACTATACTTACTGTAGAGACATCTAGCGTCGAGTGGAAATGCGAAATAGAAATATTACATCAATAGGGTGAAAACTTCAGTTTTGGCCACTGCCCCGAGTGCTTACTTAGCTTAAAACATTTCGTTAATAACTTTTGCTTGATAATATACTTTTTATCTATGACTTTTAAGTCATAATAACAATAGTAATAATTCAGTTTACATCGAATTAGATGTTTCTTTTATTTTACCTAAGTTAGTTAAGTATTGATTTCTCGATGTTTCTTTTAAAATTTGATTAACAAAAACACATCGATCGGCACCCTTCGCACATTTTAAGTTTAAAAAATAGGTTTTTAATTTACTAAAATAAAACTAAATTTCGTAAGTATATGAATACTTAGTTATATGTTTTTTACTGTTTGTCCACGAATTTCTCGAAATCTTAAGGCATATCGAGATGATTCTATTTGATTTAAATTAGGTGTATTCTAACTTTGGGAACAGTCTAAGATTCATCAAAATCAGTTTAGTAGTTTCCGTGGGTATGTTATAGTACAATTCACTAAAACTTATTGTTATTGTACACTAAAACTTAAGAAATAAAAAGTAATAAAAAAAAAACTGACTGGCACCGACCTCAAAAAGGTACCTAAATTATAGATATTATATTTTTCCTTTTCAGTTGACAAATACTTTTTGGAGTCTGTAAAATTTCTTTAAGTAGTTTTTTTGTAGTGTAAGAATTTAAAAATGTAAAGAAAAGTATAAGATACATTCCTGACAATTTTAGATATAAATTTTGTATTTTATAGATACCTACTTAAGACCATAGGCGAAAGAAGTGAAAAACATCTTAAAGTGGCAACAGCGGGGGCTTTCATCCTACTTAATATAATCATTCGAATGTACATTTGTGAAAGGTATATCGTAATCTTACTGACTTCCTGCGCCATCTATTGCTTAGTAGTTATGATGCGAAAGAAGTGAAAAACATCTTATAGTGGCAACAGAGGGGGCTTTCACCCTAATTAAAAAAATCATTCGAATGTACTTTTGTGAGAGGTATATCTTACTGACTACCTGCGCCATCTATTGCTTAGTAGATATAATGACGTAAATAACATGAAATTATTTTTATGATTTTATATGGGCCTGGATGGGTTTCAATTTATATTATGTTTTGAAGCAGGTAAAAAAATAACATGATTCATTATTAATTGAGACAGCGATTAAATATAACGTATTTTCATAATCATGTGGCGCCATCTATTTTAGTAAGAATCAGTCTTTGTATTTTCCCGTAGGAATAAGGGGTTTTTATTAAATAAAAGGTACCCTATATGTTGACCCGGGTTATAAGCTATTACTTCACAAAATTTGATAAAATTCCGTCCAGTAGTTTTTGCGTGAAAAGAGACATATACCATCACGGACTTTTCTGTAGACCTTTTCAATGTGTACAATACTTAGTACATTATTTTGATAAAACTCGAAGGGTTCAGCCTGCGTTTGCAATGTAAGCGGAAAAAATTAAATTATTTACGACATCACATTAGAAACCTCAAAAATAACAGTACTTCTCCACTATTTAATGGATGTTATTATACATATAAACCTTCCTCTTGAATCACTCTATCTATTTAAAAAAAACGCATCAAAATCCGTTGCGTAGTTTCAAAGATTTAAGCATACAAAGGGACATAGGGACAGAGAAAGCGACTTTGTTTTATACTATGTAGTGATTATATCGTACACATTAGTATATTATGATACAAGTAAGCTTAGGTTGCTCATTATACACGAGGCTGTGGGTTGCAGCCCGAGCCGCAGGCGAGGGCGTAAATCAGCCGAGTGTCTAGTGAGTAAGTTGCTCACGAGTTTCATACGCACTTTTTCAACACACTTGCGAGGAAAAACAAACATTTATTGCATACATATTGTATTAACCTAATATTACTAAGGTAAAAAGCGCGCAAGTTTTTTTTTTGCACGCGCCAAATGTGAGGTGATTGATTACATACAGACATACAGCCTACTTCAAAATAACTAAGTATAATAATAGTGATAAAATGCAAATGTTTTATAACAAATTATTGTGAATTATAAATAATTTGATAATAATATACTTATTTATGTTTTTTGTCTTAATTAGGGACACATTTATTTATTCTAAAAACGTAAATGGATTTTCAGCCGTGTAAAACCTCTTTGTTGTTACAAAAAAAGAACTGTGTCTATTACCCGCTGAAATTGAAAATGCTCTGTTGACTCGCATATAACTTGCACTTAGGTACTAACTTAACTTTGTAGGGATACTGTATTACCCGGTTAAATTGAAAAGTCTCTGTTTACTCGCATATAATTTGCAGTTAGGTACTTACTTAACTTTGTAGGGATAATTCTATTACGCAACTAGTACTGTAATATTATTATGCACGCGTGGGTTATAGTTCGGTTTATGGCCCTAAGATCAATGTAATAAGGCTCACTTTATGAGCAAGTGTGTTGAAAAATATATATTGTATTCATGTATTCTGTAGCTGTACAGTAATATTGAAATGTGACCTCACAAATACTCATAACATTACAATATTTACAGAAATCCTACAAAATGGCCGCGATAAGGTCTCTGTTCATGACATTTTGTAAAATAATATCATGTTGTAGGCCGAATTTTCGTTTATGTTGCTTCTTTGGCATTGTTTGTATGTTGCGTAAATATTTAATGTAAGTACCTACGAGGCTACGAAAACTAATATAAGTTACTTATAAGGTAATACCGAACTAAATATTAATCGACAGCTTATCGGAAATCTGTACATAAATAATAATAATATTTTTATTATCATATTATGAAGACTCATATTCAAAATGAGTCTTCAATAAAATTAATACTTAAATATTGTTTACACTTACACTAATAGGCTTTCTGACCCTTTTTTACGATTAATTATTGTCCTTTTACACCAAAAAAATGTATTTATTGATATTTTAAAACATAAAAACCTACAAAACTTCATTTTAAAATTTCGCTTTTTATTAACCGGTAAATACGCTCTTCGCCATGTACTGACGTCATACAATTTGTAACCAACCACTTGACTGTGTTGACGGTGTCATAGGTTGTTTACTTACCTTAGGTCCGGTTGCTCGTACATTTAACTTTTGTCAAAATTGACAAAAGTTAAAATTTAACTGATGTCAATTTTGACATCGGTAAAAGAAAAATACGTTGGTTATCTTAGGGTTAATAGTGTTGTCTCTACTATTTTATTAACCTTCCCTTAATTACTAATGTCAAAATTTAAACCATTCCTACCCTGTCGGTTATTTTGACCGCCGTTAAATCTGTAATTTGACTGCTCGTAAAAGTAACCGCTGCTTCAACAACGCTTTTTAAATTTGACCGCCGGTTAATTTTACTTTAACCATAATTTAACCCTAACCAAGCTTCGAGCAACCGGACCTTAGGGTGGGTAGTTCCACTTAGCAAAGATCTTTGTCCAATATGCATTTCATCAAAAAAAATGGACGACTTTGACGTTGAATTTTATACATTCGACATCCAATTTCTTTGATCAAATGTATAATAAACAAATATCTTTGATAAGTGGAATACACTCATACTAATATGTAGCAAAAGTGAAAGTGACGTTTATTTGTTTACAAATTTAGAAATCCAATGACGTCACAGGATGGGCGATAGTGTTTTCATCAGTACAAATAAAAAAATATTTTTACTTATCCATCTTGTACTTTTATTTCTTGATATCGCTATATGACGTTTTCCTAAGCCAAGTACTAAAGGAAATATTCGTTCGATGTATCATGATTTGTCAAGACAAGTAGCCTATTATAGGGCGTCCCAAAACTATGCCACATGGAGGGAAAGTACCTTAAATACTGAAGATATAAGATTTTACTGAAAGGAGACTTCATTGTTATTTTAAAAAGAAAACGAACTGCTTTCAATGTCATTCAACATTAATTGTAAATTTTCGTAGTCTTCCTTTAATTTAATGAATGCTATGTTACTTGGAAGAAAAGCTTAGGTATATTATTTTTTTATTTATTTATTTCATAGGTACATTTACAGGTTACATCAATATAGATATACGAAAAATTATTAATTAAATAACAAGCTGGGATGTCACCCAAAAACAAATGTACACATTTAAATTCTAAGTATAACGACACAGCAAGCAAACATATTAAAAAGAAAAAAGAGAAGCTTAGGTTACAATAATTAAAACTAACAAAGTAAATTAAAACGAACAAATTTATTTAAAAACAAACAAAAACAAAATCGGAAGACAAAGACATCTGACAGGCATAAAATAAAGGCGAGTATCATATATATATGGCAGCGAATAGTCACACGGACACGATTCTTCGCCCAAAGATGTCAAGTTCAGGGTATTCAATAACCATCTTGTTATAAACCTTTTTTTTTATAGTGAGGGGAATGCATTTACGCATACCCCGCCCGCCTACGTTGTGTGGACGGTGGTTATGTGGGACTCGCCAAGGGAATGTTAGGAATACCCACTAAACCCCTCACTTTGCACCCACAGAGCCTACCCTGGTCTTGCGGGATCCGGAGCGGACGCTCTCGCAGTGACCAGGGGCCAACCCGGCTTACCCGGGTCTACCCACGAATTGGGAGATGGTTAAGCGCACAAGGCAAACGACGGGTCATCGGCCCGCCGCGCCGCTCGCTAGTCCCACTAAGGCGGAATGATAAGATAAGATAAGATAAGATATCATTTATTTGCATAAAACTTGGTGTGAAATGATGTTACAGTAGCTTAAAGTACACAAGTTTAGCCATTTCATAAATTAGCATGCAAATCAAATAAAAATAATAAGTAGTGGATTTTAAATTATCAGAAATCAAGACACAAAATCCAATTTCAGCTTAATTCTTAAGTTCTAATAGCTGCTCCAGTTCATAAAAGTTATTTCGATTAAGCCACATGTACAATTTTTTTTTAAATATATCATACGGCAGTTCCTTTATTTCAGCCGGAATCTTATTATAAACTCGTACATACATTGCGAGACAATTTTTATCATACATGTCTGATCTTGCATAATCTTTTAAAATTAGCCTATTAGGATTCCTTTTCAGTCTAGAGTTTACATGTGGCGCACACAATGTGGCGCAAATATTGCCTCATCCGTCTGCCGATCCGTTTCCGCCTTATGGAACTCGCATTTGCTGTTTCCTCGCGAACTCTCTACGCAGCTTCCTTTACAATCATCACCTCTTCGCATTAGGTAGCAACCGCTCTCCAGCTCCTCTCATGCTCCACCATAGCATTAAACACATCAGGGAGTGTGAGATCCGACCCTATTGTCGCCACCAATGCTCTCGTTATAAACCCTGCACATAAGAACAATGATATTGTAATATGATGTGTTATTTCTATATACATCCAGGGCAAAAACCGAAGGCCTAACCTTCGGCATGTGTAACGAGTGTTAATGCTAATAGCTGATAATAAGTTGGGAGAATCAATTTGCGAGTTCAAGATTTTGTAAAGATAGAAGATGTCCGAGTGTAAACGACGAAGTTGTAGACTAGACAGGTTGAATTTCCGTAGTAAGTCATTGTACGACAAATTCCGGATGCACGTCCTAGAGCGATAACAAGCGAGTTTGAGACATTTTTTCTGGATACTCTCAATTTTTTCAATATGAGTAAGGTAGAAAGGAGACCATATAATTGAATCATACTCTAAAACGCTACGCACCAGACTGCACCAAAGCAAAATTAAACAATTCTTTTTTTTGAAAGGCTTAGAAGCCCTGAAAACAAAGCCCAGCAATTTGTTACACCTCTTCACAATACAATCGTAGTGTCCTCTAAATGACAGGTCAGCATCAAATACTACACTAAGATCCTCAACCATGCTTAGTCTATCCAAAACCTGCGATTGAATGCTATAATTAATTATACAGGAGTGGTTGAAATAAGTATAATCGAGCCTTTCGATCGGTACAATCAAATTAAAGAAATATTTTTTTCACGTTCAGTGTGTTCGATTCCCAGTTCAGACAAGCGATTATTTAAAATACCTTGAATCCAGTTCGTTTTATTTTTAAAATAAAAATTTCAAAAAATGGGAGCAACTTGGGAAAACATCTGATGTTATAACGTTTAAATCATTTCAATCGGTTCAGCCGTTATCGAGTAATCGGTGTACATACATATAAAAATGCGACGAATAGATAACCTCCTCCTTTTCAATTTTTGAAGTCGGTTAATGAAGTCTCCTTTCAGTAAAATTTGATATCTTCAGTAATTAAAGTACTTTCCCTCCAAGTGGCATAGTTTTTGGACGCCCAGTATATCATGCAAACCTCACCTAAATAAAGTAAGGCATAATGAGATCAGTGCAATATTATGACCCGCTTGTTAATAATGAAATTTGAATTCGTAAAAATTGTTCCATAAAGACCTATAGCAAAAAAGAACTTATTTAAAATTTAACTAGCCACTACAAGCTAATACGCAAAACAAAGAAAATAAAACAAAAGCCGCGAGTGTTTACAAAACGCTGCAGTATTAGCAGGAGGTTCAAGTTGAAAAATTACAATTATTACCTACGTTTTTTTTTCAAATAAGGTACTTTATCTAAGTTTCAATAAAACGTTGTACACGCACGCAAACAATGTCGTTTGAAGGCTCCAAGGAGTTCAGAGGAGCTAGTGTCTATCTCGCAAAAGGTGAGAAAAGTAGCGTATTTTCCTTTAGGATAAAGCTGTTTTGGTCTTGAGAGAGCTTGAATCCCTCGCTGCACTCTGAACTCCGTCTTAATTCCTTCGCTTCGCTCAGGAATGAACTCGTAACACCCTCGCTACGCTCGGGGGTTTAATCTGGAGTCCCTCATTTGCTCTCCTGAGTAAATGAATCCTTTCAATATCACGCCCGTGACATAAAACATTGCTTTATCCTCTCGGTGTATAATCTATTATAAATAAAGGTAGCAGGACATCATTTCATAGTTGAAACAGGGCCTAAACGGGTAGGATACCATTTGACTCAGGTACATAATACATACAATGTCCACGCCCGACCTTGACCACCAGACGGACTACATCACTACACCCATACTTAACGTACGATTTGAATTAATTAATTCAACCGATGCAAAAAAAATTGCATCGGCTTCCAAAAATATTATAAAAAGGTGCAAATCGTGTAGATTCCCATCGAAACTATAAAGTTTAATCAAATATCTAAACGTTAAGATAGACTCGTGTTGTAAAACGTTATCGCGTTGTTAAAGCTAACCGCGCCATCTAGTAAAACCAGATGCAAGTACGTGAAAAACTATAGAAAATGTATAGAACACGTAAAATACTTATAAAACTTGTAGGTTTTCCTCGATTTTTTCCCTTGGTTTCCACCATCGGATCCTAATTTGGTAACAATGTGACCACCTCAGGAGTTATAATCTTTCGACTAAAAAAATAATTATTGGAATTGGTCAATAGTTCGCGAAGGTATTGGTAGCGTAAAGTAGTAACCACCAGCAACAACTATGTGTTTTTTCAGGATTCTAAAATACTTCCGGCTACTGTAAATTTTTCATGGGACCAAATTTTGGCCTATCAAATAAAAAAAGAGTTGAGATTTTAAATTGTTTTTATGCATTCACAATGCAATTTGATTGTATTTCCAAGCATTTCGTGAGAAAAGTTTTATAGAAGCCTTGTTCTGGAAGCTATTTGCACTGCCTCGAATGATAAAAGCCCTCGCCTGCGGCTCGGCCTTCAAAAGTGTCCTCGACAATGCAAAATGCTAGCTTCCAGTACTCGGCTGTAATGTACTATTATATAATAGCCAAACTGGCTGTATATGCTTTTGTTCCTTTGCCCACATACCTTTGTTAAACAAATGTCCAAAGAGATACAATAGCAGATTTTGACATGACCCCTCCTATTCCTTTTTTAATTTCATTACGACCCTGGGGCCGCAACATACCACTTTCAACCCGCATTTTAGGCAAGTTCTGAAAGTAACTCTATACTTTCAGAATATGAGACATGAAATAGTAGACTGTTTAGCAAGGGCTGTATGGCAGCCATAACAGTCGAGTGTTTTGCGAGACTGTTATGGGTCCATACTCCCGAGCTAAACACTCTACTTTTCATTTCGAATATGAGGAAAGTAAAAATAAACAGAAATAGTCCCAAAAATATTTTTCCTATTACCTTCCGCGGAATTTTCGATGAATGACTTTTTGTTCATTTTCTCTATTTTAGAGAAGGCATAGGAAATTAAGTCCATACAACCATGTTTGGTGTTTGACCCTTACTCTATGCAATTTCATGGAATTAATAGCCTGATTTTTTACTTATGTTACAAATAACTTATTTGGTTATCTGTTTCTAAAAACACATTATTTAAAAAAAACAATGTTTTAAATAATATAATAATAATTTCTTTTTTGTATGGTGTCTACAATTTTAATTATTTTATATAGTAGCAAAACAGGCTGTATAGGCTTCTGTGCCTTTGCCCACATTCCTTTGGTAAATAAATGTCCAAAGAGATTACAGATCATTTTTGTACGTAAGTAGGTAGTCTTTATTTACAGATTTTGACACGACCCCTCCTGTTCCTTTTTAATTTTACCACATACCACTTTCAACCCGCATTTTAGGCAAGTTATGAGTTACTTTCAGAATATGAGACATGAAAAATGTATCTATTAATATTATAAAACCATCTACATTTTAAAATTTTGCTTTTTATTAACCGGTAAATACGCTCTTCGCCATGTTGCCCATGTTCTGACGTCATACAATTTGTAACCATGAAGCTCGACTTAATACTCTGAGGTAACTGGAGTTCTCACCCTGAATAAAAAAGTGTACCCAGCAAATTTGACATTTATGTATGTAGTGGCTGTCAGTTGTCTCATATGACCATAAGTATTTTTTTAAAGTGTAGGTGAGACGGAAGACAGCCACTGTGTAATTTTTGGGGACAAAAAAGTGTTACTACTGCACTCTCCAGTTACCTCAGTATTAAGTCGAGCTTCATGTTTGTAACCAACCACTTGACAGTGTTGACAGTGTCAAGAGGTTGTTTACTTACCTTAGGATAGTTCCACTTATCAAAGATCTTTGTCCAATATGCATTTGATCAAAGAAATTGGACGACTTTGACGTTGAATTTTATACATTCGACATCCAATTTCTTTGATCAAATGTATATTGGACAAAGATCTTTGATACGTGGAATATACCCTAACTAATATGTAGCAAAAGTGAAAGTGACGTTTACAAATTTAGAAATCCGATCCAATCCGAAATCCAATGACGTCACAACATGGACGATAGTGTTTTCAGCGGTTCAAATAAAAAACAAAAATAAATATTTTTTAAATTATTTTTACTTATCCATCTTGTACTTTTATTTCATGATATCGCTATATTACGTACTAAAGGTAGTAGTACTAAAGGAAATATTCATTCGATGTATCAAATTTCATACTTGTTTAATTTAGCTTATAAGACTATCGCCCGAATTCTCGTACGCAAATCATCTTTGGGAGCGTCTCAAACATCATAGCATCTCTTTGATACGTTTGACATTTAAAGTGACAGGGCGATGTTTGAGACGCTCCCAAAGATAACTAGCGTACGAGTATTCGGGCATATACCTAATTGTTTGTTAATATAAGCTCATTAATTATGACGATTTTTTATAGAAGTATAATTGAAACTTGACTGGAGTACAATTAATGCTCGTATCGATATCTATTTATTATATCTATCTATATCTATCTATCAATATCTAGCTATCTTTAAATCTAAATATCTCTATACATTTAAAAAACTTTTGCGTTACTGACTGACTGACAGATAACGTACAGCCGAAACTACACTGGGCGCAAGACGCTGAAATTTGACATGTAAATACCTACCTATGTTCCTTGGGGAGTGTTAGGGGAGCACTAAGAGAGGATTATTGGAAATTCTCTCTCTAAGGTGGTGAAAAGGGGGGAAAACGCAGACGGAGTGGCGTTCGGAGCGCTAGCTCATCACACAGATATTCTCTCTACCAGGATTTGAACCCAGTGGTCTCTCTGTTAGGCGATATCTCAAAAAACTATGTAAGGTCCTTCTTAAATAGTGCACATAATTTTATGGGGTCAATGTACTCATGCATACAAACAACTTTTACTATGGAACCAACATTGAAATCGCGAAAAAAAATCAGCTGTTCCATACATTTTGATCTATTCAATTTAAAATTTTCTATGGAACAGCTGATTTTTTTTTACGCGTTTTCAATGTTGGTACCATAGTTAAAGATTTTGGATTCGTGAGTAAGTAAATTATGTGCGCTACTTAAGAACGACCTTATATACAATAGTAGATTGTATTACAAGGGAGCAAAATAATATATTTACGGCGAGGGCGCTATTTTGAATCCAGAGCGCAGTGAAGGATTCTAGAGTAGAATCTCGAGCGCAGCGAGGGATTCTAAAGTAGAATCCTGAACGCAGCGAGGGATTCAATATACGCCACCCGAGGTGAAAATAATTTTGCGGCCGAGTAATACACTCTGCTTTTCATCCCCCTCTATAAGAAAAGCAGTAAAGACAACTCAAACTACCTACCTTTCTTTGTCGTTCGGATACATCATAGCGCTAGTCGGGCAAGAAAAAAAATTTGAGTATTGAAATAAAAAAAAATTAAATAAAAAAAATATATGTCCATCAGATTTCTTATATGTATCTCCGGGGGCGCCGTAGGGGGGTTGAAAATTTTGTTAGATTTTAGCTACGACTCACCGTTTACGAGATATTCTCAATTTTATAAAATTCCGTTTTTGAAAATTTCTCGGTCCCGAAAAAAGACCCGGCCCCATACAAAATCAGTTGCTTTTTTTTAAGTACTGAACACCCTTTGCTACACTCCAACCAATGCTTCTTTAATAATTATGTTCTAAATTCAAATCTCATTGTTTTGGACCCTGTTATGAAGCTGTTCAAAATTCAAATCTCATTTATTCCCTCTTGTCATAACAGGTAAAAAATTAATCGTTTTGGACCCTGTTATTAGATAAAAAATCATCGCTTTTCGAATCGATGGGATGAAAACTTATTTATTCTTCCACAGAGGTAGCTATAGTCGTATCATAATTAAAATTGTAGGTAAAAGAATGAGTCAAACACTTAAGATCATTGTTCCATCGTAAAACAGTTAAACAACATAGGAAAGCAGATATTATTATATTGAATTTGTATTTACTAATACTTTTTGTTCCAAAATCTTTAACTATGCGAACTAAAAGATATTTTTTTTTTCATCAGAATGTCATTTTACGCATACAAACTTGATGAATGCGAATATCAACTTTGCTATTGCGCAAATTGAAACTTCGTCGGAAAAATTTCATCAGGCGCTGTTTACAAATCATTAAAACCTTCGATGAAAATGCACGAACAATTTCAACAACATACAAAACTATGCTATATCTATTTAATCAACGTTCGTACTAACTGTTTGTTTAATCAGTATTCATTTAAGCGGAAAGTGATTCAATTATTTGCTTTTGTTTTCGCAAGTTCACCAAAGTTAGTCGGGCTAACTATGGATTCCCCCCATTCCCCCATATCAACACGACAGAGTTATTCGTTTAGTTTTCTCCAAACAATATTAATCATCTTTGATGTTGTAATAAAATGGAAATTAACGATGATTGAATAATATTTCGAGTTTAAGTACACCATCACATAATTGTTCCAATACCAAAATGAAAGGGAATGAAAATCAGCAATATTTTAAATGGGTTAGAATTATAAGAAAAATGTATGATAGTAATAAACCACGAGCCATATAAGTAGCTTTCAGGCGGGATAAGCTACTTATATGGCTCATGGTTTTTTACTATCACACATTTTTCCTATACTTACAAAATTGCATTGTGAGTGCATAAAAATAATATAAAATCTGGGTTAGAATTACTTAGAACTAGCGGATCCTCGCGGTTTCACCCGCGTGGTACCCGTTCCCGTGGGAATATCGGGATAAAATATAGCCTATGTCACTCGGGAAGAATGTAGCTTTCTAATGGTGAAAGAATTTTCTAAATCGGTCCAGTAGTTTCGGAGACTATTCGATGCAAAGAAACAAATAATCAAATCTTTCCTCTTTATAAATATTAGTATAGAAGTATAGATATACTATAATCTTAATTTCAAAGATATAGTGAATTTGTGTTCCTGACGGTTATGTATATAAGTAAAACATATAGGTAGGTAAGTATATAAATTTCGATCACAACAGTCATTTTGTGTGGTGATTAGAATAAACCAAATGATTAGTATAAAATTATGTAATAACATGGCACAATTGCTATAGAAGTTGATAACACTTTCTTTGTATGTAGGTAATCATTAGATTTGAGAAAGTTTTACTCGAGTAGTTCCCCTTCCCGTTAGAGTATCGAGAGAACATTTAGTATTTGTCATTTAACAATAAATGGATACCTATGTCTACTTGTAAAAGAATTTTTAAAATCGGTTCAGTCGCGTCAGAAATTACTTCCTACATACAGACTATTAATAAACAAATAAATATTATGGTCAAAATCACATACTGTTCCAATACCAAACTTTTTTTTTGTATATTTTGTGTATTTACAAACAAAAAGTATTTAAGTATATATTTATCCGTTGTCAAGTTCACATAGACACAGTTTCATAAGAAATTTACTATGGGCTTAGATAATTGGTGTGATTGTGAGAAAATATTTATTTATTTATTTATTTATTTATAGCTTGAGTACTAGTATTATGGTAATTGGAAACAACGACAGGTATTACCATATTCACCCAGTCCCGAGGAAACATTGAAAAGTTCGTTTTTCAATATTTACCCGACTGGGAACCGAACCCGGGACCTCTAGAGATAGCAGCACGTTGAAAACCGGTGCGTACACGACTCGGTCACGGAGGTCTTCATCATACAAACTGAGTATGTATACTCTTTATAATATTAGAGCAGAAGCAGAAGTAAGAACGAAACACACAACTATGACTGCAAGTCGCCGGAAAAATATTAAAAAAAGAAGATAGCAGTCATTTAGAACACTTGAAATATATCAGTTTACAGATACAGTGCCACAATCTTTTCTGTTCCGGTGGCCAAAATGTGAAACTAATGTGTTTTTTTTATTTGTCATTTTGCTGTCAAGTTGATGTCCAACCATAGCGCTGCTGGCGGCTGAAGTTCTTAGAAGTCAGGGCCGGGTAAATTGCCACAAAAAAAAGAAAAACGTACGTAGCGCCGCTGTCACCGGAACAGAAAAGATTGTGGCACTGTAAAATTATCTACCTATGTAATTTGGGAAGTCATTAAGAATTATTCTAATCTAAATTGTCCTAGATTTATGAGCTCAGGGCAGATATTAGGACCACTTATAAATTGGGAGATAGAACCTCCCACAGGATAAGTTATTGGAGATTTTATTAAAAAGTAAGCGGTGTCAGCTTGGCTTACCACTTTAATTAAAAAATAAGTTTCTAAACCATATTATCATTACTACCATGTTTTAAATCTGCTTTATATTAAATCCCAGATGACGTCATAATAAAAAGTACCTAGGTAATGTAGACTAGTGAAATTGAAGGGTCATAAAACTAATAAAACGCATTATATAAAACCAAGAGGTCTACAAGCGACTCTAGTAGTAGATTGTACAACAAGCGCATAAAACGTACCAATGCACGAGTTGTATTCACTGCTTTTCACTTCGATTGTGAGGATAATGCAAAAAAGAAAAAAAGAAAATTATATTTTATTAAATTTATTAAAATATTTTTATTTATAATTTATTAAAAGTTATGTTTTATACCATGTTTCAAGTGAATTAATGATTATGATTATGCTAAACTAAGTAAGTAGTACTTATCACAAACAACCAAAACAAATTTAAAAAGTATGATCTATAATTTTGATTACTCTGGATTAAGCAGCTTCTTCCTGTTTGTGGTAAACGAAGTATAATAATAATTATCCCAAAATGTTGACGACTACATGCGTTGGTACCCGGCACATCAAAATACATCGCGCTAGTGCGAACGCGCTGCCCCCGTGTATAGTCATGCACACAGCCGTCTCTATCGTCTTCTACAAGCCATGCTATGATACGGAACGGCAACATTGCTGTGAACCGGTTTACTCCACTGCGTACTAAATCCTATGGAGGTGGCATACCTACGAAAAAGTGAGGTGTAACTAAGTCACAATGTAAGAAAATCTTGAAATTCAATTTTAAACTACTTCTAATTGTCGTATTAATCGGTCCAGCTAGAGATGGGTCGTCGACGTATTTTTCGTTAACGAAACTAGACCGTCCATTACCGTCCATCGACTAGTCGATCAACTAGTTGAATTCGTCGACTAGTCTACGCGATAATGGAAGGCGTTCAATTCAATCGACTTAAACGCAGCGTCTAAATCTGGTCTAGTCTACGGGCGCGACGCTTCGACGGTGTCTTTAGTTAGTCTAGTTTTACGCATTATTTGACAGTCGAATGAACTGCTGTTACAAAATAAGTTCATCCTGCACTGCATCGTTTAGCCCACAGAACTTTCTGTTCTGTGGTTTAGCCAGTCCATCGACGTACCTACTCTTTTGCGCAATATCAGAATGTTTTTGCCTTTTCACTCTAACAAGTCAAAAAAAAAATTACAAATATCAACTCCTACGCCATATTATACTTAAGGTCCAAATTGCTTTGTCCGACGATACTGCAACGAGTGAGATAGAAGATGGCTTTGGCATGGCCATGAACTATGAACTAGTTTGGCCTAGGAAAAACTAGTTTGTCCTGAAATTGGGTTTGGCCGGTAAAATATATACAGTATTATACAAAACTTTTAGCCCAAACAAAGTTCCAAAGTCAAAAATTGTGTTCCAAACATTTCCCTCTATATCTCTTCGTTGACTAGGCTAAACTTGATATAATATAATAAAAAAAAATAACTTTCGCCGTAATTCAATTCACATCTTAGATTTCTGCTCGAACTGTTCATTTAAATATAACACTTTCTCGGATTTTGCACGCATTTATTTAACAACTTGGTTAAATTTGCTTGTTACAAAATAAAAAGAAAATCTATTATTTTTGCACATTTTGGATAATTTTTTTATCTGGATGTGGCAAGTCGGAATACTCTTTGGTCATGTCAAGAAACGTTGCTGTTTGATTTTCTTGATTGCTGTTTGGGTGTTTTAATACAATATCTATTGTATAATTAGTGCATATAAATACGTGATCATTGTTGGAAATTACTTATGAAACCTTGGATCTCGAAAGATTTGGATTCCCGAAGGAGGAACACTGCGTCAGCGATGGATTCGTGCGATACCTCGAGCCGACTGGGAGCTTACAACACCAGTAGGAGTGTTTAATAAACATTTTCGTGACTGTGATATAGTTAAAATAAAACAACCCTTAGTTATGTACGCGTATTATTTGATTTTAAGGCGCTATAATCAGGAATTCATCTCATCTCATGCATACAAGAAATTAGGATTAGTGGTACGACATTGACATTTATGACGTTGCCAATCCGAGCAGCATGGCCTGTAGGAGCGCAAGCAGCCGAGAAATAATAGCGGGCCATGGCATGGCCAAAGCCATCTTCTATCTCACTCGTTGCACTTGTAACAAGCCATGCTCCTTGGAAAAGCGGCAACGTTGCAGTAGATGACGTCAACGTGTTCTGTTCCGGTGGCCAAAACTGGAACTAACGTGTTTTGTTCATAATGTCATTTTACTGTCAAGTTGCACTGTCCAACCAGCGCTGCTGTCACCGGAACAGAAAAGATTGTTGATCTATACACTTTACTCTTTGTTCTATATAAATAAACAATCGTGTAGTGTTGCCAGGTTAGGCGATAACTCTCAAATTATGTGGAAGTAAAAATCAACGAACACTCGAAAAACAGTATAGAGGTAAATGCTTGGAACACAATTTTTGACTTTGTAACTTTGTTTGGGCTAATAAGGAGGTAAACATAGCAAAAGTCCCCGCCCGTAGCCCTTTCATCCGGGGGGGAGGGGGCGGTTTGAAAGTCTCATTTTTTTTTCAACCCTATTTTAGGACAAACTAGTTTTTCCTAGGCCAAACTAGTTCATCGCGTTGACATTTCAGAGAGCGACTTTGCCTCGGAAGACCTGTAGATGTAGAACATGACACAACAAAAATAACCACCATTTTAACCAATCACGTGTTCTACAGGACTTCCGAGGCAAACTCGCTCTCTGAAATGTCAACGCGATGAAATATTTTGGCCTAGGACAAACTAGTTTGTCCTGAAATCGAGTTTGGCCGGTAAAATATATACAGTATTTTACAAAACTTTTAGCCCAAACAAAGTTCCAAAGTCAAAAATTGTGTTCCAAACATTTCCCTCTATATCTCTTCGTTGACTAGGCTAAACTTGATATAATATAATAAAAAAAAATAACATTCGCCGTAATTCAATTCACATCTTAGATTTCTGCGCGAACTGTTCATTTAAATAAAACACTTTCTCGGATTTCGCACGCATTTATTTAACAACTTGGTTAAATTTGCTTGTTACAAAATAAAAAGAAAATCTATTATTTTTGCACATTTTGGATATTTTTTTTATCTGGATGTGGCAAGTCGGAATACTCTTTGGTCATGTCAAGAAACGTTGCTGTTTGATTTTCTTGATTGCTGTTTGGGTGTTTTAATACAATATCTATTGTATAATTAGTGCATATAAATACGTGATCATTGTTGGAAATTACTTATGAAACCTTGGATCTCGAAAGATTTGGATTCCCGAAGGAGGAACACTGCGTCAGCGATGGATTCGTGCGATACCTCGAGCCGACTGGGAGCTTACAACACCAGTAGGAGTGTTTAATAAACATTTTCGTGACTGTGATATAGTTAAAATAAAACAACCCTTAGTTATGTACGCGTATTATTTGATTTTAAGGCGCTATAATCAGGAATTCATCTCATCTCATGCATACAAGAAATTAGGATTAGTAGACGACATTGACATTTATGACGTTGCCAATCCGAGCAGCATGGCCTGTAGGAGCGCAAGCAGCCGAGAAATAATAGCGGGCCATGGCATGGCTTGTAGAAGACGATAGAGATGGCTGTGGTCATGCACCATCGTTGCTTGACTGAAGGTGTTTCGTTCGTGTCAAGCTAATTCAGTATATAAAGTGTGAAAGGGATATATGTATGTTTTCGTGCAAGTTTAAACTTTTTACTACAATAATGAAAAAAAAATGATCTTAAAAAGTTGCGACCTACCGAAAGGACTAGGTCAATTTAAAGTTGCTTCTCTAAGTTATTTAAATTTTTCCTTTTTTTGCATTCACAATTGCAATTTATATTAATGAAAAATTGAAAATAAAGTTTTTAGATAAAATCGACCCGTCTCAAATGTAAATAACTTGCAATAGCAATAATTTCATCTTTAGCGATTGTCGAATATCTGGAAAGGTATTTCTTTCGTGTGTGTGGGTAGTAATATCTTCACATTGATGAAATTAACGCTGGCTTTACAGCGCGCAAGAAGTATAAGATAAGTTTCACGCTTCTCGTAACGACTCCGTAGCTCAGTAGTTAGAGCAGTCGCCCGGATAGCGAAAGATCGTGGGCTCGAGTCCCATCGGAGCTGGTTGTGAGACGGGTCGATTTTATCTAAATACTTCATTTTCAATTTTGCTTCTCTAAGTTTGCTTAAGTCAAACGCTACCACAAATTGTGTTTACAAAGGTTCTCTCGTTTACATTTACCTTAAATCAAGGTTTTCAATAAGAAAATGTCAAGTTCAGTTATTGTAAATACATTTGGGCGACAAAGAGGTAATTAGCAGCTATGCTCCATCATGCTCCAACCACAGCTCCATCATGTAACCGTCTCGGCGTTGTACATGTTACAGTATTTTAGTTATTTGTATTAGGGTTTTCCCCTCTTTTGCCTTTAGATTTGTGGTTCGTGTCATAATTATTTATCCTACTATCCTACTTATCCTACTTCCTACTTATATTATAAATGTGAAAGTTTAGATGTTTGGATGTTTGTATGTTTGTTACTCAATCACGCCAAAACGGCTGATCAGATTTGGCTGAAATTAGGGACATGGATACTTTGTAGCCTGGAGAGGAACATAGGCTACTTTTTATCCCGGAAAAATATCACTTTCCCGGGATAACGTCATGTAGTCCACGCGGGCGAAGCCGCGGGCCGAAAGCTAGTTTATACATAAGTTTTGAGGAGCCGCCCGTGGCGTAGTGGATAGCCTGCGACCGTTCAATGGTCGGTCACGGGATGGGTGACCAAAAACTTTTCATCTCGAGCTCCTCCGTGCTTCGGAAGGCACGTTAAGCCGTTGGTCCCAACTGCATTTTCAGTCGACTATACTCACCGATTTGCACTGGGCCCGCGTGGTGGGTCACGGCCCATTTTCCATATCCATCCATAAGGAAGGCCAGTGCCAGCAGTGGGGGGGGGGGGGACATACAATGGCTGATGATGAAGATAATAATAAACATAAAGATCCTACTAATATTATAAATGTGAAAGTTTAGATGTTTGGATGTTTGAATGTTTGTTAATCAATCAGGACGAAACGGCTGAACGGATTTGGCTGAAATTTGGGACACAGACACTTTATAGCCTGGAGAGAAACATAGGCTGCTTTTCATCCCGGGAAAGTATCAGATTCCCGCGGGAAAGCGTCGTGTGGTCCACGCGGGCAAAGCCGCGGGCGAAAAGCTAGTAGGATATAATTTTAAAATAATAAAGTATCCTTAGTATTCCCTAGCATATCTAGATAGCATTTGATTTGAAAATAGCATACTCACATTTTGTAAAGCTGTACAAAACTGAAAAGAGTAGCGGAAATAACCTATCGCGTCTCGCTGTCTGTCAGTCTATTTGAAACGCTTGAAGTTATCTAGAAATGAATATCTTTTACTAAGTCTAGATTTGTAATACCGGTTAGGCAGGAAATGAATAGTTACAAAAGAGTTGCTATATTTTAGATTGAAGTAGGTACCTAAGTAGGTATAAAGTCAAAAATTTTCCATTTTTCTGTTTTAGTTTGATGTTTAGCAAATTACTACTATTTTTATTAACATCCGTTATGTGTTTCTTGCGTGAAAGTAAACAAACAAAACTTCTTTTACTGCTGTTTTGGTAGCAATAACAGTAAAAACTCTTTATTCGTTCTGTAAAAAACTAACAAAGCCAATTGACTGATTCTCGAAATTTACCTAAACAGTACAAATTCTCTTAACGACCGTATCCACAAATGACCGATTCCACTAATGACCAATTCAAGAAATGATATTTTTTACTGTATGAGAAGAGTATTTTAGTTAGGAAAAGGAATATGGTAAATAAAATGCAATGCAAGGAATGTCAAATCATTACAACCATTAATCAATTACAACTGTTTGAAATAAATTTTATTTCAAACAGTTTTAATTATAATCAAAATATTGTCAATCAATCAATTCAAGATACTGTTTTCATACAATAAAAAAAGTTAGTCATTTCGCGAAATGGTCATTAGAAGAAGCGGCCATCATTAGTTGAATTCGTCGTTTGCAGAATTGTACACTTTGAGAATAAGTCAATTGTCGACTATGTAGTCATTTCGCGAATTGGTCATTAGTCGACTAAACCAATTTTTGCTCCACTTGCTATTTATTTATTTATTTATTCACAACGGGGTAGCACTTAGCCTTCATCACACCTGATGATAAGTGGTGATAAGGCTGAAGGTGGGAGCGCACTACTCCCGGAATCCTCAATAACTGAGGAACTGGCTATCTTATCTCTAACTGCCGGAACACAATAATGCTGAAAACATCATTGTTATGGCGTCAGACTTAGATAAGATGGTGGTAGCTAGCCAGGCGGACTAAGAACAAGTCCTACCACCAACCAAACCGAATACAATATGTACCCCCACTGGGAATCGAACCCGGGACCTCTGGGTCTGAAATCGGTGGTATGAACCACTAGACCACAGAGGCGGTTAAAGCTATCAGATTAATAAAGGCGCAGTATCAATTTCATGCATACCTACCTCGCGTAGCGGTAACAGCATTTCAGCTCATTACTGTCTTCACAAATGCACAGAATATCTTTACATCTCATTAGATTGCATCGCGGGACAAAAAAGAGACAAAAACGGAATGTCCCGTTCTTTACTCAGTCATTTACATTTGCGACATTAACTTAAGTAGTTGCTTTTTGTAACATTAACGCCTCATTTCTAGTCGGTTTTTGTTCATATTTACTGACTATAAAGATTATTTATGTCCTTTTAGTCGGCCGCGTCCTGTGGGTTAACAAATAACAAAGTGGGAGCCGTTTGTCTTTTGTTTCATAATAGTAGTTTATGTGACTGTCGCATAAGGAGGGGTATTAAAACACGAGTGGGAGTTTAAAAAACGAGCCTTGGCGAGTTTTTTAATAGTATTCCACGAGTGTTTTAATACCGAGTTATGTGCAGTCTCATACACTACTTTATCTACACTCATTACATTTATTATGTATTTCAAAAATAAAGCAAATCAATATTAATTATAAAATGTGAATTGGTGCCAAACCGCACTCATAGGAGTCTATACGGTCTATTCCTTCTAAATTCAAAATTCTAATTATTTTAAAAACGTTTCTGATTGTTGCCGGCTAAAGAAGAGCTTGAAAAAGTTGGAAGTCAGGGCCGGTAAATCCTACGGTTGCCATGGAGACTGTAAATTTAAGAAATATAAGTGTTTTATAATGAGTGACAGCTGTATCCGGGTGTTGCATAATGGTCATTATGAAACACCCGGATACAGCAGCTTTATTTTTTAAAGTTGACTATGGCATAAAGTGTATCAATATACGTTCAGGCATGAGTTCATAATTCGAAAATTATAACATGAGTGTAGATAAATTATTTTATAAATTATTTTATTTGCTGCATAATGCATAATGCATAATGCATAATGGTCATTATGAAACACCCGGATACAGCTGTCACTCATTATAAAACACTTATATATCTTAAATTTACAGTCTCCATGGCAACCGTAGGATTTACCGGCCCTGACTTCCAACTCTTTCAAGCCCTTCTTTAGCCGGCAACAATCAGAAACGTTTTTAAAATTAGAATTTTGAATTTAGAAGGAATAGACCGTATAGACTCCTAATGAGTGGGGTTTGGCACCAATTCACATTTTATAACTAATATTGATTTGCTTTATTTTTGAAATGTAATATGATAAATGTAATGAGTGTAGATAAAGTAGTGTATGAGACTGCGCATAACTCTGTATAAATTCTCACTCGTTTTTTAATACCCCTCATTATGCGACAGTCACATAAACTACTATTAGTGTCGTTTTGTAATATTTTACTTGACTTGAAATAAATCACCTTACGAAGAGCATTAAAGTGAAAATATACATATTATTAAGTACAATCAAAGTTCAGGGTTTATTTTTTTGAAAGATATAAATAACTCCGATTCATGCGTTAATGTCATTCCCAATGTCACATGCCCAAATTTTTATTTTATCGACAAAGTGTTGTCTGTAACTACCTACAAATTATTTCACAAGACTTTGGCCTTAAATTTATAATACTTAACTAGCTTTCCGCCCCCGCTTTTTCCGGGATAAAAATAACCTATATCCCTCTCCAGGCTACAAAGTATCTGTGTCCCAAATTTCAGCCAAATCCGTTTAGCCGTTTTGGCGTGATTGAGTAACAAACATACCTACAAACATCCAAAATTTCACAGGTAGGATAGACAGGACTAGTCTTCCGCCGGCGGCTTCGCCCGCGTGGACTACACGATGTTATCCCGCGGGTATGTGTTTTTTTCCGGGATAAAGTAGCCTATGCTACTCTCCAGCTCCCAAAATATCCAATCCCAAAAATCACATTGATTGCTTGTTGCTCCGTTTTGACGTGAAAGACGGACAACCAAACAAGCAAAGAAACTTCCCATTTATAATATTAATAAATAGGTAGCGATTTGTTTTTTATCCACAACGGGTTAGTATTTAGCCTTCATCACACCTGCCCCCCTTGCATGACCAACAAAACGCGTTAAATATGATAAGTTATCCGGTTTAACTGTCAAAAGACTAAGGGTTTGACGTTTAAATGTCGATAAATCGCTTTATCATGCGATACATATCACGTTTTGGGTGGTCATGCTAGGCTTACTGATGTAAAGTTAAGGTAAGGCTGTAGGTGTAAGATCGTAACATTCGTGACCTTTTTCTCCGTTTAGAAAAAAGTCATTCGGTGTCATATTTTGCCTTGTCTTTTATTTCGTGTCGTCGTGCCATCTAGCGGTATGTCGATCAAAGGGTTAGTATAAAGACTTCTTTTGCTAAAAACATTTATTGTGGAACAATTATTTGCGGCTAACTCTCCCAAATCTTGACGGCTTACCACGCTTGATTGTACTTATTTGGTTTTATTGCTTTGCTATCACGTACGGTTATGGTACAAGTCAAAGGTATTCAATCATAATCATAATCATAATCATTTATTTGCATGAGACATGTTATAAAATGGTGGTATAAACAGTAACAGATCTCATGTATCACTAATGAAATAGTATGCAAATTTGTTATAATTTTACTTACAATGTCATCAATCTTAAAGTAATTTATTATTATTATACTTTCAAATATTTGTCCAGATAATAATACTTACAGTTATTTAAAATTTAAAATAATTGTACTATAATAGAAATTTCACACTAATATGTATCAAGAATGTCAGTAAATTTAACTATTTAAGTCCATAAAAATTCAATATTCAATACATATTATTATATTCAATTTTATTTAAAAACAATGTTGCTGCTGAGATCACTGTCTATTTAATTTGGTGAATCCGGTTAGTGGCGTTAAATCAAGCTTGGATAAATAAAATGTAAAGGTTTAATCTTTGATCACAATATTAAGGAATATTCTCGGTGATCAGGGTGCCTACCATCAACTTTAAGACAGCGATTCAAAAATAGCGCGATGCAGAATAGGTTCCTTAAATGAATTGCTTTCTTTCGTACTATGACCTTCTAAAAACTGGATCGCAAATGAATTGGTCCTATGATACTTAGCTTATTTTCGTTCAAAAAAAAACAATCAAGTGCGAGTCGCACTCGCCCATGAAGGGTTCCGTACCCACTTAACGAACCGATTACATACACTTAGCAAAAATACCATATCATTTTTCACCCGAAAAGTGTTCGTATGAATGACAAAGTTATATTTGCGGTTTTCGAAAATGTGTTACATCTTAAAAACTTGTAAAGCCTGCTTAGCTGTGGTAGTTTTCCTTTTAACTTCGTCATTTATGCAACTATTGTGATTTTTTTTACGTATCCAAAAACAACCTGGCTGGAAATATGGCTGGAAGGGGATGGAGACACTTTACTCTAACAAAATTTTGCAATTTAAAGCATAATAACTCACAAACGGGTGCCTCAATCAAAAAACTGTTTTCACAAACCCTGAATATTTTTAAAATTGCTATCCAACGACACCCACAACTATGGGGTAGACAAGAAAAAAAAATTACATCCTCACTTCACGTGTAGGGGAGGTAACCGAAAAATAAAAATATTTTCAAAATTTTACTTCTCCAATTTATTGGCGTAATTTATATGTATATTCATACCAAATTACAGCTTTCTAGTACTAAGAGTCTATGAGCTAGGCTGGGGACAGACGGACAGACGGACATGGCGAAACTATAAGGGTTCCTTGTTGACTACGGAACCCTAAAAAGATGCTTCTAGGCGAGGAATAGGGTCTACCTAATGTTCTAACATAAGCTGCATATAAAAATGTCTAATGCTGTTGTTCTTGAATAATTGTTCCAATAGAATAAAAAAATTTTGGTTTGCACGAATGAGAGCTGTCACATGACCCATAGGTACTATTAGACAAAGTACTTACCTATAAGCTTATGTATTTATGCATTAATAGGTAAAGGAATACTATAATGTTTGGGGAAAAACCTTTAAAAGGACACCAAGGATATGGTTTCCTTGCTTTGAAAAACAAAATCGCTTCATCTTACAACTTGCGCTAACCAGTCTCGACAGATATCGCTTCCAATCACGCCCATACAAGTGAGCATGCAGATATATAACGTGTATTCCACCACAATACTTGAGCCACCTCCCTCACCTGCGGGAAATGCTAACTCCCATAATCCAGGACTTCCAGCGTCAGCCCACCCCGACCCCTAGCCACCAAACTCCCAACCCGTTGAAGAGGGCCTCGTCTGAGAGGTCCCTTTCACCGACTTCCGACCAGGAGTCAGTCATTCCCCCCAAAGAGGACCCCCCAACAGTCTCCGTCAACTGTCTCCCCCGCAAGGGGAAAAAAGGGAAAAAATCCAAGAATCGGCCCTCGCCGCTTCCGGAGCTCCCTAAACCCCCCTCCCCCACTCCACCCCCGGTCGCTCAAAGCAACCGCACTCCCGTTCCGCTGGTCAAGATCGCTACCGCGGTCACAGCGACACCCATGGACACTGTGCCATCAACCCCCGCGCTAGACGCGCCAACCCACCCACACACGCGGGCCAATCCCATGTCTGCCAAACCAAAGGCGCCTCCCCCCGTTTTCCTCCGGGAAAAAGGCAAGTGGACCGAAGTGTCCAAAATGTGCCTAACCGAGAAAATTAATTACACCCGTGCGTCCAACACGGGCTCAGCCATCAAAATTGAGGTGTCCACCATCTCTGACTACCGCCAACTAATCTCAAAGCTATCTACTCTCAAGATAGCCTACCACACTTTCGCGCTCCCGGAAGAGCGCAAGATCCGCGCGGTACTCCGTGGGGTACCCGTGGAGCTTCCCACCGATGAGATCAAAGCCGATCTCATCAGCCAGGGCTTCCCTGTCGAAGCCGTGCATCCGATGTACGGCCACGGCAGGCGCCGCTTCCCTCTGGCGTTGGTCGCTATGACCAACACAGCCCAAGCCAAAGAACTATACAAGGCCAAAGAACTTGTCATCTGCGGCCTTTCCAAAATCACCGTCGAGCCCCCGCGCGGTCGCGGGGTCCCAGCGCAATGCCACCGGTGCCAACTTTATGGACACGCGGCGGCCAATTGCACGGCCCCACCAAGGTGCGTCAAGTGCCTTGGCTCCCATTCCACCAGTGAGTGTGAACGCACTCGCGACACTCCCGGTCAGCCCGCGTGTGTCAACTGCGGCCTCATTGGCCACCCAGCCAACTGGAGAGGGTGCATACGCGCCCCCCGCCCTAATCCCAAGTCCCAATCTCAGTCCCAAAAACAAGGGCCAAAGCGGCAACCTCCCAGGTGGCCGCAGGCGGGCCCCCCAACAAACAATACCCAGAACTTCCCCGATCTTCCTAAATCGGGAGGTAGGATAGCCGCACAGGCCACAAAGTCGGCCTGGGGCGGCTCTAACACCTACACCCCCAGTCAGGCACCCGCCCCACCAAATTGGCGCTCCCAAGCGCTCCCCCCAAATTGGCGCTCTGAAGCGCTCCCCCCGACGCAACCACAGTCCTACTCTAAAGAGGAAGACCTTGATTACGTCCTCAGTTCAATCCAAAACATTGACCTCGACGAGGTCTCTGTCATTGCCCATAAATTACGCAATGCCCGGACAGGCCGGGAGCGCGTAATCATAATATCCCAACACAGTCAGTGCCTAAAAGCACTTCAAAGTTTTAAGTAAAGTCCCATTTCATTGCCGAACCGCCCGCTTTGGGCATCGGCCTTTTTGTTTTCTGATTTCAGATATGGCCAGACACCTCTTCTGGATGCTGGCCTCCCCCAGTGCGCACTTCGCCTAGGTGGGTGACGCCCTGCGCCACGGCCCTCCAGGGACGTGGTCGCCACAGATAAGCTGAAATACCCATCCAGGTAACAGCTGTTTTCAGGCAGTGTTTAGTCGGTAAGAGTCCGACATAACCATTACAGCCGGCTGTAATGGTATCCATGAGGATTCACTGCCTCCTTCCCCCGTAGCTCGGAAGGTTGCCGGATGAGCGATTGTTTCAATAGGAAACGGTCGGTCGTTCGACGCAAAAAAAAAAAAAAAAAAATATATATAACGTGATCAATAATTATTGATACTTATTCAATAACACTGGTGGGCCCGGCTACACAAAGGATAGCTGATTGTCCATTTAAAATGCTAAACTGTAGTTAAAGCGATAGCTCAGGCAATTAGGGATTTCACGTAGTTTGGAATGTAAGTAATAGTAAATAGCCAGCTTTGACGATACGGCTTAAATTTCGCTTGGTAAACTGAAAACTTTAAAATTGTATTTCATTGGAGTTAACATTTACTTTTAATAAAGTTATGTTTATTTTAGAATGCTTTTAATATTTTGATAGAGCTTTATAGAAACAAGTGTACTTATTTCAGATTTGCCAATAGCTTCTGTTTTTTTACCACTTTATTTTACCACCTAAAACAAAAAAACAACTACTTACTCTTCAAAATTACAAATACGAACAGTATGTTATTTTGCCATATAAGAACTAAATTAAACTAAAGGAAACAAAACAAATGCATCAAATTAATGCATAAGTAATGGCTGATTTACGTGTACGTGTTACGTACGGAGTATCACTACGTACTATAATATTATTATTATTTATATTCGAATTTAGGCACCTAATTTTGAATCCAGTAAGTAGGTAGTCGATTTCAACGTTGGTTACAGGACCCATGTAATTCAGCTAATAAACACGCATTTTTGTATTAAAATTTCTTACCAACATCCAACCTCTTCGGAAAATCTCCTCAGAAATCCGTCTCGCAAAACAGAAAATAAATAAAATAATTGCCCTAAATAGATGTAACTGGGCCTCGGGCGTGGCTGAAGTAGATTTTCTTGTCCGTGATACTTAGTATAATTCCCCTTGACCTTTGCTAAGGGCCATGGATATGAGAAATTAAGCCATTATTGCTTTTTTCTTTCCCATTTCTCCTGCGTTTGGGTCTCGTGAGGGATACAAGTTTCATTGACTTGATGAGCTATACGCATAAAGCTATTTGTAGGTTAAATCTTCAGAGTGTGCCAGATTTGAGGCATTCTTTGTATTTAGTGTTTAATTGTCTTTTTTGCAAGTTCCTACTGTTTTAGAACTTTAAATTGCAATTTTTTAAATTTTCGTCATACTTTTAACCCTCCAAAGACGGCACTTTGGATACGAAACGCTTTATAAAGGTAGGCTTCTAGCTTGGGCCTAGTTTTGTTATTTTACAATACTTACATTTTAAGATCATGAGTTTAATAAGTATATTTTTATGATGCGCCGGCGCCGGTGTCATTCATCCTACCTACTACTTCTTATGAACTTTCTTCTTTACCCTTTCTTAGGAGTAACAGTAAATACAATTTTCAATTTTAATAAAACTTGTAAATTATTATATTACTAGCGCTCCGCTCGCGACTTCGACTGCGTGGACCCACTTTTATCCCCCTTCTTAGTCGTCTCGTACACTCCCTAAGGAACATACATGCCAAATTTCAGATTCTTGCGCATAGTAGTTTCAGCTGTGCGTTGTCTGTCAGTCAGTCAGTAACGCAAGAGTTTTATATATAAAGAAAATCTCTAATAAAACGTTGAAATATTAGAATATTCTATTGTTCAATAACAAAAGCACGAGAAGTAATAAGAGCACGCTGTCAGCTCTGAAAATTTAAAAGCATTTGCAAAAAATACTCGCACTGTTACACTGTGCAGAATTAATATCCGCACCGGTTGGCTGTTAGTTCGCAGTTAGCCGATGAAGTTGTAACGAGAATTATCGGGAACTATAACTGGTGCCGTTTGGTATACTGGCCCAACAGGCTGGTAATTATACTTTTTCTGTGACCTTTAAAGAGCAAATTTTCAATGCAAACTTTACGAGTGGTGACCTGACCACACGAAATTCACAAAATATAATTAATGTCACAGTCATGTTAGAAACAATTAATAATCTATTCGTGGACTTTACAAAATACCCCTCAGAACAATGTATAAAAAAATGGCTTCAGTTAAATATCACGAAATTGAACTTTTTGAAATAAAACTATAGGATGGTTAGAGTTGTTACAAATCTGGTAATAAGATATGTATTTCTTAATGCCTTTATCTAGAATCGTATAGTTTCAAAAATACAATTTTATGATTTTGGCTCGATACTTTTTATGTTCGAAAAGACCTCTAAAAATACGAAATTTCAAGATTATTCTTCAATGGGGTTACATATACTATTGGAAATTAGTATAATTAGTGGACACCAATAATATTTAGGATCGTATAGAAGCATTTTTTTAAAATCGCTGTAGTTTTTTAATACGAAGTGATTTTGTGTTTTTTTGCCTAATCTGCAAAATCGGTCTCGCTCCCGCGCGCGTCGTTTTCTCATTGCTATCTCGCTTCAGCATAATTTTTCGAGTATCGCCTTAATATTATTTAGATTCAAGTAGGTACCTGATTATTTTTGTGACAGCGGAATGTATGCATTGTCTCTATCACTCACTACAGAATAGACAAAGAAAAAGCACAGAATTCGAATCCGATTCCGTTTCCGACGGTTTGTGAATCAGGGGGCTGTACTTTCCGAAATAATTGAGTCGATTCTCAGCAACCTGGGTGCCTTCCATCAACTCTTATTGCGGTTTTGTTTAGGACCAAAACTGATCTGCTTCGCTTATTCGTACCACGACAGCTTAATATCAATGACAGCGATTCAGTGATCATTCAATGACATTTCACAGCCGCTGAGCTGTCATCAACTCTTATTTGACTTATAACTCGGCCAAGCTAACATGACACCTGCAGGTTATACTTGTCCCTTGCACTCTCCGGGCATGACAGAATCGAGTGAAAGAGACGGGTAGAAGAAATAAGGACACAAATCGTTCGGTCATTCATATTTAGCAATTCATTTGCGATCCAGTTTTTAGAAGGTCAAAGTACGAAAGTAAGCAATTCATTTTAGGAACCTATTCTGCATCGCGCTATTTTTGAATCGCTGTCTTAAAGTTGATGGTAGGCACCCTGTTCGCTTGGAGATTTTATGTAACGTGACACCCGTCAGTCACGACCTTGTAATGGCGGAAATCGAAATTAAAACTGTATTAATTACATTGTAACATCATTTTTCGAGTGGTTTGCTGAGGCACACATGTGTGCCTAATCCGAGTAATATGACGATATTATGTTTAGGGCGTCAGTGTGCCTAATCCGAGCGTGCAGGTTAAATGATCTGTTTGCTTAGTGTAATAGGGGTGTGCGAGCCGAGGTGGGTATTAACGACTATAAACTGTAGCCGGGAAAAACGGCTTAAGGCACTACTCGGAAAAAGTATGGACTTTTTGATTTAAAACTATGGGACGGTTACAGTTGTTTAAAATCTGGTCATAAGATATATATTTCTTCATACCTTTATCTAGATATCTAGATTCGTATAGTTTCAAAAACACGATTTTATGATTTTGCCTCGACACTTTTTCTTTTCGAAAAGACCTGTAAAAAATACGAAAATTCAATATTATTCTCTAATGGGGTTACTTACACTATTGGAAATTGGTTTAATTAGTGGACACCAATAATATTTAGGATCGTATAGAAGCATTTTAAAAAAAATCGCTGTAGTTTTTTAATACGAAGTGATTTTGTGTTTTTTTTGCCTAATCTGCAAATTTGGTCTCGCTCCCGCGCGCGTCGTTTTCTCGTTGCTATCTCGCATATTTTTTCCGAGTATCTATATTTTATATCAAAAAGTCCATATTTTTCCGAGTAGCGCCTTTAGGATAGTGCCTTCTAAAAGCGCTGGTAAGGAATTATATGAATGAGAGATCAAAGAAAATTGTACTTATTCTTCGCGGGAATTGAGTCATAATGCGAGTGTTATTATTTCGTTTCATAAATTAATAATTGTTTACCTTTCTCAGTTTGTGGGTCACCATTTTCAGTAATCCCTCATAAGCCTACAAGCTCTCTCATTTGAAGAGCTTGAATTCCCACATTATTAATCCAATATAACATAATTTTAAACAACTCTGATATTTTATTTTTCAAAGCTGGTTTTTATTTGGCCTTCTTTAAACCACAACAGGGTTAGCACTTAGCGCTCAACCTTTATCGCACCTGATGTTAAGTGAAGAAAAGGCTGATATGGCTTTTCAATTTGATGACTGTATGACATTATGTATGTGACAGGGAGAAAAAATATGCCCTAGACGAGTTTCTTGCCGGTTCTTCTTGTTACAAAGCCTCCCGCCGTAGGATTTGCGAACCGATGGCGTAGCTTTATTGACGTTCACAAGTGCTGTATCAGCCTATAACGAATAAATGATTTGAATTGGATTTTGAAGGTGGAGCGCACTACTCTCGGAATCTTCAACCGCTGAGGAACTGGCTATCTTATCTCTAACTGCCGAAACACAACAATGCTAAAGACATCGTTGTAATGGCGTCAGACTTAGACAAGATGGTGATAGCTAGCTAGGCTGACTTAGAACCAGTTCTGCCACCAACCAAACCGAATACAATAATAATATGTACCCCCGCTAATTTCGTAAATGCACACCGGTCGGTGGTGGTGTGTAGTAGACCACAGAGGCGGTTAAAATTAATTAATTCGCTGTCTAAATTATGACTCGTATGAACTTTTGTGAAAAACGAAATATATGTAGCTTACTTCCGCAAAAAACACAATATGCAAGATGCACCGCCCGCCCGCCAGCTAAAAATTGCACATGCACACCACGAAAACACCAGTGCACAATACCTGCATCTAGCAAGACAGCAATACACCTTGCACCGTCACCGATTAGACTACTCTACACGTGTTTCGCCCCAACCCGGGGCATCCTCAGGAGATAGTTCGTGCTAGTTCGTGCGAAAAACCAACACCTTGGTGTTGGCTACATATATTTCGTTTTTCACAATGGTTAGGGACGCCTGATTCAATCAAATTCGTATGAACCTGTTTCTGCGTAAAACATTCACACGATAAACATTTGTATTTATGTCCATGTCTGAATAGGTATTTCTATTTTGAAATAATACCTTTATTGGTTCTTACATTTGGCACGCAAGCCACGTACCTATCTTGTAATCAGATCGATTTATGTGATGTAATGTTAGTAAAATCATCATTTGTGTTTCTATATCCGTACCTTGAATCAGAATTAGAATCAGCATTATTTATTGCTTAAAACTGTGTTTCAAGTTGGTAAAGAACAATTTTTTTCATCAATAATAATCATAACAGGTATGCAACATTTCTTGAAGTATCAGTCGTTATACATAGTTCATCATCATCATCATCATTTCAACCGTAAGACGCCCACTGCTGGGCATAGGCCTCCCCCAAGGATCTCCACAACGATCGGTCCTGCGCTGCCCGCATCCAGCGGCTTCCCGCGACCTTGACCAGATCGTCGGTCCACCTTGTAGGGGGCCTGCCCACGGAACGTCGTCCGGTTCGCGGTCGCCATTCGAGAACCTTTCCGCCCCAACGGCCATCGGTTCTCCGCGCTATGTGTCCCGCCCACTGCCACTTCAACTGAGCAATCCTTCGAGCGATGTCGGTCGTTTTAGTTCTCCTGCGGATCTCATCATTTCTGATTCGATCGAGCAGAGAAATACCAAGCATCGTTCTCTCCATTGCTCGCTGGGTAACCTTGAGCCTTCTTATGAGACCCATAGTAAAAGACCACGTCTCGCTTCCATAAGTCATAACTGGCAACACACACTGGTCAAAGACCTTAGTCTTGAGACATTGAGGAATTTTGAACGCAAATATATGCCGGAGCTTCCCAAACGCTGCCCATCCGAGCTGGATTCGACGAGAGATACATAGTTCAGCAAATATTTAAAGCTAAAAATTGTCAAAATGGCATAATTTGAAGTCAGAATGGAAACATCGCGCGCTCGCTGGAAGAAATCAATTTCCTCTAATATTCCAGGGCGACGCCAGGAAATGAATCACTTATAAATTTTAAGCGAAAAACGGTTGAGACAAATGGGCTTGCACGTTGGTTACGTTCCATTTTGCAAACGCGTGATTGACTTCTGGTTTTAAAACTGTGCTAATCTCTTTTTTTAAGTTGTATTTAATATTATAAATGTACTCTCGAGACAGCAAATTGAGTTTACCATTTTATGCTGCTTCATATTAGTGGTGAAAATTGATCAAATTAGGTACCTAAATGATCATAATATTTGTGATCAAACATAAATTATAGTTTTATGTCCCCATCTTTACTAATAGGTAAATTAATGTGTGTTAAAGCGCTTTTTAATAAGAAAATCTTTCATAAAATAATCCTTCTCCGTTTTTTTAAGTCACTTAAGAAATTGGTACCCACACAGTTACTGACTTGACAAATACCATATAATATTTGTTTTAAAATTTTGAAAGTGAAATAAAATAATATGTTTTACGGATGAATTAATGTATTTTTGTTTTACACGAACAATATATTTAACAAAAAGTACCTATGTATAATAAATAATGCATTTTTGGGATTTTTGATTTCTGATGTGTAAAAAGAAAAGTTTAAAAACTTGGTTAGGTCTAACAGATTTCCCAATTTTTGTTTCAATTTCGAACTACATGAAATATTTACTTAAGCTTAAATTGAAGGTTTTGTCGCGCTGGTAAAGCGGGTGTAAGAGAATGCTCAAGACGAGGGTCTCAGGATCCTCACTAAGATAACGTCAGTATAACCTCACTCTATTTGTTCAATGTAGATAAATGCCTTTTGAATATTCCGATAAAAGATAATAGATTTGTACTAATGATACACTCTTATATCCATCTACGTACTGCTTTATTACTTTAAGTTTGTTATTTTAAATTATTTTTATGCATTCACAACGTAATTAATGAAAAAATGTATTAGAAAAAAACACTTAAATAAACACCACTAGCCTCGCAGGTAGATCTCGCTTATTTTATTAATTATTTTCTAATATTTTCAGTTTATCAAAATGAACATTTAACGACTCGTACATACGACGACGTCTGACATATCGTCTATTTTTTAAGGCGAGGATTCCCGACCGCAGAAACAATTGAAGAACTTCATATATTTAAATTATGGTCATATTGATATATTTAATATAAAGTTTTCTAAATTTAAGATTGAAGTAGTTAAGTGTTTAACGGAATAATTTATAATAGTAATATATCTTAGTTTATTAGTGTGCACCGCCCGCGCCTGTAGCGGCTAGTTTGCGGATGTCTGTTCAACATTTTTTGAGTTATTTAGTTGTGGAAACTTTGTTGGCTTTTGTATTGACTAAGTGTAGTAGAACTATAACTTTTGTGTTATTTCAAACTGTATGTTTCCCTTGAACATAAAAAAAAAAATCGGTGGGACCTCCCGCACGTCTTAGTATACTTTAGCCAAATAGGTAATTTTAAAAATAAAGAATGCCTTTTAAAAATTAAAACATATGACAGCCAGAATCCTCGCCTATTCATAGACAATTATTTTCTTATATTTGTCATTTACTAAAACAAAGTATAATGCAAGTAATAGAGTGGCCGGAATCACTAGATAAAAGACTGTAAAATAACGTTAGAAGTTTGAGTACTTAATTGTGATTTGAGAGTAATCCAGAACTTAAAATACCTACGCTATTTTTGGGAATCCAGCCAGCAAAATAAGTTTATGTATAGTTAACTATACATAAATTTATTTTGATGGCTGTAAAAATGTTGTGTTTTGACGAAACGTCAATGACAGATTTCGTCTTAACAAAACGCTTAACTATTATCATTAGTCATTTTGAAAATAAGAATTGGCATGTGTTACGTGGTATGTACGTTTCAGAAGTACCTACCCACTCATTCATGAGTTTACTTGGGTAGAAAACTGATGGCCATTTTTAAAAAACTGAGTTAAGTCTGTTTATTATGCACTTTGTCAGTCTGTTATTAATAATAATAATAATAAATCATGGCGCGATTCCAAAGGTTGGACTCTCAAGCAGAAGTTGGCCTTCTTCTTGATGTACTCTGTCACGTTCTCCACGGTGACGGTGTGGTGCAGACGGGACAGGTATACCGCCGTAGTCGGTATGGCAGCTCGCAGCAGGAAGTTGGGCCCTGTCGGTGCGGTACCATAGTGGTTCTTCGTCGTCATGCGCTGACGATGTCGCCTTTTGTTCCGAACCTCGATAAAACCTTGGTCATCTTGGCCCGGTGAGGTAACAATCGGCGCAGGTACTCTTCGGTCAGGCAGGTCTGGCTTCTGCGACCGCGAAGTTGTTTTGGCGGCAGCAACAGCAGCATAGTCAAGTTGACTGTGCGCGGGCGCAAGCGGCGCCGCTGCGGTTACTGCATTATGGCATGGGGTGGTGCTGTAAAAACAACCCTCTTAAAACTAGAAAGAGCCCAGCGAGCAGTACTGAAAGTCAGTATGTCGTTGCCGTTTCTTCATCCTACATCAGACTTGTATGAAAAGAGTGGAGTGTTGACGGTTCGACAATTATATGTTATAACTATTATTGTCTTTTGTTGACGATTGCAAATGCTCCCGGGACCAAATGCTTAACGTTTCAACGCCGCGCCGACCCGGCCGAATGGGGCCACACAACAATGGAAAATCTATTTTGTCTCATTTTCCCGGGCTTGAAGGATTAATATGCCTTCTGAAGGGTGCAAGAGCTTGAGACAATGTGATTTTATTAAGATCTCTCCTTTACATTATTTCCGATTGACTGGTAGATAATGCCTTAGGGCATGAAGTCCGTCTCTTGCTGTATGTGTAATAAATAATTATCATCTACACGTCGTCATCAAGTATAAAACAAAATAATTCGTTTTTGCTTTATTTTTGAAATATATGATAAATGTACATGAGTGTAGGTACATAACTCTATATTAACCCTAGATTCATAAACATACGTCTCCCATACATCCTTAAGTAGTAAAAGTCTCGCAGCGCGTAGCGCGAAAGAAATAGAAGTACATGCGTCTCAGTACCTTCATAAAGCGATGAGAGCTTACTACGGCACCAGCAGTTTTGTCGCAAAAACGTATAGTTTTGGATATACTGAGCATGAGGTGTCTGAGATACGTATGTTTATGATTAGTGTAAGAACTTTCTAAACCGGACCGGTCTTATTATTTGCCTTATAAAACGAAAAGACGTACAGGTTTTTTTTAAAAGGTATGTATTTATTCTGCTATATTCTATATAAATAATTATTAGTATAAAACAACGATAAATAAATAAATAAATAAATAATAACTTCTTACAATCACACCAATTATCTAAGCCCATGTTAATTTCATTAAGAAACTGTATCATGGAAAACTTGATAACGGATACATATATACTTAAATACTTTTTGTATGTGTTCGGAAAAGATCGACGTTTCTGAACGCAACTCTAATGTCACGTCAAATTGACATTAGCTGTCACTTGAAGTTGACAGTGACACTTGATTGGAATTCTTCTTGGCAAAATGTCGGAATAATTTTGCTGAATTTGTTAAAAAAAAATCGCTCGCGTTGAATGTGCCTGGCATATCGAGTTTGAATACATCTTAAATTATCTATGTGATCCCGTTTTGTACGACCAAGGTTTTGATGCCATCTCTGGAGTGGCCGGTCGCGGATGCTTTGAAAGATAACCTTTTCTACCACACGCGCTTGTTGCAGGGACTGTAAATCATAATAAAAGAGGCTCCCCCGTGTGTGTCTTTGTGTATCTATTGTTGAAACGCCCAGTGTCTTGTGAACGCTGTTATTTGTGTTGTGAGTGAGGTCACTAATTGGTAAGGTCTGCAGAAGAAGAAGATACCTGGGGCGCGCGCCCCGTCTCGCCGCAGCCGAGGAGACGGTCGACCCACAGACCCGTATGTAACCTTACCTTACTTAAAAGTCTCTCCGCTGTGTATCGCAGTCCTATTGTTCAGTTACATCCCGGCTGAAACCAAGATTTGTCCGGAGTCTATACTCATGATAGCCTTCCACTGCGCCAATGCTGACTCCGCGGTCTAGGCAGGGGTGTACTGAACATTTCTTGGTAGCAGAGCGTAGCTTGAAGGCCTGAGAGGCCCACGCCAAAAGTTTGTCTATTAATCAGTGCCGTTTGATGACCATCTGGTCCGGACTAGATTAATTTGTACTTGTAAATGGTAATTAACTTGCATTTGAAAAGTAAAGGGCATTCCTTTGTTATTGGTTCCATGTCTTGTAATTAATTGTCATGTATTGAGGTTCCAAAATGTAAACAGATGCCTTTCTTTGTTCATAATAATTATTATTTAGTTTTGTCAGCAAATTTGAGTTGTGAATATTGACAAGTTTGTTGCTAAATAATAGCTAATAAAAGGTTAGCTAATAAGTTTTCACTCAATACTTAGTGAAACTTAAATGATTTAAGACATTGTTTACACATTGAAACTTATTGAAACTTGTGCTTTGAAATAATTAAAATCATCTTGTTGTATGTCGATATCCAAGTGAATTTCAATGGTCAGTGATTTGTTTGAACTGAATAACTTTTGACTTACAAAGTCAAAGTTAGTTTGTGTCTAAGTTATAACCTCTTGAGAGTTAGAGTTATAATTATATACTTGAGTTTTGTTGTTTTCTGATAACCTCCAAATATTTAAGAGTTTGTGTCATTATAAATACTTTGTTGTTGTAATATTGGAATTTTGTGGTTATCAATAACCTCAAAATATTGGAGATTTGGTGTTATAGTGAATATTTTGAATTTGTTGTTTTTGTTGATAAATTTGTGACGTTACAATGACGGCCTCCTCTGCTAAAGCCAAAATACGTTCTGAGTTACGGTGGTTGGCTTCTGCGGTCGCGTTGTTGGATCGACCGGATAGAACGGAGGCCTTGTTGAACAGATACGGAGATCTGCCCATACGTTTGGCTGTTGTTGATGAGCAGTATGCCTTATTTTTGGAAAGGACTGTTGAGGCCGAGGTGGAAATGCGACAAGAAGTCGATTTGGATGTGGACCAGTGTTATGATTTTGCGGACAGAATTACCCAGGTGGCTCGGCCTTTGCAAGTGGCAAGAGAGAATGAACCGAGCCCGTCCCCGGTCACATCTAAAAGTATGCCCCCTCTCTTTGCTAGATTGGCCCCCTTAGACTTAAGGCGTTTTGCTGGTCGTCTAGAGGACTGGGAGGGCTTTATAAATATTTTTGATAGTCTCGTACATGCCCGGGATGATTTGACCCAGGGCCAAAAGTTGGCTTATTTATTATCCGTGTTGGAAGGGGAGGCCCTTGAATCGGTTCAACATTTGGCCCCCTCGGATGAAAACTACCCTATTGCTAGGGATTTGATTGCCCGTCGGTACCAGAACGTACGACGTCTGGCGGACAACCATGTTGCCGCCATTTTGAATTTACCCCGCGTTGCCAGCGTGATGCACTTGAGAGTGGCTTTGTTGAATCCGCTGTTGGTTGCCTACAACGCATTGAAAAACTTAAAACTCCCAGTGGAGCAGTGGTCGTTTTTGTTACTGCACATTGTCCTGGGAAAGTTGCCGGACTCTGTTAAGGTCCGTTTTGAGCAGCAGTATGGTGGGGATAGTGCGACTTATCTGCCACCCTTCTCGGACCTCTTGACGTTCCTGGAAGGAGAAAGTAGATTGGCAGATAATTCCTCTCTGGCCGGTCCTATGGGACCCGAACGACCTGTGCCACAGAGTAGATCCCCCACCGGACCCCCCCGTAGGGGGCGGATGGCCCCTCGCGCGCCCGGCCGCTATGCCGCCGTTCAGGAGACCGCCCGCTGCTTGTACTGTCGGGAACCGGGTCACAGCACGACCCGTTGTGATAAGTTCCTCGACCAGCGCGTCCAAGGCCGTCGAGCGATCGCGCGACAACGGACATGGTGCTACTCGTGCTTGGGCCTGCACATGCAGCGCGAATGTACCCAAGCGCACCCATGCCGCTTTTGTAAGGGCAACCACCATCCCCTCCTCTGCATGAACAGCCCAGAGGGCGGCGGAGCGCCGCAGCGCGTCGCTGCAGGATCACCTCGTATGGGTGGGGGGCTCGGACCCCCCGCGGTGTTTGCATCCCGCAGCAGTTCTAGTGGCCACCAGAGTGGCCCCAGACGCTCTCCGCCACGTTTGGAGCCTCAAACGGGCGGGGGTCCCAGGGACCCCCCAATGGGAAACCGATCCCCAAGGATGGGGATGAGTTATGCGGGCGTTGCCGGAGGTCGTAGAGGCCCCCCGCGACGTTTTGAGCCTCGCACGGGCGGGGGTCCCACGGACCCCCCAATGGGAAATCGGTCCCCAACTAGGGGGTTCGATTTTGCGAGCGTTGCGGGAGGTCGTAGAAGCCCCCCGCAACGTGTTGAGCCTCGCACAGCCGGGGGTCCCCGGGACCCCCCCTCTGAAAATCGGTCACCGTGCCCCCGCGACTATGGGGCGACGTACACGGTGGATGATAGGCACCGATTCTCGCCGCCGCTCGCCGAATACCCGCGTTTGGAGCGGCGCCCGCCCCGTCTTCAAGGGGCCGGGAGATATAACCCGCCTGATACCGGGCGAATTGGACGTAGGCAGTATGTGGGAGACTGGGACCCACTGGATCGCTATGAGCGACCCCCTTACCATGGGGGGACGTCTGGGGACCCCACATACTAGCAATCAACGTGTTTACGGTCGATTGTAGCCACCCCTCCAGAGACCGTTTTGTTGCCCACGGCCTCTGTGCTTGTCAGGGGATTGAATGGCGACCTTGTGGAAGTTCGCGCCTTGTTGGATTCCGGTGCTCAGGGGTGTGTTGTGTCATCTTGGTTAGTTAGGCGGTTGGGCCTCAAGGTGCACCCCCACACGGAAGGCGTGAGAGGTGTTGGCGATGTGAAAGTCCCCGGGTTGTTAGGGCATGTTGACTTCACATTTACATCGCGTAATAAGTCCACGCCAGGCATTAAGACCTCGGCGATTGTGTTGGACACAGTTGTTGGCCGTCAACCTTCAGTTGACTTGGGACCGAGTATGTTGTCTTTGGTGTCTGATTCCCCACTCGCCGATCCAAATTTTTTCCGCCCAGGCCCGATTGATGCTCTCCTTGGAGCCGATGTCCTGGGGCGAGTTTTGTTGACGGGGAAGCGAGTTCTGCAGCCAGATGGCTTGGTAGCTCTGCAGACGACACTCGGTACAGTTGTGATGGGCCCTGCTCGCCGCGTTTTGGATTCCCTTGATGAGGATCGCGGTCTTGTTTTTAATGTGTCTCTCTCCGAAGTGGTGCAGAAGTTTTGGGAGGTTGAGGAACCTCCACCAGCCCCGCGGGTTGACCCAGTAGCGGATGAATGCGAGTTGTATTACCAGAATAACACTGGTCGCCTCCGCTCTGGTCGTTTGATCACCCGTCTCCCCTTTCGTGCCGGCCGACCTCCTCTGGGCGAATCCCGACCGCTAGCGGAACGTAGGCTAGTGGCGATGGAGCGTCGCATGAGCAAGGATCCGGTCTTCCGCCAGAAGTATGTTGAATTCATGCGGGAGTATGAGGAGTTAGGGCACATGTCCGTGAGCGATTTGGATTGGCGCTCCGTTGAGCACTTCTTTTTGCCGCACCACGCCGTTTTGAAATCCGGAAAGATTCGGGTGGTCTTTGACGGTTCGGCTCCCACCTCTACTGGAGCGTCCTTGAACCAGTGTCTGCATGTAGGTCCCAAGCTGCACACGGAGATCTCAGACATTTTGACCAACTTCCGGCGGCACCAAATTGTATTTATGACTGACATCCGGATGATGTTCAGACAAACGGTCATCCATCCAGAGGATAGGAGGTACCAATTGATTTTGTGGAGAGAGAGTCCTAGGGACCCCTTGTTGATTTATGAATTGAATACGAATACGTACGGTTTGGCTTCGAGCCCGTTTGTTGCGATTCGTTCTTTATTGGAGTTGGCCGAGAAGGAGCGCTTGAGATACCCTCGCGCCTCCGCCATTTTGGCCAGTGACGTCTATGTGGATGACATTTGCACGGGCGCCTCATCTGTCTCAGAGGCGATTGTCCTGAGAGACGAACTCACCGCCCTTTTGAAGTCGGGAGGTTACGAGTTGAGGAAATGGATATCCAACTCGCCTGATGTACTGGTAGGTTTGCCCGAAGAGCACCAGCAGGACCCCCACCTATTCGAAAATGTTGATAATCCCCATGTGGTGACCGTCCTTGGCGTACAGTACAAACCGGTCTCTGACACGTTCACTTATTGTGTGGATTTACGACCACCGAAAGTCTGGACCAAGCGTTTAGTATTGTCTACTGTCGCACGTACCTTTGACCCCAATGGGTGGATTTGCCCCGTGCTGTTTATGGCCAAGTGTTTCTTGCAACGGTTATGGGCTTCGGGTGTGTCGTGGGATGAACCCCTCTCGGACGAGTTACTCCGAGATTGGTCGAGCTTCGTTTCATCCCTCCCCGAGATTAATGAAGTGCATTTGCCGAGGCTATTCCTCCCTTCTGAAAATTGTAAAGTTACTCTTCACGGCTTTTCCGATGCCTCCGAACGTGGATTTGCTGCGGCCGTGTACCTCCGCACCGTTACTGTTGACGGAGTTGTTGCTGTGCATCTGGTGATAGCGAAAAGCAAAGTCGCTCCCCTTCGGACTCGTCATACGATCCCGAGGTTGGAATTGTGTGGAGCTGCCCTCCTAATGCGTTTGTTGAACCACGTATGGCTCACATTAGGTCGATCTATTAAGATACAAGAGGTTTATGCTTGGACGGACAGTCAGGTCGTCCTTTGTTGGTTGAAGGCTCCGGCGCACACCTTGGACGTGTTTGTGGCCAATCGAGTGTCGCAGATTTGTAATTCCGACATCGAGTTGATTTGGAGACACGTGCCGGGAACCATGAATCCCGCGGATTGTGCGTCTCGGGGTTGTGTAGCCCCAACCCTAATTAACCACCCCCTCTGGTGGGGCCCACAGTGGTTGATGCGGCCTGAGTCGGAGTGGCCGCCCTCTCCAGCGTTGTCGAACGTAGCCGTTCCTGATATGCGGGCATGCGTCCTGGAGACTAACCCCGCCGGGGAAAAGGATTTGTTGTTGGATCGGTACAGCTCCTTACAGAAGCTGCTTGGTGTTACCGCTTGGATCAGACGTTTTGTGTACAATTGCAGAAACCCACGCGCGAGGCGTGATTCGTCGGTTCTCACTCCGGACGAGCGTAGGGACGCGCTCTTGTTTTGGGTCCGGAGAGTACAAGCTGATAGTTTTGAGTCCGAGATTGAAATTTTGCGTTTAGGCCGTCGCAAGTTGAAGGGCGCGGTATCGCGATTGAATCCCTTCCTGGACGAGAGTGGGCTTTTGCGAGTCGGCGGAAGACTTCGAAATGCGAACCTGCCGTATGGAGCTCGTCACCCCCTTTTGTTACCTAAAGCCGGACATTTGACTCAACTGATAATAACAGATCGCCATGTGAATGCACAACATGCTGGCTGTAATGCTTTGTTGGCCATTTTGCAGCGTGAATTTTGGATTTTGTCTGCTCGTCGAGCCATTCGCACTGTGGTTTTCCGTTGCCTGCCTTGTTATCGATTGAAGGCCGCGACCATGCAGCCCCAGATGGGTGATTTGCCTGCTGATCGCGTCACGGAATGTAGAGCTTTTGCCGGAGTCGCCACCGACTTCGCCGGTCCCTTTACTGTAAAGGCTTCGAGACTGCGTAATGCTAAAACCTATAAGGCGTACTTGTGCGTGTTTGTGTGTTTGTCCACCAAGGCTGTCCATTTGGAAATTGTCTCGGAATTGTCTACCGAAGCCTTTGTCGCCGCCTTGAGCAGATTTGTTTCCCGTAGAGGACTGCCGTCATTGATACGTTCCGATTGTGGTACTAATTATAAGGGAACGTGTAATTATCTTAAGGAAGTAGTTAAGTTTTTTGTTGATAATAAAATAGACATTGGAACCACCCTCTCCCGGCGTGGGATAATCTGGAAGTTTAGCCCTCCGGCTTGTCCGACCTGGGGAGGAATTTTTGAAGCTTGTGTAAAGGCTGCCAAGACACACTTGCGTCGCGTGATTGGAGAAACTATTCTCACGTTTGAGGAACTTGATACGGTATTTTGTAAAATTGAGGCCGTCCTCAACTCGCGACCCTTGTGCCCGTTGTCTTCGGACCCGAATGACCTGGAAGCGTTGACCCCAGGTCATTTCTTGATCGGACAGCCCCTTTTGGCGTTGCCTGAATATCCGATTCAGGATGTAGGATCCCATCGTTTGTCGCGATACCAACTTTTGAAACAGATGTCCCAAAACTTCTGGGCACGTTGGTCGATGGAGTATTTGCATATCCTACAACAGCGCGTGAAGTGGACAGATAAAACCACCCCACCCCAGACTGGCGACCTCGTGTTGATTAAGGATGCTAACCTGCCGCCCCTATGTTGGCGAAGGGGGCGCATTGTTAAACTCTACCCCGGAACTGACGGAGTTCCTCGTTTTGTTGAGGTTTTGGTTCGAGATTCGGTTTTGAAGAGAGCAGTTAGTGGGCTCTCCCGATTACCCGTAGATTGACGTACCGTTCTTAACGGTCCGGGGCGGGGGGATGTTCGGAAAAGATCGACGTTTCTGAACGCAACTCTAATGTCACGTCAAATTGACATTAGCTGTCACTTGAAGTTGACAGTGACACTTGATTGGAATTCTTCTTGGCAAAATGTCGGAATAATTTTGCTGAATTTGTTAAAAAAAAATCGCTCGCGTTGAATGTGCCTGGCATATCGAGTTTGAATACATCTTAAATTATCTATGTGATCCCGTTTTGTACGACCAAGGTTTTGATGCCATCTCTGGAGTGGCCGGTCGCGGATGCTTTGAAAGATAACCTTTTCTACCACACGCGCTTGTTGCAGGGACTGTAAATCATAATAAAAGAGGCTCCCCCGTGTGTGTCTTTGTGTATCTATTGTTGAAACGCCCAGTGTCTTGTGAACGCTGTTATTTGTGTTGTGAGTGAGGTCACTAATTGGTAAGGTCTGCAGAAGAAGAAGATACCTGGGGCGCGCGCCCCGTCTCGCCGCAGCCGAGGAGACGGTCGACCCACAGACCCGTATGTAACCTTACCTTACTTAAAAGTCTCTCCGCTGTGTATCGCAGTCCTATTGTTCAGTTACATCCCGGCTGAAACCAAGATTTGTCCGGAGTCTATACTCATGATAGCCTTCCACTGCGCCAATGCTGACTCCGCGGTCTAGGCAGGGGTGTACTGAACAGTATGTAAATACATACTTAATATACATAGTAAACACCCAGACCAAGACAAATAGACATGTTCATGCACACAAATATTTGTCTTGTTCGGGAATCGAACCCGAGACCTCTGGCGCAGAAGGTGGGTAGCCTACCCCTGCGCCAAATCGGTCGTCAGATCAAATCTTGCCGTTGTTAGAATTTTGATGTCGTGCAATAGAAAATCTCAAAGATGGTCGCTCTGTTACTTTTAGGGTATGTTGAATATGACCATGGTCAATTCTTTTGTCATCTACGTCCATAATAATGTCCATAATCAAGAAAAGTCACTGACAAGACGAGCTTTTATCAAAGAAGTGTCAAATAAGATGATAGAGCCTTGGTTACGACGCGAAACACCAAATTTGAGGTGATGCCTAAAACGGAAAATCGAAGCCATTTTAGGTGAAACTTTGCCTGATGTACCAGCAGACCCTGAAAATCAAGCCAGGAAAGTACGTAACTTTTGCTGTTATAACAACTCCTGCAAACGTTACATGTGTATGGAACATCGCGGTAGTTTGTGCTTAGAATACTCGGATTGATTTTTTAACATTGTTTTTTCATGTTTTATTTCTTAATAAATGTTCATTCTAATTAATCTTGGTGAAGTTTTCTTAATATCTCCCATAATCATTAATTAATTAGGTGACCTTTAAAGTAAGGTGTCTCAGAGACGTATGTTTATGAACAATGTAACCCTAAGTATAGTTTATGAATCTAGGGTTAAAACACTCGTGGGATACTATTAAAAACTCGTCATTTAATAATCCCTATTATGTGACAGTCACTTACACTACTAGGTATTATGCGTGTCAGACCGAAAATGATCGTTTATATAATTTTTATTGATAAGTGCTATACTTTTGTATTTTTTTTTTTTTTCATAATAATATTATGTATGCTAGTAGATAGTAGTGTGATAGTAGTGATAGTGTAGATAAAGTAGCGTGTGAGACTGCACACAACTTGGTAAGTATTAAACACTCGTGGGATGGTACTAAAAAACTCGCCAAGCCTGATTTAAAAAACTCCCACTCGTATTTTAAGGCGCTACTCGGAAAAATATGGACTTTTTGATTGAAAACTATAGGACGGTTACAGTTGTTAAAAATCTGGTAATAAGATATATATTTCTTCATACCTTTATCTAGAATCGTATAGTTTCTAAAACACGATTTTATGATTTTGCCTCGACACTTTTTATTTTCGAAAAGACCTCTAAAAAATACGAAAAGTGAAGATTATTCTTAAATGGGGTTACTTACACTATTGGAAATTGGTTTAATAAGTGGACACCAATAATATTGAGGATCGTATAAAAGCATTTTTTTTAAATCGCTGTAGTTTTTTAATACGAAGTGATTTTGTGTTTTTTTGCCTAATCTGCAAAATCGGTCTCGCTCCCGCGCGCGTCGTTTTCTCATTGCTATCTCGCTTCAGCACATTTTTTCCGAGTATCGCCTTAATACGCCTCATTATGTAACAGTCACACAAACTAGGTACGATTTATTTAAGTTAAATAATAATAATTATTATATATTCGGTCAAGCCTCGGTAAGCCTATTATTATGAATGTTACAATAGTTCGCCGACACACTGTTTTTTTATTTCCCGAAACATAAACACCCATTGAGTTTGTAGGTATTTCATTTATCTATACAAATAAATAAAATTGGAGTGTCTGTTTGTAATATTAAAATAACCGCTTTTTACTACATGCATATGATCATATATACGGTACATAAACCAAAACATTTTTTTTTTTAATTTTTGTCTGTCTGTCTGTCTGTCTGCTTGTCTGTTTGTTCCGGCTAATCTCTGAAACGGCTGGACCGATTTTGACGGGACTTTCACTGGCATGTAGCTGATGTAATAAGGATTAACTAAGGATACTTTTTATTCCGATATTCCCACGGGAACGGGAACCACGCTGGTGAAACCGCGGCTGGCCGCTAGTTATTTATAAAGAAACGGTCAATATGGCCAAGACATAGAGTATTGTATTACCAGCGCTGTTAAAGTGAGCATGCTGCACACTCTAACAGCATTAGCTGAGGATTTTTCCTGATTGGCCCGTTATCGCCACATATTATTGTTATTATATTAAATAGGTTTTTTTTTGTAAGTATAGGTGTAAGTATAGTTTTTTTATTTAATTTTTTTTATTTATTCACAACGGGGTAGCACTTAGCCTTCATCACACCTGATGATAAGTGGTGATAAGGCTGAAGGTGGAAGCGCACTACTCCCGGAATCCTCAATATCTGAGGAACTGGCTATCTTATCTCTAACTGCCGGAACACAATAATGCTGAAAACATCATTGTTATGGCGTCAGACTTAGATAAGATGGTGGTAGCAAGCCAGGCGGACTAAGAACAAGTCCTACCACCAACCAAACCGAATACAATATGTACCCCCACTGGGAATCGAACCCGGGACCTCTGGGTCTGAAATCGGTGGTAGGTGGTAAACCGCCTCTGTGGTCTAGTGGTTCATACCACGGATTTCAGACCCAGAGGTCCCGGGTTCGATTCCCAGTGGGGGTACATATTGTATTCGGTTTGGTTGGTGGTAGGACTTGTTCTTAGTCCGCCTGGCTAGCTACCACCATCTTATCTAAGTCTGACGCCATAACAATGATGTTTTCAGCATTATTGTGTTCCGGCAGTTAGAGATAAGATAGCCAGTTCCTCAGTGATTGAGGATTCCGGGAGTAGTGCGCTTCCACCTTCAGCCTTATCACCACTTATCATCAGGTGTGATGAAAGCTAAGTGCTACCCCGTTGTGGATAAAAAAAAAAAAAAAAAATATGAACCACTAGACCACAGAGGCGGTTAAAAAGCGGCGGTTTGCTTTTAATCAGTTATTTGTGTATTTTTTTATTTTTATAGTTGTATTTGTTTTTCTCTCCTTGTAAAATTGTGTGTGTGATATGTGCCAATAAATAAGTAGGTACTTACTAACTTACAATTTTGGCAATATGTGCCTATAACCAAACAGTTGTAATTAAAGCCATTCAACGTAAGCGTACGCGTTAGGATTAAGCACCCAATAGTGGGAGGACACAGAAACTCTTTGATAGTTCTTCACATAGAGGTAATTGGATTTCTGATTAATTCGTTCTTTTACCAACATAGTTTGTAAGTACGTCAAATAAATACGTAATTAGACAATGAAGAACAGTACGTAGTGAAAGACCAGCTGAGCGCAAAAAGAATTTTTTTTTTTAAATATCACATGGCTACCGAAAAGTGAATAGCAACTCCAAAGCTACGTCAAGCGACTTGCCTTTTTGTTTAAGGCGCCGATTCCCCAAAATAGGGTATTACTCGCAAATCACAAGTACTTAAAATTTGGAAAAAATATATGTTATTTTACAGTTATTTACCTAGTGCTTCCGGCCGTTTTTTTTCGATTGGTGATATTTTACTGTGACAAATAAAATCGCAAACATACGTCTAATAATAATTCAAATATCATATTACTTGCAGTATACTTGGTTTTAGTTAATGAAAAACATATGAAAATAATATTCTTTGAATAGCCGAGGGATTCCGGCCGTCATAAATAAATTTTTCTTATTATTTAATTTTTAATTGAAATTTAAGTGATTTTCGATTCGCGGGGCGCTCGCGAGTTCACAGTTCACTGCCGGCTGCCGCTGGGTCCGCGCGAAGTGTATAGAGCGTGGCCGAGCAAGCGTTAGCGTGCCTTTTTCGGTCGGGATTCCTCGCCTTAATTAAATCTTGCATAGCATTCAGGCTGTTAGTTGAATAGCGCCGTTTGGTTACATGCCAAGGCGGTTATTTGAACGGCTAATTTACTCAGATGACTTCGACTTTAACATTATAATGTCGTCATACCTCTAAAACATTATTTGAATAAGAAAAATTAGCACCTACTTTTATTATATTTTTCATAAATGAATATTGCACTTGCAATTTGATCTGATTTGATTTGATCTTACGAATGTGTAAAGGTCATTTTTCAATTTGACGACTCTGTATGAAATAAAACAGGGAGAAAAAGATTGCCCTTGACGAGTTTCTTGCCGGTTCTTCTCGCAAGGTCTCCCGCCGTAGGATTTGCGAACCGATGGCGTAGCTTCTTTGACGTTCATAAGTGTTGTTACCTCAACCTAAATTGAATAAAAAAGATTGAATTATGAATTTTTGAATTTTGAATTGACTTCCTTTTGTGAAAAACACTGACACAACTGTGCTCACAGATTACTTATTAGTAATAGAAAGTCCCGTTTATCAGAAATATCAAGGGCGGTCCATTATCCAGCAATTAATAAATCAACATGGGACCATATCAGTCCCCGGACACTAAAACATGGCGGATTATTAGCGGAATCAAGTCATTATTCCGAAAATAGCGAAAATCAAGGCGTAATACCGCAATCAGATCGACAGCTTTAACTTATTTTGCTGCAACACAGTTTAAATACTAATGCCCGAATACTCGAACGCTACTTAACTTTGGGAGCGTCTCAAGCATTGCCCTGTCGCTTTAAATGTCAAACGTTTGAAAGAGATGCCATGATGTTTGGGACGCTTACAAAGGAGACGGAATAAAACCCCCCTAAGAAGCAGCTGGCATAATGAAACTTGTAATCGATAAAGCCTTTAAAACGTAATGTTCTTACGTTATTATTTAAATTCTAAAGCTAGCCCATTATTTTATATTTAATTTTCAAAATACTCCTAATTGCGTTAGGGAACGAAGCTATTCTTGGCTTGAAGATGAGAACATACCCTATTTAACACGTTGAACGCCATGGGGGACACCATGTGAGCGACAGTGCAATACCCGTTCAGTCCATGACAAAAACAGTATATTTGGCCAATTTTCATCTTTGACTTTTATTCATGAAATCGATAAATAACACCAATTAAAGGTATTCTAGTTTACATTCAATCAGATTTTGTCTATAATATCGAAAAAAACTTACGTCGAACACATGGTGTCCCCCATGGCCCGAACTAAAAAAAAACGCTGTTTTCTTCTCACAGGGCCACGCGGGTCACATCGTCGCCCACGCGCTAGAAGGTACTAATGATGGATAAAACAGTTAAGGGCAGTTAGTTTGCATATTGTAGTATTATTCACAACGTTATAGAGTAATATTACTCTCTGCATTTTTTAAGTTTTCAGTTTATTTCAATATTTCGATGTGAAAAATCAAAACTCGTAATAACTTTTTAACTACTCGAAATTTCCTGAGTGTTATTATGGTCTTAGTATTCTATAAGCCCTTCCACATTGTTTATAATACAAAAGAGAACCTAAACTGAAACCAAAAGTCTGCAAATTCAGTTTCAAGTAGAAGTATGTTCGCGGTCACGGGTGTCCCCCACGGCCTGAACGGAACATAACAGTGTCGGCCACAGCGTGTCCCCCATGGCTCGAATAAAATAACTCAGTATTTCGTATGGCGTTCAACGTGTTAAAAAAAGTGAGTGTCAAATCAAGTGTGATTGAGCGTCTGATTGGTTGACAGCATAACATGTCAATGTCACTTTAGTTGAATGAACAATTTGTTAGAGATGTGTCAAATTCAAATATATCCATATTACTCGAGTTGAGTATCGATTCATTATCGATTGGGTATCGATTCATGACCTTATATTAATTCGCATAAAAACTCATGCTCTTAACTTAGTTTTAATAACTCGAAACATCATGCATATTATCGCGTTGTTTTTAATCTCGTAACGAAATATCGAATGAAATACAAAAGTGTTGCAACAAATCTAAAATCGATACAATTTCCCGCAATACATATCGATACTGTACATCAAATCGAGACACACTGTTAATGATTGACTCCATCTCTTCTCTACGGCTTGTGCTAGTGCTGCTATTTAAAACAAACAACATGGCCATGTAAAAAAATGAAAAAAATATTTAATTTACAAAAATTAATTGTGAAAAATTGGCTAGACTAAGATTTTTTTTTTCAACTCATACGAGTTCTGGATATTGCATTCTCCCGATTTTCATTCATTTTGGTGCAGCTGCATTTTAGTGAAGACCTTGTATGGAAATCTAGACCGTCTCCTTTGATTTGCGTTCGAGAATTCGGGCGTTAGTGCAGTTTGCAAACTTTTGACAAATGTTAACAAATATACTTACATTAAAATGTTAATTACACAAAAACCTGTTTTAGTGACATTCCTTGTTTTGCCCCCTGTACCCTTCAGTTACTAACGTAGCTACCAATAAATGTTAAATTGTATTTTTGTTCCATATAAAAATGGAATTAGGATTCATTTATTTAGGATTAATATTTTCATTATAGTGTGGCCAACAGGAAATATAAGACCCGCATGAAAACTAAAACAATTGACCGCTCGGAGGATTGCTCAGCTGAAGTGGCTGTGGACGGTAGAACCGATGGCCGATGAAGCGGATTGATTCTGGAATGGTGACTGCATGCATACCGGTTTACCAATATTCAAGATAAACTACTCTTCAACTTCTTGAGTTGACGTTAAATTATCCGCTAACATGCCAGTAGCTTCCCCAAACAAAACTCGAGCCTGCCCCAAGCAATGCGCTTCGATAAATATCCAGTGTTCACTTTATGCAACAGAGCTCTTTTTTTTATCCACAACGGGGTAGGACTTAGCCTTCATCACACCTGATGTTAAGTGGTGATAAGGCTGAAGGTGGAAGCGCACTACTCCCGGAATCCTCAATCACTGAGGAACTTGGCTATCTTATCTCTAACTGCCGGAACACAATAATGCTGAAAACATCATTGTTATGGCGTCAGACTTAGATAAGATGGTGGTAGCTAGCCAAGCGGACTAAGAACAAGTCCTACCACCAACCAAACCGAATACAATATGTACCCCCACTGGGAATCGAACCCGGGACCTCTTGGTCTGAAATCGGTGGTGTGAACCACTAGACCACAGAGGCGGTTAAAAGCTCCTGCATTAGTTATGATCTAGGGTAAATTATAATAATATATTCTTTACTGTTTGGGTAGGTACTAAGTTTAACAACAACTTTAGCCTTGAAATCTTAATAAATTCAATAGGGAACTGGACTTTGAAGTATAATAAAAATGAAAAAAACTTAAATCGGTGTATTATCAAGCAAGTATAATGAGCTGCTAGCAACTAGACTCTACTAGAGTCATGCCCCCCTGATTCACGAACCATCGGAAACGCTCCCTACAGCGAATTGTATGCACTGTCTCTGGCACTCACTATAGAATAGACAAAGACAAAGCACAGAGTTCGAATCTGATTCCGTTTCCGACAGGTTGTGGATCAGGGGGATGGTTGGTTAAGAAAGAGATGTCTTGACCAGTTTTTTTATGGCGGAAGTATGACGCTAAGCACGTCTGACGTCACACGTAGGTAGCACTGTCTTCGTCTACTAAAAGAGTTTGATGTTCTACATCTCTGAAAATATGTTAACTATTTGAAAATAAATACCTGTGTTGTGTTGCTGATACTAAATCATTTAAATAAATAAAAAAACAGTCTGGTATAAATGTAGACATATGTTTGTCCGTTTTTCACGTCAAAACGGAGGAAAGCATCGAGGATATTTTTGGTTTTGGAGCGAGAGTGATGTAGCTGGAAGATATTCCAATGTGGAATAAGCTGCGCCCTTGTACAATTTCTTCTGTCTATATTTTTGTTTCTTTATAACTTTTGTGTGTACTAAATTATTAAATAAATAAATAGGTTACTTTTTATCCTAAAAAAATATCACATTGTCTCGGGTTAGTGTCGTGTAGTACACGCGGACGAAGCCGCGGGTGGAAGGCTAGTTCAATATAATTTTATTCAGTCTTAGCTGTTATGCGGGGGCTTTACTTGCGTGGTGCCTAACGGCGTTAATAACGGCATGCGCGTCTTAGCGCGCTTATTGTATCAAATAAGTGCACTAAAACCCGGCTACACCTGCGTATTAAATCAAATAGCGCGCTAATTAATGGCATTAGACGCAGGTGAAGCCTTTACAAGCACTTTTGTGAATGACATAGAAGACGCAGTCGGTTCGCAAAGCGCTTCGGCGTGATTCCTTGTAACGAGAAGAACTGGCAAGAAACTCTACAAGGGCTGTTTTTTTTCAGTAAAAACTGATTCATCAATTAATTTATACTAAAAATGGTTGCATTTTCGTTGAGTATTGGAGATACCTATTATATTTTTCTTTGCAACATTTTTTGAGGAACTATTAAGTAAGTACAAATTATTTTGAAACAAAAAATATTTTAGGACAAATTCATAATGAAGTTACGTTAACACAAATTAACTTGATCTTAACGTAACTACATTAAGAATTTGTACTAAAATTATTTCATGCTTAAAAATAATTTGTCTTTATATTCGTACTAAGTACGAGTAATTAGCGTATAAACATACTGTAATACTATTTTGTAATGTGATTATACAAATTTTGTAAATATACCCGGAAAACATGAATACCAAGATAAGTCGACCTATTTATATTACCTACACATATAATATTTGTATTAGGCGGAAATGGAATCATTGACAGGATGATTAGCGTCAGAGAGCTCGTCTATTATATTAACTGAAAATAAGATCTTTTGCGAGTGTTTCTATTAATATCTCTAGCTTTTAATTAGATCGGAAATATTTTTTCAAAGGTCACATTAACGAGGAGAAATTAAGGCATTTGGAACATAAAAAATTCACATAAAAGGTCAAAGTAGGTATATAACTTGACCTTTGAACGTGTTTGTGAAACAGAAATATTTGTCTTTAGTTGACTTTCGATAAAAAACAATAAAATTATTTCTTGAGCTTGATGACCCTCGGCTTACAGAAGTAACTACTATTATTTTTATTTCTGTTTTATTCGAAAAGGATTTTTATTGAAAGCCCCTTCTAATTTTGCAAACTTGGAAAGGGAGAAAATATTAACTACGCGGTTAGTTCAAATTAAATATTGTTAAAAGTAGGTACCTATGTAAATGTATATTTATAATATACAATCAATAAAATGCGCTGATGTATGTGTGATGATACTGATGATGTATGCTTAACATGCACGTTTACCGGTCCACATTCAGGTAAGAGGACACAATTTCAAACGTATCATTCTCTCCATATCTGTCTTTACATCAAAGGTGGCACTTGAAGCGTAAAGCCGTCCTTATGCCATAATTTAGCGCAGGATGTTTTATTTACAACACATATCCATCCACATAAAGCCAGCCATTCACAAGGAGTGACGTCATCATCCTTTTTTCCACTCGAGATAGGCTACCAGCTAAAAGGCCGGAAGGAAGAGTGAAGATACTGTGGTTTGGTATGGGAAACATACGGGTGCAAATTGCTGCAGGACCCGGCAGATCAAAAAGGTCCTTCCTTAACTATAACTAATATGAAGAAAAAGTTACATGCTTATGAGAGTGTAAGCAAACCCCTAACTTTGTAATGCTTCGTTTATTTGACAAAATAACGAAAATGATTTGTCTTTATAAGTTTCAAAATTTAAAAACGAAATCTTCTTTAAGCGGCACGGGACGTGGCCGAGAATGGTTATTCAGTATTTTTCCTAGAAAATGTTTATGTATGTCTCAATGGTTGGTTAAATGCAATTTCTTTTTAGGTCGAACTGGAAATTGTTTATTTTTTGTACTATTATTTTGATAACGTGAGTAAAATCGAAGCACTTCTGGTAGTAAGTTATTTAATTAAAGGCGCAGATTGTCGTTTGGAGACGACTCAAACTCAAATACAATCTCGTATATTTCTTAAAATGCCTCGTAAAGTCTTAAGATCAAGATAAATGGAATTCAACCGTTTGTAAGATTATTGCACCAAAAATATAGTAAGTAAGTACCTATTTGATATTTATGAAGTAATTTTCTTACAAAAACTATTGATTTCATTTACAAGTTCCAATAACATCAGAGTACCTACTTTATAATAACTTTTTATTTTCATGGTACTCAAAAAAAAATCTAAAATCAATTACTAATTAGTGATACAAAACCATGTTGTGTTTTTAAGAATGGCAAAAACACAACGTAATTTTTTATCACATACATAAAGACAATGATCATTATTACTAAAAATAAGAATCTTACTTTATAAAAAAACTGATAAAACTTTATAGAATAATTTAAAACATAAACGGAAACATTATAGGTAAGTACCTAACTAAAATATTTTTTGACTGAATTTTAAAATAAATGCACCATACTCAACAAACATACATGCAACAAAAACACTTGTTTAATTTGTGATCATAAACATTTCAAATGCCTTAAAGTTGGGAAATGAGAGAATAAAATAAAATCTGGCTGGAACTGCAGCTAGGCTATTTGCTGAATAGTGTAATTGCATTGCCGCCCCACGCACCGCCATATATCAGCGGCCTAGTTACTGCATACCTGCGCCGGGGTTAGCCGACTGCAACCGAGTTTAGGAGAGCTTCTTTAAGCGGCACGGGACGTGGCCGAGAATGGAACGTGACGATTTGACAAGAAAGACTAAATTTCAATCTACTTATATAAATAAAAATTAATGTTGCTAAGCACAAAACTCGAAAACGACTGAACCGATTCGGCTAGTATTTTTTTCAATTACGTTCCTTTCGGCCATCGGAAGGTTTGAATGGAGGTAAAATCATGGAAATAGTAAAAGCATTTGACGTAAATATAAATCAATGGTCTTTCACGTCAAAACAGAGAAACGGATCAAGCGAGACGTGATTTTTAATTTGGGGATAGTTTGGGAGATGAAAAGTGACAATAGGATACCTTTTATCCCGGAAAAACTACAATTCCTGCAGAATAACGTCATGTTGGCCACGCGGGCGAAGCCGCTAGAGAAAGGCTAGTACATAATAAAATTGATTTTAATAATTAGAACTTTGATTAAAACTTAATCAACTTACGAATATCAATTTTATACCCGATAGAAAACTAGAATGGTTCTAGTAACTTCAATAAAACACCTCTACAGTTTGCTTTCCATCTAGCAGCTAGCCCACGGCAAGTGACACTTTCATACAATATCACGTTTCCCGGCTTGCAACTGACACACAATAACTTTAAGGTCTCGCCTCGGGGGGTGTAAAAGGCCCTCGACAATTCCACAGTGTCTCGACGGGCAGACCAACTTGAAGTAGTTGAATTTATAGCTTGAATTTCGAGCGAGCTGCACTCTCCGTCTTAACACCCAATGAAAAATTACGTAGGCTTGCAGGCTATGTGATTTCAGACTAGCAAGATTTACTTTTACAGCTTTTAAAATGTGAACGTTGAAATAAGATTTGGGTAAAAATCGAACGCGAGTGTCGTGGTCGTGAAATTGATCATTTAGGTGTAACAAAGAAGAATATGGTATGCAATAAATTATTGAGAATTGAGTATTGGAAAAGAAGTTAATGTTTGGATCCAGTAATAATATGTATCATCTGACTTACAGGCTTATCACGTAACTTCCAAAGCTAAGGGATAGCGAAAATCTTGCAATTATTGCTCTAAAATCGCAAATCGCAACAAGTTTCTGCTGCTCCATGTTTTATTTATTTATTTATTCACAACGGGGTAGCACTTAGCCTTCATCACACCTGATGATAAGTGGTGATAAGGCTGAAGGTGGAAGCGCACTACTCCCGGAATCCTCAATAACTGAGGAACTGGCTAGTACGAATTTGCTATTTTAGAGCAATAATTGCGAAATTTTCGCTTGGCTTACGCAAGTCACGTGATCAGCCTGCGGCACATTTCATACGACGGGATAATTGTTTCTTTTCTTATCTAAAAAGATAAACAATAACTAGGTACATGGACGAGATGTAAGTTAGATATTGCTATAACTAATCAATTTTAATGAAAGCACGATGTCTGTTTAGTTTCTATATTTATCATGTTTTGTTTTTGTTTTTCTTAAGTTGCAACGATTTCATAAAAAAAGTGAAACGTACCTAGGTAAGTACCTAATTTAATCTTTTGCATATTATGTCGTGGATAGATCATTACACTGGTCATTTCATGATATTTTTGGTTATAATTATCATGAAATTGTCGTATTTCATGAAATGACAATATCGATGAAAGGTCAACGTTTACTGATATTTCAAACAACTTTTGGCCATATACTGAAAATACCACAATTTCATGAAAAGACGAACTATATCATGAAATGGTAAATTTAATCAGAAGACATTAACTTAAGTTTAGTCTGTTTCACTGTTTCAAGCTAACCTAAGCAAACATTAACACAGCTTAAGGCTAGGTTTCCCGACCGCAGAAACAATTGAAGTACATCGCATATTGGTGGGAACCCCCGGGCGGCTTAGTATACTTAACCCGCAAAATAAGTAATTTTGAAAATAAAGAATGCCTCTTAAATTTTTTAAACTTATGACAGCCAGAATGCCTCGCCTATTCAAAGACAATTACTTTCGTATATTTTTCATTAATTAAAACCAAGTTTAATGCAAGTAAAAGGATATTTGAATTACGATTAGACAGATGTTTGAATTTTATTTGATGCAGTAAAGTATCACTAATGCCCGAGCTTCACCTGCGTCTAATGCCATTAATTAGCGCTCTATTTGAAATAATACGCAGGTGTAGCCGGGTCTTAGCGCACTAATTTATTCAATCAGCGCGCTAAAACGCGCATGCCGTTATTAACGCCGTTAGGCGTCACGCAGGTGAAGCCCCAGCATAATAGAGTATTGATGGCCTAATCACTAGATAAAAGACTGTAAAATAACATATATTTTTTCCTAATTTTCAGAACTTGTGATTTGCGAGTAATCCACAATTTAAAATACCATATTTTCGGGAACCCTCGTCCTAAAATATTTGTTATTTCACAAACTTCACGTTAATCTTACAATTATAATAAAATAAGAAACTTGAGCGTTACGCAACGCCATTACGCCAGCATTCCACCATTTAATCCCGTAAGTCATTTGAAACGTCGAAAATTCGAAAACAGCCTAAGTATTAAATCGTTGGACTTAAAAGCTTTCTGGACAATTTTGGCGATTTAGTTAATACGATTAGAAAATTTATGTGATTTCTTCGTTTTTAGATTAAAGCACGATTTAGCTAAATGCTCTTTCATTTTATTGAGTAAGTGGAATTCATTGGTCTTTAAAGTGCTTTTTTTTCATACGATTATTGTCACTCGCTAGATATTTCTGAACCACTTAATAACAGCTGCGTTGAATAAGTTTTAAGAATTTATTAGAAGTTTATACTATAGCTGAAACCCTTCTGTAGATGACATTCCAAGTAAAATATCTTTGTAGTAAGAAACCTGAAATAACTTAATGTATGATGCATTAAAAAATATTAAACTTTTCTTTTTAATGTTAGTTTGATAATGCTACAATTAATAAGTTCTGACTACATCAACTGACTGCAGATCAATAACTTAACAAAATGCTAGGCTCAATTTACAATAAGTAGTGGTTATACCCACACCCATACCTAAATTGAAATAGTTTTCAATAACTAAATTCATGATTTTAAAACAGATATTTTAGTTCCTTTTGATCTTATTCTTGAATATTTTCCATTTGGCATATCACAAATTCTATCCAAACATCTTTTTAAGAAATATATCTTTGCACAGTGTCCTAAGCAAAAGGACCCGACAAATAAAATGATGGAAATCCAAAGCCGATTTTAAAGGGTTATAATATAATATGGTCTAAGTGAAAAGCTTTTGACCGCATGATTTACTTATTTATAAGTTTTTCTTAATAGTCTGACAACAATTTTGCCAAATGAAAATATACACTGTCATCAAATAGTAGTTACACGCTTTTGGCAGATAATAAAATAAAAAAATGCATTGAAAAATACTTGTATACCTACACGAAACTCACGATCAGTTTGTCACTGAATATAGAACATTGAATAGCTAAATTATTATAACTTTAAAGTAATTATTTTAATTATTTAAGCAATTTATCTTACGATGAGACTGAGGAACTTCTAGCAATATGTAAATAATCGTATTTTCATGAAAAATGTAATTTGAAATATTAAATGTTCACCTTTGATATATATTATCAATTTAAATTGGCCATTAAATTACTATTTCTATTTCATGAAATTACCAAATTAACGATATAATCACGGCATAAATGTGATGTTTAAAATTACTTTTAAGTTACCTACTTTTACTTTTTGGCATTCACAATGCAATTTTTAATATTGAAAATGAAGTATTAGAAAGCATTCGCCTAGACAGTGAAAGATCGTGGTTTCGAGTCCCATCGGAGCTAGTTGTGAGTCGGGTCGCTTTTTTCTAATAGGTACTTTATTTTCAATACTATATTATCATTGAAAAATGGAAAATGTAGTATTTAGAAAAAATCGATCCGTCTCACAACCAGCTCCGATGGATCTAAATACTTCATTTTCCATTTTTCAACCATAAAAATTGCATTGTGAATGCAAAAATATAAAAAATAAATTAAATAACTATATTATCATGTTTACTCATACATCACATACATACACATATTTGAATATCAAACGAACTTACCAAGTGAAGTTCGATCACAATAAAGGTCACAGCACATAACATCAACTCGGAAAGGGATCGACACCGTATCAAATCGAGCGGTTCAGTATTCTTTGTATGAAACCCCCTACTGCAAAGCACACTAATCGGAATCGTAACGTAATCGCCTCGCCTCGGGACCGGCTCACGAACCGCTTTGCGGGTCGCTCAACTTGCGATCCCTGCGCTTACCGCTAGTCATCCACGCGCTCACGTCTCTCCGTACCCGAGCTTACGGCTCTACGCACAGTGGTCTGAAAATGAAAATGTACATCACATTTTTTTTTATCTTTTTTTAATCATTTTTTTCTCAATTTTTTTTTATATTGAACCACTCTGTGGCGAGCCGTAAGCGCGGCGCCGGCGTCACCTAGCCGTAGCCGAGCCGACGTACCGACGCTGATCCGGTTTGGTTACGTGCTTGCGTTAGGTTGACGACTGGTTGACGGCTAGGCGAAAGGCGATACGGTGTCGATCCCTTTCCGAGTTGATGAAATGTGCTGTGACCTTTATGTGAACGGCTTCATTCGACGCGATTTGGAACATTTCAACCGCGACCGCTTCTGACTTAGAACATAAACAGTAAATTATGTCCCCGACCCGGCTCTATCTGTTGCTGCATTCATGGATCGTAAAATCTTTTTATTGCAAAGCCTTTATGTTACCCTCTGAACTTAGGTGAGGAGAAGCTCCTCAATAGAATTTTCTTAAGTAAAATATGATGCAACTGGTACTGGTTTAAAGGAAATAAAAGACGTAAGTATTTTGAATTGGGACTTTAGCGTTCGCTATAATTATGAATTTATAATTTTAGGTTAAAATTATGTGGCTATAAGTAATTTAAAACAAATGAAAAATAAATTATACAGTCACAATCAGCAAACTGACCTTAAATTTAAGGTTTCGCACCGGTTTCAAGGTGCCGCTATCTCTATAGGTCCCGGGTTCGATCCCGGTCGGGTAAATGTTGAAAACGAACTTTTCAATATTTCCTCGGGTCTGGGTCTAGGTATGTGGTAATACCCATAATACTAGTGCTCAAGCTACTATACCTTGGTATTGAAACAATGTATGTGATGGTGTCCAATATTTATTTATTTATTTATATTTATTACTGTATTTTTTATGATGCCTAGGTTGTCGAAAGTAACACAACACTCGTGTCGGTCTGTATAAAATTTCACAAAGTAATTATTTAAATCAAATTTGTATAGCTGAGCCTTCTTACTATTTGTTCACGATTTCCGCCCCAAATCTAAAGCAAACTAGCTTACTTATCGTTAATATCGTCCAACCAACAGGTCAGAACATCGCTTCGAATAGTTAAGATTCTTAATGCGTGCACGCAAGTTTTATTATCGCTTATTTGCTGAAATCAAGTTGTATTCGTATCTGATTGTAGGGGCCTAGTGCAGCCGAGTTTGGGGCGAATTTGAGCCAAGTGATTAATTGCGTGCTTAATTACCATCGAGGCTTCACCCTGACCACTAATGGTGTAAATCTGTTAAGCGGTTACTGTATTGCCTGGCGCGAGGTGGGTTAAATAAATCCGTGTGTCATTAGGTGACGGAGCGAAAAAAGCATTTGCATTAATAGACGTACCTTTTTGGGGTTGATGTATTTTTGATTACCGATTATCATTTTTGAGTGTCAACCTTCGATCAACAATAACACCTAGTTCTAGATACATACTTGGAGTGACAGATATGTCCAAGCCTCATAAGCCCACTTGAGAGTATAATTATAAGTAGATTTTTTTGACAGTGTCAATAATACTAAGGCATTTCCATGAAGCTCGACTTAATACTGAGGTAACTGGAGAGTGCAGGGTGCCTACCATCAACTCTTGTTGCGGTTTTGTTTAGGAACCTAAACTGATCTGCTTCGCTTATTCGTACCACGACAGCTTAATATCAATGACAGCGATTCAGTGATCATTCAATGACATTTCACAGCCGCTGAGCTGTCATAAACTCTTATTTGACTTATAACTCGGCCAAGTTAACACGACAGCTGCAGGTTATACCCGTCCCTTTCACTCTCCGGGCATGACAGAATCGAGTGAAAGAGACGGGTAGAAGAAATAAGGACACAAATCGTTTGGTCATTCACATTTAGCGATTCATTTGCGATCCAGTTTTTAGAAGGTCAGAGTACGAAAGAAAGCAATTCATTTTAGGAACCTATTCTGCATCGCGCTATTTTTGAATCGCTGTCTTAAAGTTGATGGTAGGCACCCAGTACGAACAATTGTTTGTGACCACAAATTACACAGTAGCTGTCTTCTGTCTCACCTACACTTTAAAAAAATACGTATGGTCATATGCATGAAGCTCGACTTATAGTGTAGGCAATGAACAGATTCTTTGTATGGAGACCCATACACTAATTCCTCAGTCGATGAAACTTTGCTGAGTTATAAAATAGCATGAGCCATAAACTTTGATATGATTATCAAAAAAAAAAACTCACACGGAAGTTAGGTATTTATACATAAATAGACAAATCTGTTTATATATTGAACCGAGTAATTTCTCAGTCCAAATTTATTTTACCAAATGAGTTATTTATACAAGTAAGTATGTGATACTTGATGAAAATCCAAAACTTTTTTCAAACATGAGTATGCTTGGCAAAATGGTATAATTCCGTTAAAAAGTTCGACAGAGACATTTTCAGTCCAAGTCACCCCATTTTGTTTTATTAAAATTTGGTGTTTCTGCTAGGATATTTTTTTGGATATTTCATATTATTGTTTTTATACGTTACATGAATATGTCCGGTTAAGAAAGTTTAGACGGAGCATTTTTCCTAAAAAAGATATCAATGAAATAAGACTTTCATTAAAAAATACCTAATCTTCTATTATTATAATTTTTTGGAAATTTATACCATACTTTTAATTTAATAATACTTTATCATGATGTAAAGTTTTTTCTGACTGAGGAATTACTGTGGGGGTCAACTAGCTTCATTGACTACACTATTAATACTGAGGTAACTGGAGAGTGCAGTACGAACAATTTTTTGAATACCACAAATAACACAGTGGCTGTCTTCCGTCTCACCTACACTTTAAAAAAATACGTATGGTCATATGAGACAGCTGACAGCCACTACATACATAAATGTCAAATTTGCTGGCGACACTTTTTTATTCAGGGTGAGAGCTCCAGTTACCTCAGAGTATTAAGTCAAACTTCATGGTCATATGAGACAACTGACAGCCACTACATACTAAATGTCAAATTTGCTGGTGTTCACTTTTTTATTCAGGGTGAGAACTCCAGTTACCTCAGTATTAAGTCGAGCTTAATGGGTATTTCAAACTTGGAACGCTTCTTGTCATTTATAATGTAAGATCGTAACATTCGTAACCTTTTTTCTCCGTTTAAAAAAAAGTCAGTCTGGCCATATTATAAAGTTTTCATTTAGTTCGTGAGCCTTCATCTTTTTCACTTTAAAATAAGGCACAGACTGACTTCTTTTTAAACGGAGAAAAAAGGTTACGAATGTTACGATCTTACATTATAAATGACAGGAAGCGTTACTGTCAAAATAATCTACAATTATACTCTCATGTGGGCGTATAACGCTCGGCCATGTCTGTCACCCCAACTATGTATCTAGAACTAGGTATTATTGTTGATCGAAGGAGACGGGTCAATATTTTCTCAAATACTTCATTTTCCATTTTCATGTCACTTAAATGTCAAATTAAATGATTTAAAATTTAATTCTACTCGAAATAGAAATCTTCATTCCTGTCTGTTCCGATAACAGCCGTGACAAGAGCCATCACTTGCAATACAATATTAGCTGTCAAAATGGAATATCGTGTCAAAATGTTTTAGTTCTAAAGCTTATCACCGGAACAGATGCTTGTCGCACTATATCTGTATCAGATGGATATTGTCAAAGTGCATTTTTCGTTGCATATCCTAAGCTATGAATATCGGGAGTGCCAATCGTTGTTGGCAATACAACGCCGTGAGATTGATGGGCATGTGACAATTTAGGTACGCTCCGTGCATTCTATGTTTTTGTCGTGTGAAACAAAAATGTCTAACAATATTTATGGAACAGCTTATGCTACTCGTATATAGGACTAGCTTTCCGCCCGCGGCTTCGCCCGCGTGGACTACACGATGTTATCCCGCGGGAATCTATATATATAAAATCCTTTGTCCTGAATCACTGACGGATAAACGCACAGCCTAAGCCGCTGATCGTAGAGACCTGAAACTTGGATGGTGTGTTCCTTGTATGATGTAGGCATCCGATAAGAAAGGATTTTTCGAAATTCCACCCCCAAGGGGGTGAAAAACGGGGGTAAAGTTTGTATGGGACAACGTGATTCCTTTGTCCAATCTTCTTCAAATTTTGCATAAACATTCTTTGACAGAATTAATCAAAGATGTGTTTCATATTTCATTAAAACTCATCGCTTAACAGGGTTAAAAAGGGATAGAAAGTTATTTTGGGGGTGATTTTCATCGAAGTTGAATCAATACTCCTTAGTGCTTTTGATTTTTAATTTCATTTTGTTTTGACACATGTTTGAAAACTCAATCCGTTTTTCGACATACAATCCACCAAAGAGTAGTTACGTATTAACTAGCGTATTGCCATTATATTATGAAGGAGAAAAAAGCTTCGCTTTGCACGAATGCTGTCATAGAACCCATGCCACATTAAAAACTACCTTAGCGAAGTATTGACTTGATTTTTTGCATTTTGGTAGTTCAAGAGTAGGAGAATGTCCGAATATTATTCATACGAAAGTAGCTGTAAAGTATCTGACTTTCATGTTTGGTATAAAGTATAGGTAGCGTCTTGTAGCGTTCTCGGCCTGCGATCGCTGAGGTTATGTTGATTTTCGCAGTGGTCTTTCACGGGATGGCTGTTCAAAAATATATGGTGCTTCGGAAGGCACGATAAGCCGATGGTTCTAGCTGCACTTGGATTGGTTAATACCCCATAACTGCAATGGGCCCGTGTGGAAGGTCATGGTCCATTCTCCTTTATCCATCAATATGAAGGACTGTACCCCAGCAGCGGGGACATTAAAATGGATTTATGATGGTGCTGATGAAGCCTTATAGAACGCCTATCTACCTACTTTTTGACATGAAATTTTGCGATGTAGGTACTCAATTAAATTACTCACGGACGGACGTAGTCGCGGCCGCCAAATCATATTCATATTTCTACTATCCCTAATATTATTATAAATGCGAAAATTTATGTTTGTTTGTTTGTCTGTCTGTATGTTCTGTTTTTACGTCAAAACGGCTGAACCGATTCAGATGAAATTTGGAATGAAGATATTTTGTGACCTTAGGAAGGAATTTTTACCGCGGGAATAAGGATCATTCCCATGGTAAAATGAGTTTTAGCACGGGCATATAGCTGTGGAATGGAATTGGTATTTAAGGTGATAGTTTAAGTTAATGGAAAGGATTATATTTAGAATAGAGACAGTTTAAGGCCCTAGGAAAGACATAACACTTTTTACCGCGGGAAAAATCTCATTCCCATACGAAAATCATTTTAAGCGCGGGCTAATTTGCGACCAGAAATTGGTACTTACCTATTTAAGTAAATAGTTTGAGACCCTGGAAAGGATTATAATAGGCTACTTTTACTTTTTACGAAAGGAAAGTATCATATTCTCACGGGGAAACCAGTACGTACGTATTATTTGTTTGTCCGTCTTTCACGTCAAAACGGAGCAACGGATCAATGTGATTTTTGGTAGGTCCAGGGGTAGATTGGGAGCTGGAAAGTGACGTAGTTTATCCCGGAAAATATCACATTCCCTGAGGATAATGTCGTGTATTACACGCGGGCGAAGCCGCGGGCGGAAAGCTAGTGTGATATATTTTTGGGATAAAAAGTAGCCTATGTTCTACTCCAGGCTATAAAGTATCTGTGTCCCAAATTTCAGCCAAATCCGTTCTGCCGTTTTGGCGTGATTGAGTATCAAACATTCAAACATCCAAACATCTAAACTTTCACATTTATAATACTAGCTTTCCGCCCGCTGCTTTGCCCGCGTGGACTACGCAACGTTATCCCGCGGGAATGTGACATTTTTCCGGGGTAAAAGTAGCCTATGTTCCTCTCCAGGCTCCAAAGTGTCTGTGTCCCAAATTTCAGCCAAATCCGTACAGCCGTTTTGGCGTGATTGAGTAACAAACAAACAAACATCTAAACTTTCACATTTATAATATTACTAGCTGACTCGGCAAACGTTGTTTTGCCAAATTTTATTGGACACGAACTTCGTATGTAAGTATAACCTGCCTGACACAATGTCACTTGTTAAAAAAATTAATCCTGCGGCCAAAACGTCAGTGATTACATACTCTTTGACATACCTACTCTTTGGAAGCGGCTAAGAAATGACATTTGTGTGAAGTATGACAGTTTAACGGTTTTCAATACAAAATTACCATTTTTATTTTATAACTTCCCTGGATAAAAAGTAGCCTATGTTACTCTCCAGCTCTCAAATTATCCCCATACCGAAAATCTCGTCGATCCGTTGCTCCGTTTTCACGTGAAAGACGGACAAACAAACAAACAAACAAACACACTTTCACATTTATAATATTAGTATAGTAGGATTAGTAGGATTTTTTAATGCAAAAAAAGCTTTGAATATTGGTGCCTTATAAATTCTGGTAATTCATGCTTATTAACAAAACAGCCACTATAAAACCCACTTTTGCTTAACGTTTCGAGGATTATGTAGCAAACGGTCTCAACTCAATACAAACGACGATAACGTTTCCAGCCTCTAATCCCTAACATACAGCAATGAATACTCAAATCTACAATGAATATTTAAGAAAAACAAACATACAGCCCTAGTTCTTATGCATTTCAACAAAATACCGAAATTCATTGCTGTATGTTAAGGTATAAGGACACAGCACATTACATCAACTCGGAAAGGGATCGACACCGTATCGCCTTTCGCCTCGCCGTCAACCAGGCGTCAACCTAACGCAAGCACGTAACCAAACCGGATCAGCGTCGGTACGTCGGCTCGGCTACGGCTAGGCGACGCCGCGCTTACGGCTAGGCGACGCCGCGCTTACGGCTCGCCGCACAGTGATTCCATATATATAAAAAAAAAAAGAATGAGAGAAAAAAATGATAAGTAAAAAAATAAAAAAAAATGACAAAAAAATTAAAAAAAAAATTACAAAAAATGAGAAAAAAACATTAATAAAAAAATTTGATGTTCATTTTCAGACCACTGTGCGTAGAACCGTAAGCTCGGGTACGGAGAGACGTGAGCGCGTGGACGACTAGCGGTAAGCGCGGGGATAGCAAGTTGAGCGACCCGCAAAGCGGTTCGTGAGCTGGAGCTCTACTCTTGTTCTCCGAAACGAAATTTCGGAAACGAAAGAAATTTAAACGAAGTTTCGTTTCTGCCGCTACTCTTGAACATTTTCGGACGCGCACGAAAAGTTCGAATCCATAGACAATTTTCGTGAACGAATGGAATGAACAACATTACGTAGGTTCTTTTAATGTCATTTACGGTAAATAACCGGTTTTTAAATTAACTTTAAAATTAAAACGTTGGTTTAATAATTTTAAGAATTTATTTAATTAGTAATGGTTTACTATGTTTAATAACCCAGAAACTGATAAATGAGCAATTAAAATTCAAGTATATGTCGAAAAACACAGTGACACTAAAAGAACCCTTTCAATGACTGATAACCGCCCAAGTTAAGATGTCTATAGTCCCCACTGACCTCTATAGTCCCACATTCCTGTTTGTTCCGGTGACAGAGGAGCCACTTGCAGTACAAAATTAGGTGTCAAAATGAACATTCGTATGAAAAATTAGTTCCAATGATTATCACCGACCCAGATTTATGCTTGTCGTCGTATGACAACGTAACTTGTCCGCAGTATGACATTAGCTGAGCCGTCAGCCGTTACCAAAGAGCATGTAATCACTACGTTTAAGAGACGGGTCTCTCATAGAAAAAAAGTAAATTATCGTTTCGTATGGAAGTTATACTAAAACGGAATACCAACCACATAGCTGAAATTATGACGTACATGACGTACAGGGTTCCCAACATAATAACCGAAATAGTGATGTACCAGTCGTGGGATTTTTTATCGATGGCGATATTAAAAAATATCAGGATTCCATTTCTATCATTTTGCAAACTTTAGGGTCTAATTGATGCCTTACTTACGCTAACGTTAATTCTCGGTTTAAATTAAACAAGAGTTATGTGACAATAAAATTTTCATTCAAAAAGTTAAACCAAGTTTAGCAAGAATTTCACGTTGGCGCAAATGGGGCTAAAAGTAAACTCCATTATTAAAGTCAAAGTCTAATTTAATCGAACTTATAATATATATACATGCATTTGGCAATAAAGATACTATAAAAAAAACCTGTTTTCTTTCCCGAGGGGCTGCAGGTGCTATTTTTGCAGTTGTAGTTGAAGGTTCTGAAATATTCACAAGAAACATGTTAATATAGCATAGCATGTAAATAAATAAATAATGTAAATCATACAAACCGCCTTAAAAAATTCACGTAGGTACGTAATTAATACGTATTTAAGTATACGTACTTAAGTAAGTACTTTGAAGTCAGGCGTGAAACATGTATTTACAATTTTTTGTGTTTTTGTTTAGACCCGCCCGACTGCATGCACGAATGCACTAAAAAAGAGCCACAATGCCGTGCGGGTGTACCGACACTATCTAACCGAACGGACTTTACTTCATTATGCAATAGGCATTTCAAAATTGGACCAACTTGGGAAAAACCTGATGTTATAACGTTTGAATCATTTAAATCGGTTCAGCCGACTTCGAGTAATTAGTGTAATTAATTTAAAAAAAACGCGATGAATAGATAACCTCCTCCTTTTCAATTCTTGAAGTCGGTTAAAAAATTATCGATTGTCGATAAAAAAATGTCAAGCACTATTTATCAGGTTATCTTCTCAACTTTTTAAATTTTAATAGAAAACTTTTAAATCACTTAATCCTTAATGTAATGGCTATAACAAAATGTGAATGTATGCTTACCTTTCTTCATTAAATGGAAATTTGGCCATGAATATTCGCTTTTGGACTTCTGACCGGCCGGCTCGTAAACCACATAATATATTTCACAAGTTTTGTAATACATCTCTCAACAGATCACACGGGACCACGAAAACGTACAAATAAGGCGAAATTTTGCGAGTAATTCACAAAATGCACAAATTCACACAATTAATACTAAAATCAAGCTTCGTTTACAAACAGTCAACAAGACAAGAATGTCAAATTTGGCGGCTGGCGGCCGACTGTCAGTCAGAGTGAGTGAGAGTCAAATAGGTGAAAGCAAGACAGCGATATTTCTGGTACAAACTTCATACAACACTTTTTTGTATGGAAGTTGCGCCAGACTGGCCGTTACTTCAAAATTTCAAAATATTTGGTGCATAATTTGGTGCTATTTATACGGAATTACCAAAGAAAGTAAGTATTAATATTTATGTTTTGCACGCCTAATTCTTATTTAAATAATATTTTCGTAATAGGTTCCTATTATTTAGTTTCACCACATCTTTTCAGTATGGCTCAAAATTCCTGTTCGACAACTCCTCAGCAAATCACTGTACTACTCGATGAACATAAAGATCATGCTCGCGGCAGATTGAGGAGTATAGAAGGAAAGGTCCAGACAAAGAGGCTGTGGGAGGAGTTGTGCGACACTCTTAATTCCATGGGTGGTTGCACAAAGACGATTCAGTAGTGGCAAAAGGTACCTAATTATACTTACATCCTAACAATCCATACAAAAACTACCTGTGCCGCCCTCTGTGATCCACATACTTTTAAACTACGGAGACAATTAAAATTACAAGAAAGTTACTGTGTATCACTAAAAAATATAATAAGTATTCCCTGCAATGTATGTAGGTATACAATTTTGGAACTTATTTGAATGTTGTTTTGCAGCCTTACCTGCCTGCTACAGACGTCAGAAGCAGGTTGTATCAGTAATACCAGTATGAAGATGGGCGCGTAGAGAGAGAGACAGTAAGGAACGCTGAGCTCGCAGGCATCAGGGCTGCCATGCCATTTGCAGCTGTGTGAGCTATTGCGAGAACAACTTTAAATAATAAAGATTTTCTCCTGTTACCAACCAACTCCAACCTCGCACCTCAAACTTATTGCTTAGTTATTTAATTTTTTACTTTCTTGCATACACTATGCAATTTTTATTAGTGAAAAATTAAAAATGAAGTAGGTATTTAGAAAAAGTCGACCCGTCTCACAACCAGCTGCGATGGGATTCGAACCCACGACCTTTCGCTATCCGGGCGACTGCTCGCGAAGGATAAAAGGACTAAACAAATATAAAGTTATAGGTTTTAGGTAGGAACCTACAACTTTATATTTGTTTAAAAGGAAAATATTCTAATATTTATATGAGATTTTTTTTCTCATAAAGGTTATAATATAATGTACTATAATGTTGTATAATCAGTGCTTATCCTATAACCAATTTGTTGTAATATGTAACGATATGTTTCTTGTTTTGTAAATGTTAAATGTAAGCTAATATCATGTATTGAAGTAAGAAATAAAAACCATTAAATACATTGATATTGTCTTTTTAATCTATATTAATATTATAAAGAGGAAAGATTTGATTGTTTGTTTGTTTGTTTGTTTGTTCATCGAATAGGCTCCAAAACTACTAGACCGATTTGGAAAGTTCTTTGACCATTAGACAGCTACATTCTTCCCGAGTGACATATGCTATATTTTATCCCGATATTCCTACGGGAACGGGTAGCAAGCGGGTAAAACTGCGATGATCCGCTAGTCTTCTAAACTAATATTATAAAGAGGAAAGATTTGATTGTTTGTTTGTTTGCATCGAATAGGCTCCGAAACTACTAGACCGATTTAGACAATTCTTTGACCATTAGAAAGCTACATTCTTCCCGGGTGACATAGGCTACATTTTATTTGGATATTATAAGAATGCAGCAAGCAAATATGTAGCAAACACGCAGTTAGGCATGCATAACGATTTCCTCGTCTTGTCGTAGGTACATTTAACTGAGACACTGATGATTATCTCCTATGACAAAAAAAAAGTTACACAAGTGGGTTTTATTTCAATATTACAATTTTATTAATTGGTTTGGTATGAATATATCTTCCTGGTTCCTTTCTAAAGTTTGTATTAATACAGCGCTTTTACCTCGACCTGCCTGTAAAGCTCGAGTCGAAGATGCGGCTGTCTCAATTTCCCTGCGAATCTGCCTGGCTCTGTCCGTTTGGTGATCCTCTTCTGTCAAATAGGGACCTCCCTACTCGGGAAAAAAAAACTCCGGACCTCCATACCAGCCTTTATACATATGTACTATACACATAGCAGGCTACTATAATTTTAGCTGCTGTTTCTGGGCAGTAATGGACAAGCTAGACAAAAGACATCTCTTCCATCGAACTTTCAATACACCAAATGTGCGTTCAACGGTGCAGCGTGGACGTTTTTGGATGGCAGTATCTTCCCTCTAGAGAGTCCTCAACAGCATTATCGACGGGTGTCATCACTCCCTTAGAAGATATCCAGAATCACCTGAAAATAAATAAAATAGAACTTTAGTATTGAAAATGAAGTAAATGAAAAAATCGTTAATCGGTTATCACTAGGTACCTATATTTACTACTTATTTCCGCTTAATATGATTCCTTTTTTTGAGATTTTGAAGAAATCTTATGTGCTTTGCTAGTACCTGTATGCGGTGCATTAAGTGCTGTTGTTTAAGTCAATATCTATATCTGAAAAGCGATAACCAGGCTTATGAAAAGTAAAATCGAAAAGTTCATTGAAATGCGTGTTTACATAGTACAAACTTACTTTAAGGGTTGGCTTGAACTCTTGTCGCCTTGCCCCTGGAGGTAATAAAGGCACTATCTCAGTCCACAGCTCCTCGAATAATTCCCGACTGAGTCTGTAATTTCCTATAAACTCTAGATCGGGAATATTCGCTATAAATAACTGATTTCGCAGGTGCTGCCGGTTCTTTCTCCTCTCCAAGCGTTCTTCGCGCAAAGCAGCAGCGATTAAAAGCTGCCTCGTAGCCATATCAGTTAATATTTTAATAAAAATCGACCCAAACGAAAATAGAAAGGTAACGCTTTTGAGTTCGTCAAAACTGCGAACTAAAAACTGCCAAACTTCAATTTTCGTTCGTTATTAAATTGAATTAGAGTAGGCTTAGAAAATTTAAACGTCAAAGCATTTTCGTTTCAACGAAGTTTCGAAACGAAGAAGTCGGTGGTAGGAAATGTGCGAAGTTTCGAAAGAAATTTCGTTTTTCGTTGAATTAGAGTAGACCTGCAGCAGGTAAAATAATAAAAAAATGAGAAAAAAATATAAAAATAAATATTTGATGTTCATTTTCATTTTCAGACCACTGTGCGTAGAGCCGTAAGCTCGGGTACGGAGAGACGTGAGCGCGTGGACGACTAGCGGTAAGCGCGTGGATGGCAAGTTGAGCGACCCGCAAAGCAGTTCGTGAGCTGGTCCCGAGGCGAGGCGATTACGTTACGAAACCGATTAGTGTGCTTTGCAGTAGGGGGTTTCATACAAAGAATACTGAACCGCTCGAGTTGATACGTTTACGATCCCTTTCCGAGTTGATGAATGTGCTGTGACCTTAAGTGCGTTTGTGCACTACCACTGAATTTTACCGATCCGGAAAAAACGGATGCTTGTATTTAATTAATTACTAATATAAATGATTAATTATTAAAATACAAGCATCCGATTTTTTCCGGATCGGTAAAATTCAGTGGTAGTGCACAAACGCCCTAAAGGAGTGGAAAACGGTATCGCCGTTTGTTTGGAGACCGTTTACTACACAATTCTCTTAAATGGCGCGTTAAATTTGGATGAGGAAAGTTTGCCTTGACATAATACTTTATTACTTCTATTTCGACTTTTAAAAAAGTCCTCGTTAAAAGGCTGCTACCATTTCTAGAAAGATCCAGACGTCTTAACCACGCCCGCGATCAATCTTAACAGGCTAAACGGCGAGCCTAACCGAAGAACCGGCAAATCCTCTGACATATTACTGCGTGTTACTGCCTAACAGTCTTATTTACTGCAGCGATAGACGTAAGCCTGTCGAGCAAAGATTAATACCGGCTTCGAATGGATTACTGTGACAAATCTACAATATCATCCGGCCACTGTTGGATAGATATTTATGGGGCGGTTTTATTGTGCGGTTTTCTTTGGGTATTGTTATAGAACAACTGGTCGTTGTAAACAGTTATAGGTATATATTGGTAGATGGAGAAGAAAAAAGAGCGGTAGGTACATATCGATTGATGCAATTATTTCGTATTTTGGACTATTTCATTACTAAGCTGTTTTTGAGTATTTTACATCAGTAGATAGGTACTTTATTGGTAAGCTTTAAAAAGTTGTATAGAAATTTACGAGTCGGATATCTATGAGTCTAATTAAAGGAGAAAACTCGAAGATGGAGGAGAAAATTAAAGACTGCTTAGCTTTTGTTACCAAAATATTTAAACGAAATCGAAGTTGTTTAAGTAGAGTATATCTATGGGCGTAAAGTCGCGGAATGTTGTAGAAATAAAACCTCGTTTCGCGTGTAAATAATAAAATACACTCCCTAGCTAAACCATTAAACTACTTAGTAATAAGACCCCTTGCATCAGTCCATTTCGTCGTTTTACGAAACTTCGTTCTAGAAAAGATATCAAATTGATACAGGTATAATCTTTATGACGAATCACAGTAGTGGTGCGCAAAGCTGTGACATAAAAAAGCACTCAGGGCACGTGAGGCTAAAAAAATCAATTGTTGAATTTCGACATTTCTCCAGGTAAAAACTTGAGTGAAACTCGTCCCCTGAGTAATAATTCGACATGAAAAAACTAAGCGACTCTTTTGTTTCTCCTTTCTGGCTTAATATAAAGGAAATTGAACTTTTGATTTGATATTTATAGCCGATGTTGCGAGCATCTGACTATTTCTCTTTGTCAAGTATCTAACGCTTTTGTAAACAATATTGTGCTATACGAACAGAGCAAACTAAATGTGATTTTGGATACTTTGTATTGGTAATATATGGCAATAGTATTCCATATAATGTGGGTAAAAACTACATTAAACATATTTCACATTTTATTAAAGACTAGCGGATCCTCGCGGTTTTACCCGCGTGGTACCCGTTCCCGTGGGAATATCGGGATAAAATATAGCCTATGTCACTCGGGAAGACTGTAGCTTTCTAACGGTGAAAGAATTTTCCAAATCGGTCCAGTACTTTTTGAGTTTATTCGTTACTTTTAGTATAGATATAGACTAGCGGATCCTCGCGGTTTTACCCGCGTGGCACCCGTTCCCGTAGGAGTATCGGGATAAAATATAGCCTATGTTACTCGGGAAGAATGTAGCTTTCTAATGGTCAAAGAATTTTCTAAATCGGTCCAGTAGTTTTGGAGCATATTCGATGCAAACAAACAATCAAATCTTTCCTCTTTATAATATTAGTATAGAGTATCTTAGATGTATAAAAACAATTGAAGAAATTTGGGAAAGCTTTTAGCAGTAAAGATCGACCTTTTACATGAAATTGACGCCAAACGACGAATGTCGAACAAGGCCTTGTCAACAAGACTTCTTTATTTGTATTCACTTTCGTTTCCTTTAAGATAAATTGGCTACCTCGATTGGCGGAACAAGGCACATGACAAGGTTTGGCATTGCTTTGTGTATTTTGTGATTCAAATGTGACAACTCGATTTAAAAAGGTAGAGTATCGCAACATTTTTAGAAGCTTCGTCTAGAACTACACGTTAGAGACGCGGAAAGACCCTGCTCCAAGAATCCTGCTTTGCTGACGCGTGTTTGTAGTACATACGAAGTTTGCAAGCAAAAGTGGCAAAGGTCTACACAGTCTGCGTCTGAATGACGAGGGCATTGCGTCTGTATTGAAATAAACGCGCGTTGATGGCGCGTTTAAGAAACCACAATCATGAGAAGGTTTTTAGAACCACCCAAGTCTCCTGTCGAGCGTACTATTCAGGCTCAAGGGACGGGTGCAGTAAGCTCAGTCGCCCTGAACCATTCTAGGGCAGTAAATAGTTAGTCACTGACTTACTAAGTCCAACATGCCACTATGCCTCAAGATCCATCTCCATTCACTTTTATAATAAATTACAACTTATCCTTACAAAAATAGCTAATGACTTTGGATCGTCTGAACCACAGCCGTCTCTATCGTCTTCTACAAGCCATGCTATGATACGGAACGGCAACATTGCTGTGAACCGGTTTACTCCTCTGAGTACTAAATCCTATGGAGGTGGCATACCTACGAAAAAGTGAGGTGTAAGTAAGTCACAATGTAAGAAAATCTTGGAATTCAATTTTAAACTACTTCTAATTGTCGTATTAATCGGTCCGTCAAAATAGGTCCAGCCGTTTCAGAGATTAGCCGGAACAAACAGACAGACAGACAAAAATTGTAAAAAATGACATTTTGGTATATGTACCGTATATTTAATCATATGCACGTCGTAAAAAGCGGTTATTTAATGTGACAAACAGACACTCCAATTTTATTTATTTGTATAGATGTATAGAAGATATGCCATCTCCATAGGATTCAGTACTCGAGGTTTACTCGCTGTTTACCTGTCAAACGGTGCAAACGGTGTCAAATCGGTTCACTTAAAACTACCTTGCCAACTTTATGTGCATGGCTTGTAGAAGACGATAGAGATGGCTGTGTCTGAACATATTGTAGCACTCACATCGCTACAAGCAAGACGCTGAGTATCGAAGAAATGCAGGATCAGCGAAAAGTATAATGTAATCGTCGACGCGCAAGCCTGACGTCACACAATAGGTACGTTAAGACAGAACTAAAGAATTATGGAAATAATATGAAAATATGAATCGCGCTAACAGAGTTTCTCAGATGCATTGCATAAATACAATTTCCAACTGCTAACAGTTGGGCTGCGGTCCCCGAGGACAGACACCTAGCTCGGAGGAAGTACTTCCCTTGTCGCTGGATATACGACGAAGCATCCTGCCTCTATAATATCTAGCTAAGAAAGCTAAGAAATCAGTCAGCTGAAAAAAAAAAAAAAAAAACCGCATCAAAATCGGTCCATTCGTTCAGGAGCTACGATAACAGATTACTAAATAGTTACTACGTAGTACGATGCCGCAGACAGATACACAGACATGTGGAACTTATAACACCTTTTGCCAGTTGGGGGTTAGAGAGCGGCTTTACTTATGCAGACTGATGCTGAAGCGAGATCGCAATGAGAAAACGACGCGTGCGGGAGCGAGAACGATTTTGCAGATCAGGCAAAAAAAAACACGAAATTAGGTAAGTACTTCGCAGTAAAAAACTATAGCGATTTTAAAAAAAATGATCTCTACGATCCCCTAAACATTATTGGTGTCCACTAATTTAACTAATTTACAATAGTATGTAACTCCATTTGAGAATAATCTTGAATTACTGTATTTTTAGGGGTCTTTTCGAAAGAAAAAGTGTTGTGGCAAAATCATAAAATCGTGTTTCTGAATTTTTACGAATGATAAAGGTATCTAGAAATATATATCTTATTACCAGATTTGTAACAACTCTAACCGTCCTATAGTTTTATATCAAAGAGTATCGCCTTAATTTCGTTCTGCCGTCGCTTGTACTACATAATTCTAACCCAAATTCCAATTAGACCCTGAATTCCATTGAGATCTAGCAATCTAATGTCCGGATAGTCTATTTGTTTTAATTTAGCAATTTCAAATCCTGCCCTTAATGATGTTTTGTTCCCAGAAGTGTTTAGCTTAATGGGGCAAGTTTCGGAAAACGCTTAAAATGAAATATTCCCTTGTTCCCTGACGCGGGCAGTTGCCAACTATGCCGCAAAACATCAATCAGGAGTTGGGATTAGGGAGTTTTTGTACAAATTTTTGTTATCTTTATTTAATTAGAAAAATTAACCCGTGAGAAGGCGCGCCTAGTTTTCATACATGAGGAGACGCGCGCGAGCAAATTGCTCACGCTACCGTAAACGTTCATAATTTTTAAAGTTTCTATGTTTATTGTTTTATAATAATGTATATTGTATTAAATAAAACAAAGTTTAGTAAGTAAGAAAATAAGTGTTTTTAATAAAACTATAAAACTTATATAGGTAACTCGTGGGGGTCGACATTATTAACATAATTTTTGGTCACCCATTCCGTGACCGAACATTGCGAAACTTGCTTAACTTCGACGATTGCAGACAATAACAACTGCACCACGAGTTCCTCACCGAATGAAATGAATAATAATTTTGAAATATTAAAAAGGCCAAGCCAATTAGACCACCTAATAAAGAAATGTCGACTCCTTACATATTTCCAAAAAAAAAAATAAGTAAGTTATTCATTATTACTTATATCTAGTTTTTTCGTCTAGTAGCCAGTTTGGTGACATTGACCGTGACATGAAACTATAACACGTTCAACGCAAAATTAGACCTCTCTCCTCTTCATATAGGGTTTATATTTGCAAAATGATAAGTAGACCTTCTTCATCTTTTATTCGGCAATACGAAGGAGTCAAAAAATAAGGATTATGAAAATATGTAAGTAGAATATATGGGGGATTACTGTCGGCACGAGCGACAGTCGACAATGTGTCGCTTTATTTGTAGATATAGCTAATACGACTGTGTGTTGCAGTCGATAATGTTGCGAGTGACTGGATAAAGTCTTAATTAAAATTTATGTATAATAGTTGGCATGCACTTTAGAAGTATAGTGTGTAAGTAATGTTAATGGATGAAGAAGAAATTATTATGATATTTTTAATAACTACTTTTAGCACGTGGTTTAACAATCCAAACATTATGGTTTATATATTATACATTTTGTTATAAAATAAAAAGAAGAATACTGATTATGTAATCAATTAAATTGTTTTTTTTTACATCGACTAAGGCTGCGTGTAGACGGCACGCCGCGGCGCCGTGACACAGCCATACCGCAACTGGATCGCATGTCTGTTTTTATGAATGAAATAGTAGTTTTCATATAATAAAAATGGAAGAGGTGAATTATGAATTACTTAGAAATGGTGCGCCGCATATTTGTATTGTATTGTATCATGTTTGTGTATTTTAATTTAGTCATCGACATATTTTTTTATTGAAATGCTTTAAAATTTTGCTGGCAATGCTTTACTGAACAGTGTACGTTACTTTATTGCTTAACGTGTTTTTATCCTACTAATATTATAAATGTGAAAGTTTAGATGTTTGGATGTTTGGATGTTTGGATGTTTGTTACTCAATCACGCTAAAACGGCTGAACAGATTTGGCTGAAATTTGGGACACAGATACTTTTAAGCCTGGAGAGGAACATAGGCTACTTTTTATCCCGGAAAAATATCACACTCCCGCGGGATAACGTCGTGTAGTCCACGCGGGCGAAGCCGCGGGCGGATAGCTAGTATTATATACTATCTTTCCGCACGCGATTTCAACCGCGTGGGCTACATGATATTATTCCGCGGGAATGTGATATTTTTCCGGAATAATATTAGTAGGACTAGAACAGTTGTTCTTACTCTTTGGATGTGGCTAAGGACAAAATTTCAGCTTAGTAATAGCACGTCAGTAAGACGATGTTCCATACAAAATTTCCAATAATTTATTTTTCTTTAAGATTTTGGCCATAATTTTTGTATAAACCGCACTTGAACTGAACTATTAGCGAACAAAACAAGTAAAAACCAAATTCAAATCGGTCAAGCCGTTTCTGAGTTATAGCGAGACTAACGGAAAGCAATTCATTATAATTAATAGCTATCTACATTTCTTCAAATAGTCCAATTAATTAAACGCTGTTGTTAACGACATTGCAAACAAAGCTACAATTTAAATAATTAAAAATATTCTTATTCTAAGAATCTGGATGGTTCATAGAACGTCAGAATTAAGACAGTGCCCGCAACATCTATATAACAGAGTGAGCCCTGAGATTAAGTTGGCACGTGCTGCAAAAGCTCCCAGCAGATTTGATTTATTTGTTTATGTTTTTCTTATTGTGTAACACTAATGTATAGCTAGAAAAAACGAGATTTTGTTCGCGGTATCTGATCAAAAGAGGAGAAGGTAAAGTGGAGCGACGGCGTGATTCCAATAATCAACAAGTTTCACATTGCATGCAACTTGAACAAACCTGCATACAAGCTTCAAGTTGCGTGTAAGTAGTTTCAACTTGTCTAGTCTCGACTAATAAAGTATAAACATAGAACTTTGTCACATTGAAGTGTTCCAAGAAACTATCTGTGTGCCACAAACGTCATTCAATATTGTAAGTGACATAGTCCTATGACCTATACTTACCTACACTTTATACCTAGTGACGCACAAATTGAACGTGAAAACGTGCTGTGAACTGTACGCCTACTCAACTTGAGAACATCTCCACTTGTATGCAAGTAAAAGCTTCATGCAATGCGCACTTTCTGGAAAACTAACTCTTTATTTTGTACTAGCAGTTCCTCGCGGTTACACCCGCGTGGTACCCGTTCCCGTGCGAATATCGGGATAAAATATAGCCTATTTCACTCGGGAAGAATGTAGCTCTCTAATAGTGAAAGAATTTTCTAAATCGGTCCAGTAGTTTCGGAGCCTATTCGATGCAAACGAACAAACAAACAATCAAATCTTTCCTCTTTATAATTACCGACTTCAAAAAAGGGAGGGTGGTACTCAATTCAACCCGTATTTTTTAAGTATAGATTTGTGGCTCCGAGCGGTTTGACCCGAGGGGTTTTTTTTTTGTGCGTACTTTGATGTGTGACAGTACGTCTCTCGCTTTCGGATTACGAGCAGACCGAACTGCATTGGTTTTTATTGATGTTATTAATTATTGTTTTGTATAATGTATTTATTATTTTTATTTATATTTTATGTTTTGTGTAAGTACTTTATGTTGTTGATTTTCTTTTAGTGTTGTTATTATATTATTAATGAAGTTTTTATAAGCTATTGTTATGGTTTCTTTTTTGATTATATTTTTTATATTGAATGGGTCTGACTTATTGTGAGTGTTGATGAAGCTGTACTGTAAGGTTTTGCATAATACTAATAGTAAAAAAAACACGCCCTAGGCATGAGATCGTTGAGGATAAGCAGCTACCGCAATAGAGACTGCCCCAGATAAAGTCTGCGCGCGGTTGAAATCGAATATTGACACTTTGCTTTGACCTTAGAATAAAAAATGTATTGTAACTAGCGCCAAAAACGCCCGTTGCGTGCAGAGTTATATCTGGCACTGACTCTAATAGTTGGTCACGGGGGGTAGAAAAGTCACTGTCATCTGATAGTCAAGGATCTCCACAACGATCGGTTCTACGCTGCCCGCATCCAGCGGCTTCCCGAAACCTTCACAAAATCGTCGGCCCACCTTGCAGGGGGCCTGTCCACGGAATATCGTCGAGTCGGTACGCGGTCGCCATTCGAGAACCTTTCCGTCCCAACAGCCATCGGTTCTCCGCGCTATGTGTTCCGCCCACTGCCACTTCAGCTGAGCAATCATTGAGCAATGTCGCTTGTTTTAGCTCTCCTGCGGATCTTATCAATTCTGATTCGATCGCGCAGGGAAATACCAAGCATAACAATATAGCGTATGATGGCTCCAAACAATTTACGTCGTAAATTAACACGAATAACTGTAATCCCATAAACATCACTAATAAATCCCAAAGTGATATTTCTCTCGGTCCCGATCTAACATTGCAAACTATTCGCGGGCGGTCGGCGTCGTCCCGTCTGCTATCAAACTATGCAGATTCGTGAAGACTTTGGTTCGATTTAAACCAAATAGTTCTTGCATAGCCTAAATTGGAACAGTAATTTGATTTTGGAGACGTTTGAGAAATTTATAAATATGGCGCATTTAAAGATAAAAATAAATAAGTACAAATAAAAAAATATTGGACACCATCACAATAAATTGTTTCTATACCAAACATTAGTAGTTACGAAAATTGGAAAAAACGACGTGTTTTACACAATGATATTTTATATGTAGATACGTTATCTGAACTAAAAAGTGGCGACGAAAAAGTAAGGTAATTGCCCGAAGTTTACTCAGTCACACACAGACCCTTGTCGTGGCAACGCGCTGTAACAATTTTTCGATTACGCCTCAAATAATAAACTTAATGCCTTCCTGTGTTTAGAGAAGTTGCAAAAACTATGCCGGATCTTTAATAGACAAGAAAATTGATTCATTCGATACGTAATTATTGAAATTATAAATTTAAAATAAAAGTTAAATAATTGGTGATGTCTTTTGCGCTGTTGCCAGTTCGACATGCATGAGCGAGTAAGCTTGTAAAGTTTTGTGAACGCATGAAAGAGACAGAAAACTGGTACATAAGACAGTGCTTGCAATAACTGTTTATCTCTTTGTGACAGTGGGGGTTTGTGTATATATGTCTCTGACTAACATTATTATGGTAAAAAGAGATAGATATGCGGAAATGCCTGTTGTTAGGAAGAGATAAATTTATTTTGACAACTTGAGCTTGTTTTTGGTTTCTTTTAACGTGTAGTACGAAATTCGCCATTTTAAAATGCAATTTATTCGAGTGTAACGTGTCTATTAATAAAACGTCATTGGTTTTACACATACACCTGTCATGATTTTAGAAGGTTTTTCTTATTTTTTAATAGCAACACTGGTAATGCCGTCTCTTGCCGCCATTTTGTTAAATTTAATAGGCTAATCTGTGGTAACATCGGTGGGGGTAGCTAGGCTTGAGCCCGATTAACGAGCAAAGAGAGGTCATTCTTCAAACTAGCCTCGAGGGGATAAGTTCACTAAGACGCCGACTGTATCTATATTGTTATACCTGTACTATGCCTGTACCTGTAAGTTGGATCAATAATTATATGAGTGTTATCTGGAGTCTGCGTTTTCTTCATATTTCAGAAGTGGGATAGTACCCACGTAAGTTTATTTCTAAACCTGATAATAAGAATAATTTGCTTATTCTGTGCTATAGTAATGCCAAACGAGTTATTTTATTCTCTTCACGCAGAGAAAGGATAAATATTCCAGATTCCATGTTAATGCGTATTTTTTTATCTAAATGACATTTTAAATACCTTTGCGGTGGATTGTGTTTCGTACATGGTCGGGGCTACTCTCCGACGGAACGGACATAAACTAAATCGCATTTGTGTTTTAATTGATTGTGTTCGTATACGGTCGGGGCTACCCTCCGACTATACTAACATAATTTAAAAAGTCTATATGCGTAGCTTAGTACTAAGATTTTACTAATTTGTGTTCGGGGCTACTCTCCGATCGTGTTAGTTAAATCTAAAGCGTTAAAATTGGAATATTTGTGTGGCGGATTGTGTTCCGTACATGGTCGGGGCTACTCTCCGACGGAACGGACATAAACTAGATCACACTTTTATTTGAATTGATTAATTGTGTTCGTGTACGGTCGGGGCTACCCTCCGATTATACTTACATAATTTTAAACGCAGGTATGAAGTTGATATTTTCGTATGGCACGATCATAGCGTACCATGAATCTGGCATAATATCTTGATTGTTGTTGTTTAATTTACATGATGTATTAAATGTGGATTGTACAGAATTAATGGAGATTATTGGCATTATTATATTATTAGAGTACTTGCTGTTTATGTTGTTTATAATCTTACACATGGAGCTAGGACTGGCAGTTTTGGCTGTGTACCTACATGTAATGTTTTAAGTAATTAGTGCTAAGTTTTGATAGCCTTTACTGTTGCACAGAGTAAAATCACTTATGGCTACTAAATTTTGCATACAATCCATGTTTTAACGTGGTATCTAATACTAACAGTGAATAAAAGAAAACTATAAGTTATGAAGCTAGTAAGAAGTAGTAAAGAGTAAGAATAATTTATGATTGGTTGCTTACATTTCATTTATCTTAATATTATTAAAATTAATTATTACAAATTTTCCTTTGTTTTTTAATGTATTGAGCGAACGTGTTGTTCTCTGGGTTGAGTGAGTCATGTATGCTTACTGGTTACCTACGTTACCTGGTAAGATTGGTTTAATAGGTACGTATTACTTGCTTGCAATTGAATTCTGGCTTTCTATTTATTGATATATTAATTAATAGGTACAAATTTTGTGGATTAAATTAATATGAACACCGTGAATAGCAATATAAATTGCTTGAACTATGAATATGAGTTTAAATACGAATATTTTAATATGGTATCTTTAAATATTTAAATATGAAAGTCTTTATGTGAATTTGGATATCTCTAATGTGAATATTTTTAATTTTTAATGATGAGCGAACAAATATAAGGTGTTCACTGGGTTGAGTGAGCAAGCTATGCATGCTCACTGGTTACAAGAGATACATCGAATTAGTTTGTTGAAATGCATTAAATTGAATTTGATATTAGGGGACGATGTATGTTTGTGGCATGCACTCGTCGGAATTAAGGGGGCGGTATATGTTTGTGGCATACACTCGCCGGATTTTAGAGTACGAACGATGTATGTTGGTGGCATACATTCGTCTGAATATGTTCAAATGTTAAGTGAGTACGTTTCTCACAGGCTGGTTAAATGAGTACCTACTTATATTTCATACTGGTTTACTACCCGTATGGCCACTTTTAAGATTATTAGATTTAAATGAAACTACAACAGAACAAAGATAATTTCAAACGTTTTATTCTTGTTTTTACAATACTCATTTTACATTTTTGCACTAGATAAGTAGCTCTTAATAAAAGAAATGGTTTTTGTAAATAATAAAGGATGTAGGTAGCTACTGTAGCTAGTGAACAGTATAAATCATGAATTTTCCTGAAGGGCATATTGTGTTGATAACCTAATGATTTTATTATAGAATGACACGGAACGATCTTTTGCCGATGAATAATGTATACATTCCAAGGTAAATAGCATCTGAGGACGAATACGGCCCGCGCCACCTGGTGCGCCGCTTGGTAGGCCTCCAGGGTGACGTGGCCGACCCAGGGGAGTCTTGAGCGAAGGAGGAATACCCTTCTTCGTAGCTGAATCTGGTCAAAGAGGATTTGAGATGATGCAGAGCATTTTGTTTATGGGAAAGTATTGAAGTTGTTTTGATTAAAATGTTTCATGTTTATTTATTTGCATATCGAATAAAGCTATTTAAGATTTAATTTTCATCTCGCATAACCGACTAAATTGATTGTAACACCCCCTGAAATAAAGTTTGTAAAGGTCTAAAACTAACTAAAACAAAACAAAACTATAAAAACTTATCTTTTCATAGAATCATTTAGATGTTATCAAAATACCCTTAGGGAAGAATGAAAAGCCTTTTAAATCTACAGTTGCCTATGTGCTTGACATTGAGTATCTAGTAGGTACCACAGCTGTAGCAGTAGATACCTTTAAAGTATTATTGTCAATATGCGCTCTAATTATCGCAACATAGTACCTACTTACTTATAAGGATATTTATATACTAAATTATGTTTGCATCATTTCTTTTTCCTTGCATAATAAGTATCCACATGCTCCACAATTTGAGTAGGGGTTATTGTCTTACCTAGTTAAGATTTTTATAATTACCTTCGTTTCCATTTATACGAAATCCATACCATATCTTGATTCTCATGAGTGGTCAATATCCATGAGCTAGGTTTGTTTTTCTATGCCTAGGTGACCTTTACGCAGGACTGGATGTATAAGAGCACACTATTAAAGTCGCGAATTTAGTATTCCAAGATTGTGATTGGGTAATACTTTTATAAACTGTGATCTGTGTCACTTAGATTGTTATAGACCATTTAACTATGGAAACAATATTAGTGTCTGGTATAAGCTTAACAACCTCCATAGCAGTGTTGTAGATACGGTGTACGTACGCATAGGTTTTCGGGGTGCCGCTGTCTCTGAGGTACCTACCGGGTTCGATTCCCTGTCGGGTGTATGTTTAAAGCGGACTTTTCAACATTCTGCCCGATTGTATGTGGTAATCACTCTGTTCTGTGGTGGTAATCCCCGTCGTTGTTCCCAAATGCCATAACACAAGTGCTTGAGTTACTTAGTTCGGGATGGAAGCAATGTAGGTATGCAAAGATATCCAAAATTTACTATTTCCTATTACTTATTTAATTTTTTGTAGCTTTGTTCAAGTGGACATTTCGTCTATTATTTTTGTTACATGTAGCTTAATTTAAAAGAATTCACTATGCTTGACTTTTTAAATTTGAGTTTAGTGGCAAACTTAAATCTCAAATTTAATTTAAATTTAAACTAAATTGTGGATGAGTGCTAGAGAAAGTTTATCAGGAACATACTTTTCTGAGTCTTCTACATAATTAGACAATAAAGCCATAAGACTGAGTAGAAATCATCATTCTTTACATTTTTCCGGGAACGTCGAAGATTCTTTATCTAAGTACCTAGTTTGATAGATACATAGATTAATTCTTTATTTGTACACAATATTACGAACGGAACAATCACACACGAAATAATAATAATAATACAAAGATAACAAATTGTAAACCAAATGGTGGCCTTATCGTCTTACTGCGGTTTCTTCCGGGCAACTCAGTTTTGGTTTAGACAGATGGAAAATCTTACAGCCAAAATCACTAGAAGCCATTTTGCTATTTGTGCGTACTGCGTAGTGTTCTAGATCTCTTTTAATAATTTAGATGCAAGTCAAAAGCAGAGATACTTAGTTGCTTAGACAGCACTGCAAGAAGCATTCACTGATATCTATTCTAGTTGTTTTCATTAACATAGTGATGAAATGATGTTTCTAATGCAAAAACATGTAAACAGTCCATAGTGCATTTAAGTAGATCGTGTTTATTACACTGTCAAGTTGTAACTGATGTTTTCCTAATTAAGCAAAATAAAGTAAAACGATTATTGCTCAATCACACCTCTCAATTTATTAAAATGTTCTATACATCTTCATGCAAACATTTTAATTCATGTTTTAAACTTGTTCTAACAAATAAAGCCACAAGTAACCACTGCTGTAGCATACCAAGTTAGTTTTGCCGTGTTTTTGTTGTTATTGGCGGTATGATTTAAAATTAGTTTTTGAGGATTTTAATACTACCGTCCTAGTGTACGTATTGACAAAATATGATTTCAAATTATGTGAATCTAATTTATTGTTATCTTAATGAGCATTAATATCTTTATTAAACCAAAAATCAAGTAGATCTGTCAAATTTACCGTCTCATTTGGTAGGCTCGTGATACTAAAATTCTTAGCAGTTTACCATCCTCACGGACCTTTGAAGTTCCTTTACATATTCTGTAGTAATCATTTCCATATTTTTTTAGACCTGGTCAGTTGAACATTTGTTTCTACTATGGTTGAAGGTACTAAATACCTTACCTACTAATGTTTATAAAAGAATATGAGAATTCATATAGTTACATTTATTTCTATTGATTCATTATCAGATACATCTATTTCTTTTGAATGATTAATAAAATTGATTTGGTTACTATGTGTGTTGTGAGTTTACTGCTTTCAGATGACAATTGTAGCATCCAGTAGGTAATTATCATGAGCTAGCATCGAGTTAATATAATAATGAGGATCCCGCCCCGCTACCCTTGAACGTACGAACCAACACAGCATACAAACTGGAGGCAGCAGAGTGTACGTGCTGTGGTAATGAGAGGAGATAATATGATACTGAAGGTGCAGATCACAGGGTGATCGTTGTTGTGATGATGGTGATCATCGTGGGCTGTGGTTGTAAGTCGGATATTGAGACGAGTGGATCGCTGATACTGAAGTTGAATTATATTGAAGTATATATTATCATGTCATGTATCTTATCTCATTTTACTAATATTATGATTGCAAAAGCTTGTATGTTTGTTCCCCAATCACGGCTATCGGCGGGACGGATCTTTGAAATCTTTTGTCTGTGGAATAACATATCGGCTTCTTTTGACCCCGGGAGGATATTTTATTCCCACGGGAAATCATCGTGTTGTTAATTCATTTGGGCGAAAGCTGTTCATGATTTTACTTGTCCTATTTCTATCCATGGTAATATACTTCTTCATATCCCAATTATAATTATTAAATCTATTTACACTAATATTATTCATAGTAATATGAATATTTGGTGATAAGAATGCGGGTCATGCTCGTATGAGGATACCTTGTAGACATTTTTAAGTTTTGATATTAAATTGCGAACTTGTTTAAAATCATTAACTTATTCATTAGAAATGATAATAATATGATCTTTTGATTTTCATGTACGGAGTGGAACCATGTATTGTACTATTCTAACAGAGGCAGAGAATAGATGCATTTAAGATTTGGTGCTGGAGAAGAATGCTCTGGAAACCTTGGACAACTGGTTGACAAGTTGGAAAAGCAAATTGTTGCTGTGACGGTTCAAATTGTATCTGCGCCATCTTCATTATTAGTGTAACATCCTTGTAAGAATATTTAAATTAATCGGTAATAATGCCTATTACGAACATGCCTTTAAATAATTCCTTTAGTTGTCCTAATTCATATCTTGATTTAATACAAATTGTGCACTATGGTAAATACGTATCTATAACTTGGTTTGTTAATCATATCTGGGTAAAAATTGGTAACTGTGCAGAGGCCTACAGTTGTTTTTGTAAGGACTAAACTAGGTCAAACTTAGCGATAGTTAAATTCATCTAATATTAGGTCTTTAATCCTTTCATGACTCGTAGTTTCTTTTTCCACTATTTGAGTGAAGTGATAAGGGTGTCTAGTTATCAGGTTAAAGTTAAATTCTGTTCCTACCTATTCCTAATGTAACATTCTTAGGGATTTTGCTTCGGACACCATCTAATATTCTTGAATGTAGCTCCTGACAATGCATTGATGTAAACTAGTACCAAGCTAATCCATTTTTCTTTTATGACCCATAACTAATGCTTATAGATTATAACCAGACTTTACTTTAATCATTCCATATACTTACTTACACATGATTATATAACAAGTATAGTTTCAAAATAAGTTTTCTAAGTAATAATAGTCGCTTGTTAACGAATGTCATGATTAGGTTAATTTATACATTGATTCAAATAGTTTTAGATTAGTTTGTTATTGATAATTTATTTTATTTGATTATGTATTACTTAACGATTTACTAAAACAATATTTTCACGATAATATCTATATTCTAAACAAGTCATCGGCTTCCTTAAAAGTTTATTGTTGAGCAACTTAAGGTTTTTATCACTATAAGATTAACCTAAATAGGTACATAGTTGTAAGACTTAACTATTGAGAATAGTTGTGTATCAGTATATTAGCTGTATACTTACCTAATTAATTGATTCTAAATAATTTTTATATGTGCGTCGGGAGACAGCACGTTATCAGATGGCCGAATGTCATGATTTTAGAAGGTTTTTCTTATTTTTTAATAGCAACACTGGTAATGCCGTCTCTTGCCGCCATTTTGTTAAATTTAATAGGCTAATCTGTGGTAACATCGGTGGGGGTAGCTAGGCTTGAGCCCGATTAACGAGCAAAGAGAGGTCATTCTTCAAACTAGCCTCGAGGGGATAAGTTCACTAAGACGCCGACTGTATCTATATTGTTATACCTGTACTATGCCTGTACCTGTAAGTTGGATCAATAATTATATGAGTGTTATCTGGAGTCTGCGTTTTCTTCATACACCAGACCCAAGGAAATATTGAAAAGTTTATTTTTCAATATTTACCCGACCGAGAATTGAACCCGGGACCTCCATAGATAGCCGCAGCTTGAAAACTGGCGCGTACATCACTCGACCCCGGAGGTCGAAGGAGGTAATATTGTAAGATAAATCTTTAATCTTCACTACATAGTATAAAACAAAGTCGCTTTCTCTGTCCCTATGTCCCTTTGTATGCTTAAATCTTTGAAACTACGCAACGGATTTTGATGCGATTTTTTTTAGTAGATAGAGTGATTCAAGAGGAAGGTTTATATGTACTTTTTATCCCGATATTCAAACGGGAACGGGAACCACGCGGGTGAAACCGCGGGCGGCCGCTAGTTACTAATATTATAAAGAGGAAATATTTGATTGTTTTCTTGTTTGCATCGAATAGGCTCCGAAACTACTGGACCGATTTAGAAAATTCTTTGACCATTAGAAAGCTACAGTCTGGCCGAATGACATAGGCTATATTTTATCCCGATATTCCCACGGGACCGGGTACCACGCGGGTTAAACCGCGAGGATAAAATAATATTGCTTAAAATCAATTATAAGATAATTGACGAATTTTTTGCAACAAAATCAGTAGAATTATTTTGTATTGCCGTAATGACATAACGACGCACACGTCACGCAAACCTATAGTCCTACAATCCTGTCAGATCCGGTGACATTCGTGACAGAGGAACTACTTGCAATACGAAATTAGCTGTCAAAATAGACTGTCGTATGAAAACTGTTTTAGTTCCAAAGATTATCGCCGGAACAGAAAACGTTGTCGCACTGTCAAAGCCGCACGTTATCAAAAACTGTTTTGCACGTCAACTGCACGTACACTTGACTAATGCGTTATAGAATTACCGCGATCGGGGCCCTGTAGTCACAACACAATAAACAAGACAGACGCGTCGTCGGTCGGTGCAGTAATTAATAACGCGTGATACTGCCGCAGGTCGCACGTGGTGCAACTATTATTATTGCATAAAGCAATATGAGTACACACCACAGATATAGATTTAAATAGATAACGCAAGTATCATGATTTGTATTGAAACCAAGCGAACACATACTGTGTGTGACGTCACAGCCGAAATTTAGTGACGGGAATTCCAAACTGCTATGGAATTGCTTAAAGTCAATAGTATTCATTTGACAGTTCATACTGTATCATAATAAATGTCATTCCCAAGGAATTTATAAGTACTCTAAATTCCTTGGTCATTCCATACAAATCGCAGTCGATTGAATACGATATGAACTGTCAAATTTATACGATTAGCTTGCGCAATTGCCCCCAGAAATCATTTTGGGCTATTGCAGTTAAGTAATCATCACGTACACACAGAGGATTTTTTTTTTATATTTTGCGGCCTTCCCAACCTTGATGTTTGGTCGGGGTTCAGACACGCGAAGTACATGCATTTGCGTTATCTAGTAAATTCTATGTGTGTGGCGGACACACATAGAACAGAATTTGAATTTTTAACTGACTTCAAAAACTTGAACGTTGTCTGTTTGTTTGTATGTTCGTAATGGATAAACTCAAAAACTACTGGACCGACTAAGAAAATTCCTTAACCAGTAAGTAGAAAGGTACATTTTATCTCGAAATTCTCACGAGAACGGGTACCACACGGAAAAAACCGCAAGTAGCGACTAGTCTTAAATAATTTAAATAGATATAGTGGCGTTTATATACTACTGCGAACAAAACTTGTCCATAGAATATAGAATTAAGCGTCAAAATATTTCTTAAGGGCTTATGAATCCTAATTAAGCATAGATTGCTTTCTTTGAGCTCATTTTTAGCAAGTGATGCAATCAAAACAAGCAATGTATACTTAATTAGAATCCTAACTAAGATAAGTGTAATAAGCCCTTTACACATTACTGTAGAATCCGTCAGACCAACCAATAAATAACATATTTTTTCTAAAGCTGTGTTTTAAATATCACCTGCATGCGGATGATTATGTATAGTGAAGCTTTATGTATGTATGTCTGAAGTGTTTTTGATCTGTTTGCATACAAAATTTACAAAATAAGTAGTTTCTTGACTATAATAAATTATGAAAATCGAGACTGCGAATTCAATAAATGTCAGTATTTTTGTTCCCTACGATGAGCAGATGAGCAGGTACCTGTAGTAGTGTGTGTTGGAAATAGCCAGGTATACTTACACACTCAAAAGACATAATATCAACTCTACCTTATCTCACATCTTTTAGAACTATCTACCTTTCTATGAACTCACTAAGTAATTTCCAGTGACGAAGAAAACTATAAAAGTTTTGGTTTTCGTTTCCGTTTACTATAGTTTAGATGTCAAACCAGTAACTCATACGTACTAGCAGTATTTTTTTTACCCTGTGCTCATACTAACAAATTATCAAAAACTACTCGAAAACTTACAAAGTTTTCAAAAACTTTTATTCGATTCAACTCATACTGCCGTTTTTAGTTCGTAGTAGTTTCCGCTAGAGGCGCTGGTGTGAAATGTATGGATATAAAACGATACGATCAAACTGTTCGAAAACTATCAAAACTCATACTAGGGGTACAGAAAATAAGTAAGGTCTGGCGGCTCTAGGGTTTTGCTGTTCAATTCCGCTAAGGTAGGTATATAAACTTTATGATTCAAGCACAATATTATAATGTATACCTAAATGACAACTTCCGAGAAAAGTTAGTTTCGGAAAAGAATACAAGGTTGACTTTTTAAACGGAAACCTTTTTTGTACCTAACAGAAATGAAACTTTACTTTCTGTTATTTTTAACATTCCGAGGAGCGGTGTCGGAAGTTCATGGCTCTGTGGGAGTTATTAAAAAGTTTTTACAAAAAGTTTCTGTTTTCGAATACGTGCCTGCCATTGTTTAAGTTAAGGTTAAGATAGAGCCAATTTCATTTACGGGAGGTCCTTCATTGTGTTTAAGACACTAGAGTAACTCTAGGGTAGATGTTTTGCTGCTGTACACTCGGGGACATGTTCGGTGAACCACTTCTTACTTTTTTTGAGTGGCTCGCCATTCACGCGTAGACTCTTTTACTATTTGGTTATCTATTAAATTAGTGTAGTTTGTACTAACAAAGGTACGCTGTTTGTATAAACAATTAGGGATAGGGACTGTAATATGTAAACGGGGAGATGCCAGCCACCCAAAAAGAAGTTACTTTTTGTACCTATTACTAAAAGGTATACTATTATACCTATTATACGATATATCATAACTGTATAGTTTTTTTGAAGAGGGTTATCTATTGTTCGAAGGAAGTTATAAATAAACTATAATTAACCTTGTTGACAAAGAACGAAGACGCATGAGTTTGCTATCCTAAAGCTAATAATGCTCCTTCATAAATGTGTGTGAGATTCAGTAGGTATATTATACCTAAATACATAATCAAACAGGTTGGGTAAGATTTTTTTATAAGTTCGTGTAATAATTATATTTTATACACTTTATATATTATATACTTTTCACTTCTCATGCTCGTAAAGTTCGTCTTTATGTTGGGTATAGGCTGCATAAAATCGCTTTTTATGCTCTAGTACATAAAGTAAAATCTTCGTCTAAGTCTGTCTCTAAGACAAAGGTCGTCAGGTAAACAGTCACACACGCAATTAAACTTCGTTCAATAAACTAGTTATTTCATTCTGTTATGTAGTTCGATTTTGTACACAACCCATGTTATAATACTAAATTAATAAAACTAGACAATATTAATGAGTTTTCTAAGAAATAAGTATTTCAAGAGCATTATGGACTACGATCTATGCTAAGTCACTGTTCTGCCACTGCCGCGTATAAAAAAAAGAAAAATAAAGTCTTCCCGGCAATATGGCAGTCTTTATTTTTTCTTTTTTGCAATATTGCTTTTAGTCTCCTCCCAATCGAAGTGAAAAGCAGAGCGTACATAAAACCCATTTTACCCTCGACTTGACTATTCACCCTCGCCTGCGGCTCGGCTGGATATATTACGTCTCGGGTAAAATGGTATATGCACTATATTTTATGCACTTGTTGTACAATCTACTATTTTATTTGCGTATAACACTAAAGATTATTTTTATCAGCCTAACATAACTTCGACGTTGGTCTTAAAAATATATTTAACTAGCTGACCCAGCGCGACTTCGTTCCCGTGGCCCTACCCCCTACTCCACCCTACCCTACCCCACCCCTACCCTACCCTACCCCTACTCTACCCCTACCCTACCCTACCCCTACGCTACTTCTACTCTACCCCTACTTTGCTAATTGTTTATCATTCCTGCTGTCATTCCAAAGCATGTTCGTATCGTAGTGAAAAAAAAAACGCATTTATCTACTCGCAAAAATATTAAACTCATTTGTATCCTATATGTGAAAACTGTTTATTGGCTAATGAGTAACCATATTTTATAAAAACATTTGTATTAATAGCTGTAAGTTTTCCAAGAAGTAAAAATAAGTAAATAAATAAATACTTACCCCTCCTTCCCCTATTTTCTCACCGCTAAAACCTTCCTTGGACTTCCACGAACATTTCAAGACCAAAATTAGCCAAATCGGTCCAGCCGTTCACGCGTGATGCCGTGACCAAGGGAAATAGGGATTCATTTTTATATATATAGATATATATATTATTTATGTATTGCTTTATCAAAAACTAGGCTTTTTCATCGGAAGCCTTAAGATATTATTTCAGTTACCCAGATCAGTTGTGTTATTTTGACAAAGAAATATTTTGGAAGTAAACAATTTTTTTTTGTCTTAAATATTCGTCGCCGTTTCTAGGAAAGAATGAGGAAGTTCCAAAGTTTTATTTAACATTATCCTCCATATTTGTGACACAAAAAATAAGCTCAAATAATTGAAAATTTTCTAAGTGGAAACAACCAAATAAACAACAAAAAGTTATACATTACTTCCAAAGATTTTAAGAAAAAACAGAATATTTTAGCCGTTCACGTTATAACAAATTTGTTCCTTTCAAAACCTTTCTTGCCATTTTCACTGGAAACAGTGTGTCGTTATCCGCACAAAAAACATTGTTAAAATATGAAGACGTAAAAATGCAAGTCAACAAATAGAATATCCTCCGAGCAAGGGTAAAATGTAGGTGTAAATTACAAGCAGAAGGCTTGAAACGTATTTAAGTTAAGAAATCCTTGATATCCTTAAACTATGGTTACTAGAAAGTCAATTTTAAGTTATTTAAACTATTACTTTTTTGCATTCATAGTGCAAGTTTTATTATTGAAAAATTGAAAATGAAGTAGGGCAGGCGTACCGGTTTTGGCCACTGTACCGGTTTTGGCCACTTTTTGCTCTTAAAGTTTTCTAAACAACTTTTAGCCATTATTGATAAAGGCAATTAAAATATATTTTGAGGTAATAATAACAACCGTTAGAATTCCTTATGTCATAAGTTTTTTTTAAATAAATTCCATTTTCTGTTTTAGAAAATGTTTTGTATGAAAATTTAAAGAAATTTGTTTTGGATGAAATACTTATAAACCTTTGTTTTTTACAATTAAATTGTTGTTTTGCAATTGACTGGTTTCTAGCGCATTAGAATATATTGATTTTACCTGGGTTTGGTTTTGATTTTTCGCAATACTTACAAAAGTTTAACTATCAGTAAGTGGCCAAAACCAGTACATTTGGCACCTCTCACACATTGTGTGTAATATAAAAAAAACTATTTTACTTTTATAAATTTAAAAAATGTACCTTTAAAGGTAAGTAGATAAATTATCTATAATTTAAGATATAATTTGTCTTAAATACCTAAGACCATTTAGTACTTAGTGCTTAAAAGTCAAAAAATCCTTAAAGTGGCCACAAAGGGTACCTCTGCCCTAATTTATAATAAATAAATAAATATTGGACACCATCACATACATTGTTCCAATACCAAAGTATAGTAGCTTAAGCACTAGTATTATGGAATTTGGAAACAACGACGGGTATTACCACATATACCCAGACCAGAGGAAATATTAAAATGTTCGTTTTCAATATATTCCCGACCGGGGATCGAACCCGGAACCTCTAGAGATAGTGGCACCTGGCAAATCGGCGCGTACACCACTCAGCCACCAGGGTCGTCAATCGACCTGTCGACCCGTCCCATAACCAGCTCCGATGGGACTCGAACTCACGACCTCTGGATAACAGACAGGCGGACAGACAGACAACGGAGTCTCAGTAATAGGGTCCCGTTTTTACCCTTTGGGTACCTACGGAAACCTAAAAACGAGGTAAAATTGTATTGAAAAATTGAAAATGAAGTATTTAGAGTAAATCGACCTTCTCACAACCAGCTCCGATGGGAGTCGAACCTACGACCTTTCGCTTCGAAAAGCAAAAGGTCGTGGGTTCGAGTCTTATTCTGTGCTTTGTCTTTGTCTTTTGTGAAGTGAGTGACAGTGACAATGCATACATTACTTTGTTGGGAATGTTTCCGACGGTTTGTGAGTAAGGAGGTTTCAATCACTAATATTTTAACACCCTTACTAATAGTCACTCGTGGTGTAGAGTCGGTCCCATCCACCCCGCTCTGTCCCGGTGGCGGGACCGATGGGAAAAATGGTTTCATCCACCCCGGATGGCACTGGCGAAGTTTCAGCGACCCCGGTAAGTATTTCATTTAACGGGACGGATGGCACAGATCGTGTCACTTATGTTGTCTAAAATGATGACAGAGACAACAACAGGGTGTAACTTTATAGACTGTTGGATTCCTTATGAATGGGGTATAAAATGCACCGACTAGGGTGCACCAACCAGATTGGGCCTTCCGTATTGAAGGAGTTCGAGATTTCGAGATATTATCCCTATGTTCACCAATACTCGTATCGTGTGCGAACTGATCGTGACCTTCTTAGTTCCCACAATCGTATTTCACGATTATTCGCATTTAAAATCTTACTAAACTTGTGTGTCTGGAAGAAATTCCGCTTTTAGCGATAAGGCCGCCAATTGTATGTCTCCTTTGTAATTTTTTTTTTGTCTATCTGTATTATCTGTGTGTACAATAAAGTGTAAATAAATAAATAAATAAATAAATAAAGTCGAAAGTTTCGATGTTTAGCTATTTGTTTCTCATCACGAGTCTAAACAGACCCGGATGAAACTTTGCTCTTACATAGATGTTAGGCTATAGGCTACTTTTTTATCCCGGGAAAATATATCTTCCCTATGGGAAAACATTGTTTTTCACGGGAATTTTCTCTATATAATATAATAAAGCTGAAGAGTTTGTTTGTTTGAACGCGCTAATCTCAGAAACTACAGGACCGACCGAATTGAAAAAATCTTTTTGTGTTGAATAGTCCATTTATCGAGGAAAGCTAAGGCTATATAACATTATGCTACGACCAACAGAAGCGGAGTATTAATGAAAAATGTTACGAACAGGGGAAAAAATATTTCTTTTTCGGTAGGTTTTTACGTATATCATAATTATGTTACATTCGAAATACAAATAATTGCGGTAAACTTGCTCTTTTGGTATGTTGTTTTGGTCCACCTGGATAGTATTTATTCTTTTATACAGATTTGCAGCAGTCTGAAATTCTCGCGCGTTGAGTAGGTAGTTGCTGAAAAACCAAAAAAATTTGTGCCAAAAAAATGACATTGGAAAGCTCTGATGACAAAAGTCACTACTACTTATTTAAAGTGTATAAAATTCCTGACAGTTTGAGCCCTAGTTCAATTATGTAGGTTTAATAGGTCACACGATACAGGGTTCCCAATGTTCACTATTTTCATTGCTCTTTTGGTCGTCAACAACGTCGTTCGGCTGACATGATGATGATGATGATGAAACAACATACCAAAAGAGCAAGTTTACCGCAATTATTTTAATTTCAGCCTTTTTAGTTGTACGATATGACTGGCCTAGCAGGTGAAACTGTGTGGCACAGCTAGTTAGTAATCATTTGAAATCTACGAAGGTTTATGTTTTTTATTAACAATAAAAATAAAAATAAAAAAATTACAAAATTTCTAACAAAAAGTGAGAGAGATAGTGAGAAAGCCACAGAAAACGAAACAAAAACTTAACAAAAAATCCAAACACTATGCTACCCGCTATTATCCTCTAACTTACAGCGAATAATGAAGACCTTTTCGGGCTTGGTGATTCAGGGATTTCTCCGCCCGATAATGGGAGATAGCCTTAATCACGCCTCCGGTAGGGCTCCCAGCATTTTTTCCTTACCCTCGTTTGTACTTCTGACTTTGTTTTTGCAGCGGCGACAAAAAGTTCTTGCAAAAGCGGACGGACGGAGCTATTTTCGACCCGAATAATGATGCTAATTAATTTTACGTGAATACTTCTTAACATGGATTTAGATTCTATTTGCGGCATTCGTTTGAATAAAAACTCGTTTTAGGCATAATAAGCCATCATCAGCCAATTCAATGGCTCAACGGAAGACCAGCGCTTGGTACTTGCCTAGCATTAAGCTGAGTCGAGACCGTTTTGGGACATTCGATAATGCAAAACGTAATAGCTGCAAGTACAGTTTTTTTTGTAAATATTCCAAATATGTTTTTTTCTTTCTTTTCTTTTTTTCAATGTCCATCACTGATGGGGCGCAGAGTTTCCTGAATGGTCTGTGTTGATAAGGAGAATAGGCCATGATCTACCACGCGGGTCCCATGCGGGTTGTTGAGTATTAACACAGCCGTCTCTATCGTCTTCTACAAGCCATGCGCATAAAGTTGGCAACGTAGTTTTAAGTGAACCGATTTGACATCGTTTGCACCGTTTGACAGGTAAACAGCTAGTAAACCTCGAGTACTGAATCCTATGGAGATGGCATATCTTCTATACATCTATACAAATAAATAAAATTGGAGTGTCTGTTTGTAACATTAAATAACCGCTTTTTACTACGTGCATATGATTAAATATACGGTACATATACCAAAACGACATGTTTTACAATTTTTGTCTGTCTGTCTGTTTGTTCCAGCTAATCTCTGAAACGGCTGGACCGATTAATACGACAATTAGAAAAGTTTAAAATTGAATTCCAAGATTTTCTTACATTGTGACTTAGTTACACCTCACTTTTTCGTAGGTATGCCACCTCCATAGGATTTAGTACTCAGAGGAGTAAACCGGTTCACAGCAATGTTGCCGTTCCGTATCATAGCATGGCTTGTAGAAGACGATAGAGATGGCTGTGGTATTAACGATAGCCGTTGGCTTCACGTACTTCCGGAAGCGAAAAGAAGCTCGTGTTCGCGCCGCGCTGCGAGCGGTGCGTTGTCATTGTCAAGTTCACGGGCGACACGCAATGCGCTCGGGCCGCGTGCAGGCAGTTGGCCGTAAGCAGCCGTGAGACAAGTTCGTGTGCGACGTGCCGCGCAAATTACCTACCCATATTGGGACCGAGATTCGTTTTGCACCTACTAGGGCTCCGGTCGGGGTACGGACGTGTAACCCGTGTGTGTTCGCTTTGAAAAGCGCCGGGAAAGTTTTAGCGGCCTATTAGGGCATTGTGTAGTATAAGAGTGTTAGCTGTAAGAGTATCCCATCGGGGGTTGTGTGGAGATCGTTTTGCCAGGGCGCGCGCGCGCCGGCGAGACAACGTCAGCCCCCCTGGATTACGGACACTATTTTCTAGTAAGGTAGGATTAGTTTTAATTTACTTAATTTTGCATGAGAAACCTTCGATTCAATAAACTGTGGAACACAGTAGATGTGGTCATCACAATTGTGCGTGATCATATTTTTGGTAGCAGAGCGTACCTAGTTGATATAATTAGTTAATTTTCATATTAAAATTAACTAGGTACATAAAATTTCATAGTAAAAATAAAAAGCGTACCTAAAAAGCGTACCTAAAAATTATTTTTTTTTTTTGTTGAAATCTCGAGGGTATGCCGAGACGATTGAAGTACTAAGAAATTGTTCTAGTAAATTCTCGAACCGAATGTTTCTCACTTGGTGGATCCGATAATAGATAGACACTTATATAATTGTTGTCACATACTAGTGTTTTGATACGAGTTTACTCGCCTAGATGTGTATATTTTTTTTTTGTGTGTCCGGATTTATTTGACGAATAGTTCGTTCGAAAGTGTGTTTATTAGTATCACATACTAGTGATTTGATACGAGTTTACTCGCCTAGATGTGTATATTTTTTTTTGTTTGTCGGGATTTATTTGAAGAATAGTTTCGTTCGAAAGTGTTGTTTATTAGTACCACATACTAGTGTTTGTTCCGAGTCCGCTTGCCTAGTTAAAAAAGTGGAACTAGTTTTAATTATTAGTAGTATTAAATTACGAGTATTATTATTAAAAATAGTTTTGTTTTCGTTTGTTGATAACGGTTTAGTAGTTGATTTGCGAGGTATGCCATACCGTTAATCCTATACGTTTTGTTTATACCGTTATATTGTTAGCCCTTGAAATTGGTAAGTTGCTAATAATTTATGAAAATAGTAGGGTCCGTGTATGTCGTCCGAATTTTAATTGTGTTTTATATTATCGTGACGCGACCTATTTCTATTGTTTTTTTTTGTTGATGTTTGCCACTTTTATATTTCTTTGTTTGCTTTGTTTATTAAACGGAGTATAAATGGCTCCTACGAATCCGCTCGCCGTATCCAGGGCTGGGATCCAAGGAGTTTTGCGTTGGCTTGCTTGTGCGGTCACATTAATAGACCGAGCCGACCGGGTAGGCGCGTTGCTAGCTCGGTATGGCGGGCTGGCAGCTCGGCTGCAAGACCTGGAGCGCCACGCCATGGAGTGTCGCGCGCATTATTTGGAAAACCCCCCAGCTGATGATGCCGTGTCGGAACAGCTGGAGCAGGATGTAGCCCAGGCCTATGAGCTGGCTGACCAGTTCACGGAGGCGGCTGAGAGGGCCCTGGCTGTTCGGAAGGGGGAGCCGGTTTTGAGCGGGGAGGTCAAACCTACCCCGACGGCGTTGCTAGGCCGATTGCCTACATTGGAGATTCCCACTTTTAATGGGGATCTGTCAGCCTGGATGGGCTTCATTAATTTGTTTGACAGTTTGGTGGATTCACGACGGGACTTATCCCCTAGTGAGAAGTTGGCCTATTTGCGCTCCTCCCTGCGAGGAGAGGCCAGCGCGGTGATCCAGCACCTGCTCATCAGTGACGACAACTACCAGGTGGCTCGCCAGCTTCTGGTTAGCAGGTACCAGAATGTCCGGTTACTGGCGGACACCCACGTGGCCACGATTTTGGCCCTCCCGCGAATCACGCGGGTACACCTGTTACGGAGGGAGTTGCTGAACCCGCTACTGTCAGCGGTCAACTCCCTAAGGCGATTGGACCTGCCGGTGGATCAGTGGTCCTTTGTACTGCTGCACATAGTCCTCGCCAAATTGCCCGCTGAAATGAAGGGGCGTTTTGAGCAGAGGTACGGAGGCGACAGCGCCTCGTATCTCCCGCCCTTCGCGGACCTCCTTCGTTTTTTGGAGGACGAATGTAGGGTGACGGACCACCTGGAGCCCGCCCCGGTTCCAGGTGTTGGTCGTATGGTGGCGGCGAGGGAACAGCCCCGTCGCCCGACCAATCGCTATGCTGCCTTCCAGCAGTCCCCTCCCCCCGCACCGAGTGAGCGGTGCAGGTATTGCAGGGGAGATAGGCACGTGGTGCACGAATGTGCCAAATTTAGAGGCCTCCGCCCAGAGGGACGGAGGGCCGTTGCTAGACAGCGCCAATGGTGCTATAGGTGTTTGGGGGGACACATGCAGTCGGCGTGTCCCCAGACAGAGGATTGTCGTCTTTGCGGAGGGAGGCATCACCCCCTCCTTTGTTTGGACCGCAAGGACGCCGGGAGCGACCGGGGTTCGAATTCCTCGCGCACGGGCGGGGGCCCGGCAGCCCGGAACCGGTCCCCGAGAGATTCGGCGGGGCTTAGCCCCCCCGTTCAGTCCCCCCCGGAGAGGGGGAACTATAGGAGAGACGCCCCCGCCACGGGCGGGGGTAGGGGGGTACCACAAGAGTACGCCACGGTGGCGATGGGCACGGGCCCTATTTGCTACTCCCCCCCCCTAATGGAGAGGCCTCGATTGGGGTACTATGTACCGAGGCACGCCCCACACGGGTATTACCCTGCACCTAGGAGTGCTGTTGGTCGGGGCCAGTATGTACCCGATTGGGACCCGCTCGCCCGGTACGAGCGTCCCACATTTGGCGCGCCGACTCAGGCGCGAGGGGGACAAGTACCCCCCCAAAATTTTTAATGGCGCCCCTGTCGGACCCAACCACCCCTCCGGAGCTTGTGCTGTTGCCAACAGCCTCCGTGAATGTTTGGGGACCTAAGGGCAATGTTGTCACGGTGCGTGCCCTTTTGGACTCAGGTGCCCAGGGGTGCATAATGTCCAGGTGGCTTGTCCGACAGCTGGGTCTTTTGCTTGTGCCGCATCACGAAGCGGTACGGGGGGTGGGAGACTCGCGGATCCCTGATCCGATTGGTCGAGTTGAGTTCTCCTTCTCCCCCCACTTCACGCCAAGGCCGAAGATCGGTGCTTCGGCGATAGTATTTGATAAGGTGGTTGGACCACTCCCGCAAGTGCGAGTGCCGCCATCCACGATTGAGCTGACGTCTGGACTGGCTTTGGCTGATCCTTCCTTCCACCGACCGGGCCCAATACACTTGTTGATTGGTGCGGATGTCCTCGGTCGTGTACTGTGTGGAAGCAAGCGAGTTTTGCAGACAGCCGATCTTGTCGCCTTGTCCTCGTCGCTGGGTCATGTGGTGATGGGAAAGGTACCACAGACACCAGAGACCCCGTCGGTAGACCGCCAGACCATTGTCGGTTCTACTTTGTCCGACGTTCTCCAAAAGTTTTGGGAGGTGGAGGAACCTCCCACTGCCAAGCGGTTGGATCCGTTAGCCGAGGAGTGCGAATTGTTCTACCAGAACAACACTGGGCGCCTCCTCTCGGGTCGCTTGATTACCCGCTTGCCCTTCTTGGCGGCTCGCCCTCCTTTAGGGAGCTCCCGACCGATGGCCGAGAAGAGAATGTTGTCCATGGAGCGTAGGATGGCCAGGGATCCCGCATTCAAGGAGAAGTATATAGACTTCATGCGGGAGTATTTGGACCTTGGGCACATGTCCATCTCGCAGTTGGACTGGCGTAATGTGGAACATTACTTCCTGCCACACCACGCTGTTTTGAAGACTTCCAATGGGAAGATCCGCGTGGTCTTTGATGGTTCAGCGCCCACGTCAACCGGAGTGTCGTTGAATCAGTGTCTGCATGCGGGGCCGAAGTTGCATCACGATGTCTGTGATGTTTTGACCAACTTCCGCCGGCACGCTGTCGTCTTTGTGGCCGATATCCGCATGATGTTCAGACAGACCGTGATTCACCCGGAGGATAGACGATACCAGCTCATCCTTTGGCGTGAGGATCCCCAGGATCCGATGTTGGCTTACGAGCTAAACACCAACACTTATGGTTTGCGGTCGAGCCCCTTTGTGGCGATCCGTTCGCTTTTGGAGCTCGCAGAGCGCGAACGGCTACGCTATCCCCGGGCATCTGCTCTTATTGAGGGGGGGGCCTTATTTGTCGACGATATCTGCACGGGGGCCTCGAGCTTAGATGAGGCTCTCGTCTTACGTGATGAGCTGATTGCGCTCTTGAGGGCTGGTGGCTATGAGTTGCGGAAGTGGCTGTCTAACTCACCGGACCTATTGGCAGATTTGCCTAAGGACCACCAGCAAGAGCCGCTCCTCTTTGAAAATCCGGAGACTCCAGACATGCTGTCTGTTTTGGGAGTCCAGTATCGACCAGTCCCGGATTTGTTCACATATAGATTGGAACTGCCAGACCCAAAGGTCTGGACTAAACGCACGGTGCTGTCTACTGTAGCCCGTACCTTTGATCCGAACGGTTGGCTCAGCCCTGTAGTGTTTTCGATGAAGTGCTTCCTACAGGAGCTCTGGGCTGCGGAATTGTCATGGGATGAGCCCCTCTCTGGTAGCCTCCTACGAGAGTGGGTGAGGTTCGTGTCATCCCTACCCGACGTCAATCGGGTTTGTATACCGAGGCAAATGCTGCCTTCGGGAAAGTTTAAAGCCTCCCTGCACGGCTTTTGTGACGCGTCCGAAAGCGGATACGCGGCAGCCGTTTACATCCGAACGGTGGATGCAGCAGGCGTTGTCGCCGTACACTTAGTTACGGCCAAGAGTAAGGTCGCCCCCCTTCGGACTAGGCTAACCATTCCGAAGTTGGAGTTGTCCGGCGCCACTCTCTTAGTACGGCTACTCAATCATGTTGCCGACACCTTGGGAAACGGTGTCGACTTGGGGTCGATATTTGCGTGGTCTGACAGCCAGGTCGTCCTTTGTTGGCTGAAGAGTTCAGTCCACACCCTTCAGGTTTTTGTGGCCAACCGGGTCTCACAAATTCAGACTTCAAAGGCCCCGTTGATTTGGCGCCACGTACCGGGCGAATTGAACCCCGCAGATTGTGCCTCCCGCGGCTGCGAGGCGCCTGAGTTAGTGGACCACCACCTATGGTGGAGTCCATCATGGTTGTTACGGCCTGAGCGCTCATGGCCTGCCACCCCGGCTGTGGCCAGAGTCCCAGACCTAGGCATGCGTGTTCACGCCGTGGAGACGGTGGCGGCTCCGCAGATGGAGTTTTTGTTAGACCGCTACAGTTCTCTTGATAAGTTGCTCGGCGTGACTGCTTGGATGAGGCGCTTTGTGCGAAATTGTCGCCAGCCTCAGGAGAAATCGTTGTCTCCGGTCCTCGCCCCACAAGAGCGGCAAGACGCTCTGTTGCATTGGTTGCGAGTGACGCAACAGCGAGAGTTTGAACCGGAGCTGAAAGCCCTGCGCTCAAGTAAGCCCAAGTTGAAGGGACCCTTGGTGCGGTTGAATCCCTTCTTGGACAGTACCGGATTGCTGCGTGTCGGAGGTAGGCTCAGACATGCCAACCTGCCGTACGGATCACGCCACCCTTTGTTGCTCCCCAAGGATGGACCGTTAGTTAGACTGTTGATTACAGACCGACATGTAAAGAATGCTCATGCCGGTTGTAATGCTTTGACCGCGCTCCTCCAACGAGAGTTCTGGATTTTGTCAGCGCGGAGAATAATCCGATCCGTTATTTTTCGTTGTCTCCCGTGTTATCGTTTGCGCGCCGATACGATGCAGCCCCAGATGGGTGATTTGCCTGCCGATCGAGTGAACGAATCGATGCCCTTCTCAGGAGTTGGAACGGATTTTGCGGGGCCATTTACCGTTAAGACATCGCGGCTTCGTAATGCTAGAACGGAAAAGGCTTACTTGTGTGTATTTGTTTGTTTGGCCACTAAAGCGGTCCACCTGGAGGTGGTTAGTGCCCTCACCACAGAAGCCTTTGTAGCCACGTTGAATCGTTTTGTGTCTCGCCGCGGAATGCCGTCGTTAATCAGGTCCGATTGTGGAACCAATTTCAAGGGCACCGATAGGTATTTAAAGGAAGTTTGTGAATTTTTGGATAGGAATAATTTTGAGATCGGATCCACACTCTCTCGCAGAGGGGTACGATGGCAGTACTCCCCGCCATCCTGCCCCCACTGGGGAGGGATTTTTGAAGCAACTGTAAAGGCCGCTAAGACTCACCTTCGTCGCGTTATTGGGGAGACGGTCCTCACGTTTGAGGAACTCGCGACCGTATTTTGTAAGGTTGAGGCGGTCCTCAACTCGCGTCCGTTGTGTCCGTTGTCTTCGGACGCGAATGATTTAGAGGCCCTTACGCCGGGCCATTTTTTGATTGGCAGACCGCTTAACGCCTTGCCGGAATATCCTTATTCCGAAGTGGCCTCCGGACGGCTCTCGCGATTTGAATTGCTCCAGCAGCTTACGCAGAGCTTTTGGCGCCGTTGGCATCTGGAGTATTTGCACATTTTGCAGCAACGCGTTAAGTGGTCGGATAGGACGACCCCACCCAAGACAGGAGACCTCGTGTTGGTAAAGGATCCAAACCTGCCGCCCCTCCGCTGGCGTTTAGGACGCATTGTTCAGCTTCATCCGGGGTCGGATGGTGTGCCCAGGTTTGCCGAGGTCCTGGTGGGGGACTCTGTTTTGAAGCGAGCGATCGCTACCCTCTCTCGCCTGCCCTTAGATTGAGTTGGCGGACAGTTTGCTACTGTCCGGGACGGGGGGATGTTCGCGCCGCGCTGCGAGCGGTGCGTTGTCATTGTCAAGTTCACGGGCGACACGCAATGCGCTCGGGCCGCGTGCAGGCAGTTGGCCGTAAGCAGCCGTGAGACAAGTTCGTGTGCGACGTGCCGCGCAAATTACCTACCCATATTGGGACCGAGATTCGTTTTGCACCTACTAGGGCTCCGGTCGGGGTACGGACGTGTAACCCGTGTGTGTTCGCTTTGAAAAGCGCCGGGAAAGTTTTAGCGGCCTATTAGGGCATTGTGTAGTATAAGAGTGTTAGCTGTAAGAGTATCCCATCGGGGGTTGTGTGGAGATCGTTTTGCCAGGGCGCGCGCGCGCCGGCGAGACAACGTCAGCCCCCCTGGATTACGGACACTATTTTCTAGTAAGGTAGGATTAGTTTTAATTTACTTAATTTTGCATGAGAAACCTTCGATTCAATAAACTGTGGAACACAGTAGATGTGGTCATCACAATTGTGCGTGATCAGCTCGTATTATACATTTTTGGTCACCCATCAATCAATCAAATCAATAAATCGTCAATATCAATCAATAATATTCATACACGTTTATGTACGTGCCGGACCGACCGGTCGAATGGCGACCGCGTGCCGGACGACGTTCCGTGGGCAGGCCCCCTACAAGGTGGACCGACGATCTGGTCAAGGTCGCGGGAAGCCGCTGGATGCGGGCAGCGCAGGACCGATCGTTGTGGAGATCCTTGGGGGAGGCCTATGCCCAGCAGTGGGCGTCGTTCGGCTGACATGATGAGGTGATACGAGTGATCATCTCTTCAATCTTAACAAAAATTTGGGAAGATATAGTTAGATATGGTTAGAACATTACTGCGAAATAAAAAATTTTTTAAACCCGAGATAATAATTATATTTATGGACAATAAAGTGGATCTCCCAAACCGCACGCGTAAAGAAAACGTCATAAATTGTATGTCCGAATATAAAGCATCTGTACTTTTATTTCAGTACTGAAAGTTTTTTACTTCGCTTAATGTTTCAACCATTTCTAAATATATCTTCCCAAATTTATGGTTAAGATTGAAGAGAAGATAACTCGTATCACCTGCACGTACAAGCTTTCAGTGAGCTTACCGTAGGTTATTAGAAAAGTATTACTAAATGTGTGCCAATGCTAGGCGCTAAAGTTCAATGTTTTAATACCAACAATAAAAATATGGAGTCAATTCTAAAAATGACGACTAACATGCATCCCTCAACTTACTTAACAAAATATACAGATAAAACTTGCAAAGGATAACACCGGTCGTAGTTAAAGAAGTTGTAACACCGATCGAACTTGGTAAAATTAAATTAATGAAACAATTTTCTCGGTGGGACCAGAAAGGGTGGGCTAAAAATTAAATTAGCTTTGCTGCCGCAGCGGTTCAGAATAGGAAACTTTTAAGTTTGCCTTTGTGAGACTAATCTGTAGAAACTTCGACTAATTCATACTTATGGATACAAAACCTGATCACTGTTTGTTGAGGGTCAGTGATGGTGGTTGCTTGGGATTTGTTCTAAGTCCGTTTGGCATGTCATTGACACACTGCTCTGGCATAACTGACATACAGTGCCACAAACTTTGCTGTGCCGGTGGCCAAAATGTGAAACTAACGTGATTTTTTTTTATGTCATTTTGCTGTCAAGTTGATGTCCAACCATAGCCCTGCTGGCGGCTGAAGTTCTTAGAAGTCAGGGCCGGTTAAATTACTACAAAAAAAAGAAAAACGTACGTAGCGCCGCTGTCACCGGCACAGAAAAGGTTGTGGCACTGTACACAGACTTAGCTAGGATGGTGGTTGCTAGAGTGCTCTTCAGATAAGTCTGCGCGCGGTAAAAATCGAATACTAATCATTTCTATAACATTAGACCAAAAACATTTTTTTGGTCTAATGTTATAGAAATGATTAGTATTCGATTTTTACCGTAACAACACTGTAACAAGCGCCAAAAACGCGCCAGGCACGTGCAGAGTCATCTGACACATACTCTACCACCATCTTAAAGTCTGTCGCCATAACAAAAACGTTATGTTATGGCAATTTTATTAAAGATAATGTAGCCCCAGCGTGACCAGATTCGGTAGTTTTCTACTATTTTAGTAGATTGTAGACGTATTTTTTTGAAAATCTACCAAAGAGTAGATTTTCAGTTAAGTAGGTTCTTAATTTTCTTAAATTACGAGGTTACCTAAAGTACGTTTTTTAATTCGGGGCAAAAAAAAATAATGTCATTTTCACATTTAAGTTTGGCAACAAGGTGTCGTAAACCTTTTTCTTCTTGTCTCTTTTAAACCAAATTTATTGTGAGGTTTTGGTTTTACAGATTTTGTTAAAATCTACTTATAAAAACTATATCTTGGGTTAGAGCGCATTAAGATAATGCAAAATAGGTTAGATAGTAATAGTACAGACACAATAGTGACAAGTAACGACGGTTCAAAATTAACAATAAACAAAAACAATAACAGAAACAATCAGAAATCTACGAAATAATGTAAAAGAAGCACTGTACACGAAGCAGATAGGAGCCCACGTAAAGTAAACAAAATACAAATCAAAATCAATCAAATAATCACACACATGTTAAAGTGGGTTTGTCACCCCTGCGTCACAAATATTTTGTGCCTGCGTGTTGTCAGTACGTGAAAAAAATATCCATAACCGCCCTTCAAATAATTATTTTGTTGTTTACGTAAGAGTAATTTCCATTTTTTTACTTTTATTAATAATGTTAAACAAATATCTATCCAGTCAAAGCATGTTTTGAATTAACGGCAATGTCGTACACAAATAAAGAATTCTACAGAATGTGAATATAGAGTTTTAATATGGTAATACTGTTTTCTTTTTTTTTGCACCGAATTAATAAACGTACTTTAGTTGATTAAAACACGTAGTTTTTTCTTAATTTTACACATATTTGGTAGATTTAGTAGATTTGGACTATTATACTTAAAAGTAGTTTTAACATCATTGTTATGGCGTCAGACTTAGATAAGATGGTAGTAGCTAGCCAGGCGGACTAAGAACAAGTCCTACCACCATTTTTTTTTCAAGAAAGCTTATCATTGGATTATCTCAATTTTAACGATTACACCTTGTCATCACATCACGTTTTACGTCGAAAGATAAAGGGAAGTCATCTATTACCGCCTCTGGAAGATTTCCCTGGGGACCTACTCCAATTAGCCGGCCTTTTTCGACAAATTGAATGTGTTCAATTCACGCTTGAAGCTGTTAAGCAATCACGAGATATCGTATGGATAAGTTTTCGTGTTAAGGAGCTAGACGAGTTACATTCGATGACATTAAACCACTGTAAATGTATGAAACTGACATACAAGCACGTGGTATTGGTTTATAATAATACTAGCTTTCCGCCCGCGGCTTCGCCCGCGTGGACTACACGATGTTATCCCGCGGGAATGGGATATTTTTCCGGGATAAAAAGTAGCCTAAGTTATTCCTTATTACATCAGCTACCTGCCAGTGAAAGTCTCGTCAAAATCGGTCCAGCCGTTTCAGAGATTATGGTTTAAGAACTTTATTTTTCTCAAAAGAATTTACAAATAATTCACTTACCGAGAAAAAGCCGGATTTGCCGGAACAGACAGACAGACAGACAGACAGACAAAAATTGAAAAAAAAATGTTATTTTGGTATATGTACCGTATATATAATCATATGCATGTAGTAAAAAGCGGTTATTTTAATATTACAAACAGACACTCCAATTTTATTTATTTGTATAGATAATAAACCGACCGGCTAAAAATGACTAAATTTACCGACTAAAATACTAGGTTTGGTTGCGGAAAAATAGGTTTAGATTAGGTTTGATTGGCGACTAAAAGTCACAGCAGAATGTTCAACTCAGAAAGGGATCGACACCGTATCGCCTTTCGCCTCGCTGTCAACCAGGCGTCAACTAGACGTAAGCACTAGCACGTACCCACAGTGATAGATCGACCTTAAAGGTCACAGCACATACATCCACTCGGAAAGGGATCGTAAACGTATTAACTCGAGCGGTTCAGTATTCTTTGTATAAAACCCCCTACTGCAAAGCACACTAATCGGAATCGTAACGTAATCGCCTCGCTTTGGGACTAGCGGGCCATGTCGATTGTCGATGCTGCGGTCGAAGCTGAGGCTGTTTCACTTAGAGAATACCAGTTTCATACAAAAAATTGAAAATAATTGATTACTTATCACGCCGCTTACAGCCGTGAGGCGCTAGTGTCGAACAGCGTTGAAAATTATTTTAAAGAGTACCAATGTACACATTCACCGCTGTTACAGCCGCTGCCACCAAGGCTGTACGATGTTTGCGCTTAGAGAATCGCACTGCAGCTCACGAACCGCTCTGCGGGTCGCTCAACTTGCTATCCCCGCGCTTACCGCTAGTCGTCCACGCGCTCACGTCTCTCCGTACCCGAGCTTACGGCTCTACGCACAGTGGTCTGAAAATGAAAATAAACATCAGTTTATTTTTTTATAATTTTTTTTTTCTCATTTTTTGACATTTCTTTTTAATTTTTTTGTTCTTTTTTATTTATTTTTTTTATTTTTTTTTTCATTTTTTTCTCTCATTCTTTTTTTTTATATGGAACCACTGTGCGGCGAGCCGTAAGCGCGGCGTCGTCTAGCCGTAAGCGTGGCGTCGCCTAGCCGTAGCCCAGCCGACGTACCGACGCTGATCCGGTTTGGTTACGTGCTTATGTTAGGTTGACGCCTGGTTGACGGCGAGGCGAAAGGCGATACGGTGTCGATCCCTTTCCGAGTTGATGTAATGTGCTGTGTCCTTAATACTGTACGTCGACTCGGCTACGGCTAGGCGACGCCGCGCTTACGGCTCGCTGGTCCCGAGGCGAGGCGATTACGTTACGATTCCGAGTAGTGTGCGTTGCAGTAGGGAGTTTCATACAAAAAATACTGAACCACTCGAGTTGATACGTTTACGATCCGTTTACGAGTTGAATATATGCTGTGACCTTAAGTCGCTCACCTAGTATTTTTGTCAGTAAAAAAGTATTTTAGTCGATCGTTAATTACTACCCATTTATAATTCATTAGAAAACACAGATCACCTGTAGTAGCAAGCTGCATAGATGCCGTATGATCAATATTGTGTTCTAATTTAAGGTATCGGTTTGAACCGGGCGTCGAGCGACAACTGCAAGTGTATGAAATAGATACCTTTAATATCACAATTTTCGGCGGTGGGAGGTGACGAGACGAGAGACGTCATACCGGACACGTAATTGGCTACTTCAATGAAAATGAGAAAAACTTTTACGACATACTTTATTGGTCAACACTGAAACGACGTTGACAGTGATAAATCATAGATGCTTGTCGAAGATCGGATGCTCTAAATACGGTAAATATCTATTGGTGGTTATCTGTGTTTGAAAGCTCTGACCAAACAGGCGTGTCACAATCGAAAAAAAAGAAAAATCGGCCAAGTGCAAATTGGACTCACCCCCGAAGGGTTCCGTACCCACTTAACGTACCGACTGCCTATACCAAGCCAAAATTCTATCATAATTTTTCGTCAGCAAAATTTAACTTTGTTTTTCATAGTGTTTGTATAAATGACTATGTTACATTTGCGGCTTTTAAAATGTAACTTATATTCCAAAAAGTGCTTACTTATAGGTATCTCGTTTAAACCATCTATCTATAGCATATTTGACTTTGAGGAAAAATGGTTTGAGGTACCTGTATGCCATTTTTAAAGACCTATCTATGTATAGACATCCAATATTTTTCAGTTTCAGTTCCATATATGGGGAGCCTCCATTAATTTCTTATTATTTATTTTTGTATCAAAATCGTAAAGCGGTTAACAGAATACATTTACCTACCAAGTTCCGACTTTTAAATCTAAATATTTAGTTTTGGAATAAAGTGGCTGTGACATACGGACGGACGGACGGACGGAAAGACAGAAGGACAGACAGACATGACGAATCTATAAGGGTTTCGTCTTTTGCCATTCGGCTACGGAACCCTAAATTTTTTTTTTGTGTTCTGTCTTCACAAGTTTCTTTCTGGTTACGAGGTCTCCCACCGAAGAGTTCAGCCTAGACTGAATAAAGGTTGTTTAATTTTGAATTTTCATGCAAATAAATACGTTAACTTAATTTTTTAACTCAAATACATAATGTATGATGTTTTCCGAAGTTATAATACACCCGTTAACACTGGATCAGAGTAATAACAAGCGAAACTCCGCGATCTCAAGCCTCCTTCAACCTTGAGCCCTGGCCGAAATACAACTTTTTTCACGCTCCGAAATTTTCAGGCAGTGGCATTCGGAGCTTATGGGTTTTAATTAGCACTTCCAAATACACCTCGGGTATTACTTTTTTATTTTGTTTTTTTTTAAGCACAGGGTGTATAATGAAAAAAATATGTTAACTGAAATAAGCATGAAATAAAACACGGCGGTTTTATTTAAACACTCATAGCGATATTAAGGTAGTTCAATTATGTTTTTATTTTTATCCGACGACGTTTCGCCGTCGTAAATATAACCACCTGAAATAATCCGTAACAAGTGTTTTAATTTCTATGATCAGTTCACGAAGAAATCTAAGATGTGCTACAATATCAAACAAACATTTTTATGAAAGCTTTTATAAAATAAATAATACTAGCGGCCGCCCGTGGTTTCACCCGCGTGCTTCCCCATTCCCGCGAGAATATCGGCATAAAAAGTATCCTATGTATTATTCCAGACTATAATCTATCTGTGTTGCAAATTTCATCCAGATACGTTCTGTAGTTTTTACGTGAGAGAGTAATAAACATTCATACATCCATACTTTCTCATTTATAATATTAAGTAGGATAATTTATAATTTACTAGCTTTCCGCCCGCGGCTTCGCCCGCGTCGACTACACGACGCTAACCCACGGGAATGTGATATTGTTCCGGGATAAAAAGTAGCCTATGTTCCTCTCCAGGCTACAAAGTATCTGTGTCCCAAATTTAAGCCTAATCCGTTTAGCCGTTTTGGTGTGATTGAGTACTTTACAAACATCCAAACATCTAAACATCCAAACATCCAAACATCCAAACATCTAAACTTTCACATTTATGATATTAGTAAGATGGCATTAATTTTGCGTTTGTTCGTTCTCAAACAAGCCCAGGAGAATCTAAAGCCACATACCTCAAAGAAAAGGTTTAGCTCCAAATAATTTGCAAGCCAAATTGTGACGTAACTCAAACATTATCATTATTCGGACTAATGACAAAACAAAAATAATTAAACCACAATATATTGTTCTGCTTGGTGTCTGGATTCCCGTGGAAAATAAATTAATTTTCCCCTGGCGCCCATTTCGTTGCCACAGCCTTCCGTACTATGATGTTATTAATTACTTTTTACCCAGGATAATTTGACACCTGAGAAGCGAAAATTTTAAGCCGCAATTTTCGTTTTATTTCAAAAGCTTTATTAAAAACTTTTACACCATACACAAGCTCATTAATTCAAATTAACAAAGTTAGGAATGGTTGCTATTAATAATATTACAAAATTTATCGTTTTAGATAATTTCTAAATTTTTAATAACCTTTTTAATTTATAAAAAGGTTGTTTGTAAATAGCATATTTTTTAGGAGAAGATTTTTTTTAATGATAATGTTTTATTCAACAAATAATATTTATTATATATATATATTATATTATTTTATAAATATAATATAATAGATTTACAGCGATTACTCAATAAGTAATTGAAATTTTTTGAATAGTTTGCCACCTACTTTGTAATGTAGATTACAATTTGTTTTTAGTTTTCCTGTGACATTAACATTAGAATATATCTGTACTGTCTATGCCTATACAAACAACAAAAGAAATAGCCTCTTCTTATTTTGTGATTAATTAAAAAATATGAAGAAGATAATTCGTAAAAATAAAGACATAAAAATAAGCACCATAATTTTATTAAAGCCTTTAAAGTTTTCGATAGTAAAAACACAAAAAAAGACCATTATTTCACTGAACAATAACGTAGCTCACGTATCTATAACTACTAATATTATAAAGAGGAAAGAGTTGAGTGTTTGTTTGTGTGCATCGAATAGACTCTGAAACTACTGGACCAATTTAGAAAATTCTTTAACCATTAGAAAGCTTCCTTCTTACTGAGTGACATAAGCTATATTTTATCCCGATATTCCCACGGGAACGGGTACCACGCGGGTAATACCGCGAGGATCCGCTAGTATTTTAGAAAGAGAAAAATATAATTTCAGTAAAACAAGTTACTTGGTTTTTGACTGATCTATTTAAATTATAAAGTAATCAACGTTTTTCCTGTCATAATAGTATTTTAAACGCGAAAGTTAAGGGGAGGGGAGGATATTTCATACGATATCACGAAATAATTCACTGAATTAAATATGGCACAGATATAGATTAGAGTCTGGAAATGGTTAGCTCAAACCGCTAAACGGGTTGAGCTGAAAAGGACGCTGATAATAATTATTACAAAGTTGACATCCGCTAAGAAAGGATTTAAAAGGTACAAATTTTGAATGGGGAAATATAAATTGAATATTGTTTCGTATAAAAAATCTCTCTGAGAGTCTATATTAGACCGAATTTAACTCGAGTGCTAGTACGTGAATAATATTTTCTTACAACATTTAAAATCCAATCGCAACATGACAAATTCGTTACCCTATTTATCCATTCAGTATTTCCAACCAATAAGTTATCTATCATACATGACGCCTGTATTTGATCGTGGTTCAAAAGACGTATCAAAAGTACTGACGTAGGGTGTGACGTCGTTCAAAGTTCAAAGTTCAAGAGTTAACACACGAAAGTCTAACCACAAGTCTAAGTATCGGAGTCTCAGACGGAGATTAAGCTTTTAAGTCTGAATTCAGTAAATTGAAATTTAAAAATAAAGTATCTGGAAAACTGCGTACATGCTAATTTTATCAAATCATGTTAAAGAAAGTATTTTAACTCTGAAAGTCTCTTCAACAGCGAATTTAGTATGAAATTGACTAGCTTCACAGATAATATAATACTTAGCTTTAATAATCTCACCCCTATTTCTCAGTATTTTTTGATCCCAAACTTTTTATGGTTGATTTTACGCAAAACATAGAAGAAACCGAAATTCAAACTGTATAAGGTGACTTTTTTCTATTAGAAGAAATTTAAGTGGATGGTCAGTTATGTGTTTAGAACCTAATAAAAGCAAAAACTTTTTTTTTAAATTTTAATTTAATTTATTTTATAATTTCAATTGGATATTTGTTGGGCATCGCAATTATGTTAAAGCCTAGACATGAAAAAATAATAATCATATCATATATCATAGTCTAGGTTGAAACCCTAGGAAGGACATAGGCTACTTTTTTACCGCGGGAATAAGGCTATTTCCCATGGGAAAATAACTTTTCGCACGGGATAATGTCGTGTAATACGCCCGGTCGAAGCCGCGGGCGGAAAGCTAGTCATGTACATTTTCCTGTTCGGAACTTTCCTTTATTAAACCCTCTTTATTTGGAGTTTTATCGCGTTAAAGGGTTATCAGGAAAAGTCATCAAGTTTTCTAATGCCCCTGCTGCTGGAAATATTTAAGAAATGGCGTCTATTCAAGCTGCCGGGAAGATTAGACAAATCTGATACTCTGGTATTTATTCAGTGGGTGCAAGATAACAAATAGACAGCAAAGAGGTCAGAGTAACTTTAACAAAATATGCTCTATCCCTCTGTCGCAAATAGTTTTTTGGATGGATATCAATCCCACTCAAAAGTTGTTTATTTATTTGAACAGCAGAATCTTCCTCAATCATATTGGGAATCATTATACAGAGCCGAATATCCACTACCAAGTGCCAACCAGCTGAAAGTGAAACAAAACATGTCATTAGTTGTGACCCGGCTAGTTTTAGGAGGGCTTTCCAATCACTACACAGTGGAGAGGGCTTAAATTATTGATTTACCCAAAATTCTTAGTGAGACCGTTTAAGTCCGCGATTGAACTAAACTTGCCTACCATCAACTTTAAGACAGCGATTCAAAAGTAGCGCGATGCAGTATAGGTTCCTAAAATGAATTGCTAAATGTGAATGACCGAACGATTTGTGTCCTTATTTCTTCTACCCGTCTCTTTCAGTCGACTCTGTCATGCTCGGAGAGTGAGAGGGACGGGTATAACCTGTAAGTGTCATGATAGCTTGGCCGAGTTATAAGTCAAATAAGAGTTCATGACAGCTTAGCGGCTGTGAAATGTCATTGAATGATCACTGAATCGCTGTCATTGATATAAAGCTGTCGTGGTACGAATAAGCGAAGCAGATCAGTTTAGGTCCTAAACAAAACTGCAATATGAGTTGATGATAGGCACCCAGATCTGTTTCGCTTATTCTTACCACGACAGCTTAATTGCGATCGAGATTCTATTGCGTCAATGACAAGCGATTCAGCGACATGTCACAGCCGCTCAGTCTGTCACATAAAGTTATAATCTGGTCTGTCATGAACTCTTATTTGACTTCTTATAACTCGGTCGATCTAACATGACACCTGCAGGTTATACCCGTCCCTCTCACTCTCCGGGCATGGCAGAATCGGGTGAAAGAGACGGGTAGAAGAAATAAGGACACAAATCGTTCGTTCATTGACATTCAGCAATTAATTTTAGGAACATATTCTGAAACCCACCAGTTTTGAATCGCTTTCTTAATGTTGATGGTAGGCACTCTGTAAGTTAAATCATTTTTCCCAAGAAAGACCTAAACATCTTAAAACCATTTTCCCAACGAAAACTACTTTTTCTATTGTAGATAGATAGTGTATAAAACTTGTACTGCAAAGAAACTAAAAAAAAATAGATTAAGAATTGATCATATTCAAAAAGTTGCTCATTTATTTTAACAGCAGAACTACCTTTTAAAACGTATTGGGCATTGTTATAGAGAACCGAATATCCACTATTAAGTGCCAGCCAGCCGAAAGTGAAACAAAGCAAGTCATTAGTCCTTACCTGGCTGGTTTCAGAGCTTTCCAATCACTGCACCGCGGAGAGGGCTTGATTAATCAAAAAAAATCTAAGCGGTATTGGACTGGGTTACTTAAAATATCTCATTTTTTATAGATAATCACAATGCAATTTTGTAAGTACTTATAGGAATTTTTTTTACTATCACATTTTCCTATACTTACAAAATTGCATTGTGAATGCATAAAAATAATTTAAAATCTCAAAACTAACCGTTTTGCTGGAAAAAGCAAAAATGCATTTTTTTTACATTTGACCTCGAATTTTTTCCAGGTACCGGATCGATGGGGACTTTTAAAATTTTATTTATAATTATGTTTTGAACAATTTTACCAACTTTCAGCTTCTTGCGGATTCATGTAAGTACCTATCTTCGGATGTCTAAATTGACCGGACTATCAAATTTTTCCTATACTAACATAATTGCACTGTGAATACTTACATGAAAATAATTTAAAATCTCTACTTTTCATTTTGTAGATAAAAATAAAAAATAAATCAAAATAAAATGTTCAATAATTCGCACCCTCCAAATGACAACGTTCCAAATCACTTTAGAACAAAAACGATTTTTTAACGAAAATATGGTTTTTAAAGGGTTTTCTTTCTATTAGAAAAAAATCAGAATTTTTTAATGAATAGTTTTCATAATAAGTGATTTGTAAAACGTCACATTTGAATCGTCCGCCCGCTAAAAGCGTTTCAAAAACCATTCGCATCGTTCTATGCTGTCCTTGCCGCCCACTAGCGTGCGCGCGAGCCGCGTCCTACAGTCATATCGTTCCGTTTTTGTGTGGAAATGCAGTCGAGTGAATTTGAGAGAAGTTGCAGTGCTAGAATGGATTCAAAAAAACATAAACCTGCAAGTGATCAAATATTATTATGTTTTATAACTGGAACTACAATGTTTTGATAAAATTCAGAGATTCATATTAAAAAAATACCTTTAGTTTTGATTTGAAGTTATTTGGGTTATCCCTAAAATCAATATTTAGATATTTTTTGAGAAGTAATTTAGGAAGTATATGATATCAGATAATGTGTTGTATATTTAGCTCAATTTTGTGGTTAAATATTCAATATTAATATGAATTACGTGAGCTTCCGTATCCAAACGTTTTTTATTTCCATGGGTCGTATTTCCGCGGAAATTTTAACAAGACTAAATTTATACTTTGTTATGGTACTTCAATGTGTTTTACGTTATTGCTTTTATTTTTTAAAAGTTGAATACGTATAATTTGAATGAACAAAATTAGGTGTTATAAATAAATATAGGCCGTTTTTGAGCGGAATGGATAAGGTAAATTTGAGTTCTATGTTAACATATAACGTTTTTGTTGGGACATTGAAAAAATATTTTTTGTATCCTTCTACTTATGTGACGTTCTTATCGGGAATTCGATCGACAGTATAGTGTTTTATACACATGTGTAACGTTCTTTTATCTACACTCATGTTATAATATTCGAATTATGAACTTACATCTGAACGTTTAATAACACACTTTATGCCATAGTCAACTTTAAAGAAATTTTAAAAAAAGCATACTTCAAGTGGTGACGAACACCATATTCAAACATAAGGATATTCATATGTATACTTGGCAGAGAGAGAATGAGAGGAGTATAATTGATTTTGTGGTAGTAGACGAAAGATTGAAGGACAGGGTTGCAGACACCAAGGTTTTTAGAGGTACTATAATGGAACGGACCACTTTCTCGTAGTATCTCAGGTTAGTGGTCTACTCAAGGGTTATCGCCTTCGCCCCAAAGTGTCAACAACGGAGCTGACTAGTGTAATAGTAGATAAACAGGCGGAAGTGGAAGTGCATGAGTTGTATTTAAGCAAATTGAAAGAACGATTGAGCAATATAGATGAAATGAAAGATGGGAAGTTTGGGAAAAGTTTGAAAGAAGTGTGACTGAAACAGTGGAAGAAGTATGTGGAGTCAGTAAAAGAAAGAATGCTCCTCCAATAAACTGGTGGGATAATGAGGTAAGACAGTTGATAAATGAAAAGAAAAAAGTATGGCAGGATTTGCTGGCAATTAAAGCCCGTAAAAGGGTGAATGCAAGTGTTACAGAAGAGGATGTGAATGCAGCTGCAAGAGAGTATAAGAGAATTAAGAAAGTGGTGAAATAAAAAGTTTCTGAGAAACAGAGAAAGTTGAAAGAAAAGTATGACTTCAAACTCTCTGACAACTTCCGAGACAATATAAAACTGTTCTGGAAACAAGTGATGATGTCTCGAAGTGGGTCAAATAAGTTCGTAATAAATGTGATTAGCAGTGATCGGATAATCGGATGCATATTTACCTAAAGTTAATATTTGGCTAACTAACTATGGAAGCGGCTTCTTAAAATATGTTTTTTAAATATAAAACCCGGGATTTCAAAAAATTCGGGAATGCAAAGCTAGTCGGTAACATGGTGTAAAAACGAAGTCTGTGGTATTTATTTTTAAAAATTCCGGGATTCCGGGTTTACGCACACAACTATTCATAGGTACGTATTTACTTGAAGTTTAGTTAAGTTCCCAATGCGATTTATGAGTATGTACTAGTAGAGTGTTAGAGGAAGAGTAGTGAGTGTTAGTTTAAATAAAACAATAAGTACTTACAATAATACTCTATGGGTCTATATACCCTTTTCGGGTCGCTACTTGCACACAAGCAGGTATATGTTTGACGGCCGATTTGGCGCAGGGGTAGGCTACCCACCTTCTGCGCCAGTGGTCTCGGGTTCGATTCCCGAACAAGACAAATATTTGTATGCATGAACATGTCTATTTGTCTTGGTCTGGGTGTTTTCTATGTATATTAAGTATGTATTTACAAACAAAAAGTATTTAAGTATATATTTATCCGTTATCAAGTTTTCCATGATACAGTTTCGTAATGAAATTAAAATGGGCTTAGATAATTGGTGTGAATGTAAGAAGTTATTTATTATTTATTTATTTATTTATTTATTATATGTATAATTTGCCGTCTCACTCGCATTCATTAAGAAATACCATAGCCTTCTCTATTGTTTGCACCGACGTATCCGTACGTGTCAGAGTGAGACACGAGACACGCCGTGCTTCCGCTCGCGCACCAACCCCGGGCAGGCCCCAGTCACTCACTCAAGGTCACGCGCTATGTGCCTACCGCTAAGTAGCTCGTAACCGAGCCGATCAGTTGTGGGTTGTGGCACAGATTACTAAATAGTTACTATGTAACAGATAGCTCACTCCGCTAAGTCATTTAAATAAATAGCAACTCTAAAGTAGAATTCAGCTTGTACGGCGCAGGCAAATTACGAAAGGCCACTCGTTGTCGTTGCATCTCTTTCTATCGCATATATTCTAGCTCTTTTGCGGACCTAATTTCTATGCCATACGTATGCCCGGCAGGCGCGCCGTCCGAACGTACCTAAACTGCGGAGTGACACCCCCCTTGTTGTGGGCTGTCGCACGCGTTTCCCGCACAAAACGCTGCGATACAATTTTATTACCTACCTATATAATTATTAAAGATAAAATCTTGACTAACGATACGATGGTTAATTATTGTAAATTGTTCACACGATTCAGAATATTTTCGCTAGTAAAATCTAATAACTGTGAGTTCAAAGATGGGATAAAAAATATAGATCATTTTATAAAATTAAAGCACATTTAATTCACTCCATTGCATTATTCATAAATAGTAAAGTTTATTTCACTTCAGCCATTTTGTTTAGTTTATGTTCTTTGTACAACCTTGACGATTTCGCTCGATGACCAACTCTCGCGAAGTACGCGGGAATCTCGATTCTTGGAGCGCGTCCGTAGAATATGTTTCTTCTTGCAGCGGTTCTGCAGCAGTTTTTGTAGGCTAATATAGCGTAGGTATTTTAGCTTTTGTATAGATAGAGGGATTTATCTGTTACGTAGTAACTATTTTCTAATCTTACCCCGGGCACACCTACATTCGTCTACTGCGCAGCATTCCGCGCGAACTTCAGGGCCGCCAAGTTATTTTGCGCGTACTGTACAAGCCGAGATGGAAATCTAGCAACATTGCACGTGAATTGTCCATTTCTATTGACAACGCCAATGACAATACGACAAATTTAAAAACAAGAGAAAGTCTACAATACTTAACAATGCCTGACAGCCACTGAGAAGATTCCAACTTTTTATATGGAGCCTGGCATAGGTACCTAAAGTTCCAAGTACCTTACCTACCTAAAAATGACAAGTTGTAATATACTAAGTTTTATTATACACATTCAAAGTGAAATATTTCACAAAGTACATCATTTAAGACATTTGTTTAAAATGTTTTCTCTGTTGGTTGGTGTATGTTTCATAGGTGTACACCAAAATATGACGTTTAGGTACATACGTACTTGCAACTTTAAGTATGCCAATAGTTACGTTTGTGGTAGGAGGCAGTGAAGTTACATAGATACTGTGTATCCTAAACATTTAACTTACTTAGTCCTTTAATACGATAGGTAGGTACAGGTACTACTGTTAGTTGATTGCGGGATTTTATTGGTGATGCTGTTTTACTTTAATAATCAAGAACTTGAATGGTTTTTCTTTATAATTTCTTATTTATTATTCGTTTGAGATATGTTTCGAAACTTGAAAAAGTATGTGAAGAAATGTAAAATTATAAAGGAGTTATTATTTTTTGATATATTTTTGATACAAAATTGCATTCCATTTTAGCCAAACAACCAACATCTGAATATATGTAAATACCAGATTTGATTCTATATAACCAAAACACTATATTTGTCAATTCCGAAATCCCGGGATTTTTCTATACAAAAGTGCATTCCATAACAGCCAACACCTCAACTTTAGGTAAATATGCATCCGATTATCCGATCTCTAGTGATAAGAGATAAAAAAGGTGATAAATAGTGACAGATGAAGTGGGAGTACTTAGAGAATGGAAGAAATATTTTGAGAGTTTGTTTGAGGCGGATGGCTATATGCCTAAAGCCTTAGAAGAAAGGGTGGAGGATATGGAAGAGACAGAAGTGAGTGAAGAAGATATACGTGTTATATACAGTGCAATGAAGGTCATGAGAAAGGGTAAAGCAGCAGGATATGACAGGATAACTGTTGAAATGCTGAGAGGTGGGAAAGACCTGATTCCATCCTGGTTGTGCCTGACCTTTAGTAAGTGTTGGAATAGCGGCCGGAAGTCTGGCGTAAAGCCGTGGTTATACCGCTGCACAAAGGGAAAGGGTCACGGCAGGATCCAAAAAAATACCGCGGATTTAGCCTTCTCAGCATTGTCAGCAAATTGTATGCAAAGGTATTGATTGAAAGAGTGATGCATAAAACTGTTCAGAGTATTTTGGGGTGTTTATTGTTGTTTTTTCGCTGCCTATTCCACTGTTATTCTACAGTCATCGACCTGTGCCGGCGCGTTACGACCGATTCCTGAGATTCCTAGAGCGTATAGTGCACCCTTACCGATTTCAAAAGCTAAACACAAAGACCTGCAAAGCTTAATGAGTTGCATACCAATTTTAATTGGCTAAACGTGAAAAATAATACTTATTCTTACTTTACATCTTGTAATGACCATATTTAAAGCAATAGATGATTCTGATTCTGATTGAATTTTATTTTAATTTTACAACTTTTTAACCATTGTTTAATACAATCATTGTAGAATTAAGAATGAAAAAGGTTATCAGAACTTGAAGTAGGTAGTTGAATCGTATGAATGTAGGATTAAAAGGTTAATTTTGACAAAAGTAATTGTGTATTTGTATGGTTTGTGCTTAAGCAGTAAGCATATTGATAAAACTTAAATAACTTTATAGGATAAATAACTTTCTTTTAAAATTATTTGCTCATAAAACATAATTTTCTAGTTTTTACCTGTGTGTGATTAATTAAGGTATATCATTCATGAATGAATAGTAGTAAAGTAAAACACTTGTATGTAAATAAATATTAATTATTCTGTTAAATTTTAAGTGCCTGTTAAATAAGTGTTATTGACATAATAAATAGCTGACATGATAGCTTAATAGGCTTACTTTGAAAATTGCTGAACAGACATTTGCTCTTCAATCATTTTTTCTAGTTTTTACCTGTGTGTAATTATTATTGAATTTATTTATTGCATCGTGCATGAATAACAAACGAATAACGAACACTTGTGTCAATGATCAAAAAATATTGAGGTTCTGTTTAGTTTTAAGTGCCTGTTTAGTTAATTGACATCATTACTTGAAAAGCATTTTTTTAAATTACTTAACTAAATTATTTGCTTTTTCAAGTTATTACCTGTAACTGAATTTATATTTTTAGTCATGCATAAATAACCATGATTGTTGAATGATCAAGGTAAATCTTTAAATTATATAAATACCGATCTTTTATAATTAGTATTTAGGGTAACTTTTTATCTATGATTGAAGTTAGAATAAAAATATCAATACATCAAAAAAATATACTATCCAATGAGTGAAAGAAACCAAATACATAGTATGATAAGGTAGGAAACCGAATAAGCAGTTGATGTTTTCTTTAATTTCTAAATTAAATTGATTTTTATGTGCCTTTACCTGTAAAGACACGATTTGTTAACTATATAAAGATCGAGTTACTACACATATATCAAGAGATTTCTTATTTTGATGTTGATTGAGTATGTTGTTTTTGCTATAAAAGTATAAATCATTACTAACCGTACTACAAATTCTTTGTTTATAACTCATAATTTATTTATTGCTCAAATTCATTTATAGAAACCATATTTTTACTAAAGGTAAAAATTACAAATTATAGCTGGAGTTAATTTATATAATTATTATGATTTGATATCGATAATAAGTCTGTACTGGATTTTAAATAAGTGGGTACCTATAAGTATAATTTTTATGATTTTGTATTAAATATTTATTAAAAAAAAGTTCTTATGTACCTACTTTTTAATTAGGTTTTTTATATTATTAAGTTTTTTCAAACAATATAATAACATCTATACATATATACAAATAAATAAAATTGGAGTGTCTGTTTCTAATATTAAAATAACCGCTTTTTACTACATGCATATGATTATTTACACGGTACATATACCAAAATAAAATATTTTTAATTTTTTGTCTGTCTGTCTGTCTATCTGTCTGTCTGTCTGTTTCGGCTAATCTCTGAAACGGCTGGACCGATTTTCACGGGACTTTCACTGGCAGGTAGCTGATGTAATAAGGAGTAACTTAGGTTACTTTTTATCCCGGAAAAATATCACATTCCAGCGAGATAACGTCATCATATTCATACTCGTGTAGTCCACGCGGGCGAAGCCGCGGGCGGAAAGCTAGTTAAAAATAAATGAAGATGCCTATGGGAAATTAGGAAAGGATAAATACCTCGCAGAATAATTTTTTCTTCATTAGGTATACTAATTATTCAATAACCATTAGTGTCACATTTGACAGATGAACTCTCTTTTGTACCTCAAAAAAGATTATTAGTACACATGGAACGTACATTTTTCCTTCAATGTCCGTCAAACAACGTTCTACTTTAACATGTGTCAACTTTTAAAATATATATTCCGATATCAAAAGTTCTATCTACACATAATGTCTATTTCTTTTCTGTTGATTTCCGTAGAAAAACGTAACAAAGATACATGGATCCCCTTATTTCCTAAACAATGTGATTAATTTAACTATAAAGTGTACTATTAAATAACTCCTAATACTACATTACTAATTCCAGAAGATGAGTTACTTATCTCTTATAGAAAAAAAGCTAAAATTTATTTTCGAGTTCTAAAAACTTTGAACGCCTCTCCTGTAAAATCAAGATTTTGCAGTTAGAACGTTGTCATTTGGAGGGTGCGAATTTAGAATTAAATAATACCTGTTGTAATGACGGTCACTTTTTGTTTTATCTGGTCGTTGAATGTACTGAGATTGAAGGAAAACGAATAACACTAATTTTATTAGCTTTCACGTTGACCATGATTGCACTCTAAAGCGTGGGCCAGACCGCCCAGCTCGCGAGCGAACTAACGAACGGGTGGCGAAGCGAAGTGAGTAGGCGGGAGATGCGAGCTACGTCTCTCGCGGTGTGAACCGAATTATGAATAAGTTTTCAGTAAAAATTTCATTTTTATGATAAGCGTTTTACTGACTGTACTTTAATATTGTATTGTCATCTAAATCGAACCTGTACACAAAATATCAGCTCCATCGGACACTGGGAAGTGGGTCAAACTAAGCTTGCAAGATTTGTCCCCCACTAACTAAAGAACTAACTAACTAACTAACATGCCAAGTTAGTAAAAAGCTTGTAAAAGAGTTGAAACGTCTCGCGGTGTGAACCAAGTTATGAAAAGAGTTGAAACGTTTCGCAATGTCCAGCTCATTACCTCGTTCGCCAGATGGCCGAGTAGCCCACGTTTTAGATAGATAGATAGATCGTTTATTGCTTATGATTTAAGGTTAACATAAAAATAATAAGTTTTTAGTAAAAAAATCATTTTTATGACAAGCTTTTTTGCTGATTGTACAATAATATTGTATTGTTATCTGAACCAAACCTGTATATAAAATTTCGGCTCTATCGGGCACCTGGGAAGTGGGTCAAATTAAGCTTGCAAGATTTGTCCCCCACTAACTAACTAACTAACATATTAACTAAAATGGCAAGTTAATAAAAAGCTTGTAAAAAGGCTATGTACCTAGACAAAAGAATAATTAATTATAAGTAAAAAAGAAAAGTACATATTTTATGAAAAAAAATATTGTACGTATGTGCAGCAGCAAAATGGGCCAAGGCTCAGTGTAGTTTTATGCCCGGCGGCAAAAACACAGATTATTTGCCATCACCATTGAGTCCCACCCTTTTATCGTGTACTTTTAGGCCCCCGCGGTTTTACCCACCCGCATGGTTCCCGTTACCGTGGGAATATCGGGATAAAATATAGCCTATGTCACTTGGAAACAATGTAGCTTAACTATTGGTGAAATAATTTTAAAAGCGGTTTAGTAGTTTTTGAGTTTAGCCATTACAAATATACAAACAAACAAACAAACAAAAATCCAATCTTTCCTCTTTATGTTATTAGTAAAGATAACGGAATGAAAAGATTTGTTACTGGCATATTATTATGTGGCGTGTTGTCAACTACATATTACAAGAAATTCTAGATGTTTTAACCTTGAATTAACTCCAACAGGACTCTCGAGAAATGTTGTTGTAAAAGGTCAAGTGTACTCATGTAGGTACGTTAAAAAGGCTCAGTAATTTTTCACATTCACGATTTTGGAAGTTCGTTCGACCCAACCTTAGGTGAGTTTAGACCTGAAAAGATTGGATTAAGCCTATCGGTGCAGAAGTGTATGAAACTGGGTGCCCTGAATTTTATATCTTACCCTACCTGTTATATATTTTTTAACGATTATTAGTGTGTTAAAAAAAGGTTAAACATTATAAACTCTTTGAAGTTAAAGAGGTAACAGTGAACAGTAAGTGAGGAACCCAGGAGTACCTAGTCCGCTTCCACCTTCAGCCTTATCATCACTTAACATTGTTACGGGACCCCTTCGTCGGCCAGCGGTACACTAGCCGGAGCGTCGAAAGTCACCGCACAGTGTTAGTAGATCTTATCCATCCATACTAATATTATAAATGCGAAAGTGTGTTTGTTTGTTTGTTTATTTGTTTGTTTGTTTGTTTGTCCTTCTTTTACGTCAAAACGGAGCAACGGATCGACGTGATATTTGGTATGGGGATAGTTTGGGAGCTGGAGAGTAACATAGGCTACTTATTATTCCGGAAAATTTAGTAAAAAATGTAATTTTCTCTGAAAAATCGTTTAACTGTCGTACTTCGATACAACACTGTCATTCCTTCCATTGCCGTTTCCAAAGAGTATGTAATCACTGACGTCTGCGCGGTTAAAATCGAATACTAATCTTTTCCATAAGCTTAGAATAAAAAAATGTACTGTAACTAGCGCCAAAAATGCCCCAGTCGCGCATGCGCGCAGAGTTATCTGACACTCACTCTACTTTACAGAGTATTTTTTATATGTAGGGAATAGAGACAAAGCTTGGGCCCCTTTATTGGTAATGTGTAACTAGCGCTATCTGTTGTCTGGTGTAAGCAACTTTTGGTGTATAAACACACACACAAGATGTTGGTGAACGGGTCCACTATTATATGGCAAAACAACGTTTGCCGGGTCAGCTAGTAGAGAATAAAAGATTGTTTCATCACTTGGAGACTTGTTTTATTTGTGGTAAATTAGAAATATGATAGAGGAAGAATAGGAACTGTTACATTTTAAACTGTTTACAAAATTTAATATAATTATTGGCAATTTAGATAGCCATCACAACTTTCACTCTATCTGGTATCGCTCACGAGCTCTGTACAGCACGATGTTTTGGATAGGGCTGAATCTGAAATGCTGAACAGGGCACGTGGAACGAAGAATTTGAAAATAAATACCGAAAGAACAGTGGTACATGATAAAATTGATGGCCAGTGAGTTAAAACTATGGAGTTTCCAGCCATTATGAAGGTTCTAACAATCCATAATGACTGGAACGAAACGGCATCGTTACAACATCAAGTGTGATAAGGGCTGTAAGTGTAACCTAGTTGTGGATAAAAAAAATAACATTGCATCGCTTGGCAATCGCTTCTAGGGAAGGCAGATTAAAAAATATTAATCTGAGTATTTTGAAGACTTGATCATCATCATGACTTTAACGTTAAAACATGCCAGATTACGCCATAGGAGAGACTCGCCAGATGATCAACGCCATTGGCATATGGATATGCGTGTGTTTTCAAGATATTCAAAATGTTACCGGAATCAACGGATTGTCTTTCTTCCAAGGAATACGATTAAAGTAGTTTTTGGACACAGTTGAATAACTTAAAGTCTCGCCCATACAATACCTAATGACAAGTGCCCATCGCGGTCTCCTGTTTCAGTCTCTGGTCGCGGTCTCCGGTCGCGGTCGCGGTGCGAACCGCCACCCTAAGTGACAGGCTCCGAACGATCTAGTCGTTTCTTGAAAATATAATGGAGAAATCCAACTTGGAGTGCAGGTTAGTGCTTCCACAACACAATGGGACATTTCATGACCTGCGCGTCCTTACCGTTGCACGCAGGAAGACCTAATGAAAGCTTATTGTTCTTCAGTTCGCGTAGCTGAATTTTGGTTCGAGGCCGTTTGTCTACGACGTCCGTCTCGTCGGATCCATTTTTTGAAGGGCCCCGGGATTTGGCTAGATCGGATGTACCGCTACATTGGATCCGGATCCGAACTCGGTCCGAAGCGTGAGCGTAGGTAGATACCATATTAACTGTTTCACTCACACGCACAACCTCTCAATATGAAGTGGTTCGTCCAGATTTGGACGCAGTGGACAAACGTACCTATTCCCGTGTCCATCCGTCTAAGTCAAAACACCAGCTTCCGTCGTCGGTTGACAAACTAATTCCGATCAATTCCGATGTCCTCGGACAATTCCGATCGTCCCTAACAGGAAACACTGTCGTTATGGTAACCGTTATCGTATTCGTATTATTTTGTATGAAAATCGGCGCAGTACCTCTTTTGGTCGTATAAGGAACTGATATTCAATACATAACAACAGCAGCACTTTGGAAGCTTCTGGAGGATAGTTTAATTTACTATTCGATTGACCTATCGATAGTTTTTCATGATAGAGGTACCCAATTTTAATAAACGCCGTCAGCTTAATTTACAACGGGAAAAAATCCTCGTAATACTCGTACTAATAATGACAAATCTTCTTAATCCAAGATATTTTAAGTTAATCCGACGATAGACAAAAAGAGCACGTCTGCTTCTAATCTGTTTGCGCAGATACTGCCTTATAACGTGATTGAGTAGAATATGATTGTCATGAATGAATATCCTTACTTTATTTTATAAACGCAAAAGTTTGTATGTATGGATGTTTGTTACTTATTTACGCAAAAACTACTGAATGGATTTTAAAGAAACTTTACAATATTATAGCGTATATATCAGAATAACACACAGGCTACTTTTTATTCCAATATTCCCACGGAAACGGGTACCACTCGGGTAAAACCGCGCGGAGCAGCTAGTCTATTATATAGTAAAGTATCGTGACATTGATGGCAAAGATTTCTTCTTGTAAACGTACTAAAAGCAAAATATTAATATTATTTGCATTTACTAGGTTAACTATTATTAATTAACACATATGGACGTAATACTTTTCCGAAATAAAGAATTTATTAATATTGTTATAAATTATTACATAAATTGCGACAAAATATTTTAATATTAAAGAAGGAACTTACGAATTGATTCGGAAAATGTAAATCAAAATAATATGTTATGATAATTTACAATAAAACTATTTTTTACCAGTCATTTGTTCATAAACTGTTTTATCACGATTAAGCCATTCTTTCTTAACATTATTTTTACAATCATCAAATAACCTGGGACGCCAAATCTCATTTGGCTCACGCAAGTCTGGCTCGAGGCTGGACGTCTGAACTATTCTATAAGGTTGTTTATTCGAAGCAATAAGGTAAAGTCTCGGGTAATCTCCTAAAACATAGTTTCAATATGTTTCCAATCCAATAAAAAGTGCTTTATGGAAGCCAGACCGGCAGCAAAGGAAGCACATCGCAAAATTAGATTGGTGTACGAATACAGTGTGTAGGTACAATTCGATTTTTTCTCTCGATTGGACTTTTTCTATAAAAGCCTGGTTAGGGAACAAGCGTGAGAATAAAAGTCAGATGCTTAAATCAACAAAGAGGTTTCTTTGATTGTGTAAGCGGTATGTTTTTTTTTGTGTATCTTATGTGTGATGTTACGTTTTGATATCTGAGGTTTTCTGTATTGAATGGGCATCATGCACTTCCGTACTTTTATCGACACTTGAAGGAACAATAATTAAATTTGCTCGTCTTGTTTTTTTTTCAGTTTGTCAGAACTTTAGATTTGACCTAGCAAAATGCAACTTATCGTATTTTTACTTAGAAAAGAATTCGGAAGTTTAACTTTGGGCGCTGCTGAACGAATTGCTTTTTGGATGAAACGTTTCACAATTTAATTATTATTTATTATTGAGGCAGTAAATTTAACAGAATATTGGCATATTTGTTCGTTTATTTTACAATAAAAAAAACAATTGATTATTCTACAATTTATTGTATTTGTAAGATTATTCAACAGCAGCTGTAAAAACTCTAATTAAAGTTTCAAATAAAATTATTATAGTAAGTTTTTTGAAATATTTGACCGACCATGTACTGGCTTGCCTACTGCTCTAGAAAAAAACGTATCGTCCGACACTCAAATCTGAAGGAGGCATCGGTTCGTGCCCAAGTGTCATTTAAATATGGACGCCGATACACGGGCCTTTCTTTAGAAGCAAATTGATTATGTTAAGATATTATATGAAGGTCGAGAAATGAAAGAAGGTCTATGCTGGTCTATATCTTCTAACGTTACCTAACAGCTAACTAGCCTACTTTATGAGAAGATTTAAAGAAGGCAAGAAACTTAAAATTTAAAAAGTTCGATGTTCCTATTTCCATATTTGAACTTTTAACAATTATTAATCTCTGTTTATTTGCTAAAGATACTATTTATTAAAGTGTAACAACAAAGGTAAAAAAAAACATGACAGTCGCTTTTTGAAAACATGAATTACGGTTGACTATTGTAATTTACATTTTATATGAAGTATTGTAGTTGGTGCTAATTGTCAATTTTTTATTATAACCTGCTCTGTGGTCTTGTGGTACACGCCACCGGTATCAGACCCAAGAGGTCCCGGGTTCTATTCCCAGTACAAATTGCATTCTGTTTGGTTGGTGGTAGGTCTTGCTCTAAGTCCGCGTGGCTAACTACCACCATCTAAAGGGCTTATTACACCTTGGCTAAATTCAGCATCTAATTCAGTATACATTGCTTTCTTTGAGCTCATTTGTAGCAAGTGATGCAATCAAAACAAGCAATGTATGCTGAATTAGATGCTGAATTTAGCCAAGTGTAATAAGCACTTTATCTAAGTCTGACGCCATAACAATTATTTTTTTAGCATTATTGTGTTCTTTCAGTTAGAGATAAGATAGCCAGTTATTCCATGGTTTGGGATTCCAGGAGAAGTGCGCTTCCACCTTCAGCCTTGTCATCACTTAACATCAAGTGTGATAACGGCTAAGAGCTACCCCGTTTGAAAAATGGAAAATGAAGTATTTAGAAAAAATCGACCCGTCTCACAACCAGCTCCGATGGGATGGTTGTGAGACGGGTCGATTTTTTTCTAAATACCTTATTTTCCATTTTTCAATCATAAAAATTGCATTGTTAATGCAAAAAAGTAAAAATTTAAATAACTTGCTACCCCGTTGTGAATGAAAAAAGTCGAAAGCTACGCACCCTAAAAATAATAATAATAATAATAATAAATAAATAAAAATTTATTCTATAAAACATACAATACAAAATATAAAAGTAAAGGCTAAAACTAGGTACACATCAAATCAATAATAATAATGAGCCTGAACTAGGATTCCCTGTGTTTCAGGCAAAAAAGAACTTACATAAATACTTTAATCATTAAACAATCTGTATAAGTATCAATGAGTAAAATTTAAAAAAAAAAATAACGGTAATAACAACGTGAGTAAATTTTATAAATTTAATTTAATTCTAAACATTTATTTTGTCACCAACAGTAATTTCTCTGTGTCCTCGTAGGACATTTTTTGGAGGGCTTCTTGTAGAATACTTTTCGTGCCATGATAGTTGATTGCATAAATACCATATTTGGCATTTAATCTATTATATAACATAGGCCCAAGAAACATGTAGAAGCTAGAAGAAAACGCATGTTTCATTCCAGTGTTTTGCGGGCAAACTATATCTTTTCGTCTTTTGTTAGTAATGTCAGTGCTATAGGGAAGTGCAGTGTGCTGTTTGAGGACTGTGTTAAGTATAAACAATTGTCTAACGGTTAATATATTACATGCCTTATAAAGAAGCTCTGTTGGGTAGAGGAAGGGACGAAAGGTAGCAACTTTTAGAACCGCTCTTTGAGCTCTTTCAATTGATAACAATAAAGTTTTAGAAGTGCCACCCCATGTCGTAATACAGTAACTTAATATTGATTGACACAAGGCGAAATAAACCTGCCGTATCAGTGCGTAATCAGTCAAAGTGCGTAGTTTTTTGAATATGTATATTAATTTACGTATTCTTCCACACAAAGCTTCAATATGAGGCTTAAATGAGAGTGTTTCGTCAATGATAATACCCAAATATTTCAAATAGTTAGTAACACCTATTTCTGGGCAAATGCAACTGTGATTAGTAGGGTCATTACAATGGTGGGCATACAACTTAGTGTTAATTAAGGTTGTCTTAGTTTTACGCATTGAAAAATATATATACTTAGTTTTGTCAGGGTTTAGCGTGAGTAGATGCTGATTTAACCAATTATTTACTACATTGAAGCCTTGTTGTGCATATTTATATACTTCATCTATCGAGTTTGCGGAAAAAAGTAGAGCAGTGTCATCGGCATATGAGATGATTGTTCCACAATGCATTTTTAGGTTACAAAGGTCATTAATGTAGACCAAAAATAGCGTGGGGCCTAATATGCTCCCCTGGGGAACTCCATAGGGGGTATTTGACAGATCACAGCTGACAACATTGCCTATTTTTACACATTGTGACCGCTCGTCTAGATAATTTGTGAATAGTTTAAGCTGAGTACCCCTTATACCTAGTGACTCAAGCTTTTGCAATAGGATGGGTATAGAAACGGTGTCAAATGCTTTTGCAAGGTCAAGGAATATTCCCAAAGTCTTGTTACCCTTTTCAAGTTCCTGTACAAGATAGTTAGTAAGTTGGTGCACTGCATCGGCAGTTGATAATTTGGATCTAAAACCAAACTGGTTCTTAGAAAAAACTGAATGTTTTTCCAAGTATTGGACAAGCCTGTTATTAAGAATCTTTTCTAATATTTTTGATATGGCGGGTAGTATTGAAATAGGTCTATAGTTTGATATTTGATCCTTGCTGCCGGATTTATGCACAGGAACAATAACGGCTTTTTTCAGGCATTTAGGGAAAACTCCTTGGGCTAGACACTTATGAAAAATGTGTGTAAGGGGTGAGACCAAGATATGCTTGTAACGTTTTAGTATTTTATTTGAGATGTTATCCCAACCAACTGCCGAATCGTCCTTTAAACACATAATTATTCTTTCTACTTCAGCTTCATCAGTGTTTAACAGCACAAATGATCTTGATGCATTGACGGATCTATTTTGCAAGCTTGGGTGTGATTTAAATGAGCTAGTTTGAATTTTTCTTGCCAGACATTTTCCGATATTGACGAAGTAATCATTTGCGCTATTTGCTGATGACATTTGCGACGAGTGTTTTTTAAATAAGCTTGAAGATGACTCATGTTGCTTAGAGATATGTGTAACATTTTTTATTACCTTCCATACTTTTTTACTGTCAGTTCCAGCTTTTTGCAATTCTTTTTTGTCGTAACTACTTTTAAGTTTTTTCAAAAGATTGTTACAGAAGTTGCGATATCTTTTGTATGAAACTTGTAATATTAAATTGTCTGGGTTAGATTTGGCTTTCATGTGTAGTTTGTCTCTGTGCCTCATACAGCGGATAAGCCCCGGAGTGATCCAGGGCTTAATGTTATAATTTTTATTACTTAAACGTGTGTATATCGTGCTTTGCAATATGGCTTGCCGAATAATATTAACGAAGTTTGACATACACTCATCCGCGTCGGCAATATTGTAAAGTAGGTCAAAGTCAATGCTACATAGTGTCTCTTCAAGTTTATTTTCATTTATTCGTGATTTATGATTTTGCGTGCGTGTTAGATTAGGTAATTTACGATTTAAGGTTAGTAGTGCGGCACTGTGATCGGTTAATGATGAGTCTGTGATTAATGTTACTGATGGGTAATGAGATTTAAGAAATATGTGATCTAAACAAGAACCACTTTGGTGCGTTGGAAGCGTGTGCGCGGGAAGTAAACCATAAAAGGAGCATACATTTAAATACTTATGAGCTATGGAATCACAGTTGTTTGGCCGAATGTCGATGTTTATATCTCCTATTAAAATAACATTTTTATAAGGTGTTAATTTTTGTAGTGTGCAGTTCAAAGAGTCAATAAAGGTGTTTATATTTTTAAAGGAGGGTGGCCTATACATAGCTAATATTGCAAAATCTTTATTTATAGTTAATAGCAATCTATTGCATTCATCAATTATTGGCTCTTCCAAAGAAACATTTAAACTACTTTTAACATAAATTACGATACCATCGTTTTGGTTATAATTTACCTGACTGCTGTATGTTGTGTAACCCGGTAAATATGGCAAATTGCAATTGGTTCTTAACCAACACTCAGTTAAAACAATAATGTCACATTTAATGTTTAACCTTTGCTGAAATACACTAAAATTATCAAAGTTCTTAGAAATACTGCGGATGTTTTGTGTTAGTATCGTTATTGTGTCATTGCAAGACGTAAGATATTGTTTGCAACTTTCTACCTCACAAGCCCTTGACTCGGACACAGAGAAGTTATCTAAATCGGAAGTAATAGAATCAGACATAATAAAAAAAAAAAATAACAATTAACAAGTAGCTCCCAAACTAAAAAAAGAAGAAACGGCGCTCTTAGGCGCCAACATAATCAATTGAGTTAATATACCTCTTTTCTGCAACTAGTTTAGCGGGGCATTCAGCATCTCCCGTCTTGTGATTACTGGGCTTTTTGAAGCGCAAGCATGTAGCGCATTTTGCTTCGTCACTTTTCTTAGTGCACTCCTTTATGGAATGCCCGACATCACCACAGTGCGCGCAGGTGTTCACCACTTCACGACAAGTTTTGGCTGCATGACCGTATTGCTGACACTTGTAGCACCTAGTTACTAAGGTGAAATCTCTCACAGGGCATGACGACCAGTTCACAAAAACTCGGTCGTTAGTAATTAAGGCCTTCCGTATGTCCGGGGAGACTTCGATCACATAATTGCAGGTCTCGGCATCCCTTTTTCCAGACTTATGGCTTAGTCTAACTGTGGTCAAAAAGCTCTCAAATGTCCCTTGGGTCTTACCGGCTAGATTTTGATGGTATATGCAGTTCATAACGTCTGTTTCCTCCATACAGTTAGGAACGCCAATTATTACGATTCGCGGCTTTCGTTTCTGCGGTTCATCTACCGTAAGGCCCGAAGACAATAATTGAGCCGTCTGCTTCAACTTTTGGATGTCATCCTTGCTGTCAGTGCTTATGATGACCCCTCCGTTTCTTGTTTTGCGTAGGGCTCTTACATGTAATTGCATCTGGTCTGGTCTGATAATTTTTTGCACAAGGGTCTTCGTCTCGTCGCTGGACTTATTCTTGTCCGTAGGGTAAATAGCCACGGAGTTCATGTTGTTGGGCTTTATAAAGTTATTAGAACTTTTTTTTACCATGTCGGCGAAAGAGGTGGTTTCCGCGGTCGGCTTGGCTGACTCCTTTACAGTTTGTTGTAATTCGTAAAGTCTTTGCGAAAGGTCGTTCTTTTCTTTAAGGGCTCTAAGTGAATGATGGTCATGGATTGCTCTTTGTTTCAGCGATTGATACTGGATGGCCAAAGACGAAACACCACCTGCAATTTTTCGGCACAGGTTACTAATTCGCAGTTTCTGGTCCGAATTAAGCTTGCTCTCGGATGAAATACTGCACACTTCATTCAGATATTGTTCGATACCCGAAGTAAACCCATGGATTTCCGGTGTGGACACAACATCCGGGGGCTGATTTTCCTGCTGGGTGGGCTCCTGGGGCATGGGCGTGGGCGGCGGGCTTCGAGGCGTAAGCGCACTCCGATTAAACGGGCTTTCCATATTTAAAAATTACTAACTAACACTTAAACATTATAAATAAAATAATTCAACAAACTAACACGAATTACGAACTGACACAGATAGATTCACTTCCGTACAGTGTATAACTAGGTCACAGATTTACAACAGATTGTTTTATTTATTGCATTTAAATAATCGACACGTCCGATCTCATCTACGACAGTGCAGAAAAGAAATAAAGAAAAGGTGTTTGAGAATGTGCAAGCAGCGTTCTTTCATATGAAACCCCATTGCTCTAGTAGCCCCACTTCGAGTTTTCAAGACCCCCTCAGTCCCTGTTGCAATATACATTATTATATAATAAATGTTTCTCTTTTGTAAAATAATTGGGCAAACGTCATCTAAAACTATTCCAAATTTTAAGTTGATAGCATTAGTAGTTCTCGAGATATCCAGCTGTGACAGACAGACAGACAGTCTGAGCCGCACCATAAGGGTTCCTTTTTACCCGTCTGCGGCGAAGCCAAAAAAGGGTTATGTATTTGACCTGTATGTATTTACCATTTTGGTACGAAACTTAAAAAAAACGATTTGTACTGGAAAACCAATGCATTTTTTTATCTATACATATAATAAAACAGAAACGGACAAAAAGTCTGTACATGAAATATTAAAAAAAAAAAATTACTGCTATGTGATGTGTACAGGATATAGACCCCAAAACGATAGATATTAAAATTTTTGTCTGTTTGTCTGTTTGTCTGTTTGTCTGTTTGTCTGTTTGTCTGTTTGTCTGTTTGTCTGTTTGTATGTTCGCTTTTCACGCAAAAACTACTGGACGGATTTTTACCAAATTTTGTGTAGTAATAGCTTATAACCCGGGTCAACATATAGGGTACCTTTTATTGCGGGAAATTTAATTATTCCTACGGGAAAATACAAAAACTGATTCTTAGTAAAATAGATGGCGCCACATGATTATGAAAATACGTTATATTTAATCGCTGTCTCAATTAATAATGAATCATGTTATTTTTTTTTACCTGCTTCAAAACATAATATAAATTAAAACCCATCCAGGCTCATATAAAATCATAAAAATAATTTCATGTTATTTACGTCATTATATCTACTAAGCAATAGATGGCGCAGGAAGTCAGTAAGATTACGATATACCTCTCACAAAAGAACATTCGAATGATTATATTAATTAGGGTGAAAGACCCCTCTGTTGCCACTTTAAGATGTTTTTCACTTCTTTTGCATCATAACTACTAAGCAATAGATGGCGCGGGAAGTCAGTAAGATTACTATATACCTTTCACAAAAGTACATCCGAAGGATTATCTATATTAAGTAGGGTGAAAGCCCCCGCTGTTGCCACTTTAATTTTTTTTCACTTCTTTCGCCTATGGTCTTAAGTAGGTATCTAAAATTGTCAAGAATGTATCTTATACTTTTCTTTAATTTTTTAAATTTACAATACAAAAAAACTACTTAAAAAGTTTAACCGACTCCAAAAAGTATTTGTCAACTGAAAAGGAAAAATATAATTTATATTATAATTAAGGTACCTTTTTGAGGTCGGTGCCAGTCAGTTTATTTTTTTAAATTACTATTTATTTCCTAAGTTTTAGTGTATATTGTACAATAACATACCCACGAAAAGTACTAAACCGATTTTGATGAATCTTAGACTGTTCCCAAAGTTAGAATACACCTAATTTAAATCAAATAGAATCATCTCGATATGCCTTTAGATTTCGAGAAATTCGTGGACATACATAGTAAAAACATATAACTAAGTATTCATATACTTACGAAATTTAGTTTTATTTTAGTAAAGATAAAGGTAAAAGATAAAAACTTAAAATGTGCGAAGGGTGCCGATTGATGTGTTTTTTGTCAATCAAATTTTAAAAGATACATCGAGAAATCAATACTTAACTAACTTAGATAAAATAAAAGAAACATCTAATTCGATGTAAACTGAAAAGCGTTTATTGAATAATATTCCTATGTCATAAAGAATTATTACTATTGTTATTATGACTTAAAAGTCATAGATAAAAAGTATATTATCAAGCAAAAGTTATTAACGCAATGTTTAAAGCTAAGTAAGCACTCGGGGCAGTGGCCAAAACTAAAGTTCTTACCCTATTGATGTAAAATTTATATTTCGCATTTCCACTCGACGCTAGATGTCGCTACAGTAAGTATAGTGCCACAAATATATCTGAACCGGTGACAGTGGTCCTGGAGGAGCCACTAGCAATACAAAATTAACTGTCAAAATGGACTGCCGGCAGTCAACAGTATATTTAGTACCAAAAAATAACCACTGTGTGAAATAAGTTTGTCGCAATGTAGACAAAATGTCACCAATGTAGTTTTGAAAATTTTGCTCAAACGCTAAGTGGCCAGTACGTAGTTACCTACTTATACCTACCATTTTTTATGTCATTTAACCGGCTATGGCTACTTAGGCCTTCAGCCGTAGGTACCATCCAATAAAATAAAGGAATATTAAAAATAGTTTTCTATCTAACTTATTTATTCATTTATTTACTAGGAAAGCTTACATAAGTGATGATTGATTAAAATTAAATAATTAAATGGTATATCATTACATTTTATACCTGTTACTTAAAGAAGAAATGTCTCCATATCAAAATACTAGCCTTCCGCCCGCGACTTCGCCCGCTCGGACTAAACGACGACGTTATCCCACGGGAATGTGATATTTTTCAGGGATAAAAAGTAGCCAAAGGCAGCCATTACATCCAGATCGCGATCACTGATCGTGATCTTGATCGCGATCGAGATTTACTTTGTAGATATTTTGCGATCAAGATCGCGAGCCGTCAATCACCTTCGTACACAGTCAATCTGCATCGCGATCATTGATCATTGATCATTGATCCAGATTGACTGTCTAATGGCTGCCTAAGTATGTCACTTTTCAGCTGCCTAACTATTCCCATTCCAAAAGTCACGTCGATCCGTTGCACCAATTTTGACGTGAAAGACGGACAAACAAACAAACCCACTTTCACATTTATAATATTAGTATGGATACACACAATCTCTTTTACATTTTATAGTAAAAATATGATTGGCCTGATATTATGCATTACTAAGTAAGAACTTCTGTTTGAATCGTGAAAGCGCGCATATGCGCAAAACGATAATACGCGCTCTAATCGCGCGCGGCAAGAGTGCGCTTCACCACTGGAGCTCCATAGTAGTGGTCGGAGTGGACGTGCCTCGTGCGATCCAAGAGCACCAAGAGAACAAATTAGATTCACGATCCATGATCCCCAATCTTAGGTCGTGGTTGGCCAATCCAAGATGGATCGTTTGGTGTGGTTCAGTCTTATGAACCTCGCGTAGAATAGATCTATTGCCCGCTAGCAAGCAACGTCGAAGAACGAAGAACGGCTGTTCAAAATAATCGTTATCATTATACACTGTTATGTGTGATACATGCATTCAAAAACCATATGAAAATATAGATAAGTTATCACAACTTACTGTAAATCGAGATTTAACAGCCTAAACCGACCTAGATAGCGGTTTAAATTTAAATCGGGATCGGTAACAACAAGTAGCTAAATGGGATTTAAAAGGAAATCGAGATCCAAGTGGCCCTTTTGAGTTATGAAGAAGAGAAGAGAAGTTTGTTTTTTTTGTCGCCTCTAAGGGATTGCAGACTTCAGTATTTAATTTGACATACATTTTAGCTTGATACCTCCCACGCATACTTGAGAAAAAGTTTCTTGACAGACGGACAGATCTTTGAATGAGGGCTCAACTACGTTCATGCAGCATATGATAACAACATACCATGTTCATACCCTAGCCTGCATATTCGATATTCTTTAGACCCTTTTAGTAGAGAATAGGACTTCAAGAAGAGCGTTATGAAATCTGAGCAACAAACACACATAAACTAAACTAACACAAAAGTCACTACACCGCGCGTACGAAGTCGCGGGCAACAGCTAGTAATTAAATAAAACGAAAGAGAAAAAATAACGAAAATTATTTTTTAATCAAACGATCAATTGACACTACAAATGGAATTAAATGAAATCAATAGGCCATTTAAATTTGTTGAAAACTTAAACTCGAAACAATATTGAGCTTAACGCTATACCTTTATTGTTAATTGAAACAATACACTTGACTTAGTGTGGCTCCGTCTTAAACGGTTGTAAACAGTACAGCTTAGGCATAATAACATTTTACTTTGAAGCGAGATAAGAGTAATACGTGTTCCCAAGTTTCGACTCTATTTTAGGGGAGGAAAAATTACATAGCTTTATCTGCTCCTGGTTTGTCATAAATATTCGTAATTAGTTGTTCGGATGCTCTTTTGTTTTGTATCTTTTAGTAAACTTTGGTAAAAATGTTATATAGGTGCAAGTAAACAAACGTTTCTTGTTGTTGTGAAATGGTTCTTGTGTTTTTATGTTTCTAGTTTCCTGAAATTGTAAAATAAGCGATCGGCCGTCTGACGTACGAGACCTCCATCGGCCACACACTAGACCGGTCATTGCCTGTCGGCAATAGTCGAAAACCGGCTTTGAGGCCACACACTAGCAGTTGATAGCCGTCAGTTCTAGTACTAATCGGTAGTTTCTGTCCGGCCGATAACTGTCAACTTTGGCCGTGCCCCCCAGCGGCCACAAACTATCTAAACCTTTTACGAAACTTTTACACAGTCACTGTGTGGCCGATTGCGGCTAACTGACAGGCCGTCGCCGACAGGCCGTTGCCGACAGGCCGTTGCCGACAGGCTGTTGCCGACAGGCCGTTGCCGACAGGCCGTTGCCGACAGGCAAACTGGTCATCTGTGGGGCGCTTATTTGATTAGACAATGAATGTAAAAACCGCCAAACCAAACATGGCGAATGTGTGTGTAGCAAGCCTTACAAATAATAATGACATGTTCGTACCTACTCATTTACAAATAGGTTGCTGTTATCTTGTTTAAAGAAAAGTTTACTACAATTATTTCTAAGATAATAAATAAAATAGTTATATAGGTACCACCAATCCCACATAACATGAAAAACAATTTTTTTACTTCAACAATTTTCAACATTGTATTTTTGAACCGATCAAATTTCACTCCACTTACTCCCCAGTTTTCCGTTCCTATCTATTACTATTAAAAGAGCAAGAATTCGTGTGAAATCACACGTTCTAGACATCAAACCAACATCTCATTACTGCGTTACCCTTTCAGCAGAATCCAGATCACATTGTTAAAATTGAAAAGTATTATATTTTCACTATCGGGAAATTCTGAATAGTATTTTCCAGTTATGAGCAGCAACGAATACTCGCGGATAATATTACGAGTAGCAGACTTATGAAAATAGGATTTTTGTTTGTAGTGGAGAGGGTTGGGGATGTGCTGAGGAAAATTCTTTAAGAAGATTTACGTAAAACCACACATAAAGAAAAGAATACTGATCAGTTATTTTCTCTAACTTTCGTGCGTAAAATCAAATTGATTCAACGACTATTATTGTTAGGATATATCTGTGATTCTGAAGATGACTAACGAAAATACTGAATGTTATTATGGTCTTGAAAGGGTTTATATTTCAAGCTAGAATTCATGCTTGACTATATTCTGTTAGTGTTCGTACCACTTAAATAAATTAAGTAAGTGTTTTTTTAGATATTCAAATAATGAACTGAAAACTATTTAAGCGAAAGGTTGCCAAAATTCTTGCATCTGAGTGAAGTTATAGTTAATTTAATTCAAATGAAAGATAATAATAACATAAGATTAAATATAATTCACCCGAACGAGTTTTAAAGAGCTTATATTTAAAACAACAAAAAATAACTTTTTCACTTCTCATGCTCGTAAAGTTCGTCTTTTTGTTGGGTATAGGCTGCATAAAATCGCTTTTTATGCTCTAGTGCATAAAGTAAAATCTTCGTCTAAGTCACAGACTCTAAGACAAAGGTCTTCAGGTAAACAGTCACACACGCAATTAAACTTCGTTAAATAAACTTGTTATTTCATTCGGTTTCTTTAATTTTGAAGTCTTTATTGTTTATTTTTTGCAATATTCTTATTTATTTTCCTCACACTCGAAGTGAAAAGCAGAGTGTATAACTTGTACACAAAACCCATTTTACCCTCGAATCGACTATCCACCCTCGCCTACGGCTCGGATGGATATAGTTATACGTCTCGGGTAAAATGGTACGCTTTATGCACTTGTTGTACAATCTACTAAATACTTCGCTTCGCCCACGTGGACTACATGACGTTATCCCGCGGGAATTTGATATTTTTTCCGGGATTAAAAGTAGCCTATGTCACTCTCCACCTCCTAAACTATCCCCATACCAAAAATCACATCGATCCGTTGCTCCGTTTTGACGTGAAAGACGGTCATTTCTTTATTGGATTTCTTAAGTTTTTAAAATTAAATGATGACGCAACTTAAAAAACGGTTTCATTTATGTTGCCTTACAGACATTTACAGATATTATTTTTTTTTTAATTTTTAGCTTCGTGATACAATAAAACTTATTAGGTATATAACTATTTATTTAACTCGCTGTAGTCACGTTACTACTTTATTTCATTATATTTTCACACATTTATAAATAGTGGAAAAGCATGAATAATTAATTTACCTATACAGTACTAGTAAAGGTAGGCAGGCTGATTTATGAGATACAATCGACCGATGTGTTGATTTATCGCACGCACTCCCTTGATTTCTGCAATCCTCTATTCGAACCTCTAGGAATAGGCTGAGTTAATCTCTGTCCATATTTCAAGCCCGAAATAAAGTTGGGAGCTATAGCAAACTAAAAAAGGACGAACGAAAGGCTCGTTTAGTTTTCGTACTTTTCACGAAGTTGCCATTCACGTTGATCGCTCCAGACTTTTGTTTGAGTTGCCCGATTCGGAAGTAGCGCCTCATCGCGGACTGAAAACCAAAATACTTTTGCTACTATCAAAACAAAATACTAAACCAATACCAACCTTAATCCGTGGCATTTTAAGCCCTACAAAGATGCTCCCGACTTTCCCGGCCCACAAATAAGGTTGCATCACCAATATTCGATTCCATTGGCATAGTTGGAGAATGAAGTTTCATCTGTACAGTTTTCTTTCAGAAAAAGGTTGCATTGTGAATATTTGAATGGGATTGGGAATGGCAGCAGCGACGATTTGGATCTATTGAGCGCGCACTCTATAAGAAGTGGAAGAGAACTCTGTCTAATTAAAAGTTTTTTTCTTAATCTTATTGCTATCTCAAGATGTGGATGCCGTTTTCGTTCGTTCGTTAATTATGACCCGCTGCCGCCCCGCTCCCACTCCGCTAGTTTCGTGCGCGGGGCCTTAGACTTTCAACATAATGAGACAAATATAATTTTTAACTCACTGATTAAAAAGTAATACCTAAAAGAAGAAAGGAACAACACTTTGAAGTAATTCTGATAGTTGAATAATGCGTCTTCAATGAACAGAAAGAATTCATCTCTTGCCTCATGTGGTGGTATTTTGTTGTTAAGGAGGGATAGTAAATAAAAAGGGTATGGAGAAAATTTAAAAATGAAATTTTAGATAATACAAAAGGAATACGACAGGTGACAAGACAACAAGAAAACAGCCAAGAGAGCAACAGAGCAGTTATCACTACATAGTATAAAACAAAGTCGCTTTCTCTGTCCCTATGTCCCTTTGTATGCTTAAATCTTTGAAACTACGCAACGGATTTTGATGCGTTTTTTTTAATAGATAGAGTGATTCAAGAGGAAGGTTTATATGTACTTTTTATCCCGATATTCCCACGGGAACGGGAACCACGCGGGTGAAACCGCGGGCGGCCGCTAGTAAAAAATATATAAATTAAAAATCTTCGATCAACAATAACACCTAGTTCTAGATACATTAGTTGGGTGACAAACATGGCCGAGCGTTATACGCCCACTTGAGAGTATAAATTATGAGTAGATTATTTTGACAGTGTCAGAAATAATAAGGTATTTCAAACTCGGAGTTGGCCCCGCTTGCTCAGCCATCTCCCGCCGCGCAGGGGCCCGGAAACGGACCACCCGTCAGGCCGCAGGGGGTGCTACTCACCACGACCTCCCCCCCCCCCCCCCCCACAGACGGTGTATCACTGACGGCGGAGAGCAAGTAGTGAGGGGTTTAGTTGGTAGTGGTGCCTGCTCTCGATCGCCCCTTCTGGTCAGGCCACCTTGAGTGGGTAACCTTATGGGGAGATTGTGAGGAGGCTCCCTCCCTCTGTCCTGCCCCCTCTCAAGCTTTCGAGCTCGGTAGGGGGCCGGAGCAGGGGTTAGAACCGCCCAGCCCTGACGCGAAGCCTATTAGGCTTGGTGGGAGGGCTGGGCGCGGCGAGGGACAGGCCCTGAGTCTGACCGAGTCCAACATGCCGTGTGGTACCTATACGTAAAGACAGTATTTGCCCTCACTATAAAAAAAAAAGAAAAAAAAAAGGTATTTCAAACTTGGAACGTTTCCTGTCATTCATAAAAGATCGCAACATTCGTTACCTTTTTCTACGTTTAAAACAAAAGTCAGTCGGGCCATAGGTATAAAGTTTTGATTTAGTTCGTGAGCCATCATCTAGTACCTACTATTGTTGATCGAAATAAAAAATATATGAAAAATAATCTTTTCACTTCTCATGCTCGTAAAGTTCGTGTTTATGTTGGGTATAAGCTGCATAAAATAGCTTTTTATGCTCTAGTGCATAAAGTAAAATCTTCGTCTAAGTCTCAGACTCTAAGACAAAGGTCGTCAGGTAAACAGTCACACACGCAATTAAACTTCGTTAAATAAACTTGTTATTTCATTCTGGTTATTTGATTTTGTACAGAATCCATGTTAAATTACTTACTAAATTAATAAAACTAGGTAAAATTAATGAGTTTTGTAAGAAATAAGTATTTCAAGAGCATTATGGACTACGATCTATGCTAAAGTCACTGTGCTGCCACTGCTACGTATAAAAAAAAAGAAAGTCTTCCCGCCAATATGGCGAGTCTTTATTTTTTCTTTTTAACCGACTTCTAAATCAAAAAGGAGGAGGTTCTCTATTCGTCTGTATGTATGTTTTTTTTTTTTTTTTTATGTATGTCCACCGATTACTCGAAGACGGCTGAACCGATTGAGATGGTTCAAACGTTATTACATCAGGTTGGTTTCTAAGTTGGTCCCATTTTTTGAAATTTTGAAATCGGTTCAGTAGTTTTCAGGAAATCTTGAAAATACTGTCGTTTTCGTCACCACTTTATGTGAATTTAATACGTATCTTTAGGCATAACTTCTTTGTTTATAAACCGATTTAGATGATTCTTGTTTTGTTAAAAGGGGGATACCTCAAGGTATTTTAACCGACTTCGAAAAAGGAGGTTTTGAGTTTGATCACATACCTATTTACCAGAAAACACGTAAATTGCCTGCACGATGCACTAAAAAGAGTGAAATAAAAATTATTTTTATAAAAAAATAAAACCGCCTTCTAAAAAACCACATCAAAAAAGTAAGAAATAATTCCTCACCAAATAAATAACGTAAGTACTTTGAAGTCGGGCGGGTTTTAACAAAAACAACAAAAAATTGTACATGTTTCACGCCCGACTTCAAAGTACTTACGTTATTTATTTGGTGAGGAATTATTTCTTACTTTTTTGATGTGGTTTTTTAGAAGGCGGTTTTATTTTTTTTACAATATTGTTATTTATTTTCCTCACACTCGAAGTGAAAAGCAGAGTGTATAACTCGTACATAAAACCCATTTTACCCTCGAATTGACTATCCACCCTCGCCTACGGCTCGGATGGATATATACGTCTCGGGTAAAATGGTACGTTTTATGCACTTGTTTTACAATCTACTATTCTTGTAACTTAATACAACATTGAGTGAGGGTTAGTATCGATACTAATATTATAAAATGTGAAAGGGTGTTTCTTTTGTTTTCCTGCGTTCGTCTTTCACGTCAAAACGGAGCAATGAATCCCGTGATTTTTGGTATGGGGATAGTTTGGGAGCTGAAGGGTGACGTAGGCAAATTTTTATTCCAGCTGTAAAATAAAATGGTAATTTTGTATGGAAAATCGTTTACCTATTGTACTCTATAATATCGTCATTTCTTCCATGGCTGCTTCCAAAGAGTATGTAACTACTGTACGTTTTAGCCGCTTTTGATTACCTACAAATTAATAAGTGGCTTTGTGGCAGGAAAGGCAGTGTTTATAACTTCTTTGCGATTATTTATTTTTAGCTGTCTATATTTATTTGACGTTGATGATACGAAGTTTACCGGGTCCACTTTTTGATCAACTATAGTAGGTACTAGATGAAGGCTTACGAACTAAGAAAAAGGTTTATAATGTACGATCTTATGTCATAAATGACAGGAACTACTTATAAATATACGCTCAAGTGGCTCAGTAGGCGCATCATTTCTCAGCCGTGTTTGTCACTTAGACGTTGATAATACGAAGTTTACCGGGTCCACTTTTCGATCAACTCTAGTACTAGACGAAAGAAAAAGGTTTATAATGTACGATCTTGTCGTAAATGACAGGAACTACTTATAAATTCTACGCTCAAGTGGCTCAGTGGGCGCATCATTTCTCAGCCGTGTTTGTCACTCCAACTATGTATCTAGGACCTAGGTCTTATTGTTGATAGAAGGGTCTACTATTATTATATGGGAAAACTACGTTGGCCGGGTCAGCTAGTCATTTATAACGTCTTGGACTGTAGAAGTGCCGAAAATGGACAGATTTTTCACAAGTCAACGAAAAGAGGAACTACGCAGGAAAACCCACGCGACGCAGCTAGTTTCCCTTATTAAATTATGTTATGCCAAGATTTCAATAGCGAATTACACAACGTCCCATATTAAAAGCTCCTTACTTTGAGTAAACGCCCGTTCGATTCGTCAAAAACTCTCAGCACGCAATACTGCCGGTTTTCCATGGAAAATATATTTATTTACAAAGAATGTAAATTGCTAGGTAGGCGAGGTACGTTCCGTTTCATGCATCATTCATCTCATACGGACCCGCGGATTCTTTCTTACGGTCGATTTTCGCTTGGGGTACAAAAAGGAGAAGTTGGAATTTTTTGCCTCTTTTTATTGGTTTTTGGTAAATTTCATCACGTCGAAATTGTTCCGCGTGTTGAAGATAGACTTTTTAAAGAAATATGTGTATGGAATTAATATTTGAAACTGATGATAGCGCCTAGGACAAACTGTACACTGAGAAGTGATGAGTGATGAAGTGATGAAGAGTGATGAGTGGCCCACTAACTAACAAACCAAGTTAAATAAAAGCTTGTAAAGAGATTATAAAATGATTCAATAAGATAATTATAATATTATAAATTCATGCAAATTCCTGCCATAAAACACAACACTTACAAAAGACCTGCCCATTTTATGTCGTCATACTAGAAAATTGCTGAGAAATTATAGGATGCTTGTGAAATTTTTTTTATAACGTTGTTTTAATTTTTTTATTAGAAATTGTAGGGATTCTTGTCACGCCGTACTGCTTATTACAATGCTTTTGAATGTTTTGTCAATATACGTTAAGTAGGTATAATGTAGTATTTTTGTCAGGAACGTTCCTTCAATAAAAGCTTGGTGTTCGATGCTGTGCTCTGTCTTTATGCAGTCTTCAAAATGTTTGCATGAAAGGCATACACAATTTTTTTGGCATTGACTTCAAACAGATCGGTTGGTACCAAGGCTAATTCGAACAAGGCGCGTATTGCTATATTGCTAGTAAATAAAAAAAATGTTTTAGTATTTTTTTTTGTGATTTGTGATATGCCCTGTTTACTACTCTAGGTATTATATTGAATATTTATTCACTGTTGGCGCAATTACAATCCTTATCCACACGAAACCTTATTTTTTTATGAATAGTAAACTAATTTGGAATGGTAGTAATTATGAAACTGCTGCAACGAATTATGTTTCTGAATATAATGAAATACCTATCTAGTTTAAATTAAAGCGAATCACTGAAGTTAATTAGTAATAAAATTAAAATCAAATGTTAAATAGTTGGCGCTGTTTCAGCCGAATGGACAAAGCTGGGTAATCTGTTTCATAAGTCTTTCAAATGAAACCACTGAAATTCAAATTAAAGCAATATATAAATGTCGGAGATAATTCATTGGAAAGACTAGTCGCGCCATCTATCCATGCAATTATGAGTTATTGGAGCTATTCCGTGGGTAATACAAGCAGCGCCACCTTTCGGTGGTTTGGTAAGGTGTTGAAGTTGCCAGTTTGAATAATCTAATAAGATTAATAGTAACACCATCTGTTGTGGCTGTTAGCGAACATTCCCTGAGTCAGTAGTTCGAGTGAGTAGTCTGTGGTAGCGTGTCTATGCGACCTGTCAATATCGGTTGACGTCTGTCAGTGAGACAGTGAGTGTTAATCGGGTGAAAAGCTATCATTCTATTCTTGGAGCTCGACCGCGCCGGACGTGCGCACTGATTCATTTAACCACGTACAAAATGGCGGACGGAGATGAGATTTTACAACGAAATCCATTTCTATCTGCGACATAAATATATATTGAAAAATAACCTAAAATAACTTAACCTAAACTTTGTTGGAGTAGGTATGTAGGTGTGACGATGTAGGTGTGACGTGAGGTGTGAGTATGTAGGTATGACCTAGCGACTTATTACAAGCTCTTATTTGATTTGCCTTGTTACTGCGGGTCAAAATTGACCGACGTCCTAGTGTCTGATTGAGCTGCACATGAGTATGCCCTTTAATCCATCAAACTTGATTTATTTCAATTTTCATAATGTTTTCAATTTCGAAGAGCATTATGAGCTTTAAAGACGCATTAGCTTCGGCCGAAGTTGAGATTGAATCAGCGGTCAGTCCGACCGCTTCACCGCAGGGCGCAATGGAAATTAGGCGAGCGATAGTGGATTCACCATTTACTTACATTTCGGGACTACACTTACATCTAGTACCTAGTAGCATTTTAAATAAAAAAAATAATATATGAACTGATAAATGATAAATAAATAATAAAATATGCATTTATGAAAAAGAAAAAAAAACATTTTATGAGGCTCGTTATCGTGAGTATTTAAACAAAAACGAAATTTATTTTTTACGAAGAACAGGTCCTTATAAGTTTTATTTCGAATCAATTGCGTTCACAAATAAGTAAATACTTCGAAATTCCTACAGTGAAAATAACCACTACTGGAAAATGAAGTATTTAGAAAAAATCGACCCGTCTCACAATCAGCTCCGATGGGACTCGAACCCACGACCTTTCGCTATCCGGGCGACTGCACTAACCACTGAGCTACGGAGTCGACCGAGACGGGTCGATTTTTTCTAAATACTTCATTTTCCATTTTTCAACCATAAAAATTGCATTGTGAATGCAAAAAGGTAAAAATTTAAATAACATAACCACTACTGTTAAAATATTTATATAAACATTAGAATACATTCTAAATGTAATACAAATAGGTAGTAGAAAACACATACAAATTATCTGCTTTTAACTAATTATACCAAAGAAAGAGAAAATTACAATCCACACTGTGTGGATTGTACCGGGCCCGTTTGTGGGGACCACACAAACGGGCCCGCTACAGAAGTTAAATTATAATAGACAACTTCAAAATTAGTGAGGTCCTTTGAAGGAAGGTCGTAGGCTTAAAATTAGGCCATTTTAAGGCCGGACGTATTCATTTCCGCAGGCACAAGGGCCTGTTGATGACAGCCATTTGATACGTGTTGGCATTTGATCTTGCCTTGTTTGTGATGTTTAAAAATAGGCTGTCAAAATTGGAGGCCGGATAGAAAATAAAAAAAATAAAGAAGTTTTTATTAGTTACGTTTCGAAATTTGAATAAGTATTCGTGTTGCTTATCTATACTAATCTATACTATGCGATTATTATAAGAATAGGACTGTCAAAACGGCGATATTTGTTTGCGTTTCGCTTCCACTTCAGGGTGTAGGATGTGCAAGAAAAGGAACAAAGATCAAAAATGCCGTTTGACAGTCCTATTCTTATAATAATCGCATAGTACTCTATACTATACTTAATATTATAAATGTGAAAGTGTGTTTGTTTGTTTGTTTGTTTGTCCGTCTTTCACGTCAAAACGGATCGACTCGATTTTTGGTATGGGGATAGTTTGGGAGCTGAAGAGTAACATAGGCTACTTTTTATTCTGGAAAATTATAAAATAAAAATGATTATTTTGTATAGAAAATCGATAAACTGTCGTACTATATAACACTGCCATTTCTCCCATATCCGCTTCCAAAGAGGTAGGTATGTCAAAGAGTATTGTAATCACTGACGTTTTAGCCGCTTTGGATTACAGTGCCACAACCTTTTCTGTTCCGGTGACAGCGGCGCTACGTACGTTTTTCTTTTTTTTTAGCAATTTAACCGGCCCTGAATTCTAAGAACTTCAGCCGCCAGCAGCGCTATGGTTGGACATCAACTTGACAGCAGAATGACATTTAAAAAAAACACGCTAGTTTCACATTTTGGCCACCGGCACAGCAAAGTTTTTGGCACTGTACCTACTTTTTAATAAATGACATATGTGGCAGGCAGTGTATAAAACATCTTCTCAGTTATTTATTTTCATCTGTCTATCTATAATAGATGTTAGTGATACGAACTTTACCGGGTCCACTATAATTAATATGGCAAAACAACGTTTGCCGGGTCAGCAATTTTTTAATAATTAAATACTAGGAGATTCGTTTTATTGGAAATGATGGAAATAAATACTTATTAAAACATTTAGCCTAATTAAAAGCAAATAGGTATGTAATCTAAATTAGAAACAGCAACAGGTCAATTACCTAGATTGAAGTCAGAGGAGGATAGGCATTAAATTGTTACCACTTGGGTGCGTTCTACTTAAGTTAATAGTTATTGGTAATCATTTGAAAGATAAAGTATTACGAGTAAGTATGAATTGTAAAGCGGGTCATAACAAACACAATAAATACCTGAAATGACGTCCACGATTACTCTGCCAAAAGTGTAACGACAAAAAACAAATGATATTTCCAAAAGCACGGACAAATACCTGTTTGGCGCAGGGGTACGGAAACCTGCCTTCTGCGCCAGAGGTTCGGGTTCGATTCTAGCACAAGATAAATATTGGTGTCCATGAACATGTCTATTTGCCTTGATCTGGGTGTTTTTTATGTTTAAGTATAAACTTACATTTCCAGGTCACTAAATCACGTCTCGGTCTAAGTACTAAGGCCCTTAGGTCTCAGTCATGTAAATTTTTATGAGAGTCATAAAAATTTAATACGTTTTCACACGAGCTGTACCTATAAATTGAGGAAGGATACGCAAATAAACCATACAAATATAAAACGTTTTAAACTGTTTGTAAAAGCTTTAACAAGAATGCGAGTCACAATAGGTCTTTCAGGTTGCAGTGAACACATTTGTCACGGGTATTTTTTATCCACAACGGGGTAGCATTTAGCCTTCATCAAACCTGATATTAAGTGGTGATACAGCTGAAGGTGAGAGCGCACTAATCCCGGAATCCTCAATCACTGAGGAACTGGCTATCTTATCTCTAACTGCCGGAACATAATAATGCTGAAAACACCATTGTTATGTCGTCAGACTTAGATAAGATGGTGGTAGCTAGCCAGGCGAACTTAAACAAGTCCTACCACCAACCAAACCGTATACAATATGTACCCCCGAATCGAACCCAGGACCTCTGGGTCTGAAACTGATTTTTTGGACCACTTGGCCACATAAATGGATTGATACATCTTACTGTAAAATCACCCGGTAGTTTAAGGAACTAGAATTCAATATATTTGAAAGCAGCACTTTGACAGCTTTTGACGGAAGGTACTGTATAAACGATTACCGTAACGACATACTGAGCTTGTAAACTCCTCCACCATTCTACTTTACCATGCTACTGTGAGCCACGCATTCACTAGGGGACAAAGTCGCTCGACATGTCGCGAGCAGTCGCGGGACATGAGCCTCGTATTCATTCACTAGGGGAGAAAGTCGCTCGACATGTCGCGTACAGTCGCGGGACATAAGCCTCGTATTCATTAGGGGACAAAGTCGCTCGACATGTCACGAGCAGTCGCGGGACATTTACGTGCGACTGTCCGGCGACAATGTCGGTCCACATTATGCTCGTCCACATATCGAAGATAAGGTCGCGATGTCACCTGAGGAGGTAATGTTGTTAAGTAGTCGAGGGTGTAAAGGAACACAGAGAAATACGCGTCCTCACTACTCAAATGCCATCGGGCGACTGTCGAGGGACATGAAGTCGCGTAAGGTCGAGGCTTCCCGAGCGTCGACATGCAACATGTCTCGCGCCACATAGATGTCACCTGCGACGTTGGGCTATGTCTCCCGCGACGTCGCCAGACACGTAGAATTCAGCCACGTATTCACTCAGGGACAAAGTCGCTCGACATGTCACGAGCAGTCACGGGACATTTACGTGCGACTGTCTGGCGACAAGTTCGGTCGACATTTTGCTCGTCCACATATCGAAGTTGTGGTCGCAATGTCACTTGACGAGGTTAAAGGAACACAAAGCTACACGCGTCCTCACTACTCAAATACCATCAGGTGACTGTCGACGGACATGAAGTCGCGCAAGTTCGTCGCTTCCCGAGTGTCGACACGCGACATGTCTCGCGACACGTAGATGTCGCTTGCAAAGTCGCCAGAAACGTAGGATTCAGCCACGTATTCACTAGGGGACAAAGACGCTGTAGACATGTAGCGAGCAGTCGCGGTCGCGGGACATTTACGTGCGACTGTCCGGCGACAATGTCGTTCGACATTTTGCTCGTCCAGATACCGAATTTGTTATCGCGATGTCACCTGAGGAGGTAGTGTTGTTAAGTAGTCGAGAATTTAAAGAAACCGAGCGACACGCGTCCTCACTACTCAAATGCCATCGGGCAACTGTCGAGGGACATGAAGTCGCGTGAGGTCGACGGTTCCCGAGCGTCGATACGCGACATGTTCAGAGACACGTAGATGTCGCCTGCGATGTCGGGCGATGTCTCCCGCGACGTCACCAGACACGTAGAATTCATGTCCCTCGACAGTCGCCCGATGGCATTTCAGCTATCGGGCGACTGTCGAGGGACATGAAGTCGCGTGAGGTCGACGGTTCCCGATCGTCGACACGCGACATGTTCAGAGACACGTAGATGTCGCCTGCGATGTCGGGCGATGTCTCCCGCGACGTCGCCAGACACGTAGAATTCGTGTCGGGTGTGCAATTCTTGCAAGAACGCGGGACAATTGTTCCCTAATGAAAACGGGATTTTACTCTACTCGTGTACACCCGACATAATGGCGTTATCGTCAGTCACTTTGCCCAAGTCATTCTGAAATCTTGGAAATAACCTTTAAAATATATTTATAAGTTCCTACCAATCCAATACAATCTCACTAGTAAATCCAGAAAATAGCAAATAAATTCAAGATATAGCTGCGCCTTTTTAGGGTACTGTTCGCGCGTTAAACGCTCGAACGATTATTAACAAAACGAAGTGATCTTCCCGTACAACATAATAATATGGAAATTGCATTTGCCTGGTCTGAAATACTTCGGAAATACTAAATTGAAAGGTGAACATATTTCTGTAGAGTAGATATTTGAAGTACAAATTTCAATACACGTGTTTCCTTATATTGCAAATATTAAATTTGTTCAGGTCTAGGCGATATGACTTTGAAAAATAAACGTTTTATGTAACGTTGTAGGGTTGGAATTCGTGTGAAGGAGCTGTTGGCCACTTGAGCACTTGTTCTCTCTTGGTGATTTTAAAGCGTGTCGTGAACATGGCCGTAAGCAGTGAGACGGTTCATGAATTAGATTTGCTCCAGACTTGCTTGAGATTGCAGGGTTGAAGCTTAAAATGACAAGGGTAAGTGGCGTAAAAATTGCAAGCACCGGTTATAGTTTTGCTTAGGTTTCCGGAGTGTTTACTACGTAAACATAGTAATGCATCTTTATCAACATTTATAACTACAGCTTTATGGTACCCACTAATATATTTTAGTACCTACCTACATTTTTTTAAGCTTCACCACCCAATCCAGCATATTCATAGTAAATGTTTCTCCTCCATCTTTATATTTATTTATTAAACCTTTACTACGCATTTCCAAAGCATTATCTACCAGTCAACCGGTGAATTTCTACCTGAATCGCCAGTGTCATATTAAAGGTATAATTCCGATGTTAGTGGCCGCGACCGGTGCATGTATCAGGCGACTGCGACCGGGTCGCGCGACCGACTGCTTAGTATAAATTTATATGAAACTCCAAACAACACACAAGTGACCGCGTCGTGTGATCTGTGGGCGTGGTTTGCTTATAAATTCATACCAATACCACCAATAGTCACCAGCATCGAAATTACGTAAATAAATTGACTTTTACGAGCGCGCAATGAGCAGCGCGTTGTTTATTAGGGTTGTCGCATTGCTATTATAAAGCAGGTCTGCTTAGGAAGTGGTGCTACTAAATTAAAGAAAACTATATTATTTATCTTTAGTTACACAGTTTAATTAATATAAAACGAACCAGTTTATCAATAGTAAATGTTTCCTCTGTCCTAATCTCTGACTGGCCACCTCCGGCGCCAGATTTACGAGCGTGCAATGAGCATCGCATTGTTTATTAGGGTTGTCACGTTGCTAATATCCTCCTGACGACCCTCATATATAAACATAGAACAATGCAACCACCGCCGTGGTCTAGTGGTACACCACACCGGTATCAGACCCAAAGGTACTGCGGGCCAATCGCCGTAATTCTTTGTAGCGCGTCTTCATCGCGTTTGGGTCTTGACGTTTGACTTCGTATTGCCGTAATGACATAACGACGCACACATCACGAAAACCTATAGTCCTACAAATATGTCTGATCCGGTCATGATCCGGTGACATCCGTGACAGAGGAACCACTTGCAATCATTACGAAATTAGCTGTCAAAATAGACTGTCGTATGAAAACTGTTTTAGTTCCAAAGATTATCACCGGAACAGAAAACGTTGTCGCACTGTCAAAGCCGCGCGTTATCAAAAACGGTTTTACACGTCAACTGCACTTCAACTGCACGTACACTTTACTAATGCGTCATAGAATTACCGCGATCAGGGTGCCTACCATCAACTTTAAGACAGCGATTCAAAAATAGCGCGATGCAGAATAGGTTCCTAAATGAATTGCTTTCTTTCGTACTATGACCGTCTAAAAACTGGATCGCAAATGAATTGCTAAATGTGAATGACCGAACGATTTGTGTCCTTATTTCTTCTACCCGTCTCTTTCACTCGATTCTGTCATGAGAGTGATAGGGAGGGGCATAACCTGCAGGTGTCATGTTAGCTTGGCCGAGTTATGAGTCAAATAAGAGTTCTTGACAGCTTAGCGGCTGTGAAATGTCATTGAATGATCACTGAATCGCTGTCATTGATATTAAGCTGTCGTGGTACGAATAAGCGGAGCAGATCAGTTTAGGTCCTAAACAAAATCGCAATAAGAGTTGATGGTAGGCACCCAGGGCCCTGAGGGCCTACTCTGAAACGCAAAACCCGAAACTTCGGTATACCCGTCCCTCTCACTCTCTAGTCGGGACAGAATCGAGTGAAAGGGGCGGGGCTAACCGAAGTTTCGAATTAGCGTTTCAGAGTACGGCTCCTGGGTTCGATCAATCGATTTGATTGGAGGAGGATTTGTTTAAAGTCTGTCACGATTAGTAAGTTAGTTGTCAATAATATTTTGATAAATTGTTTGAATTGTGTTACTGCTTCTTTGACACGCTAAAAAGTCCGCCCGGCTAGCTACCACCATCTTATCTAAGTCTGACGCCATAACAACGATAGATAACCAGTTTCTCAGTCGTTGAGGATTTCGGGATTAGTGGGCTTTCACCTTCAGCTTGATCTTCACTTAACACCAAGTGTGATGAAGGCTAAGTGCCACCCCGTTTTGGATTAAAAAATAAGATACATTCAATCCACTGGGTTATTTTAAACGGCATCTTTCCAATAAAATTTCTAATTACTTTGTAGGTATAATAAAGATACTGACGACCGATTTGGCGCAGGGGTATTCTACCTGCCTTCTGTGCCAGAGGTCTCGGGTTCGATTCCCGAACAAGACAAATATTTGTGTCCATGAACATGTTTATTTGTCTTGGTCTGGGTGTTTTCTATGTATATTAAGTATGTTGTTCAGTACACCCCTGCCTAGACCCGCGGAACCGGCATGGCGCAGTGGAAGGTTATCATGAGTATAGACTCCGGACAAAACTTGATTTCAGCCGGGATGTAACTGAACAATTGAACTGCGATACACAGCGACTTAATGTGAAGTAAGGTGATTTTACATACGGTTCTGTGGTGTCGAAAGTCTCCTGGGCAGCGGAGGGAGGGGGCGCGCCCCCTGGTAGTTCCTTCTTCTTCTGCAGACCTTACCAATTCGTCACCTTACTCACAAAACAAACACCACACAGCGGTCCCAAGACACTGGGCGCCTCAACAATACACACCAACACACGCGGGGCCTGTTTATTAATCCCGACAACAACGCGTGGTGGAAAGTTATCTTTCAAAGCACCGCGACCGGGCCATTCGTCAAGATGGCGTCAAAATCTTGGTCGTACAAAACGGGATGAAAGGAATAATTCAGGATTCAATTCAAACTCGATATGCCAGGCATATTCAACGCGAGCGGTTTTTAACAATTCAGCCAAAATTCATCCGACATTTTTCCACAAGAAATCCAATCAAGATGAGCACTGTCAACTTCAAGTGACAGCTAATGTCAATTTGACGTGACATTAGAGATGCGTTCAGAAAGGTCGATCTTTTCCGAACATCCCCCCGCCCCGGACTGTTAAGAACGGTACGTCAATCTACGGGTAATCGGGAGAGCCCACTAACTGCTCTCTTCAAAACCGAATCTCGAACCAAAACCTCAGCAAAACGAGGAACTCCGTCAGTTCCGGGGTAGAGTTTAACAATGCGCCCCCTTCGCCAACATAGGGGCGGCAGGTTAGCATCCTTAATCAACACGAGGTCGCCAGTCTGGGGTGGGGTGGTTTTATCTGTCCACTTCACGCGCTGTTGTAGGATATGCAAATACTCCATCGACCAACGTGCCCAGAAGTTTTGGGACATCTGTCTCAAAAGTTGGTATCGCGACAAACGATGGGATCCTACATCCTAAATCGGATATTCAGGCAAAGCCAAAAGGGGCTGTCCGATCAAGAAATGACCTGGGGTCAACGCTTCCAGGTCATTCGGGTCCGAAGACAACGGGCACAAGGGTCGCGAGTTGAGGACGGCCTCAATTTTACAAAATACCGTATCAAGTTCCTCAAACGTGAGAATAGTTTCTCCAATCACGCGACGCAAGTGTGTCTTGGCAGCTTTACACAAGCTTCAAAAATTCCTCCCCAGGTCGGACAAGCTGGAGGGCTAAACTTCCAGATTATCCCACGCCGGGAGAGGGTGGTTCCAATGTCTATTTTATTATCAACAAAAAACTTAACTACTTCCTTAAGATAATTACACGTTCCCTTATAATTAGTACCACAATCGGAACGTATCAATGACGGCAGTCCTCTACGGGAAACAAATCTGCTCAAGGCGGCGACAAAGGCTTCGGTAGACAATTCCGAGACAATTTCCAAATGGACAGCCTTGGTGGACAAACACACAAACACGCACAAGTACGCCTTATAGGTTTTAGCATTACGCAGTCTCGAAGCCTTTACAGTAAAGGGACCGGCGAAGTCGGTGGCGACTCCGGCAAAAGCTCTACATTCCGTGACGCGATCAGCAGGCAAATCACCCATCTGGGGCTGCATGGTCGCGGCCTTCAATCGATAACAAGGCAGGCAACGGAAAACCACATTGCGAATGGCTCGACGAGCAGACAAAATCCAAAATTCACGCTGCAAAATGGCCAACAAAGCATTACAGCCAGCATGTTGTGCATTCACATGGCGATCTGTTATTATCAGTTGAGTCAAATGTCCGGCTTTAGGTAACAAAAGGGGGTGACGAGCTCCATACGGCAGGTTCGCATTTCGAAGTCTTCCGCCGACTCGCAAAAGCCCACTCTCGTCCAGGAAGGGATTCAATCGCGATACCGCGCCCTTCAACTTGCGACGGCCTAAACGCAAAATTTCAATCTCGGACTCAAAACTATCAGCTTGTACTCTCCGGACCCAAAACAAGAGCGCGTCCCTACGCTCGTCCGGAGTGAGAACCGACGAATCACGCCTCGCGCGTGGGTTTCTGCAATTGTACACAAAACGTCTGATCCAAGCGGTAACACCAAGCAGCTTCTGTAAGGAGCTGTACCGATCCAACAACAAATCCTTTTCCCCGGCGGGGTTAGTCTCCAGGACGCATGCCCGCATATCAGGAACGGCTACGTTCGACAACGCTGGAGAGGGCGGCCACTCCGACTCAGGCCGCATCAACCACTGTGGGCCCCACCAGAGGGGGTGGTTAATTAGGGTTGGGGCTACACAACCCCGAGACGCACAATCCGCGGGATTCATGGTTCCCGGCACGTGTCTCCAAATCAACTCGATGTCGGAATTACAAATCTGCGACACTCGATTGGCCACAAACACGTCCAAGGTGTGCGCCGGAGCCTTCAACCAACAAAGGACGACCTGACTGTCCGTCCAAGCATAAACCTCTTGTATCTTAATAGATCGACCTAATGTGAGCCATACGTGGTTCAACAAACGCATTAGGAGGGCAGCTCCGCACAATTCCAACCTCGGGATCGTATGACGAGTCCGAAGGGGAGCGACTTTGCTTTTCGCTATCACCAGATGCACAGCAACAACTCCGTCAACAGTAACGGTGCGGAGGTACACGGCCGCAGCAAATCCACGTTCGGAGGCATCGGAAAAGCCGTGAAGAGTAACTTTAACGAAGCCCGAAGCCCATAACCGTTGCAAGAAACACTTGGCCATAAACAGCACGGGGCAAATCCACCCATTGGGGTCAAAGGTACGTGCGACAGTAGACAATACTAAACGCTTGGTCCAGACTTACGGTGGTCGTAAATCCACACAATAAGTGAACGTGTCAGAGACCGGTTTGTACTGTACGCCAAGGACGGTCACCACATGGGGATTATCAACATTTTCGAATAGGTGGGGGTCCTGCTGGTGCTCTTCGGGCAAACCTACCAGTACATCAGGCGAGTTGGATATCCATTTCCTCAACTCGTAACCTCCCGACTTCAAAAGGGCGGTGAGTTCGTCTCTCAGGACAATCGCCTCTGAGACAGATGAGGCGCCCGTGCAAATGTCATCCACATAGACGTCACTGGCCAAAATGGCGGAGGCGCGAGGGTATCTCAAGCGCTCCTTCTCGGCCAACTCCAACAAAGAACGAATCGCAACAAACGGGCTCGATGCCAAACCGTACGTATTCGTATTCAATTCATAAATCAACAAGGGGTCCCTAGGACTCTCTCTCCACAAAATCAATTGGTACCTCCTATCCTCTGGATGGATGACCGTTTGTCTGAACATCATCCGGATGTCAGTCATAAATACAATTTGGTGCCGCCGGAAGTTGGTCAAAATGTCTGAGATCTCCGTGTGCAGCTTGGGACCTACATGCAGACACTGGTTCAAGGACGCTCCAGTAGAGGTGGGAGCCGAACCGTCAAAGACCACCCGAATCTTTCCGGATTTCAAAACGGCGTGGTGCGGCAAAAAGAAGTGCTCAACGGAGCGCCAATCCAAATCGCTCACGGACATGTGCCCTAACTCCTCATACTCCCGCATGAATTCAACATACTTCTGGCGGAAGACCGGATCCTTGCTCATGCGACGCTCCATCGCCACTAGCCTACGTTCCGCTAGCGGTCGGGATTCGCCCAGAGGAGGTCGGCCGGCACGAAAGAGGAGACGGGTGATCAAACGACCAGAGCGGAGGCGACCAGTGTTATTCTGGTAATACAACTCGCATTCATCCGCTACTGGGTCGACCCGCGGGGCTGGTGGAGGTTCCTCAACCTCCCAAAACTTCTGCACCACTTCGGAGAGAGACACATTAAAAACAAGACCGCGATCCTCATCAAGGGAATCCAAAACGCGGCGAGCAGGGCCCATCACAACTGTACCGAGTGTCGTCTGCAGAGCTACCAAGCCATCTGGCTGCAAAACTCGCTTCCCCGTCAACAAAACTCGCCCCAGGACATCGGCTCCAAGGAGAGCATCAATCGGGCCTGGGCGGAAGAAATTTGGATCGGCGAGTGGGGAATCAGACACCAAAGACAACATACTCGGTCCCAAGTCAACTGAAGGTTGACGGCCAACAACTGTGTCCAACACCTGTGTCCAACACAATCGCCGAGGTCTTAATGCCTGGCGTGGACTTATTACGTGATGTAAATGTGAAGTCAACATGCCCTAACAACCCGGGGACTTTCACATCGCCAACACCTCTCACGCCTTCCGTGTGGGGGTGCACCTTGAGGCCCAACCGCCTAACTAACCAAGATGACACAACACACCCCTGAGCACCGGAATCCAACAAGGCGCGAACTTCCACAAGGTTCCACAACATTCAATCCCCTGACAAGCACAGAGGCCGTGGGCAACAAAACGGTCTCTGGAGGGGTGGCTACAATCGACCGTAAACACGTTGATTGCTAGTATGTGGGGTCCCCAGACGTCCCCCCATGGTAAGGGGGTCGCTCATAGCGATCCAGTGGGTCCCATTCTCCCACATACTGCCTACGTCCAATTCGCCCGGTATCAGGCGGGTTATATCTCCCGGCCCCTTGAAGACGGGGCGGGCGCCGCTCCAAACGCGGGTATTCGGCGAGCAGCGGCGAGAATCGGTGCCTAGCATCCACCGTGTACGTCGCCCCATAGTCGCGGGGGCACGGTGACCGATTTTCAGAAGGGGGGTCCCGGGGACCCCCGGCTGTGCGAGGCTCAACACGTTGCGGGGGGCTTCTACGACCTCCCGCATCGCTCGCAAAATCGAACCCCCTAGTTGGGGACCGATTTCCCATGGGGGGGTCCGTGGGACCCCCGCCCGTGCGAGGCTCAAAACGTCGCGGGGGGCCTCTACGACCTCCGGCAACGCTCGCATGACTCATCCCCATCCTTGGGGATCGGTTTCCCATGGGGGGGTCCCTGGGACCCCCCGCCCGTTTGAGGCTCCAAACGTGGCGGAGAGCGTCTGGGGCCACTCTGGTGGCCACTAGAACTGCTGCGGGATGCAAACACCGCGGGGGGTCCGAGACCCCCACCCATACGAGGTGATCCTGCAGCGACGCGCTGCGGCGCTCCGCCGCCCTCTGGGCTGTTCATGCAGAGGAGGGGATGGTGGTTGCCCTTACAAAAGCGGCATGGGTGCGCTTGGGTACATTCGCGCTGCATGTGCAGGCCCAAGCACGAGTAGCACCATGTCCGTTGTCGCGCGATCGCTCGACGGCCTTGGACGCGCTGGTCGAGGAACTTATCACAACGGGTCGTGCTGTGACCCGGTTCCCGACAGTACAAGCAGCGGGCGGTCTCCTGGACGGCGGCATAGCGGCCGGGCGCGCGAGGGGCCATACGCCCCTACGGGGGGGTCCGGTGGGGGATCTACTCTGTGGCACAGGTCGTTCGGGTCCCATAGGACCGCCCAGAGAGGAATTATCTGCCAGTCTACTCTCTCCTTCCAGGAACGTCAAGAGGTCCGAGAAGGGTGGCAGATAAGTCGCACTATCCCCACCATACTGCTGCTCAAAACGGACCTTAACAGAGTCCGGCAACTTTCCCAGGACAATGTGCAGTAACAAAAACGACCACTGCTCCACTGGGAGTTTTAAGTTTTTTAATGCGTTGTAGGCAACCAACAGCGGATTCAACAAAGCCACTCTCAAGTGCATCACGCTGGCAACGCGGGGTAAATTCAAAATGGCGGCAACATGGTTGTCCGCCAGACGTCGTACGTTCTGGTACCGACGGGCAATCAAATCCCTAGCAATAGGGTAGTTTTCATCCGAGGGGGCCAAATGTTGAACCGATTCAAGGGCCTCCCCTTCCAACACGGATAACAAGTAAGCCAACTTCTGGCCCTGGGTCAAATCATCCCGGGCATGTACGAGACTATCAAAAATATTAATAAAGCCCTCCCAGTCCTCTAGACGACCAGCAAAACGCCTTAAATCTAAGGGGGCCAATCTAGCAAATAGAGGGGGCATACTCTTAGATGTGACCGGGGACGGGCTCGGTTCATTCTCTCTTGCCACTTGCAAAGGTCGAGCCACCTGGGTAATTCCGTCCGCAAAATCATAACACTGGTCCACATCCAAACCGACTTCTTGTCGCATTTCCACATCGGCCTCAACAGTCTTTTCCAAAAATAAGGCATACTGTTCATCAACAACAGCCAAACGTATGGGCAGATCTACGTATCTGTTCAACAAGGCCTCCGTCCTATCCGGTCGATCCAACAATGCAAGCGCAGAAGCTAACCACCGTAACTCAGAACGTATTTTGGCTTTAGCAGAGGAGGCCGTCATTGTAACGTCACAAATTTATCAACAAAAACAACAAATTCAAATTATTCACTATAACACAAAATCTCCAATATTTGGAGGTTATTAATAACCACAAAATTCCAATATTACAACAACAAAGTATTTATAATGACACAAACTCTTAAATATTTGGAGGTTATCAGAAAACAACAAAACTCAAGTATATAATTATAACTCTAACTCTCAAGAGGTTATACCTTAGACACAAACTAACTTTGACTTTATAAGTCAAAGTTATTCAGTTCAAACAAATCACTGACTATTGAAATTCACTTGGATATCAACATACAACAAGTTGATTTTAATTATTTCAAAGCACAAGTTTCAATAAGTTTCAATGTGTAAATAATGTCTTAAATCATTTAAGTTTCACTAAGTATTGAGTGCAAACTTATTAAGTACCCAAGCCTTTTTAGGACAACTTTTCATTAGCTAATATTTAGCAACAACTTGTCAATATTCACAACTCAAATTTGCTAACAAAACTAAATAATAATTATTATGAACAAAGAAAGGCATCTGTTTACATTTTGGAACTTCAATACATGACAATTAATTACAAGACATGGAACCAATAACAAAGGAATGCCCTTTACTTTTCAAATGCAAGTTAATTACCATTTACAAGTACAAATTAATCCAGTCCGGACCAGATGGTCATCAAAACGGCACTGATTAATAGACAAAGTTTTGGCGTGGGCCTCTCAGGCCTTCAAACTACGCTACTGCTACCAAGCAATGTTCAGTACACCCCTGCCTAGACCCGCGGAACCGGCATGGCGCAGTGGAAGGTTATCATGAGTATAGACTCCGGACAAAACTTGATTTCAGCCGGGATGTAACTGAACAATTGAACTGCGATACACAGCGACTTAATGTGAAGTAAGGTGATTTTACATACGGTTCTGTGGTGTCGAAAGTCCTCCTGGGCAGCGGAGGGAGGGGGCGCGCCCCCTGGTAGTTCCTTCTTCTTCTGCAGACCTTACCAATTCGTCACCTTACTCACAAAACAAACACCACACAGCGGTCCCAAGACACTGGGCGCCTCAACAATACACACCAACACACGCGGGGCCTGTTTATTAATCCCGACAACAACGCGTGGTGGAAAGTTATCTTTCAAAGCACCGCGACCGGGCCATTCGTCAAGATGGCGTCAAAATCTTGGTCGTACAAAACGGGATGAAAGGAATAATTCAGGATTCAATTCAAACTCGATATGCCAGGCATATTCAACGCGAGCGGTTTTTAACAATTCAGCCAAAATTCATCCGACATTTTTCCACAAGAAATCCAATCAAGATGAGCACTGTCAACTTCAAGTGACAGCTAATGTCAATTTGACGTGACATTAGAGATGCGTTCAGAAAGGTCGATCTTTTCCGAACATATGTATTTACAAACAAAAAGTATTTAAGTATATATTTATCCGTTATCAAGTTCACGTAGACACAGTTTCTTATGAAATTAACTACGGGCTTAGAATTGGTGTGATTGTAAGAAAATATTTATTATTTATTATTTTTATTATTATACAGCTTATCTGAAACTTTTTTTTATCTGAAACCTGTGAAACCGGGGTAAGACTAGTATGTTTGCACTCTTGGTTTTTATTTTCTAATCATTGTAAGTTTAAGTATTTTATCAATTTAAATGACCGTCAGTTGTCCAAAGAATTTTTTTTAATTAGTGACCTTGACCTATAAATCCTTTTGTTTATGTAACTAATTAAAAAAAACAAATTTTGATAACATCATGTTAATAACTTGGAAAAATTGTTCCGATTATGGGAGCTATGTCGAAGGAGCTGCAGAAACACAAGGAAATACATGTGCACTGCAAGAGCTCTTATTTTGTTTAATAAAAACCTTAGAGCTAAACTTTAATTTGTTGTGAACTCAAAAAAATACTTCAAACAGTGAGTAAGTAAGGTACAGTGAGAAGATCTTTAACTCTGTACCCAAATTCTAAATATTTCCTCGAATAAAAATAGTACCGGCTAATTTGCGAGTACTTAAGTGGTAGTAATTAACAAAATCTATATCGGAACGCTACCTCGTTGCTTGTTTTTTTTTTTTTTAATTTATTTAGGACAACAAACAATTGACCAATACATATTTATGCTTAAATAAATTAAATATTTAGGTACTAATTGATCAATCAACACCATTATCCCAGATTAAGTAAAGAAAACATTACACCTTACAAATTCTTATTTAGGTAGGTACTTACATACTTTTATGCAAAAAAAAAAGAAACGTAACATGCACAAGAAATCCAAATTCCGGATGAAAAAAACTTAAACAAACTAACATCAAGCAAGCGTGAGTATGACAACATTATTGATGATGATGATGATGAAGCCTTGTCTAATGTAAGCACTTTTCGAATGAAAAACGGATTGTTTTTCTACGTTTACGGTACTGTACGGTTTTGTTCACGGTCGTCACGTAGTATTTGTGCAATCAACGACTTTGTTACTTAGATAATATCGCACTAGGTTTTTTTTTATTTTCGAGTAAAAAATAGCCTTAGCCCTTTCTCTAGTTACAATATAAAAATGTCTTTAAATTTAAATCACCCTGTACTTGATTATTGTACACTCGACAGCACATTAAGTTAAACAGTTGAACTGCGATAACAGCTTTTATTACGTAGGGCATAAAGGCGGTCTCAAGGTCAACATGTATAGTCTGATGTGCCGCCGCGTGTACTTATCCACTTCGTTAAACTTTAATCCGATGTAAATAGGTCACATGAGAGATCCTTAGCCAGAATCAATAATACAGAACTTCACAAACAAAAAACAAAGAAAAAACTGAAACAGTGCGCAAATTAGATTGTTCTTTCAGTATTCACAGAAAATGCTTAAAATGCTTCTTAATATTTTCACGAACAACAAGTTTTAAGAGATTACAATAGAAATAGTACAGTCAGCGTCAAATTGATATAAGCGTCTAGAGTAGTCAAAAAGATCTGAAAAACATAAAACCAATTTGATGCGCGCAAGGTGTTCAAAACATCTAGGCACTCATTGTTTCATATTTATATGAGCGGTCAGAGTGTTCAAATTTATCTAAGCAAACAAAGCTATCAAAACATCTGTGCATAATGTACAACACCATAGTGCACAGATATTTTGATAGCTTTGTTTGCTTAGATAAATTTGAACACTCTGACCACTCATATAAATATGAAACAATGAGTGCCTAGATGTTTTGAACACCTTGCGCGCTTACAACAATATGATGATTTGAACTGCCTAGATCAAATTGGTTTTATGTTTTTCAGATCTTTTTGACTACTCTAGACGCTTATATCAATTTGACGCTGACTGTACCGACTAATTTGCGAGCACTTAACTGGCAATTATTAACAAAGTCTATATCGGCTCGCTACCCTTGCTGCTCGTTCATGGTCGTCACGCGATATTTGTTCAATCGACTCCGATTTTACAGTTTAGTTCGATAAACTATTGATAACTTTGTGGTTTGACAGCTTACTTTGTTAAAATGTTGACAGTTTAGCTGAGATATGGCGATTACCAAAAAAATTACGTTAGTAAATAAATAGTAAGTAAATATATTAAATTAAATGGCTGATGATGATGATGATGATGAAATATATTATCTTGATAGAGCTCGTCTAATTAGGTACAATATCGACAAAAAAGTAGTTGGTTCAGTAATTTGAATGTCAAATTATGACAAATTTTACCAGCATGGTACCCGTTTCCGGGAATGTCGGGATAAAATATAGCCTATGTCACTCGGAAAGAATGTAACTTTTTAATGGTCCAAATTTTTTTTAAATCAGTCCAGTAGCTTCGGAGCCTATTCGATGCAAACAAACAAACACCACGTGCGATACGCGATCCGTTGGTATATCGCGCTCTTTAGGAATCGTTTCAATTATTTGCGACAAAAATAAGACTACGTCTCCTTTCAACTTCTTACCAAATTTCATTAAATTTCATTTAGTGGATTAAATAAAAAAAAAAAGTAACTGTAATCGTCATAATTATACAGTTGCAAATTAACTTTATACTACGAGGCTTAAGACTACGTCAAGGCGTAGCAAACATCTCGTAGCACCGTCTACGAAATTATGGCTACAGTTTGAGTTCATACTACGCTTCACGATAAGTTTCTTTCTCTTGTATTTGAACGATATCTATAACCATATTCTGTGGAACTCGTTTCGGTAATAGTCTGTTTCGTGGAATTACCAGATAACAGATATAAATTAACCTCTGCAATTTTTGATTTAATTTACTGATTCTTGAAAATTCTAAATTGGAAGAAAGTAATTGGGCTTGCGTGTTAAAATACCTAAATAGAATTTTTACTCGGAAGAACGAGGTTGTAATTACACCTTACCCACATAAGTATCAAAAACACAAAAAGTAGCAAGGAAAACTAAACAAGCCAATGTATTAAAACTATCGGAATCGATATCTTTATTTGTTAGGAAAGTCATCTTGTAAATCAAGAATGGTTTATAAAATGTCATTGATCGATATTAAAAAGCCTTGCTTATATTTGATCAAACGTCTGTTTATAGGCTCAGTCTTACCAAAATATATTTTACACAGTAACAATTAAATTACTTCACAAGTCACAAGTGAAAAAGTATCGCCAATACTCCGCCTTGCCTCCAAACCCAACGTTCCCATCAATCCGCTAAAAACGCATCTAAACAAAACAAAAAGGAGAACAAACTCCACTAAAGAGGATCGTAACTCTAAAAACTAATCGGGAACCGCAATCAAACCTTCAAAGTCGCTAAACAGCCAATTTCTTAGTTGAAAACATGAGCTTAGCCGAGCCAGTGTCGGTCGGGCGCTGACGGTGAGCGGACGTCCACCATGATGCTTTGACGATGCGCTCGCTACTCTTGTTATACTTCGCGACGATCGTGAATTGTGATTATGGTGATTTTGTGAAACACGTAAGACATGGTGGCAGAGCCCTAATCCGGCATGGCCGGTCCAGGGTTCACTTCTCGCGGATGCACGCGCGCGCGCGAGAGCTCGTCGCGCAAATTGAAGCGGAGAGAAGCAGTGAGCTAGGTTAGTAGATTACATTACAGCGACTTTAAGAGATTAACAGACAATTTTTTTTAAGTTTAAAAGTGCTCCTTTAAAGTTTGGAACAAAGTTTTCAAGGACGCAAACTTGTCGGAATCGAAATATGTACCTACTTTGAACATTAAATTTATCAGCCAAATTATTGATAATAAACATATAAGGTTATGTTTTCTATAACGGATAAACATGTCTTTGTGCTAGATTTGACCAATTGATTTTCTGTTAAAACTAAGTATCGTCTGTTGCTTTTATGCATAAAAAATTTAAAAAATAGAATAAAATTAGAATCTAGAATTTTATCTTGCATCTACTAAGCAGAAGGTTTCTAAATAACTGACACTTCAGGCAATAAGAAAATCACTAATAATAGATTAATTAAAATGAGATAAACTCAAACTTAATCTGAGGAACCTTCTTTATTTCTATCAAATAAAACTTTTTGGTGTTTAGACTGCTCTTGGTATAAGTACACAATAACCTAAAGTCAAAAAGTTTAATGTCTACTTTTACAATCACTGGTTTATAGGTATTGTTAGCTTTTTATTTCCGTCATTAAAAACAAAACAATAAAAAATTTGCTAAAGTATTAAATTACTTTTATTATTTTTGCATATTTAGCTGCGCTATCAACCAAGAATATGATCATAATAAGTCATATTAAGCTAGTTATACATCCAAAATGAAAGACTCATAAATTAAGCTTAGGGTTTCTTTATTGCATCAAATGATATGTCTACTTCAAGTATTTTAGACTCTATTTTCTACTATACGTACGGTATTTCATACAAACATTTTACCTAAAATTAGTCAGTTATGACTTATCGACATAATCATAACGTACTCAAACATTGCAAGTATCTCTAATATTTTACCATTTAAAACAGATACTGTCGTAGCTAATACAACAAACATACTAGGTGCAGTAAGTGCAAAACACATGTTAACAAGCAATGGCGAAAAATAAAATTGAAATCTAGCATTAAGTAAAGTTTAATCAGAGTATTATTAAAAAAAAGACACCATCAAATACATTTTTCCAATACCAAACTGTAGCATTAGCTTGATCACTAGTAGTATGGAATTTGGAAACAACGACGGGTATAACCATATACACCAAGACCCGAGGAAATATTGAGAAGTTTGCTTTCAATATTTTCCCGGCCATAGTGCCTACCATCAACTCTTATTGCGATTTTGTTTAGGACCTAAACTGATCTGCTTCGCTTATTTGTACTACGACAGCTTAATATCAATGACAGCGATTCAGTGGTTATTCAATGACATTTCACAGCCGCTAAGCTGTCAGGAACTCTTATTTGACTTATAACCCGGTCGATTTAACATGTCACCTGCAGGTTATACCCGTCCCTATCTCTCTCCGGGCATGACAGAATCGAGTGAAAGATACGGGTAGAAGAAATAAGGAGACAAATCGTTCGGTCATTCACATTTAGCAATTCATTTGCGATCCAGTTTTTAGAAGGTCATAGTACGAAAGAAAGCAATTCATTTTAGGAACCTATTCTGCATCGCGCTATTTTTGAATCGCTATATTAAAGTTGATGGTAGGCACCCAGGAATCGAACCCGGGACCTCTAGAGATAGCGGCACCTTGGTAACCGTTACGTGCACCATTTGGCCATGGTGGTTGACAAAATATTATGATAATAATATTAGTAATATAAATAATAATAAATAAATATTTTCTTACAATCACACCAATAACCTAAAACGTAAAACGTGAACTTGATCAGGGATAAACATATGTATGTATGTATACTTAAATACTTTTTGTTTGTAAATACATACTTAATACACAAAGAAAACACCCAGACTAAGACAAATAGACATGTTCATGCACACAAATATTTGTCTTCTTTGGGAATCGAACCCGAGACTTCTGGCACAGTAGGCAGGTAGCTTACCCCTGCGCCAAATCGGTCATCTAGTAAATCGACCCGTCTCTCAACTCCGGCGTTTTTTTCTTCTATTTTACTTCTAGGGACATATGTCCCTAGAAGTAATTATATAATTTTAACTAAAAATTTATAAATACTCAACTATACGTCATTTACAAACATATTTATTACTCAACTATACGTCATTTACAAACATATTAATTACTTGAGTCAACGCTCTTTCAATCAACCTATTTTTGGCATCGAATCAATTTAGATTAATAAGTGAATTGGCGTCATTTTAAAAGCTTTCAAAAGCTATCAAAAGCTATCAATCAATTGACCTTTAAAGTGACATTTCACTTTAGTTTCAAAAGGAGCTAGTAGCAGCGATAAACCGATGTATTATTTTTTTCCTAGAATAGTGAAAATAACTTTTGCCAAGTTGAAAGATATGAAATAGTTTTTTTTTCTTGTGTTTAAAGCCTCTTAACCATTTCCTCAGAATAAATAAATCAAAGTGATTTAATTCTTCAATACTTTTTTTTTTAATATAAGTACTTCATTTTCAATATTTAACAAGTAATTTTAATAAAGTTATTAAAAAAAAGGAGATACAGGGTGTTAGGGGTGCCGTTGCAATAACAGAACTTAACCATGGCTTCAGACCATCATGCTGAACAATGTCAAGCAAGAATTTTTTTGTCGGAAATAAAAAAAACGATTTTTCATACAAATTTAGCAATTAATCGGGACATTATGTATGGAGAGTCGAAATTTTTCAAAAAGCTCTTGCTGTGCCTTCAGCATGATGGCCTGAAGCCATAGTTAAAGTTATTGCAACGGCTCCCCTAACACCCTGTATACCTAGGAGTATAATGTAGCTTACTTCCGTAAAAACAAGCATGTTGCACCGCCCGTCCGCCCGCAAAAAATGCACAAAACCTGCAGCTACAGCGGAAGTATGAAGCTTATATCTCTTTTTTTCACAATGGGTAGGGAGGGACTTCCTCCAAGTGACGCGTGATTCAATAAAATCCTACTATAATTCTACTTTCTACTATTCTACTAATCTACTTCTACTAGTCTACTATCTACTTCTTCTACTATTCTACTTCCTACTAATATTATAAATGTGAAAGTTAAGATGTTTGGATGTTTAGATGTTTGGATGTTTGTATGTTTGTTACTCAATCACGCCAAAACCGCTGAACGGATTTGGCTGAAATTTAGGACACAGATACTTTGTAGCCTGGAGAGGGACATAGGCTACTTTTTACTTTTTATCCTTCATAAATATCACATTCCCGCGGGATAACGTCAGTCGTGTACCTAGTTCACGCGGGCGAAGCCGCGGGCGGAAAGCTAGTAATAATATTATAAATGTTTGAATGTTTGTTACTCAATCACGCCAAAACGGCTGAAAGAATTTGGCTGGAAATTGGAACACATACTCTGTAGCCTGGACAGGAACATAGGATAGTCCTTATCACGGAAAAATATCAAATTCCCGCGGGATAACGTGCCGTGTAGTCCACGCGGGCGAAGCCGCGGGCGGAAATATAGTCCTACTAATATTATAAATGTGAAAGTTTAGATGTTTGGATGTTTGGATGTTTGGATGTTTGTTACTCAATCACGCCAAAACGGCTGAATGGATTTGGCTGAAATTTGGGACATAGATACTTTGTAGCCTGGAGAGGAACATAGGCTACTTTTTATCCCGGAAAAGTATCACATTCCCGCGGAATAACGTCGTGTAGTCCACGCGGGCGAAGCCGCGGGCGGAAAGCTAGTACAAAATAAAGTTGATTTAAGGCTATTGCGGCGATCAAACTGAGAATTTTCAATGTTTTTAAATTAAATTTCCTGACAAAGTATCATTGCTAGGCCTTTCAAAATATTATATGTGATAGATCTTTTCTTTATGAAGGGAAGTTACTAAAATTTATTTGAATCAAATAAATACAATGTACTAAAAAAAATTATTTTCAAGACCCCTTTTTTCCGTCTTAAACTCAATTATCTCAATAACTAGTTGAGTAATCAAGCTAATTTTTTGTGTAAGTAGTTCTTAGTCATATCTAGGGAAGTTACTAAAATTTTTTTTTGTTATATTTATAGTCAATAACTAGTATCCTAAAATGCATCGTGCACCGTTTCGCAGCATAATTGTTCAGTCTCCGCCTGGCATTGGCGGCGTTTGGACGTGGAGACTGTATCGCTCCGATTGCGCCGAAATTGAAAAAAAAAACTCACACTAGAATCCAATTTTTTTTCAATGATGCTTATTTTGCTAGGAAATATTGAAATAGCGCTTCAGGATTGGGTATAGATGAGTGCTTTGCCATTTATTGCATAACCATAGACCTATGTAACCTAGGACAAGTTATTTTACTCATTACGTAAAGCAAACATCAATAGTTTGAAATAAAAGTGACGGATAATATTGCCTAAGATACTTAAGAGCCCATAAAAGTTGTACCTATTTGAGTACCAATATTTTGTTGTGTTGTAGGTACATAATTAGTCTAAGTTTCTAACTTCTACTACTGTATATTAAGTTTATGTTCGTTTTAGGTTCCTCAAAATTGAAAATGTGAGAAACTTAAGATAGGTAGGTGTAAAAAATTGCATCAAGAAATAAGAAATTCGCTTGTTGAAAAAGTTTTTTACAGAGACATAATGTAAAAGCAATTCTTGAAATAAAACCGATGTAAGAATTTTATATACCTAGTTGATCTAATATCACCATTACACTTTTTTGAGACTGTGAGAAGTCCAGCTTCTTTCCTTTGAGTGAGGAACATAAACCGCACCATTTTGTGTAAATTTCAGGTTCAAAACATTTTTATTACTGATTCTCTTATCCATTATTAGTACAAAAGAAATGCTCTCGCGGTTTTGAAATTCGAAATTCGAAATCCCCACAACAATATCCAAAACCGATGGTTGAGGCGCCAGTAGCAATAAAAAAGAATGAAAAGTCTGTCAGCTGTATTGACCGTTTTTATCTCTTAAATTTAACCACCGCGTCAGATAAGTTTGCGGAGTTCTGTAAGGAGACTTTCATAGTAGGAGTAAAATTTTTGATACTCTAATGAAATATTGCATAGGTACAAGTACTTCCGAAGGAGGAATATTTATTTCATTATTTAAATTTCATTGCACAAAGTATAAACAAATGGCGGGCTAACTTTAAACTGACTAACATATTATATCAAAGATAATAAACTCATAAAAATAAATAATCTCGAAGAAGTTTTATATACACTCTCTGCCACAAACGTCATTCATTAAAAGTAGGTGGCTAAAACGTCGGTGATTAGATTACATACCCTTTGGAAGCGGCCATGGAAGAAATGACAGTTTTGTATAAGTAGTACGAAACCAAACCGTTTCAGCTACTCGACCCTGATGTTGTCAAAGCCAGCGGCTTTACCTTCTTTGAGCTTATCAAGGGCAAACTTGAGCTCTGTTTCTGTAAAAGCCTCGTCCAAGTGGTTACCTCTTTACGAGGGTCTCGTGTAAATTTCTTCTGGAGACTTTTCGTGGAAGCTTTCCCATTTTGGAGTAAGTGGTGAGCGATCTGGTTTGTGGTCACATTGGAATGACGATCAGCGATTTTAGGATCATTATTTAGTTTCCTTATAAAACACCATGCCTTCTTGCTTTTATGCGTCATATCTACGCCTTCGATTAGCTTGTTCCACTTTTCTCTCGTTGTTTCGGATATGGCTTCTAGCAATTCATTCCCAAAATCGATGGTGTCCTGTGAGATGGGATCTAATTCATACTGGTCTTGGTATGTCATCCTATCATATTATATTTAAAAACATATATTTGATGCTTGGGAGAGCAAGCGAGATGTAGTTGGTATTTATTGTGACCTCTCCAAAGCTTTCAATTGTGTTAATCACCAAACGCTTTTAAGGAAATTAAAACATTATGGTGTCTATGATAAATCGGTTAGCCTTATGCAATCATATCTACGTGAAAGAACACAGAAAGTAGTTATCAACAAAACTGAGTCTACTGGAGCCCCTATCAACATGGGCGTACCCCAGGGGTCAATACTGGTCCCTTTTGCTGTTTTTAATTTATATAAATGACCTTCCTTTTTAAGCAAAGAATTTATGCGAGACAGTGCTATTTGCTGATGACACTTCCTCTAGTCTTTAAAGTTGACAGAGGTAATAATTGTTCTGACGAAGTAAATAGTACTTTATCGAAAGTTGCGCATTGGTTTCATAGCAATAATCCATTTCTTTACCATGGTACAATTACACAGTACCATTGATGGTACTGTGGCAATTTCTTTTTGCCGTGGTACCGTCAATTAATCTATCATTAAACACGAAAAAACAAAATGTGAAAAAAAAAATTCCCTGCCAAATGTAAGACAGGTTGATATTCACATAAAATTGGATGACAATATAGTAGAATTAATTAACAGTACTAAATTTTTAGATATAACATTAGATTATCGACTTCAATGGGACCCTCATATTGAAGCCTTGGCCGGTAGACTCAGTTCTGCGGCATTTGCCGTTAAAGAAATAAGGCTCTTAACCGATATTGAAACGGCAAGGTTAATCTATTTTAGCTATTTTCAGAGTGTATTGTCCTACGGCCTATTACTTTGGGGTTCAGCAGCTAACATCGAAAGTATTTTTGTGCTTCAGAAAACAGCTATTCGCGCCATATACAAACTTCGGCCAAGAGATTCTTTAAAAGAAATCAACATATTAACTGTTGCAGGACAATACATATATGAGAATATGGTATATGTGAAGAAGTATCTCAATACATTTGTAAAACGTAGCAATATACATCAATTCAAAACAAGAAATAAAAATAAGATTGCCGTTCCAAGGATTCTACTTGAAAAAACAAGAAGTTCGTTTTTGGGGAAAAGCGTAGCTAGTTTTAATAAAGTTCCACAGAATTTAGTAGAGCTGCCTTTGCACAAATTCAAAAGTCATGGCAAAAATCGCTCATGGGCTAAGGATATTATAAAGTAGACGACTATTTGAAAGACCGTAATGTATGGATTTGATGTAACACATAACCTTAGCTGAACTAATGTAATATTATAATGTAAAAGTTGTAAAAGTTATCGATATAAATCTTTGGAAATATCGTTACTCCAATTATTAAAGCTGATAAGTTTATTGCGCCTATTCTTCTTATCAGTTAAAAAAGTCTTGAACGAAAATATTGACGATTCAAAAGAGCTTATTTCTTAAGTCAAAATGAATAAAGATATTTTTTATTTTATTTTATTATTTTATCCTTCAGGTCGTAAGGCTTGGCACATAATTAGGTCATCCGTATTGCACCACTTACTGTCTTCACCACTGGTGATCTATGTGATCACTGGCAAAGATTAGATCAGGGTTTTAACCCCTTTTCCAGCGACCGCTGTTGAATGATGACGGAAGTTTTGGATCATAGATCAAAGATAGTAGGTATGTGTCCATCCACCCATACTTCGACCTTCACTCCGTTGTCATCACTGGTTCTGTATCCCCAGTTCTCGCTATGGCTATTAAAATTACCAAGAACGAATCTAACCGGATGGGCGTTAAAGTTCGGCGGACAGCTGAAGTAATACGGTGCATTGGGAGGTTTGTAGACTGAAGTGACCGTACAGTTACTAAGTTCGGTAGTAAGGATCTCTATGTTACTGGTGTTAGTCTGATACACAGTGCGTACCTCTTTATCTGGCCTGGCGAATAAGCACTCCCATACTGTCGATGGGGGACTTCAGCTATGAGTTTCATCCCCTGAGTCACTTGTCAGGTATGCTTTAACGAGTGTGCATCTGAGTTGCATAACCTCATTCCGCCCTCTCCTTTAAACTCACGCTCAGAGAATTAAGTACTCCTTCATCATGCCTGGAATACCATGCCGGCTTCTGTTTGCCCGAGTACCTACAACCCAAACCTCTTAAAGTCGCAAGTGAATAGGCATCTTCTGGGTGAATCTATTCACACAAAATTTTATTCAAGTACTATAACCAACCACATTATAAAACTGGCAAGTTTACATTAGTAAACAAAGTATCAATTATTTCAGTTGCGCTACATTTTGTTTAAACAAATTCGACGATCTCCGTGGCCGATTGGTGTACGCACCGGTTTTCTAGGTGCCACTATCTCTGAGGTCCCGGGTTCGATTCTCGGAGGGTAAATGTCGAAAACTAACTTTTAGATATTTTCTTGTATCTGGGTGTATGTGATCGTTGCTTCCAATTTTCAATGACACAAGTTATTGTATTATTTGATATTATCATTTTTGGTATTGGAATAATATGTATTTTATTTTATTTTTTTGTACTTAAACAATATTATTATTTAAGTGTTTTTTTATATATTGATTTATATTATAGATTGATAGCGTGATTTTATATAAAGGTATACTTATTTAAATATTGATTAACTAAGTAGATTTATTTTGTAAAAAAGTATTGGGTGATGAGCTAGTATGAGTTATTTATATTTTTTCATATTAAATTATAAGTTTTATTAATTTGATTGGAATAAATCTGAAAATGTACCTACTGGTTAGAGCAGTATACATTATTTATTTTTTTCAGTGTAATTTGTAGCAAATGTTGTAGTTTTGCCTGCGAAGATCATTTCGATAATGGATATATTATCGAAATGATCTAGAGATAGAAAATAAATATAAATAGCTGCTGCTGTGTTCTGCATTTTGAAGAATCGTTTGAAGTGACTATCTTTGCTAAAAAAGCTTTTTTTACTACATAGGTACGAATAATAATAGGTCTTTACCTATGAAATTGCCGTTTTGTATGGAGATTTCTGTAATTATTTTTTTCCATACTAACGTTTTTGTTATTATTTAACGACTAATATTATGTAAATTTACAAAATTTTACACACGTATTTATGGACATTTTAACTACTAAATGACACTTTCGTTAAGAGAAAAAATTTTTTTTTTCACTAAGTTACAACTAATAAAGTACGAAATTCTGGAAACAAAAATAGTCGTAACTTTCGGAATAAGTTTTTTCTATGTAAATAATCAAATATCGTGGTTATTAAATTATCAAAAGTTGCTCGATACGGTTTTAATGTAACGCAATATTAAAGAAATTATATATTTCTAATATAATAAAAGTTGTTAAGTTATATGTACAAAAGAAAAAAACGGCAATTTCATATGTAAAGACCTATTATCTAAGATCTACTCTTCCTACAAACCGACGTTTACAATAAATATTCATAATAATTCTTCTTGTATTCTACATAATATAATTTCCTTAGTAAAAGCGCACATAGGTGATATTTTAGATGTAAATAGAATGCGCGCTGCATGCCGCGTCTACACGTATTTCTCAGTCTACGAGAGTGCCGCGGCCGGAGTCTTACCGATCCCAGCACCCCCTCGCTTGTGTAAGCAACGGCTATCGACGATATTTTTTTTACCTATGCTATATCCTTAACTAGTTTTTATATGTTTGAAACCTGTAACCCCTACGTTTGCTCGGAGGCAGGTGCGAAAGTCATAGAAGTTTTATAGCAGCCATAAAGGCCTGTTACAAACCTTATATTGTGAGGCTTATAAAAAGTAAATGCAAGCTAGAAACTTCCGTATAATAGAAATCTAGTCTAGGCAATTTTAAGCTGCCGAGTGCATCACTCATTAGGATAATCTAAATTTGAGTTAGGTACTTACTCATATTCCAAGTGATAACTAAAGTCATAAGTATACAGAAAAGTCATAAATAAAGTGTCAAATAGGCGTTTTAAACCTATATCCTGAATTCAAGCAATTTAGTGAAACGTTGTTACTAAGGGTCGAAAGCTAGACAAATATAATAAGATTTTAGTAAAAATTTCATTTTTATCACCACCTTTTTTGCTGACTTTATATGTATTGTCATCTAAACCAAACCCTTATACAAAATATCTGCTCCATCGGACACTGGAAAGTTGGTCAAATTAATCTTGCAAGATTTGTCCCCCACTAACTAACTAACATGGCAAGTTAATTAAAAGCTTCATAAATTAATTTACAGTGTAATAATTATACTATATACGAGTAATATATATAGTACTAGCTTTCCGCCCGCGGCTTTGCCCGCGTGGACTACACGACGTTATCCCGCGGGAATGTGATCTTTTTCCGGGGTAAAAAGTAGCCTATGTTCCTCTCCAGGCTCAAAAGTGTCTGTGTCCCAAATTTCAGCCAAATCCGTTTAGCCGTTTTGGCGTGATTGAGTAACAAACATACAAACATCTAAAAATCCAAACATCTAAACTTTTACATTTATAAAATAAATAAAAATAATAATAAAAAATAACTTCTTACAATCACACCAATTATCTAAGCCCATGTTAATTTCATTAAGAAACTGTATCATGGAAAACTTGATAACGGATAAATATGTACTTATACTTATACTTTTTTTTTGTAAATACATACTTAATATACATAGTAAACACCCAGAACAAGACAAATAGACATGTTCATGCACACAAATATTTGTCTTGTTCGGGAATCGAACCCGAAAAAATTAAATTGTCCTAAAATAATTATACATAAGTACTTAATACCTGTTTAAAGATAAATAATCTCTATTAGAACAATAATTCTTGTTTTTTTAAGATGGATCAAGATAATCCAGCTGGCTATGAGAAAATCATAGCTGCATGCATAGCTGTCATCTTTTATGAAATTGTATTAGCTGATGAAACCAGTCAGTCATATAAATAAGTACAAATGTTTCAGAATGACGACCGTGAAATGGAAAAACTTCAGTAATGTGACCATATTTTATTTTAGTGAAGGACACCAGAACTAAAACTTTTCTGTGCCATTGTCTCATCGAAAATTCCAGAAACAAGTTAAATAGAGTTTCATTTCTTCCAGACTGCGACAGTAGGAAGGTTATGTTTTTAAAATAAATAAAAATAATCAACAAACCCATAGTTAAATTTTGACGGGATTCGACCCCTTACTGAATGGTCTTTAATTTCTATTACAATATTCCTTGATAACTACATCTTACATCATTACATTTTTCAGGGTAATATCAGACCCCCTATTATATTAAGTTGTCATAATTTTTCATAGCTGTAAGTTGCAATGTAAATGTTAATAAATAAAATAAAATAAAATAAATAAATTACAGTTCTGGAAACGGTATTTAATTACTTCAGAGACAATACTTGTAGCTAAAATAAGCGTGTCCTTATTATGCCTGGCTCCCATTTGGAACGAACCTAATTATTTTCCATACATACAACATATATATCTTCAAAGTGATATTAAAACGGTACGCTAATTACGCTTACGGGTGAACAGAACTAGAGAGCTGTGATGATTTAATTACTATATTTACGTGTTTGAATGAAAGTACAGAGAGATTGTATGTACTAAATTAGTTTATTATGTAATAAACTAATTTACTACCTACAAACCTACTTATGTAAGTAGGTACAAACCATGCCATGAGGTATAGTTTTTTCGTCGATCAATATTACATGCGAACGGAAACATGTACGTACATACGTATGTATGTTTACGTATTTTGTGCAACAAGGACATTATTGTTTTATACGAGTGATCTGAGATTATTAGCACGTGCATTTAGCATTAATTTCAGAGAGAAACAGAAAACTCATTTGAATTTTAAAAAGCTGAGACATCTCATACTGAGTAAAATACAAAATAAAATAAACATTGGTCTGGCGCAGTCACTAATCACATATTGCATCCCTATACGGGGTGGTGACATAGTTTTTTTTTTTACAATCACACCAATTATCTAAGCCCGTAGTTAATTTCTTAAGAAACACCCAGACCAAGACAAATAGACGTGTTCATGCACACAAATATTTGTCTTGTTCGGGAATCGAACCCGAGACCTCTGGCGCAGAAGGCAGGTTGTTTACCCCTGCGCCAAATCGGTCGTCAAAAGTTAGTTTCTTTATATTGAGAGGGCACAAAAATTCTAGTGACTGGGACAAATGCGCTAACGCATCCCGGCCCCGGGTGCATTCTAAAAGTTTGACTCACCTTGATTGCACCGACATCGACACCGAGAGATGCCTAAAGTCCGCGACACATAACTTGGCGTGTGTCAGAGGGCGTTGATCGTCGCGGTCGGTTGGAATAATAAGCCTTATTCCCATGAGAAAATTTTAGTTCCAGATCTTGACACGCACCAAGTTATGTGGCGCGTACCTACTTAAAGGGGTCTTACGCACTTAAACTAAGCCCTATTGGTTCCCAACAAATGAGTTATAAGCTTTGTAACTTCTAATCAATAAGAAAACTTCAAATGTTGCTGTTCATACTTGTTTTGCACAAATATCTTTTATTTTATCCAGCCATGCTTAACAAAAGTCGCAAGTACAATGTTGCTTTTTAGTCACCGTTTTCGCACAATTATTGCAGAGCGTTATTATACCATCCGATCATCGACTTTAAACAAAGTTTTCTAAAACACCAGCCCCACAACCTCGGCGGAGTAGATTACTAAAATTATAAACAACAACATGTTTTGTTCTACGACTTTTCCGAGAAAAAAAAAATCGACTTTTCATACAAATATCCGAATTGATGATTGAGTTTTGTACGTAAAATCGAATTTACGTTTTCATATTTTTCGAAAAGTCGTAGAACACGCTGTCTATGATTATTTTTAGCTCTTATTTGCATTTAAAATGCAATTTTTATTACTTTAAAAAAAAAATTGTAAATAAAGAACTTATTTGAAGAAATCGACCCGTCATACTTACAAGTAGGTATATCTTCACATTGATGAAATAAACGGCCAACTGCGCGTTAAAAGTATTCTCCGTAGCTCAGTGGTTAGAGCACTAGCCTGGAGAGTGAAAGGTCATGGGTTCGAGTCCCATCGGAGCTAGTTGTGATACGGGTCGATTTTTTTCTAATACTTCATTTTGAATGTTTTCAGGCTGTTTATGGTGTAAGTTATCTCCTCCTGCGAGTTTATTCGTATTTTACAAATAACGGTGTATACCGCAAGGTAAAAAAAAACTACTAGGTACGTATATATTTTACTCCTGTGATAATACTGCAAATAAAAACTTAAGCATCGATAGCAACACAACATCCTCCTGTAACTCCCACTTATCGAGGAAATTGTGTCAAAATTAAAACTAATTGCAAGGTTTATAATAATAATCTTAAGGAAAGTGTCCAATTGAGATAAAACTTGAGAACATATAGTAACGCCTAGTCACCTAGTCACTTACGGTTGCTTACAAACATCGGAAACCTAAGAATAGGGAGGAATGGATCACAATGGAAGATTGGACCATCATCGGCCACGCAAACCTAATGGATTGCCACGGATAATATCGACCTCAATCACTATACGAAGATTTCAATTTCCTTTGTTGACGGTCATTATAACAATTCGAGATTGTTATGGAAGATCGGTCTGACAGTCAACCAACTTGTGTCAATTGATATGTTTGGAAAAATAATTGACTGCACAACTGCTCAATACTTTTAACTGCACTAAGAATAGGGTCGAATAGATCACAATGGAAGATTGGACCATCACCGGCCACGCAAACCTAATGGATTGCCAGGGATAATATTGAACGTATCGACCTCAATCACTATACAAAGATTTCAATTTCCTTTGTTGACGGTCATTATTACAATCCCACACGTTTTAATAACAACTCTGAGTATATCGGTTCTAAGCATTAGTTATGTTTTTGTAATAAACATATTTTTTAGACAACATCATGTTGTTCTAAGCCGGAATAAATTATATTAGAATATATTGCACGAATCGTTATTCGCTTCCTGTCAGGAGCACTTACCACTATTACGTCCGTAGAGGTGATAAAAGGTTAACTATAGCCTTAAAAAAAACCCGATGAACTAATTAACAAACAAGCTACGGACATTACAATATTGATTGAAAAAAAAAATGACATATTTCTATCTAACTATGCAACGCATCCTAATGCGGCTTTCAGAAATTGACAGTATTTCAAGAGAAAGGTTTATGTGTATAAAACACAAACCTATTATGTATCAAAATTGCACTCGTGTGAAGCCGGAACGAGTTGCTAGTGTATAATCTACTAATTGATTTTACGATATCTGTTCCACATTTGTAGAATAACACTGGTCTGTCCCACGTTTGAATAAACTCGTTTGTTTCGAACGCTGGCGCTGGTGGGACAAAAATAACCCAGCGGCGCTGGCGGTTCTAGTGTAATCGTATTTTATTTCATTAAATATTACTGTTTTACATTTAAAAACGCTGAAAAACGATAGATATCAATGAAATAAGAAAAGTCTAAAAGTTTAACAGAACAACTTTAAATAAAAGGTAAGTTCAAAAACTAAAACCTGACTACTAAACAATCACGCTCTAAAAAGTATGAAACAAGAAAATATTCTCATCTGAAATTGCCGTGGTCGTATGGCCGCGTACAAGGACGCGCGGCGCTTCACACGGTGATCCAAATTAATCGTAATAACTTTGGAACGGGACGTGCAAGTGAATTCTCAAATTGTTAATAGTTTCTAACAATTTTTAACAATTTTTCAGTACTGAAATAAAAAGTACAGATGCTTTATATTCGTAGATACACTTTATAACGTTTTCTTAACGCGTGCGGTTTGAGTGATCCACTTAATTGTCCATATAATTTTTACCTGAGGTTTAACAAATTTTTTACTTCGCAGTAATGTTCTAACAATTTCTCACTATATTTTCCCAAATTTTTGTTAAGATTGAAGAGAAGATCACTTGTACACCATTACAACATTACACTACTAAATAAGAGTAAAGAATATCTATTACCTTTTCCCACGAGAAACTTAATTAGTTACCTTAGATCCGTCTCAGTTGGGACCTGACCTGTGTCACAGTAAATAAAAGCTAACTAGTATCTTACGTTTACCTAAGCTCTAAAGCTCTAAGACCTTGTCCAGAACTACGCGCGAGTGTAACACGCATTTTGAGGTACATCGTCGGCTTTGTATTGGCGGTCCACCTCTTATCTGCCACACTGACAGTGATGTAATACAAAACGCCGTTGAAATCGCGGCGAATTCGCCCTTTCTGGACAGGCAGAATTTAAACCTTCTATATGTAAAACAATATCTTGTTAGCACGTGGTTGACACTCAGGGTACGAGCGTGAGTTTATAGGCCCTTTTCCTACATGTGGATCGCAACCCACACGCGTGACTCTTTATCATCAAACCAGACCTGGCCCAAGTGTGGACCAGGGTGCCTACCATCAACTTTAAGACAGCGATTCAAAAATAGCGCGATGCAGAATAGGTTCCTAAAATGAATTGTTTTCTTTCGTACTACGTACGACCTTCTAAAAACTGGATCGCAAATGAATTGCTAAATGTTAATGACCAAACGATTTGTGTGCTTTTTCTTCTACCCGTCTCTTCGACTCGATTCTGTCATGCCCAGAGAGTGAGAGGGACGGGTATAACCTGCAGGTGTCATGTTAAATCGCCCGGGTTATAAGTCAAATAAGAGTTCCTGACAGCTTAGCGGCTGTGAAATGTCATTGAATGATCACTGAATCGCTGTCATTGATATTAAGCTGTCGTGGTACGAATAAGCGAAGCAGATCAGTTTAGGTCCTAAACAAAACCGCAATAAGAGTTGATGGTAAGCACCCAGGTCAGTTTTAAAGTAACAGAGCCCTAATGGCGCTCAGCTTCAATAGATATTATGTATTATGACATAAGTTTGGCATGAAACACAAATTACTTAATCTGTTTTATGTAATCACTAGCTTTCCGGACGCGGCTTCGCCCGCGTGGACTACACTACGTTATCCCACGGGAGTGTGATATTTTTTCGGTTTAAAATTTTCGGATAAAAAGTAGCCTATGTTTCTCTTCAGGCTACAAAGTATCTGTGTCCTAAATTTCAGCCAAATCCGTTTAGCCGTTTTGGCGTGATTGAGCAACAAACATCCAAACATCTAAACATCTAAACATCCGAACATCTAAACTTTCACATTTATAATAAAAAAAGTAGTCAAGTAGTCATAGTAGTTCTACACATACACATAAACTATTATCTTAGTCGTAATCACTACCATTTAACATTTCATCATCTACAAATGTAATAATGGATGTCTTCTGTATAATCGCTGTCATTCACTTTCATGAAGTGGCCGGTCGAGATTGTGATGGAAATACAAGTACTCTCTGACAGTCACCTTGTGTCAATTGATATTTTTGGTAAAATACAGTCTAATAATTGACTGCATAACTGCTAAATACTTTTAACTGCACCCCGATCCCCACTCAGAGTACTCAATACGATATATTGTATTTTTAACCGACTTCTAAATCAAAAAGGAGGAGGTTCTCTATTCGTCTGTATGTATGTTTTTTTTTTGTGTATGTCCACCGATTTTTTGAAATTTTGAAATCGGTTCCGAAGTTTTCAGGAAATCTTGAAAATACTGTCGTTTTCGTTGCCACTTTATGTGAATTTAATACGTATCTTTAGGCATAACTCCTTTGTTTATAAACCGATTTAGATGATTCTTGTTTTGTTAAAAAGGGGATATCTCAAGGTATTTTAACCGACTTCGAAAAAGGAGGTTTTCATTTTGATCACATACCTATTTACCAGAAAACACGTAAATTGCCTGCACGACGCGCTAAAAAGAGTGAAATAAAAATTATTTTTATAAAAAAATAAAACCGCCTTCAAAAAAACCACATCAAAAAAGTAAGAAATAATTCCTCACCAAATAAATAACGTAAGTACTTTGAAGTCGGGCGGGTTTTAACTGTCAAACTTTTTTTGTCAAATTCGTTATTTTTTTGTAAAAAAGTCTAGGGGAGCCCTTCTCACTTCTGCCGTCACTCCCGACAACCCGTTGTTTTTACCCGACTACGGCAAAGCAAAAAAAAGAAGGGTTATTATTAATTTCAAGTACTTATATGTAATTAAGTTGGCAGAATGGCTCATTCTCCTTATTCATCCATAAGGAAGGCCAGTGCCCCAGCAGTGGGGACATTAAATGGCTGATGATGATGAAGTTGGCAGCAGCGTTACTGTTCACTCATATACCTACTCGTATCGTACCCTGCCTACGTATTCTTTTTGCGTAACTAGACATTATTTCAATGTACGTGAGTTCACGATATTAATGTGTTAGACACAGTTGTAGGTCCCCAACGACTTGCCGTCTCCGTACTGAAATAATTCAGAAACGCGAGCGCTGTAATTAGTACGGTCATTATTGTTAACGAGAAGGTTTCAGTTATGGCAGTTATTTTAATTAGTATAAGTGAGTTTAATGTGTAAATTTAGGTAGTTTTCGTAGGCGCATAAGAAATTGTTTTAGCTTAAAATTGGGCAGAGTTATTAGTTCTTTTAGACCTTTTATTAAATCTGTGATTAATAACTTGTGTAAGTATTATGAAAACGGGATTTTTACCATGTTTTAATTTGTTGTTGAGTCCCCGATATTTCGGCGCAGCAACTGAATAAAGTAAATGCGGTTGGATGGTACTAAGACGCCGAAGAAACGTTCTATCGTCTTGTTCGTGTAAGCTCACAGCATATATATCAACTCGTAAACGGAACATAAACGTATCAACTCGAGCGGTTCAGTATTCTTTGTATGAAACTCCCTACTGCAAAGCACACTAATCGGAATCGTAACGTATTCGCCTCGCCTCGGGACGCTCACGAACCGCTTTGCGGGTCGCTCAACTTGCTATCCCCGCGCTTACCGCTAGTCGTCCACGCGCTCACGTCTCTCCGTACCCGAGCTTACGGCTCTACGCACAGTGGTTTGAAAATGAAAATGAACATCAATTATTTTTATAATTTTTTTTTTCATTTTTTGACTTTTTTTTATATTTTTTTGTTTTTTTTTTATTTTTTTTTATCATTTTTTTCTCTCATTCTTTTTTTTATATGGAACCACTGTGCGGCGAGCCGTAAGCGCGGCGTCGCCTAGCCGTAAGCGCGGCGTCGCCCAGCCGTAGCCGAGCCGACGTACCGACGCTGATCCGGTTTGGTTACGTGCTTGCGTTAGGTTGACGCCTGGTTGACGGCGAGGCGAAGGCGATACGGTCCGGATCCCTTTCCGAGTTGATGTAATGTGCTGTGTCCTTTAATATGCTCCTTCACGCGACATGCCTGTTCACTTTGTCTGTCCTATACTGGAGCTACGACAGCTGCAGTCAAATTTGTATACACCAGATTTTTCTAAGAGAAAACTGTCTTTAGGTGATCGCAGACACTGACAAACTTTCTTTTCTCAATGGGAAAATTCCCCTTGTGAAAAATCTCAATCAATCAATCAAATATTTATTTATTCACATAGAAATAATGTACGATTTGCCTGCAACATTTACATTTATTATTGTTATACCGTGTCAAAACGGAGCAACAAATCGACGTGATTTTGGTAGGTATGGGTAAAGTTTGAGGGCTGGAGAGTGACATAGGATACTTTTTATCCCGGAAAAAATAACATTTACGCGGGAGAGCGTCGTGTATACAACGCAGGCAAAGCATGTACTTATGAATCGTCAATATTTTCCTACATCTACACATGTTTCATCGCTTTCGTCATTGTCACAATGCGCTATCATACAACGTTACAGCCACGAAAAGAATTCGCTATGAAGATCTTCCTGTGATCCCCACAACGCATTGTGAGCGTTTTCATAAGAGGCATAACACGAATATTGCGGTTTGGATAGTTTACAGAGACCACAACGCGATCTGAGAAGTTTTTTCACTCAATGAGCGATTTCTATCTTAGAGCGTAAACACTTAAAAATATTAAAGCGTCGCCGACGATTCACTCGAATTAACTTGAAATCTAATCGACTTTATTCAGATTGCCTTATCAAAGAGCGATGAATATCGTTTACACTTTTTTATCAATAGACCTTTGATTCAAATATTTGCTCCCTGTAGGGTTTTAATTTTTTTCTCGTTGAAACGTTGGTACAAAGAGAGTTCAAAGGAATGTTCCTAGTATTTACTCTGCTCATAAAATGTAGTGTAACTTTTTCTCATAAACAACGGTAAGTTATTAAAACAGTGTTTACTTGTAGGAAAAATGTTTGTTAATTAAAAGAAAAATAGTGTACCAGAATGTAGCCTTTGTTTAAAAGATCTAAGGATGTTTACTGTTTGCTTATTTTCTCTTTTTATAACTTCTTACAATCACACCAATTATCTAAGCCCATGTAAGTTTCATTGAGGAACTGTGTCATGGAAAACTTGATAACTCAGAAATAAAAACTTAAAAACATTTTTGTTTGTAAATACATACTTAATTATACATAGAAACACCCAGACCAAGACATGTCATAGTGATAGTGTCAACATTATTTTTTATATAATATATTATCTACTAATGCTTATGATAAGAATCCAGCTCGGATGGGCAGCGTTCGGGAAGCACATATATTATATTCGCGACGACAATACCAAAAGTCCTTGACCAGTGTGTGTTGCCAGTAATGATGACCTATGGAAGTGAAACGTGGTCTTTTACTATGGGTCTTATAAGAAGGCTCAAGGTCATCCAGCGAGCAATAGAGAGAGCGATGCTTGGTATTTCCCTGCTCGATCGAATCAGAAATGATAAGATCCGCAGGAGAACTAAAACAACCGACATTGCTCGATGGATTGCATCAGTGAAGTGGCAGTGGGTGGGACACGTAGCGCGGAGAATCGATGGCCGTTGGGGCGGAAAGGTTCTCGAATGGCAACCGCGTACCGGACGACGTTCCGTGGGCTGGCCTACAAGGTGGACCGACGATCTCGTCAAGGTCACGGGAAACCGCTGTATGTGAACAGCGCAGGACCGATCGTTGTCGAGATCCTTGGGATCCTTTATCCTTGCCCAGCATTGGGCGTCGCGTCGTTCTGCTGACATGATGATGATGAATGCTTATGCTGCTTATGCGTAGCTGTTTAATCCGATAGTATGGGTATTTGATTCAATATGTCATAGCAATATTGTCAACATTATATACCTACTAGACTTCAAGCAATCTACACCTACAACCCCTATTAGCTGTTATTGCCAAACGAAACCAATATAATTTAAAAAGCGGGACCAAAAGTACAAAGTAACAGGCGAAAAAAGTTTTTACAAGCTGTGTTCTTAAGTTTCGTGCCATGTCATGTCATACGTAAAGATAGCATCACAAAAAAAGAATGAAATATTTATCTCTCTTCCTGAAGTATTTCTATTGCTACTTGTTGCTTTTACTGAATAATTCTTCAGCCTACACATGAGCAGAACGAGTGTGAAATAACAAGTTTTAAAATGATTGCTGTTCAAACCACAAGGGGAGAGTGAATCTCGAAATTCCCCGCTAGAACGAAACAAAACACTGTATAGCTTGTATTTTTTATTCGACGTATGAGTATTTCTGAAATGTTATTTTTCGCACATGTCTGTTATTATTATGTCTGTTGTATACAAAAAATATTTACTTTTATTCCTATGATGTAAAAATGCATTTTTTAATATTTACTTAAAGGACTCTGTTATTTAAATACGTTGTGCTACACCTTTCATATATTGCACTAGCTTTTGCCCGCGGCTTCGCCCGCGTGGTCAAAGGGAAAAGGGAAAAGGAAAGCAATGGGCTGTTTATCATAATATCTTTTGTTTTGAAGATATTGTTAATAATAATAATAATATTGAATGATAAATTTAATAACAATGAAACATAGATTTCATTTGCCGCATGGTATTTACCGTTTTTTAATTTATATTGAGAAATATCTGTCGTCAGACATTGTCAATATTGAAGCGCGAATCTCACTTTTCTCAGCTTCTGAATACGAAATCAGGCTATCCGTACACTAACACTAAACTAACTAACACATTAAGCGTTAGTAATGTAAAGGTTGGTAAAGACATATTTTCAAAAAATCTTGAATGCTATACCAAAATTGGGACATAATTAGTTTTCCACTTAACATTTGTTTGATACGTCATCACATAAGATCAAAGACTGGAGCCAGGAAGTGGCTAATGGAACTCCTCAACAATTTAACGTAACAAATTCAAGTTTGGGGGACTAGAGTTCTGATCTAGATCATTCAAACGAGCCCTAACTAGAAGTGGTTACGTTGAATCGTTGTGGATTTCCATGAACCACCTCCTGACTCCAGCATCAGACCATGGAAAATACTTGACACATGAGTTCTGGTCAAGACGATTCAAACGAGCCCAAATTAGAAGTGGTTTCCTACGTTAAATGGTTGAATTGATCCATCAACCACCTCCTGAATCCAGCATCAGACCTTGGAAACAACATTACTTGGGAGTAAAGTTCTCGGTAAGACCATTAAAAAGAGCACAAATTCGATGTGGTTACATTGAGTCGCTGTGGAGTTCTCTCGACTATCTTTAGGATGCTGCATCAGCCTCCAGATGCCAAACGCATCAATACGTATGGTCACTTTCTGACAAAAATGAAATCAGTTATTAATTTTACTATTTTTTTGACTTACATATTTTTCGTGCTAGGGCGGAGATTTGTGTGCGTGGAGGCACACACACATATAGCTTCGTCAATACCTACGGGCTAGCTTACAGCCGACTTTTAAATACGTGTAAGTGTGTTTGTGTGTTTGTGCGTCTTTCACGTCAAAACCACATTTGCATGCTATTTTAGCTTATTAAAGGTATAATAATGTCGCAGGTAATATGTAAGATAAAAACGCTCGTGGTTATATAAAATGCCGAACTCAAAATGTATATATTGCTGCAGCAAATTGAAGTTGTGGTTTTATTTTTAGTATCAAAGTCGGTTCTGGCGCTTCGTTCGCTCGGCTCGCGCGGTTGGTTCATGTAAACCTAGTCGCTTCGCACCTATCAGTAAGGGAGTTCGGCATTTTACATAACCGCGAGCATTTATAAACTTTCGACGCCGCCGTATATAAATGGACGAATTATACGATTTGCCTGCAACATAATTATTGTTATACCGTGTCAAAACGGAGCAACACTTCGACGTGATTTTGGTACGTATGGGTAAAGTTTGAGGGCTGGAGAGTGACATAGGATACTTTTTATCCCGGAACAAAATCACATTCACGCGGGAGAGCGTCGTTTATACAAAGCAGGCGAAGCCGCGGGCGGAATGCTAGCAAACAATAAAAATATACATAACTTTTAACTTGTTTAGCGCTTCTCCTTTCGTTTTAGAATGTTCTAGAATATTAATTTACAGACGTTTTTGTATACATTCGGTTCAAAGAGTCCCTCGCGAAAATTTAATTATAACGAAACACAGGCTCTCCCTCGTCCCTTTACGTTGACATAGCGAATAAAAATGTTTATTTATTTTGTATGTACCTAACAGATGTTTCCTTTATGAATAAAATTATATGAATTCATTCATGGTTGAAAAAGTAAAATCCAAAGAATAAAATCATATTTAAATGTATTTAAAAATAATTGCCTCGTCTTTGTATCAGTATTTTTTTTATAACTTATGGTGATACGATACATACTAAGTAATCATTGAGCCAATTTTCTATACATCAGCGAAGACCCTTTTTTACCAGACTGCGATAGAAGGAGGGTTTTCCGAGAGTATGTATGTATGTAGATTTCGATGTTCCTTGCTAATTAAAAATGCGAAAGTTTATGAGTATGGATGTAAGGATGTATGGATGTTTATTACTCTTTCACGTAAAAACTACCAAACAGATTTGAATGAAATTTGGAACGGAGATTGATTATAGGCTAGAATAATATATATAATACTTTTTACCCCGATATTCCCACGGGAACGGAAACCGAGGGCGGCCGCTAGTAATATTATAAATGCGAAAGTTTTAATGTTTACTATGAACGGAAGTGAATAAAATTTGCCTCAAAGACAGATTATGGTCTAGAATAGCATAAAGGCTACTTTTACCCTAGGCAAAATAACTTATTCCCACGGGAAAACATCTTCTAGCCCACGCGGGCAAAATCGCAAATAGAAAGCAAGCAGGCATACCTAGATGAAATAGGACATGAAAGGACAAATGAAAAACCCTTAATTACATTCAAGTATAACAAATTTCTTACAGCTGAGGGAAAATCATGTATAAAATGATTTTTTTAAAGTTATTTTCCATGTTCTTACACAGAAACATTTCCTTTCAATTCCATCACAAAACTGAAGTTCAAAGAACCCTATCAACAATAAAATTCCATTTCCAATAGAGTTAATTACAAATTATTTTCGTTCGCCTTGAGAAATATGACTTTTGAAATTGCGAATATTCAGTAACAATATTGTTATGATCGAACCTTTGATCACGTGAAAGGGAGAACATAATGTTATATCACAAGCGATGATTAGACAGGAACTCAAGTTATATTACCATTATTATTACTGAAGGTGAGTGTGGGAAATTGGCAACGAGTCTTTGTAATATCTTTATGACTTGTGATTTTTATGAAACATGGTCTATGAAAAATGATTCTATTCGCTCTAGTGAATGTTAAAATTAAGCTTCGTTAAAAGAAAGTTTTATAGGAAAAAAGTAAGAAGTTACAATATAACATCCATACTTATATTATAAATGTGAAAGTATGTATATTTATTTGTTTGTCCAGCTTTCACGTCAAAACGGAGCAACAGATCGATGTGATTTTTGGCAGGGGAATAGTTTGGGAGCAGGAGACTGAGAGAAATACGCTACTTTTATCCCCTTCGATCATATTCGAAGTTTATCCCGGAAAAACATCATATTCCCGCGGGATAACGTCGTGTAGTAGAAGGCTAAGTCTAAAATAAATTACTTAAGTCTTCATATTGTTAAACATTGAGTTGCGTACATTAGTTAAATTTTTACTAAACTTTACGCATAACACAGCGTAAACTAAACAAAATGTACAGTTACATTTAGCTATTTTCACTAAACAAATTACTTTGGTACTATTTTCTATTATAATAGTAAACGGTAAGAAAGTCCATTGTGTAGGCTTATAAAGTTGTGCCGTTACGTTCATACTTTAAGGTTAAACTAATTTCCCGTATAAATTGAATAATTCAAATTAAATTTCTGAGTCTGAATCTGAAAATATATGAATAGAGAGAGAGGTAAAATATATTTTTCGTATAAAAAAAATAGGATACTCGGAATGATTTATGGAGAAAGTCATCGTAGTAGCTCGGATACCCGGGGTCACATAACCGTATCTACTGAATTGTGTAGTATAACTAGAATAATAATTTTTTTGGTCAGGCTTTACCGCTAGATACGCCTCACAAACTAAAACAAAACACAATTAATACTAGACCTGGGTGCCTACCATCAACTTTAAGACAGCGATTCAAAAATAGCGCGATGCAGAATAGGTTCCTAAAATGAATTGCTTTCTTTCGTACTCTGACCTTCTAAAAACTGGATCGCAAATGAATTGCTAAATGTTAATGACCGAACGATTTGTGTCCTTTTTCTTCTACCCGTCTCTTTCACTCGATTCTGTCATGCCCGGAGAGTGAGAGGGACGGGTATAACCTGCAGGTGACATGTTAAATCGACCGGGTTGTAAGTCAAATAAAAGTTCCTGACAGCTTAGCGGCTGTGAAATGTCATTGATCGATCACTGAATCGCTGTCATTGATATTAAGCTGTCGTGGTACGAATAAGCGAAGCAGTTCAGTTTAGGTCCTAAACAAAACCGCAATAAGAGTTGATGGTAAGCACCCAGCTGACTTTGTTTTAAACGGAGAGAAAAAAAAAATTGCTTCGATCTTTTGGCAAAAATAACAGGAAGCGATAATAACATAAGAGCGCTCTTTGTCAGTGCGCTATTATTCGCTTGGCCGTTTCTGTCACTCTAATCGGTTATCTTTAAAGTGGTATTGTTGATCAAAGATGGCGGCGAATTGGTTGCGACCATGGAGATAGACTTAATACTGAGGTAACTGGAGAGTGCAGTACTAACACTTTTTTGTGACCAAAAATTACACAGTGGCTGTCTTCCGTCTCACCTACACTTAAAAAAAATACGTATGGTCAAATGAGACAACTGACAGCCACTACATACTAAATGTCAAATTTGCTGGTTACACTTTTTTATTCAGGGTGAGAACTCCAGTTACCTCAGTATTAAGTCTAGCTCCATGGTTGCGACACTGAGCCGTCAGAAGTCAAGAAAATGCTGTTGGCGTCGGTATTAGATCGAGCCGTAACACAACGTGTGCGTCTGCGTGCCAGGAGTTGGGTCTAGTTCATGATGCACAACACTTCTGGATGAGGTGTTCCTCTTTCTGCAAACTTCATGCACTTCATCCAAAATTATCGAGACAATTTTTATTCTCTTACTGTCTTTGCCTGCGAAAGCTCGGGAGCGCTAGGGCCTAGACAAGTGGCTTTCTATTATCGATATATAAAGAAAATATATGGGATTGACATTAGCGGTCACGTGACATTTTGTTCGCCAATGTCAATCCTATACATTTGTCTTTCTATTCTACGGGCGATATCGATAATAGAAAACCTTGCCTGTAGGGGCAGTTTTGTCCGAGTCGTCGGCCGAGGCACATAGGAGCGCGTTTCTGTACGCATTACAACTTACAACTAAAAGTATGACTCACCCGCGCTCGTAAGATAAAACAAGTAGTACTAACGTGTCGAACAAAATACACTTAAAAGTGGTACTAACTTACCATGTAACTATTATCAATAGCTTTTTAATATGACAACTTTGAATATATTGAAAAGGGAAAAATCGAAAAACTACCCACGGAACTATTCCGTATCATCTACATGTTTTTGCCGATCAATCACCGTCAAATCTGTCGCCGAGACGTATCTGAAAATAATCCGCGCTGCAGCTAAGATGGATGCCGACCTTTCGAAATTGTGATGAATATTAAATATTGAGATTTATTTAACCAAGTTGTTAAATGAATGCGTGAAAAATCCGTGAAAGTGTTTTATTTATATGAAGTTCATATTCATATTATGAACAGTTCGCGCAGAAATCTAAGATGTGTTTATTGAGATTTCGTAACATCAAAGACGAATAAAACTGTTAACTTATTGTTTACAACAGCCTTTGTGATCTAAGGGACACTCCACCGGTATCATAACCAAACCAGAGGTATTTTCATCCCACCTGATCAATCAATCAATCAATCAATCAAAATATGTTTATTGCGAATACAGGTAAATTACAGGTGGTAAAAGATTTCACAATAGGTAGCAAATTAGTTCAGCCGTATTCTGCCTTTCTGACATGCAATAATTAAAATAACAGTAATTGAATTTGGTACAATGTCAAATCTAAGTACCTACTTATCAGATAGGTATCACAAATTTTACATTAATAAATTAAAATATTAATAAATTTCAGCAACATGTCAAAGTATAGATGATAATAATTAAGTATAGATGATGTCAAATTACAAAATAATGTCAAATTATAAGATGAATGTCAAAAAACTCAATAAATTACAAATTATTATATATGTCACAAACAAGCTACTTATGTCACAATAAAAAATCTAATGATTACATTTTATCTTTCAAATATTCTTCAACCGTATAGTATGCCTGATGTTATGTTATGTGGTGATAAGGCTGAAGATGCAAGCGCACTACTCCCAGAATCCCCAATCACTGATACGGTTTCTATTCCTATAGGGGGTACATATTGTATTCGGTTTGGCTGGTTCTAAGTCCGCCTGGCTAAAGCCACCATCTTATGTATATCTGTCGCCATAACAATCATGTTTTCAGCATTATTGTATTCCGGCAGTTAGGGATAAGATATCCATTTTATCAGTGATTGAGGATTCTGGGAGTAGTGCGATTGCATCTTCAGCCTTATCACCACTTAACATCAGTGCCCGTAGTGTAAGTTTTTATGTCAAAAAACGCAAACTATTTCGATTCCGTATTGATGTCAATTTGTATGAAAACTGTATTAGCGCCTCTAGCGGCGAGTAGCGCGCTTATATAGTTTTCATACAAATTGACATAAATACGGAATCGAAATAGTTTCCGTTTGCTTGACATAAAAACTTACACTAGAGGTACTGTGCCCGTAGTGTAAGTTTTTATGTCAAAAAACGCTAACTATTTCGATTCCGTATTTATGTCAATTTGTATGAAAACTGTATTAGCGCCTCTAGCGGCGAGTAGCGCGCTTTTATATTTTTCATACAAATTGACATAAATACGGAATCGAAATAGTTTGCGTTTGCTTGACATAAAAACTTACACTATGGGTACTGTAAGCTTAGCATGACCACCCAAAACTTGATAATATATCGCATGATAAGGCGATTTATCGACATTCAAACCTCAAAACCCATAGTCTTTTGACAGTTAAACAGGATAACTTATCATATCATATCGCGTTTTGTTGGTCATGCTAGGGGGGCTGCTGGTGTGATGAAGGATCCCCCGTTGTAAACAAAAACAAAACTATATAGTTATCATTAAAAATTCTTATACCTACTAATATTGAAAAATAAGGTTAGATGTTGGTTAGTAATCATCGCATCGTTAGCCATTTAATTACCTCACCGCTGGGACACAGGCTTTCCTCGTGGATGGATAACAAGAATGGGCCATGACCCACCACGCAGGCCCAATGCGGATTGGTGGACCAAACGTCCTAACGTGCCTCCCGAACACGGACGAGCTCGAGATAATAATTTTTTTGGCCACTAAACCCGTAACCGACCATTGCGAAAGTTGCTTAACCTCAACGATCGCAGGTTGAGTGCGCTAACCATTGCACTACAGGCAGTGAACGCATATATGCGTTCATTGACTACAGGCTCTTCGTTACTCAATGTGACAGAATGGAAGAACGAATCTGCATGAAAGGCACAGAGAAAGATTAAAGTCTGGTATAGCTCATAGTATAACCAAAGAATACTATAATATGGTATAACCTTCATCTCGTTACTTACATGTATTGTGATGTAACCATTTTTTTTATCCACAACGGGGTAGCACTTAGCCTTCATCACACCTGATGATAAGTGGTGATAAGGCCGAAGGTGGAAGCGCACTACTCCCGGAATCCTCAATCACTGAGGAACTGGCTATCTTATCTCTAACTGCCGGAACACAATAATGCTGAAGTTATGGCGTCAGACTTAGATAAGATGGTGGTAGCTAGCCAGGCGGACTAAGAACAAATCCTACCACCAACCAAACCGAATACAATATGTACCCCCACTGGGAATCGAAGCCGGGACCTCTGGGTCTGAAATCGGTGGTATGAACCACTAAACCACAGAGGCGGTTATAACCATGAGGTAAAACCAAGTAGCACAAAAAATAAAACATAAACAAATTAAATGTTTTGGTGATTTTTCCTCTTCATTATGTTTGATTTCCATATCATTACACTTTTCATGTCTATCAAATTGAAAAGAAAGGGAAATTAATTAACAAAGTAGGAAACTTAAAACTTAATTGGACAGTAAACGAGGAACTTTTAATTAGATTACACTTTTTAAGGCTTTTTTACAAGGAAGATCTGTGACACCGGCGAAACAAAATTCGGAAAGAAAATTAAATTCAGAGTTTAATAAATCAACGTTGTTTTTAAGCGTCATTATTAGCAAATATATGATACCAAAACCTTGTTTTGAAGGTCACTTTGAAACTGATTAAAAGCAGAGACTTTTATAGAAACTAATATAGAAAAAACTGTAGCTTCTTGAACGAGCTTGAATGAGCCAGAAAACTAAGCCTCATATTTTAAATAAAATATGAACTGATATCTGTTTTACCATGTATCATATTTTAAGAAATATCATATATAACTAGTTGTGCGTAAGTTTTTTCTTTAATATATCGTTTCTACACTTTCGCATGCTATAGTAAATGACAAGATAAAGTTATTTAAAATACCTTTCTGCTGTCCTACAGTTTCCACAAAAAAAAATTAACTTACCTAATAAAAACACAATGTGTCAGTAATTGATTAACGCCCGAATTCTCGAACGCAAATCATCTTTGGGAGCGTCTCAAACATCATGCCATCTCTTTCATACGTTTGACATTAAAAGTGACAGGGCGATGTTTGAGACGCTCCCAAAGGTAAGTAGCGTACGAGTATTCGGGCATAAGTATACAACTTAGTTTGATGAATTTAGATGTATTATCCAACCACTTTCAACTAGACTACAGGATTCATTCTAATTTCAATGGGCATGTATCAGTACCAATTAAATTATCTTAACCAAACTAAGATCTATAGCTTACAGACGCAGTAATTTCCTCCGAAGGCCCAAATTGAACATTCCTTCCGACACTTGGATTTGCTCCAATCGAAATTGTTTTGCGGTAATGCATAATTGTCTTATATTTAACACTAGCAAATCCACGTGGTACCCGCGTGATACCCGTTCCCGTGGGAATGTAGGGATAAAAATATACCCTAATGTCACTTGGGAAGAATGTAGCTTTCTAATGGTCAAAGAATTTTATAAATCGGTCCAGTAGTTTCGGAACCTATTCAATGCAAACAAACAAACATACAAACAATGAAATCTTTCCGCTTAATAATATTAGTATAGAAAATAGAAAAAAGATTTTTCAGGAAAAAAACACAATTAAAGAAAAACAATACAAACAAATAAACTCACTATTTTGCCGAAACGGCCTCAGACGCTGGTTTATAGACTGGAGGCTGCGCGCGGTTTGACCCTCGTGATGCTCGTTCCCGTAGAAATATCAGGATACAACATAGCTTATTTTACTCAGAATGAATATAGCTTCTTAATAATGAATGACTTTTAAAATCAGTCTAGTCGTTTTAGAATTTATCCGTTACAAACAAACAAAGGAAAAACAAATCTTTATCCTGTTCATAATTTTAGTAAAGATTAATATTTCCCCACCTTATAACGAAAACGAACGCGTTGGGCGAACAACTCAATAATTATATTATTTGTGCAAGCGTTTCATTCGCGTACAAATTAGAGAACCGAGTTTAAGATAGAGTGTTCTGATATCGTTTTAAACGTGTTAAAGAGGAACATGAAATAAAGTATTAGAAAAATCGACCCGTGTCACAACTGGCTTCGATGGGACTCGAATCCACGACCTTTCACAATGTTGTTATTTTCATCTTTGCATACTTAATTATTTACAAATATTCTTTAAACAAACAGAAGTAGGTACTAATTCCAAGTTGTTCTTTCTTTTAGCGTTGTAGCGTTTCTTCCAATAATTTTTGAATAACTAAATAAAATAAAAATAAAAAAAAATATAAATAAAATAAATAACTAAATTTTTATCTTTGGGCGTTAATATAATATACAACGTGTTAATACTTTAAGCAAAACTGAGAACTTAGTTTGTTCAGAATCGAGAGTAAAATCGATTCCACACATTTTTGATAGAGGTTAAATAAAAAAAAAATATATATTTTTTCCACTTCTAAAAATATTTGTGTCTAGGTACTACATCTAGAGAAAAAAATCTTTCCGTGTTCTGTGGTACTACATATTCATTCAATACGCAATATTCAATTCAATACTTACATCATAGTAGAGCTTAAAATCTGTCAGAAAGTCTCGGAGACCTATGAGCATAAATATCATGGAAGTTTCTTCCATGAAAAAAAAAAAGATTTAATGGAATTCAATTTAATACTTAAAATAAATTACTTGAGGCGTATGGGCTTTTCGATTATTGCATTATTTTGCACGTTACACATTATTGCACGTTGTATAAGTGATTCGCTGTTAAAGTGTTAACTATGCCAGTCCCAGATACACTGAGTTATTCGTCGCGCGTAATGTCCTAAGATAAACATATATTACAGCTGATTTACATTTGGGCGTTAATATAATATACAGTTATTAGGCCGGCAACTTTGCTCGTTTGCATTTTAGCTTAAAATAAGACTGACTTAAATTATAATGTGGCCTGGTTGTAGTTTTTTCGTGTCTAAGCCACTGCAGTGGTGGGTCGATTTGTTATCCTACATCAAATGTTTTTACGCTTCAATCTTCGATCAACATTACATAGATTGCGCGTCAGATAAGTCTGCGCGCGGTCAAAATCGAAAACGAATCATTTTTATAGCTTAGAATAAAAAAAAATGTACTGTCACTCTACCACTACTAGATGACATCTCACTAACTAATGATAACTAAATCACAACGTAAATATAGTAGGGACCCGCTTAGAATCAGTAAACAATGTTAACTCTGTTTTTGTAAATACTGGCAAGTTACTAGCAGAAACCTTTCACCCCCCTTACTCTAATCAGGCTCACAACCCAACTCAACACTGCAAGCCCTCTTCGCTCAACTCTTTTGTTCTCCTTGAGACTGATGAAGAAGAAGTTGAGCGTATTCTAATGTCTCTTAAAAGCGACTCTGCGGTAGGTTGGGACGGAATATCAACCGATTTTCTACAAACTTATAAAAAGGTTATCGTTCCACCGTTGACTCATATCTGCAACCTCAGTATAAGACATGGTATATTCCCTAATTATTTTAAGAAAGCAATAGTTCATCCTGTTTTTAAAGCGGGAGATAAGGAGAACGCGTCTGATTATCGTCCCATCTCAGTCCTTTCAGCCATGTCGAAAGTATTTGAGCGTATTATAAACTCTCGATTGACAAATTATCTTGTATCGAAGGGTCTGCTATCTGCAAGACAATATGGCTTTCGTTCGAAACGGTCTACCTCTGATGCGGTACATGAGCTGACTAATGATATTGTCACTAGTATGGATAAAGGGGGAAAGTGTGTGGCAATATTCCTTGACCTTGCCAAGGCATTCGATGCGCTTTCCATACCTTTGTTAATTAATAAGTTACGTGCATTAGGCATAAGAGATAATCATCTTTCTTTGTTCCAGAGTTATCTGTCAAATAGAGTTCAAAGTGTTGTCATTGATGGTGTTGCTAGCGACTATCTTCCTGTCTCCTACGGAGTCCCTCAGGGCAGTGTCCTTGGCCCTACTCTGTTCCTCAGCAACATTAACGAACTTTGTGACCTTGACATACCTAACGGCCGAGTCATTTCCTTTGCTGATGACACTGCCTTAGTCTTCTCTGCTGACACCTGGTCAGATGTCTTTGTCACTGCTCAGAGGGGCTTTGATATGGTCACTGAGTGGCTCTCAGCAAATTTCCTTACTCTTAATGTCAAGAAAACCAAGTACATGACATTTAGTTTACGTGACTTCCCGGAAACTCACTCTGAGTTCTTTAACATTCTGGCCCATTCCCTACATAACACGCCTTCCTGTTCTTGTTTAAAATTATCAAAAACAAATAGTATAAAATATTTAGGTATCCAAATTGATGATAAATTACGCTTTCTCGACCATATAAAATATCTTGCCAATAAAATTAGAAAACTAATGTTTGTTTTTAAAAATCTAAGAAAGGTTGCTGAGCCTGCCATTCTGAAGATGATCTACCTTGCAATGTGCCAATCGGTGCTCACATATTACATCACCTCGTGGGGTGGGGCAGCAAAAACTCACTTGTACAAATTAGAGTTAGCACAAAGAGCGGTCCTTAAAGTGGCAGCATCAAAACCCTTTTACTTCCCTACTAAACAGGACATCACAATATTCCTTATATGAATATTGTGATGTCCTTACTGTCCGTCAACTATCTATTTTTAATTCAATAACGCTTCAGCATAGCAAAACACATTTTTCTGTTAACCAAAACCGTAAACGTAACAAACTAGTGATCAAATCTGCAGCCTTTAAAACTAGCTTCAGCCATAGGTTTTTCTGTTACCTTGGTCCACACCTTTATAACTTAATAAATAAGAATATCAATACTTATTCGCTAAACAGACACTCTTGTAAACGTATATTGGTCGAGTGGCTTAAAGGAAAAACATACGTTGATACTGAGGCACTTCTCGCACCAGTTGCATAGACAAGGTTTGTAGCAGAACGATGAAAATACAAAATTCTGGGAAGTGGGTCAAATTAAGCTTGGAAGGTTTGACCCGAACGGCCATACATGCATACATACACTGCAAGTTAAGTAAAAGCTTGTAAAAACGAAACGTGACAGTAGGGACTTCCGCCTAGTGACGCCTGATTCAATCAGATAGTTCTAAAGATTTCTCCAAACATAATTTACTTATAAGTCGAGTCTAGATTAAAAAAACATGTCGCCAATAAAGTGGAATAAAAATGTTGTATCTAACAAACACGAACAAGTTAGTGTGCATATAAAAAATGGCATTCAAAGTTGCCGTGTTAGAAATGTGGCTTCACAAAAATAAAGTTGACGATGCACTATAAACTAGGAAACTGTAATGGGGTTCTTTTACGTTTCTGATGATATCATCATATTTTCGTTATGTACTTTATAACTCCCATTACAGATGTTGTAAAAAATACAGTGTTTTACCTGAATATTTTCATAGGCTGCTTACAAACTTTTTTAGAATAAATTCATTGGAAGTTGAGGACACCTAATACGAATAATAAAAAACCAAATGTAAAACAAATGTCAGTTTTTTTATTAGAATGCCTATGGTAATTTTAATTTACAGTCCGATTATTCGTATGATTTGAGATTTGACAGTAAATTATTCCTTAATTTTATTCATTCATTAAGTAATTTACTTCCTTAATTCAATTAGGCTTAGGTTTAAGCAATCACCAGATATAATGAAATATAACGCCCAAAAAATCGTAAGTACATACCAGAATTTAATCCCCATTTTAATATGAACTTATCACCAATAAACGTAAAGTCTGCTAACCTAAAAAAGCCAAGTATCTTCAGAATAATCGCCGAGCTACCCAAAAAGTAATAATAATAAAATAAATAAAATTCGTTTATTTGACAAGTTTCATAAGTTAATAACAATATCACTTATAAAGATAAAGACATTACTGGTACAAAAAAAATGGCAATACATTCCACGCTCCATCCGTTTGCCACCCACCATCGAACTAAGTAAAAATACCTTGTATTCCGAGTGATGGGAAGCAAAACGAGAATAGAACGAAGAGTTACAATTTGAAATTTAAAGTTTAATTAACTTAAACGAAACAGAGAAAATAATTTAACTTAATGTTTGCAGTAATTCCCAAACTAGAATAATCTGTTTTATTGGGAATTGATGCCTCAACCGTGCCGCATGTGATCGTGTTTGTGCTTGTGTGTCCATGATAGTATGTGTATATTTTTGTGTTTGTAAATGTTTGTGTGTTTATGTGTATTTTTGTGTGGGCTATTGAAGAAGTGAATATGTAACTTAATTCTACTAAAATGTACCTATATATACCTATTTTACTTTAATGTTATCAAAAAGTCTTCCGTCTCTGCATACGTTAGGGTTCCTAGCCAACTTTGAAGCTTATGTTTAGTTTCGCGTTTTGTGCAGGGGTAAATGTTATGTAATTTATTAGCTTTGTTATAGATAATGCAACCAAGTACTCTAAAGTGGCGTTTAGCTAGTTCAGTTCTGTGGCGGGGGGTGCAGCAGACACGATCTGATCTCCGCTTACGGGTGTAGATAGAAGGATCAAAGGGCAGCTGGGAGTGTTTACGGAGAATGGTACACATGAGGAATAATTGTCTTACTGTCAAGACCGAGGTGTCAGTATAGAGTTTTACAGTAGGGTACCTAAAAGGTTTTCTGGCCATAACTTTGAGTGGTCTTTTTGGGTTATGAAAAGTTTTTGTAGTGCAGGCATGACTTAAAAAGCCCGAAAAATTTTGGTACAGGTTTCATTTATTTGTACATAATATATTTTTTTTGGATGAGGCTGTTTAGGGTAACGATTGTTTTTTTGGTGGTCATTAAATTTTATCCCATTCAATTATTGTTGCTTTGCATTCTAATCTATTAAAATTCATTGTTTAATTAATGTAACTATTCTGTTATGCTGTGTCATGCTTACATAATAAGTTATATTTGTTAGAATAAGATCTAGCTATTAAATCGCAGACAACCCTTTTGTTTGGTTTTGCGAGGCACTGTCAAACTTATCATGTAATTTCCTTTTTGTAAAATAAATAATTATAATAATTATTTTTACATCAACTTTGATATTATAATCGATTTAGTATTTTCCATTATGGTCACGCCACTTGGTTGGTGATTTTACACAAAGGAAGAGAAGCGCATTCAAGTCTAAAGAGAAAAAGCTTGGAAAAAACTTTCACAAATAAAGTTTAATTCTTAAGGCGGCATATTTCATAGAGAACGGTGCGAATGGCGAGTCCGTGCCAAAAAACTATAATAATCACCTTTTTTCGGAAGTAGTTCAGTTAAACTTTTAATAGTTTAACTGAACTACTCTATAGTGTATTTAAGTAATTTTTTTTTTGTACAGGACGCCTTAAGCTTCCAAGTGTATTTATTTATTTTTTGATTTCCGTGGCAAACTATAGATAACTCAGATTATAAGCTTTTTTTATATCAGCCTTTCTCGACCCACTGCTGATCATAGGCCTCTATGCCAGTGGTTTATGCAGTGGTTTATGCCAGAAGCTACGGTTCTGAGCAATTCTCAGCCATGTGCACCCCGCGGTCTTGACAATATCGTCGACCCATCTTGCTGGTGGACGACCCCTATTTCTATACCCGTGTCTCGGTCCCCACTCGGTAAGTGCCTTGGTCCATCTGCCGTCGCTCTGTCTCGCAACGTGTCCCGCCCAGTCTCAATATCCGCTCACTGACGTCATGGGCTTTCGTCAGTTTGCGAATTTCGGTGTTAGTGACTCGATCAGAGTTTGACGCCGACCATAGCGCGCTCCATGGCTACTGACGCTACTGTACATTAAAATGATGTTTTTTTTTTTAATCTGTTTTGCATATTTCTAGCTTATAAGGTGTATGTTCTTGTTGGTTGTCCTTTAAATAAATAAAATAGTATTGATTGTAATGGTAATTTCGGGTTTTACCCGTTGCCCCGCCACTTTGCGTAGTTAATTAGCAAATTGTTCTATTCTCATATTGTAATAACTGACAAATGTAATTTTTGAGAAAAAAATATTTAAGCCTTAAACCTTAAGTATTTTTTTTGTAGTTTGCGTAGTTTGTTTTGCTTAAAATAGTGCAATGTCATACGTGTTAACTTTTACTAAAGTAAAAAAAATTAGGGAAATAGTAGCTTAATGCTGATCCGGTAATAAGTTACCTTTATATAAAACTAGCTTTCTGCCCGCGGCTTCGCCCGCGTGAACTAGGTACACGACTGACGTTATCCCGCGGGAATGTGATATTTATGAAGGATAAAAAGTAAAAAGTAGCCTATGTTCCTCTCCAGGCTCCAAAGTATCTGTGTCACAAATTTCAGCCAAATCCGTTCAGTCGTTTTGGCGTGATTGAATAACAAATATCCAAACATCTAAACTTTCACATTTATAATACTACTGGTAGAAAGTAGGAAGTAGGATCCGTTCCGTGATTTTTAGCTTTATAAAAATATAAAAATCAAGAATCACAATTTATTTATCGAAGGATATTCATAATGCGGCTAATTTAATTGACAACTTTTTCAATCATAATATTTAAAATAATAACCAATGGAATAAAATGAGCTTCGGTGGCCCGCCGCCTTGGTTTGGTAGAATCAATAATCGCAGAGAAAATTGCCTCCGTACTTTAATAATTGTTATGTTAATACAGAAATTGCCTTAGAAAGCTTCCATTTTACGTAATTCGCCCTCTCATTACCGATTGGCGTGTACCGGTCCAAACATGAATTCTGCTATTACTGGTTTAAACCGCTGAATCAGCACTATATCATCATTGCAATTTTGCCATTCACTACCATTTTGTGGCTGGCGAAATATTGAATGGAGACGATATTAAAAAAAGGGGTTGTTCAACATGCATATTAAAATTCGACAATGGGAACTTTTTGATGTTTTTTTTGTTAATAAATGCCAAAATGATGTTTTAAAATTACCGTACTATGGTTGATTGTTCCCATAGGCCTGCTTTCTTTAGTCGGACAAACGATTAGTTTTGCTGATTAGATTAGGTAGTTTTAGTTACGAAGCGTAATTTAAAACCAACCCAATTTAATTTTTTTATAGGTTATTCGTCATCGTTAGAAAGAAAACGGATTGTATTTGAAGTAAGTAAGGTGACGAGTCGTTGAATATGGAAACCGCACTTCCGAGTTATCAATATTTGTGTAACTCAGAAGTTTTGGTGTTTGACGATGTCGCAGATTGTGCTACCATTTAAAATGTATGGAAAATATTTTACGCGACTGCCAAACGCGTCTTGTCCAATGCTACTTCAGCCTAGCGATGTCGGTAGTTCACTTGCGTAAATATCTCTTGATTTGTGATGGGTGCGGCCGAGGGTGCTATTCTGGTACCTACGCTCCCGGCCGGCATGCACCCACTGTCAAAATTTATTCTATCACACAGGTAAACATTGTCCTGATGGTTCCTTATGAGGCCCAAAAAGCCATAAGAGTTAAATATTTTGAGAAATGTCATACGTTTACCCAGTATGTTAAGTGACAATACCTCATTTTGAGGACCATTTGAGGATTAAAATTTATTTTGTTCTTGTAGTTAGGTATTCTTTAAGTTCCCGTGTTAAAATTATCTATTGCTTATTATTGATCAATCTTATATTTTAAGAAGCAGCATATGATACTGTTTTTATAATCAAAAACTATCTTAATAAGAGTCCCCGCAAACTGCAGATTTTCTATCGGCCGATAGTTGGCCGACTGGTTAATTTGAGGCCCTTATTCGTCTTAGGACAGATTCTGGTTTGGACAGATTCTGGTTACGACAGATTCTTGTTACGGCAGATTCTTGTTACGGCAGAATTAGTACTGACGCGCATAAAAAATATTTTTAGAAATTCTTTAGGACAGATTTTGGTTACGGCAGATTCTTGTTACGGCAGAATTAGTAATGTCGCACATAAAAAAATATTATGTATTATGTAGGTATTTTTTTATTGTTATCTGCCGTAACAAGATCTGTCGTAACCAGAAGCTGTCCAAACCAGAATCTGTCCTAAAACGAAACAATTTTTACTTTTGTTGGCAATGTTACTTCTGCCGTAATAAGAATCTGTCATAACTAGAATCTGTCCAAACCAGAATCTGTCTTAAGACGAATAAGGGTTTGAAGGCAATCCGTTCTAGTGTGCTCACTTGCATACATCTTCATTCTGATCAAGATCCCGACTAAACTATTGGCCGATAGAAAGTCTGCAGTTTGCGGAAACAACAGCAAACAATGATAAACATTCTGAACGAACTTCAACCTTATTGTTAACAAATTTAAGTTTCAATTGGAGTACCCATAAATATGGTTGGGGTTTGTCAAGCGAGAAACTAATTATCTTACACTTTGACAAATTATCATTTAGTTTAGCAAACCATACACACACTATCCACATGAATGAAACTCGACTTTATAACAATATCATTAAAGATGAGTTCTTAGAGTTTTCTCGGAGGCTGAAAGGAAAATATTGGCAAAGGTTAAATAACGATTTGATCAATCGTATGGGACAAAATGATTTATGGCAACTCATCATTCGGGAATCCCGCTTTTTGTGAAGGGGCCAGATGGCAGGATGATTGCATGGGCATGTCGACTAACTAAATTGTGATTTGTTTGAAGTGCTTCAACCGCCTCTAGACTCTAAACCAGGCCAAAATCAGCAAGGCAATTTTCATCAGACATGATCTTAAAGTCGTCCTATTTGCTTTGCACCGTCAGAAATTCTTGGATTTCCTTTCTTAAATTACACACTCTCTCAAAGGCATTACCTACCACAACTTAACCATCTCACTTTAGTGTGCTAGAGGAGATTTGATAGGAGAAAGGAGAGAGGAACTCGCTTTCGGTGGATTTTAGAAATTCTTGGAATTGTCGATGCATCAAACATAAGTTTGACAACCATACTCAAAACGGGTTGTTTTTCAATAGATGCTTTACACAACACATCCTGGCTTACAACAGTGTTAGTGTTTGATAGTCGCGAGCCGGATTTCAACGCTTCGCGGGCCGTAGTTTCCCCATCCCTGTTCATAGTGGTTTACACCACTGTTTACTGACCCAGAGGTCCCGATTTCTTCTTAGTCCGCCTGGCTAGCTACCACCATCTTATCTTATTAAGTCTGACGCCATAACAATGATATTGTCATTATTGTGTTCTGGCAGTTAGAGGTAAGATAGCTAGTCCCTCAGTGATGGATGGTTCAGGGAGTAGTGCGTTTCCACCTTCAGCCTTATCACCACTTATCATCAGGTGTGATGAATGCTAAGTGCTACACTGTTGTTTGTAAAAAAACGTGGATAAGTAGTGTGCTTTATCATAGCGGTTCGGTAAGGATTTTTTTGCGGTTCCGATGACTTTATTTGCGGTGCGATTCAAACGGGGGCCCATTTAATATCGTGCCTTGCATGTATTAATATTACCGTGGGAACGGGTACCACGCGGGTAAAACCGCGGGCATCCGCTAGTAATACCCAAATAATTTTAAAAACAACTGGACCGATTTTAAAAATACTTTAATAATTACTTTATTTCTATATTCCCCGGCAACGGGTACTACTCGGGTAAAACTGCGTGGAGCAGATATTATTCAATATGAAAGTGAAATAATAATAATAGCATTGCAAATAAAAAAATATATAAGTAATGTCATTATGTTGATAGTAAATAGCAGATTCATCATCATCAGCCATTTAATGTCCTCACTGCTGCTGGGGCACTGGGCTTCTTTATGCAGTGCGGTTTGGTGGGTATTAAGGCGATACTCGGAAGAAATGTGCTCAAGCGAGATAGCAATGACAAAACGACGCACGCGGGAGCGAGACCGATTTTGCAGATTAGGCAAAAAAACACTAAATCACTTCGTATTAAAAAACTACAGTGATTTTTAAAAAAATGCTTCTATACGATCCTCAATATTATTGGTGTCCACTAATTAAACCAATTTGCAATAGTGTAAGTAACCCCATTTAAGAATAATCTTGACTTTTCGTATTTTTTAGAGGTCTTTTCGAAAAGAGAAAGTGTCGAGGCAAAATCATAAAATCGTGTTTTTGAAACTATACGAATTTAGATAAAGGTATGAAGAAATATATATCTTATTACCAGACTAGCTGTTGCCCGCGACTTCGTACGCACGGTAAAGTGACTTTTGTATTTGTTTATTTTATGTGTAATCTACACTTCCTTCCAGTGACCGCAAAGTATTATGTGTGTGTATATGGGTGTAGGTCTCGGAAGCGCGGGAAGTGTTGCGCTCGCGATTGCTTGTTAACCGAGCTTCACGGTCCTCATCGGTTTCAAAAGCACGAAGTAACCTCATCCTCTTAGCTGACCTAGAGCCTTGCGATAAATTACTATTTTTTTCCTAGGTATTTCAAATAACAATAATCGTTATCAAATCACAATAATCAATGTCCGTTTTTCAACAATTCAAATTGATCTACAAATCAATAAATCGAAATCTAATTCAAGTATAGTTTACGTATTTTTAATTCATTAAAATCACAATAACTGAGTTTTCTCAGGGTGTCAGCCGTCAAGAGTAAGCAATTTAATACAGTCCCACACTTCTGTCTGTTCCGGTGACAGCCGTGGCAGAGGAGCCACTTGCAATACGAAATTAGCTGTCAAAATGGACTGTCCTGTCGTATGAAGAAGCCATCATGTCAGTAGCTTTGTAGTGATAACAAACTGTAAAGTATTTTTTTATTTTTTTTATTGATTGATAGGCAAGCTCTTGTCCGCTATAAACTCCAAATGTAAACTGGAATCGCTACCAGTAATCCTTTACCTAGCTTTAGATTGATCTTCGAAGGCCAGAAACGTGAAGCGAGCAATGCCTGATGTCGTTCGTTGGCGTGCGTGGGGCCGCCGCCCGCGCCGGTCCGTACACAGTCTAAAAGGTACCGGTATAAAATATACTAAGAAGAAACCGGTCAAGAGCCAGTCGGACTCGCGCCCCGAGGGTTCCGTACCATCTTTTCTTTTATAAAATAGAAAAAACTACAACTGTGCTTCACCTAAAGCGACCTGCGAGTATGTAGGAAGGAGGACATTTTAAACGTAAAAATGTTTTCATCGGCGTGGCATATTCGTCCGAGAATTCGCGATGTAGAATATTGCAGTTTTTGGTCAGCTCCATCTCTTGACCGATAGTGGATCTAATATAATTTTTGTTGATGATTTCTGAAAAAGTTTACTATTTAGAGACATTGTTTTATTTTTCCTGAATTTTTACATAAACTTCTACTTATCAACTAAAATAATTTCAGATTTTTCTCTATGCAAACTTCGGAATTAAGGGGGGGATGGTATTTTTTTTCATTTTTCATCATAATTCAAAAACCATGCGGCTTAATACAAAAAGAAAAAATATTGAGAGTGTGCAAGCAGCGCTCTATTATATGATACCCTTTATGCCGTAGTAGTCGCACTTCAAATTTTTAAGACCCCTTTCAGCCCCTATTGAAGAAAAAATATAAATATTTTTATTTGTCTCTTATTTGCAAAATAGTTGGGCAAACGTCGTCTAAAATTATTCCAAATTTCAAGTGGATATCATTAGTAGTTCTCGAGATATCCAGCTGTGACAGACAGACAGACTTAGTCGCACCATAAGGGTTCCTTTTTACCAGTTTGGTTCGGAACCCTAAAAATCATCATTATCATTAATTCATTATTTGTCTTAAGCATGGTATTAGGTACATTATTGAATTAAAAAAATAATGGAAAATATCCTAAAATTGGTTATATGTCTAAGTAATATCACAGAAAAAAACTTTTACAAACTTTTGACCTAGAATCATAAAATTTGGCAAACTTCAGATCTTACAGTACAAATAAAGGTAAAAAATAATGGTAATTTATAGTTTAATCACTAAAAAAACTAATACAAACTTACATTTGTAGTTAATTTCATACAAAATGTGAGTCAGTTTGTCTACGTTTTATAAGATGTCAAGAAATTTTCCCACAATAAAAGGTACCCTATATGTTGAACCAGGTTATAAGTTATTAATACACAAAATTTGGTAAAAATCCGTCCAGTAGTTTTTGCATGAAAAGCAAACATACAAACAGACGCCCGCAAATATAAGTTGGCCAACGTTTTTTTTTAATATAAAGAAATTTTCCCGCAATAAAAGGTACTCTATATGTTGAACCAGGTTATAAGTTATTAATACACAAAATTTGGTAAAAATCCGTCCAGTAGTTTTTCCGTGAAAAGCAAACATACAAACAGACGCCCGCAAATATAAGTTTTTCAACTTTTTTTTGAATATAAAGAAATTTTCCCGCAATAAAAGGTACCCTATATGTTGACCCAGGTTATAAGTTATTACTACACAAAATTTGGTAAAAATCCGTCCAGTAGTTTTTGCGTGAAAAGCAAACATACAAACAGTCGTTAACAACGTTTTTTTAAATATAAAGAAATTTTCCCGCAATAAAAAGTACCCTATATGTTGACCCGGGTTATAAGTTATTACTACACAAAATTGGGTAAAAATCCGTCCAGTAGTTTTTGCGTGAAAAGCGAACATACAAACAGACAAACAGACAAACAGACAAACAGACAAACAGACAAACAGACAAACAGACAAACAGACAAACAGACAAAAATTTTATTATCTATCGTTTTGGGGTCTATATCATGTACACATCACATAGCAGTAATTATTTTTTAAATATATTCCATGTACAGACTTTTTTCCGTTTCTGTTTTATTATATGTATAGATTTGTAACAACTGTAACCGTCCTACTACAGTTTTAAACAAAAAAGTCCATATTTTTCCGTGTAGCGCCTTAACGACTGCAAGTGCAGCCGGGACCAACGGCTTAACGTGCCTTCCGAAGCACGAAGGAGCTCGAGATCAAAAGTTTTTTGGTCATCCATCCCGTGGCCAACCATTGCGAACGTTGCTTAACCTTAACGATCGTAGGCCAAGCGCGCTATCCACTGCGCCACGGGTTCCTCTAATGGCAGATTAGTTATAATTATTCCAAAAACTCTAATCATAAAGTACATCATTGCAGATCATAATTTATTCTAACAACTAAGCCACAGAATAAACATTTACAGTATTTCATCTTCTAATTAAAGATTGGAACGCATAGGTATCATGCATGACTGATATATATCGCCTCGATCTTAAAATATCTGGGCCCTGATGGCCGTAATCTTATGACACATTAGTCGGGTGTACAGTGCCACAACCTTTTCTGTTCCGGTGACAGCGGCGCTACGTACGTTTTTCTTTTTTTTGTAACAATTTAACCGGCCCTGACTTCTAAGAACTTCAGCCACCAGCAGCGCTATGGTTGAACATAAACTTGACAGGAGAATGACATTAAAAAAAACACGCTAGTTTCACATTTTGGCCACCGGCACAGCAAAGTTTGTGGCACTGTACAGTGCCACAACCTTTTCTGTTCCGGCGCTACGTACGGTTTTCTTTTTTTTGTAACAATTTAACCGGCCCTGACTTCTTAGGACTTCAGCCGCTAGCAACGCTATGGTTGGACATCAACTTGACAGCAAAATGACACTAAAAAAACACGCTAGTTTCACATTTTAGCCACCGGCACAGCAAAGTTTGTGGCACTGTACGTGCAGATGACGTTTACGCGACGTGCAAACTAAACGCAAGCAAACGTCGGTATCGCCGTAAATTAAAACTACGCGCGATCGTTACGTACACTTTGCATCTACTACACACCGGATGCAATTGACAGTTAGGAAACGTCAAAAAATTAGCGCGCTACCGTTTTTGTGCGATACAAAAGACGCGTAACTCACGTTCACGCGGCGTTTATGCTAATATTACACGGTTCAACCAAATTGATTCACTTTGGTTAAAAGGTGCAGAAATATAGGCGCACATTGACATTGAATGATTCACTTTTACGTTAACATTGTTCAATCTTGTTGCTTCATCCAAATTCAAAGGCAAAAATAAACCGTGTATTTCCCATAAAGTTAATATATAGGTATAATAACTTTGTATAAGTTAATATATAGGTATAATAATTATTTCCGCAATTAGGTTTGCGTGATGTGTACGTCGTTAAGTCATTATGAAACATGTCATGTTATGTCAAATCAAACGTTTGACGCAAACGTGGTCAAGACGCGCTGCAAAAAATTACGGCAATCGATCCGCTGGAAGGAAGGATGCTGAGGTAGTATCCTTTCAGATCATTGACAACTGATTTGGCGCAGAGCTACGGATACTTGCCTTCCGCGCCAGAGGTTTCTGGTTCGATCCCCGAACAAGACATAAATATTTGTGTGCATAAACATTATCTATTTGTCTTGGTCTGTGTGTTTTCTATGTATATCAAGTATGTATTTACAAACAAAAAGTCTTCAAGTATATATTAATCCGTTCTCAAGTTTTCCATGACACAGTTTCTCACTGAAACTTCGCGGTCTTAGCTTATTTGGTGTTATTGTTAGAAATTATTTTTTTATTTCATACCGAGATCGAGATGAATCAAAACCTGCGTTCCGACCTGATAAATGAAAATAGAATACCTAGTAGTATTTATTCTGTGACTTAACAGGGAAAGTTGTTCAATTTCCGAAGTACCTTTGTTGTTTCGCAAAATGGAACTCTGTGTTGTGTTTGACGTCATAATTGTGTTCAGAAAACTTCTATTAACTTGTGTAATAACGAACTTTACGGTAGGGAAAGCTTTTTAATTTTAAAACGAATTTATCGAGCGCTTGCCATAGATTCAATGTTATTTTTTATGAAAGCTTTTTGTTAGTACAAAACAATAGAAAGGATACGTAAGTGTCAGCGTTTTTTTGTAATGTCCCTGAAAATTATTGCGTCATTCAAAAAGTTAAAAATATTGTCAAACACGTCATGAAGACTCTTAATTAATTTTAAGTGAGAGTTCAGATTGAACGGAAAAAAATGTGCAATTCGGAACTTTTAGAATTCGGAATTAAACTAAAAAGACCATTCACCCGGACAGTAAAAGATCGTGAGGTCGAGTCCCTTTCAGAGCAAGTTGTAAGACGGGTTAATTTTTCTTATATAATAGTTCATTTTATTATGGAAAGCATAAATGTGCAAAAGAATATAAGTATATCTTTAATTTTCTATTGGGAATAAAAACCTGTAAAGCGCGAGTCGGATACCCACCATTCCGCATTGGCTCCGAGCTGACGGTGGGTCATGGCCCATTCTCTTTATCCATCCATAAATAAAGCCTGTGCCCCAGCAGTGGGGACCATCAAAAGGCTGATGATGATTTCAGGGTATGAATGTATTCATCAATACGAACAGATTTTACTATGAAGCCAGACACGAAATCAAAGAATAAATCACTTAACACTTGAATCGACCAAAATGTTAGTTAAGAATATTTTTTTTCCGAATAACTATTTAATTAAAGTGTAAGAAAAATTAACCCGTCTTACAACTTGCTCTGACGGGACTCGACCTCACGATCTTTTACTGTCCGGGTGAATGGTCTTTTCAGTTCAATTCCGAATTCTAAAAGTTCCGAATTGCACATTTTTTTCCGATCAATCTGAACTCTCACTTAGGTACTTTTAAAATTTTCGAATGGATCAAACCACCAACCAAGAAATCGCATGTTATTTGAAGTCAAGCGTACGGTGTTTTATAAACATAAAGCTCAGTAGCTATGTAGCAGCAATATCATCACTACATAGTATAAAACAAAGTCGCTTTCTCTGTCCCTATGTCCCTTTGTATGCTTAAATCTTTGAAACTACGCAACGGATTTTGATGAGTTTTTTTTTAATAGATAGAGTGATTCAAGAGGAGGGTTTATATGTACTTTTTATCCCGATATTCCCACGGGAACGGGAACCACGCGGGTGAAACCGCGGGCGGCCGCTAGTATGTAATAAGCCACAGATATAGATTTACATACATAGATACCTACCGCAAGCACTTAAATATCACTATTTGTATTGAAACCAAGCGTGCCGACTTTTCAACATCTACTGCGACGTCACAGCTAAAATTTAGTGACGGAAAATCTAAACCGAAACAATTTTGGGCTATGGCAGTAAATTATCATGCACACAACGAGGACTTTTTTTAGCCCCGACGCAAAAAAGAGGGGTGTTATGTGTTTAACGTGTCTGTCTGTGTATCTGTCTGTGGTATCGTACCTCACACACGGATGAACAGATTTTCGTTTAGTTTTTTTTTGTATCATAGATAATTTTGTCCCGAGTGTTTGTAGCCATGATTTATGAAAATCTGTTCAGCCGTTTGAAATCATCAACTCTTTTCTATTTGATGAAGGGATCTGACTAATATATTATGGTATACTAGCTTTCCGCCCGCGGCTTCGCCCCCGTGGACTACACGACGTTATCCCGCGGGAATATGATATTTATCCGGGATAAAAAGTAGTCTATGTTCCTCTCCAGGCTACAAAGTATCTATATCCTAAATTTCAGCCAAATCCGTTTAGCCGTTTTGGCGTGATTGAGTAACAAACATTCAAACATCCAAACATCTAAGCATCCAAACAAATCTAAACATCCATCCAAACAAAACATTAAACCCAGGTAAAATCAATATATTCTAATGCGCTAGAAACCAGTCAATTGCAAAACAACAATTTAATTGTAAAAATCAAAGGTTAATAAAGTATTTCATCCAAAACAAATTTCTTAAAATTTTCATACTAAACATTTTTTCAAACAGAAAATGGAATTTATTGAAAAAAATCTTACGATATAAGGAATTCTAACGGTTGTCATTATTACTTTAAAATACTTTATTTTAATTGCCTTTATCAAAAATGGCTAAAAGTTGTTTAGAAAACTTTTAGAGCAAAAAGTGCCCAAAACCGGTACAGTGGCCAAAACCGGTACGCCTGCCCTACCTCTGCCCTACATGCAATTGCGTTATCTAGTAAATTCTATATCTGTGACTATAGCCAACATTTCTACAACACATACAAAGTCTTCTACTTCCAATATCGCGTGACCATTATTCGCTATGATTTCTCTACTACAATACAATACAATGCTTGTAGGTACAAACATGTTCGCAAATAACTTTTTCTAAATAGGAACAACCAATGTCAAAATATTTGCTTTCACTCAGCTTACCTTGCCTTCCATTACGTAATAACATACAAATAAGTAATGTTGCTTACATATTGTTCGCGAAAACATTGAATAGAACCTCGCCATGAATATTTTTTATTATTCGAATTCCGACATTACGCTTCAGATAATAGGGTACTTTATAGGTGTGCCGCGAAAAATATGATATTAAGTCAGACCAATTACGCGAGAGATATCTGCTTTATGTGTTTGCTGGGCGTAAAAATGTGAATGTATTGGTATACCGTACCTAGCACGAATATTTCTTATCGTCACTGAACTTATATAAAACCGAAATGGGTGGAAGGAAGGAAAAAAAAGAAGAATTTGGTAAGTTAAACATAACACGGCTATTAGGTAGAAGTATTTTTTGGATATTTCAGTTGTTAACAAGTTTTTAGTAAAAATTTAATTTTCATGACAAGCTGTTTTGCTGACTGTACTTAAATATTGTATTGTCATCTAAACCAAACCTGTACCTACACAAAATTTCAGCTCCATCAAACACCGGGAAGTGGGTCAAATTAAGCTTGCAAGATTTGTCCCCCACTAACTAACAAACTAACTAACATGGCAAGTTAATAAAAAGCTTGTAAAATTAATACGATTTTTTGCTTTTTGTCCCATTTTGTTTGGGTTTTTAATACATTTCGTTTTTTTTATCCAGAACGGGGTAGCACTTAGCCTTTATCACATAAAGTTGAGTGCTAATAAGGCTGAAGGTGGGAGCACAGTACTCCCGGAATCCTCAATAACTGAGGAACTGGCTATCTTATCTCGGAAGCACACTACTCTCGGAATCCTCAAGGTTTACCACCACCGCCACCTTATTTAAGTCTGACGCCATAACAAAGATGTTTTTTTAATCATTGTTATTTTCCGGTAGTTAGAGATAAGATAGCCAGTTTTTCAGTATGTAATTGAGGATTCCGGGAGTACTGTGCTTCCGAGATAAGCTAGCCAGTTTATTCAGTAATTGAGGATTCCGGGAGTAGTGTGCTTCCGAGATAAGCTAGCCAGTTTGTTCAGTAATTGAGGATTCCGAGAGTAGTGTGCTTCCGAGATAAGATAGCCAGTTTGTTCAGTAATTGAGGATTCCGAGAGTAGTGTGCTTCCGAGATAAGATAGCCAGTTTGTTCAGTAATTGAGGATTCCGAGAGTAGTGTGCTTCCGAGATAAGATAGCCAGTTTGTTCAGTAATTGAGGATTCCGAGAGTAGTGTGCTTCCGAGATAAGATAGCCAGTTTCTCAGTTATTGAGGATTCCGGGAGTAGTGTGCTTCCACCTTCAGCCTTATCAGCACTCAACATTATGTGATAAAGGCTAAGTGCTACCCCGTTGTGGGTAAAAAAAACGAAATGTATTAAAAACCCAAACAAAATGGGACAAAAAGCAAAAAAAACGTATTATTTTTTGGGTCTGAAACACTATTAACAACCTAGTCAGACAGATTTTGAACAAGTACTACCACCAACCAAACCGAATACAATATTAATTTATACCCATACTGTGAATCCGGGACCTCTGGGGTCTGATACGGGTGGTGTGTACCACTAGACCGTAGAGAGGCGGTTGAAATCAGCCTTACCACCCTTATCACCACTTGGCATCAGGTGTGATGAAGGCTAAGGGCCTAAACTGAGTTAAGCGGGCGCCCGCGACGGGCACACGTCGCGTGTCTCCGTCCGTGGACACGCGCGCGGGCTTCGTGGATACGCGCGTGGGCTCCGTGGAACCGCATCACATAGCGCTATTGACTGAACAAGCCCGTGCGTGCTACCGCTGGCAGGCCCCGGTGCGGGCACCCGCGCGGGCGACCGTCGCTGGGAAACGGGCCACAAGGCGCGGGCGCGGGGCTCGCCTCCCCGCGACGGTTGCCCGCGCGGGTGCCCGCGTCGGAGCACTTTTGTATGGAACCGCGCGGACGTCCGCTTGACGCAGTTAAGGCCCTAAGTGTTACCCCTTTGTGGATTAAAAAAGGTATAATAATTTTTAAAATAGAACACTTTTTGATACACTGTTTATATTCAAAAATGTCGGTGAATCAAGAGTTCAAAACCAAGGAACACATTTACTTATTGCAAATGAAATTTTCTGTTAAGTGTTACTTAAGCTAAGCTTGAGTCTAGTGCAAACGGGCATATATGACACTTTTACAATTGCGTTAGATATCAGGAGGTAAGATTTTTAGTTACTCGGCCTTTTTACAAGCTTTTTATTAACTTGCCATGTTAGTTAGTTATTTAGTATGTTAGTTAGTATGTGGGGGACAAATCTTGCAAGCTTAATTTGACCCACTTCCCAGTGTCCGATTGAGCTGAAATTTTGTATACAGGTTTGGTTCAGATGACAATACAATATTAAAGTCGGCAAAAAAGCTGGTCATAAAAAAGATTTTCTTACAAAAACTTATTGTAATAAAATATCGATTCTATTCTATCTATACTTACGAGTAAATTTCGTGAAATCCTTCTGTTGACTACTGAATCAATTTAATAAAGATGGCAAGGATAGTGACGAAAACAAAATATTTATTAGAGCGAAAGATAACACACTAATTGTGATGATAAGGCGAATCATATTTAACCACCCGGTTAATGAAGGTTATTATGAAATTTATTCATTATGTGGGCTTCGCGTCTGAAACACAGCTCTGTTAATGGAGTTAGACAGTAGCTAAAATTGTTCATGTGATGTTACACAAAGGGAAACGTTGTTTTTAGGTCTTGTCGCGTACTCACTGAAACGAGCATAATCCATCCACGTACACTGAGGAATTATAATTAGCGGTAAATAGGCTAGCGAAGCGGAGCGACAATTATTATAGTCTGTTCGTCGAGAGAAAGTATTATAATACGTTTCCGAATAGCGTTACTGTCGCTTAATTATCACAAACTTTATGGCGACCGTCGCTTATCTCTCGCTTTCGCCGTGTTTCGTGGTAAGAAGCACGCAGTTGTTGTCAACCGCCGAGCGACGAAAAATTATGGTGGAATTTTGGGTAGGTATAGGCAATCGGTACGATAAATGGGTACGGAACCCTTCATGGGCGAATCCAACTCGCACTTGGGCGATTTTTAAATCCAACTTCTACTGTCAAGTAGGTACTTAGGAGTGGGCAGAACAAACGAAACGAATTCAAATTGTTTTTAACATTCGTATTGCTCTGCGCCTAGGTCATCATCATCATCATTTCAGCCGTACGACGCCCACTGCTGGGCATAGGCCTCCCCCAAAGATCTCCACAACGATCGGTCCTGCGCTGCCCGCATCCAGCGGCTTCCCGCGACCTTGACCAGATCGTCGGTCCACCTTGTAGGGGGCCTGCCCACGGAACGTCGTCCGGTTCGCGGTCGCCATTCGAGAACCTTTCCGCCCCAACGGCCATCGGTTCTCCGCGCTATGTGTCCCGCCCACTGCCACTTCAACTGAGCAATCCTTTGAGCGATGTCGGTCGTTTTAGTTCTGCGCCTAGGTGTTAATTGTTTATTTTTCTGATAGATAACCTCTTTTCGTTCTGATACCTGTAACAAAATGAAGTTCCTTTTTACAAGCTTTTTATTAACTTGCTTTGTTACTTAGTGGGGGACAAATCTTGCAAGCTTAATTTGACCCACTTTCCAGTGTCCGATGGAGCTGAAATTTTGTACACTTATTTGGTTCAAATGACAATACAATATTAAAGTAGGTACAGTCAGCAAAAAAAGCTTGTCATAAAAATAAAATTTTTACTAAAAACTTATTAGGTATATAAAATAAGATTTTGCCTGGTAGTTTGATTAAGATTTTTTTCAATAACTACAACTGACTCGCTTTCATAGATCTTAGGTGTAGTTATACAGTTGAATAAGGTCCATACTAAATCGCTCCGCTCACAGTGGAAGGTAAGCACGACTTAGGTGCTTCTACGTGTCTCGGTATATAACCTACATATCATTTTATTACTGTTGTTGAACCTATATCAGAAATACAGGATATGAAAGATTTTTAGTGTCTTTTTACGGCGCCGAGTCGCGTGTTTTGGCCCAATCTTACGAATAGTGCCTTACGTGTAGCTGTGTTGCGTCTCACTTAACGATAAAAGCTTTTGCTTAAGACATTTGTAGTTTTATAATATTACCGTGTCTTTATTATTACGCTCATAAAATCTCGCCTTCGCCAATAAGGGATACACAGAGATATTTTTTTCTTTTTTTTTTCTCTTTATTTTTTTAGGGGACTTTTATACAACAGTACCTACATGTCAGCCCCATTGTAACTATAAATAATAAATCTGGTTAAGTATCTCGCTTAAGCTTAATACTATGTGCTGCGAATTTGAAGGTAGATAAAACTGATTGTGATGTGGGGTCTGACAATACACTTAAAATTACTCCGGTATCAAACTGGTTGATTTTAAATTTCGCAACTAAGTCCTCTCTCAGAATTCAATTCCTGACACATTCCATTAACAAGTGCTGGACATCTTAAATTTTACCGCATACAGAGCAATTAGGCGAGGCAATTTTTTCATTAGATGTCCAAAGTTGTTTAGTGGAAGGTGTCCAGAGTGAAGTCCGAGAGCGGTTACAACAAGGATTCTACATATTGTAGTGTTGCACAACCACGGAACGATAGAGGCTCACACTGCATGACCCTGTACCATTTTCCAGTGAACTTAGATCTTTCGTTAAAATCGGTTTTCCATTTAGTTTCGCTTATATTTATGACGATATTCTTCATAGCAGGGTGTAATTTTGTAATGGGTGTCCGTTGCTTCACCAAGTTTTTCCAATCTGTCAGCTTCCTCATTACCTGAAAGAATAATGTGTGATGGAATCCAATGCAGTATGAGTCGCCTGTCTTTTGCATTTTCTTTCAGGCTTCAGTTTATTTAAATCACTCTTTTTCCTTTTAGATTAGCATCAGACATGGTAATTTAAGGGACCTTATTTGAAAAAGCAGACGAAGCCGTGGGAGCCCGCTATCATATAATGAAATGCCAATGAACTGTATTTATGAACCTACAGAGTAACAGCCATTATCTAAATAAAATCACGTTTTGTACGTGACTTTAACCGAATTTGTAAATACAAAAAAATTTGCATGTTAAAATACTTTTACAGCTCGAATTGAGGACATTTGTTTAATGTAATAAATTAAAAACCAAGCTCAGAGAGTAACTGTGCGTGTTTAAAATTTTCAATTAATTTAGAAAGTTTTGAAAACAGGTTTAGCCCACAACTTTAAAATTTTAAATTAGTTGCCGTTTCATTGAATTAAATAACTTTTGACATTTTAACAAATTCGTATGGGTTTCTTCATGCAGTGTTTCACAGCGCTTAAACTAGATTAGAGATAACTGTGCTATGTAATAAATGAATTTGAAACTAAAATTATATTTTTGTACAAGAAGAAGATTTAGGATGTAATTATACCTGTACATCTAAATCATATGCTTATACTACTTACATTGTATTAGCCACATTTTTTTTGGAAACTATATTTTCTGTCTATGATATGACAGAAAATTTTCAGAATTGTCACCAATCTGCAATATCTATACTTACCTATATATCTTGAATATAAGGTCTGTTATCAAAAACGTAGATTTATCACCAAATAAATAGATTTACCATCAAATCAGATGATATGCCTCCTATTTCCTATTAAACTAGGAGGAACTGTTGTTATCCGGGCGACTGCTCTTTCCACTGACCTACGGAGTCGTTACGAGAAGCGTCGAATTTATCAAATACTTCTTACACGCTGTATAGCCAGCGTTAATTTCATCAATGTGAAGATATTACTACTCCTACACGCGAAAGAAATACCTTTCCAGATATTTAACAATCGCTAAAGAAGAAATTACTATGGCAAGTTATTTAAATTTTTACTTTTTTGCATTCACAATGCAATTTTTATGGTTGAAAAATGGAAAATGAAGTATTTAGAAAAAATTGACCCATCTCACAACCAGCTCCCATCGGAGTCCCATCGGAGCTGGTTGTGAGATGGGTCGATTTTTTCTAAATACTTCATTTTCCATTTTTCAACCATAAAAATTGCATTGTGAATGCAAAAAAGTAAAAATTTAAATAACAGGAACTGTTGCTTTAATATTATTTGGTGATTAAATTTTGGTGACAGATCTACTATTTTGGGAACAAATATTATTTATTAGATCACTGAAAATGCATTTATTAGATCATCAGTTAGATTATTTTAGGTAAGTACTTAACCGTTTTAATATTATTTGGTGATAGGTGACACATTTATTTGTGCAGTCATTTAAAATGCATTAATTAGGTGATCGGTTAAATCATACCCATTTTTTACTTTGACAATTATAAAACGCAGATCCCACTTTAAAAATAATATCTCTTGTTACTAAAGGTATTCTACTTTCATTCAACATTATTCCCCCCCCATAACAGTCGGTAAATAAACTACCTCTCCATGTTATTGGATATCAGCTACTTCCCGAACTTTGTATGAATGACTTAGTAAACTAATATTGCCTGATTACTGCCGAACTGGATGTATTACCTTGTGTAAGTGTTATTGGCAGTAAACAAGTATGGAGGGCGGACCCGGATTAGGTCCGGGAACAAAATATTTTGTAGAGGTAAGCAGTCTCGATGTGCGATAATATGCATTTGTTTATTTATAGTTAGGTAAACGTTGGATTTTTTTGTGAGCGAAGAGTTGATAATTATCATAAATGGCAGTCGTACTTTATCTCTCAGTGCTAAGTAAGAGGTACGCAGTTGTTGAACATGCTATAGCATTATGTTCAACAACTTGCTCGGCTACCTCCCTCCGCGTAGGGGCCCGGAAGGCCGAGCCATACGTCATGTCGTACGAGGAGCTTGCCACCTCGGGCCCTCCACATTATGACCTAATTGACGGCGGAGAGAGCAAGAAGTGAGGGGTTTAGTGGGTATTCCCCCTCCCTAATCCTCCATCGAGTATCTGACACTGGATGGAGGATCAGGAAGTGGCCAGGAGAGTCCCACATAACCACCGTCCGCACACCGTACGCGGACATGCGTAAATGCATTCCCCTCACTATATAAAAACAAGTATGTTCAACAAGAGGTGATAAAATCGAACAGCGTTACTGTCACTTAATTATCGCAAACCATATGGTAGACGTACTTCATCTCTTGCTTTCGCCGTATTTCGTGGTAAGTAAGAGGCATTTGTTGGCAACCGCGGCCCAAAAGAAGAGCGGGTGCGGCGGCCATTTTGCCATTTTCTCTTTTTTTAATAATTAGCGGGCCGTAATTAGTAATGCGGTAAGTAATGAAAGAAGCCCGAGATGCAGCGGTTAGAACACTTGCCCTGCGATCGTTGAAGTTAAGCAAATTTTGTAATGGTCGGTCACGGGATGGGTGACCAAAAACTTTCCATCTCGAGCTCCTCCGTGCTTCGGAAGGCACGTTAGGCTGTTAGTCCCCGTTCCGTTTGCCGTCGTTAGTACTAACCAATCCGCATCGGGCCTGCGTGGTGGGCCATGGTTCATCTATTCATCCATAAGGAAAACCTGGGTGCCTACCATCAACTTTTAAGACAGCGATTCAAAAATAGCGCGATGCAGAATAGGTTCCTAAAATAATCATATCAAAAAAGTACGAAATAATTCCTCACCAAATAAATAACGTAAGTACTTTGAAGTCGGGCGTGAAACATGTACGATTTTTTGTTGTTTTTGTTAAAACCTGCCCGACTTCAAAGTACTTACGTTATTTATTTGGTGAGGAATTATTTCGTACTTTTTTGATGTGATTTTTTTGAAAGCGGTTTTATTTTTTTATAAAAATATATTTTATTTCACTCTTTTTAGTGCATCGTGCAGGCATTTTACTTGTATTCTGGTAAATAGGTATGTGATCAAATTGAAAACATCCTTTTTTGAAGTCGGTTAAAATACCTTGAGGTATCCCCTTTTTAACAAAACAAGAATCATCTAAATCGGTTTACAAAGAAAGGAGTTATGTTATGCCTAAAGATACGTATTAAATTCACATAAAGTGATAACGAAAACGACAGTATTTTCAAGATTTCCTGAAAACTACTGAACCGATTTCAAAATTTCAAAAAATGGGACCAACTTGGAAACCAACCTGATGTAATAACGTTTCAACCATTTCAATCGGTCCATCCGTCTTCGAGGAATCGGTGGACATACACAAAAAAAAAAGAAAAAACATACATACAGACGAATAGAGAACCTCCTCCTTTTTGATTTAGAAGTCGGTTAATGAATTGCTTTCTTTCGTACTATGACCTTCTAAAAACTGGATCGCAAATGAATTGCTAAATGTGAATGACCGAACGATGTGTGTCCTTATTTCTTCTACCCGTCTCTTTCACTCGATTCTGTCATGCCCGGAGAGTGAGAGGGACGGGTATAACCTGCAAGTGTCATGTTAGCTTGGCCGAGTTATAAGTCAAATAAGAGTTCGTGACAGCTTAGCGGCTGTGAAATGTCATTGAATGATCACTGAATCGCTGTCATTGATATTAAGCTGTCGTGGTACGAATAAGCGAAGCAGATCAGTTTAGGTCCCAACTAAAACCGCAATAAGAGTATTGATGGTCAATCAGAAAACCAGCGTCAGCTTCAACACTGACACATGCTGAACTAGATCCCTTTTGATGCAGCCATGTGGTACATTTTATAGTGTTTTTTTGTGTATTTTTGTTTATATAAGTTATGTCCATGTCCACTGTCTGTGTCAAATAAATGTTATGATTTATGATTTATGATTTATGGTAAGCACCCTGTGCTCAAAATGATGATTATGATGATGATGGATTAGTAATGAGCTGTTAAAAAACGAAAAGACTTTACTATCAGATCGAGGCGTGAGCGTCTATATGTCGTGGCCATATTATCGTTGATTTGCTCACTTCACGAAATGCTCGTGGATAATATAATGTGGATGATTGTTGCACGTTAGCACAAAATAAAAAGGCGACCGCCGTGTACTTACTTTGTGATGGTAGGTAGCAGTAATCTTCTAGTTTCCTCATTGGTCGCAGATTTTTCTTTTTTGCTCAGTGCTCGTGACTGTACGCATAGATCTTTCTAACGACACCATTAGATAAAAAGGAGAATTATATGTATAACTATAGGTTCCACGCGGTTTTACCCGCGTGGTACTTGTTCCCCTTGGGTATATCGGGATAACTATATCGAATGTCTTTTAGGATGATGTAACTTGCTGATGATGAAAGAATTTTAAATTCGGTTCAGTAGTTTTTGTGTGTATTAATAATAAACAAACAAAAATTCAAGTCTTTCCTCTTTATATTAAAAGTACCTTTAGATAGTATAGATAGATACATGTACTTATCCTTTATTATAAAAATGAATTGCTGTTAGTTAATCTCGCTAAAACTCAGAAACAGCTTGACCGATTTGGCTAATTTTGATGAAATATTTGTTCATGTTCATGAAGTTCATGGAAGGTTTAAACGGTGAAAAACATAAATAATAAGTAACAGAAAATACTAAAAACAAATAGGTGGTTCGATGTTTATATACCGGGTCCACTAGTTATCTATAAATCGCAACTCTTTATGATTATAAAATGCAAACAAATCGATTCATTTCTGTCATAAAATACAACGAATAATAAGCAAGTTACCTAAATTTTACGATAATCTTTCTTGTCACTCAAATTCTTTTATGGCAGTTAAGCGAAAGCCCTGTCCATAAAAACAGATATCGAAATGGAAGATAAATAACAAGTCGATGTTGTAATGTTGTCGTCAGTATTTGTTGTTTTTCTTGGGAAACTATGTTACTGTTAATTAATTTTTTGGGAAGATTTACAAAAAAAAATAAAATTATCAACGGTTTAGATAATTCAGGCCAAAATTCATATTTATTTGTTAAGTGCAATGTAATACCGACAATCGCAACTAGATTTAATAAAATGCTGAAAATTTTGATTGTTTTAAGGCGAGCGTACAAGGGCAATTTCTTTTGCAAAAATTGCTTGGCGTCTGTTATAGGTCAATCTGGAGCAATTAAGAGAAGCAATGTTGCTCATTATTTCGTGGTATTGTGTCAAAGTCAAAGTCAAAGTCAAACTTGTTTATTCAATTTAAATTGTTATTTACAATGCTTGTGAACGTCATAGAAGCTACGCCATATCGGTTCGCAAACCCTACCTACGGCGGGAGACCTTGGAAAAGAACCGGCAAGAATCGGTAATGTGTGGCCGTATATACATTTTGACATTTTGCCATTGCCCTTCAATGCTTGATGTGGTCGTGACGTCATTTGTGCAGTCGGGGATTGATAGAAATTGCGCAAATCTAGTTTCTTGCGTAAGCGCGCCTTTATAGAACGCGCTGTAAAGTGCGGGCCACACTGCCAACTAGTGAAGTGGGTGGACGAGCCGAGTGACCCTCGTTTCACCTCGTTTCATATTTCGGTTCACACCGCTAACTACAGTGATAAGTCACGATGCTCGCTCGCCTCTCCCACCTTGTCTAGCAAGGTGGTGTGGCCCGCGCCTAAACACGATTACGCGCCAAAATCCGATTGTCAAATATCCGCTAAAATATTCCATTCTATCGTCCAGGGTAGTAATATCTTCACATTGATGAAATAAACGCTGGCGAACAGCATAAAAAGTATTAATAAAATCGATGCATTTCCAAACGACTCCGTTGCTCAGCGGCCAGACCATTCGACTGGATACTGAAAGGTTCTAGGTTCGATTTCAGGCTGAGGTAATTAAGAGATGGGTAGATTTTTTCTAATATTTAATTTTCAGTATCATCATCATCATTATCTCCTTATGCCAATTCTATTTGGGGTCAGAGCAGTAGGTCCACCTCCTCTACTACACTCTGTTACCCGTCATCTCATCACTCACTCCTTTCTCATTCATATCATTATACGCGCACAATCTATCAATACAACCTTGGCCTCTTCAAGGCAAGAGTGAATAGCACCTACTGGGTACGCATGCTACACCCTAGACTGCATTCTCTCTGATAAGCAAGATAGCGGTCAAAATTCTTCATCATCGTCATTATCATGTCAGCTGAACGACGCCCACTGCCTCCCCTAAGGATCTCCACAAAGATCGGTCCTGCGCTGCCCGCATCCAGCGGCTTCCCGCGACCTTGACTAGATCGTCGGTCCACCTTGTAGGGGGCCTGCCCACGGAACGTCGTCTAGTACGCGGTCGCCATTCGAGAACCTTACCGCCCCAACGGCCATCGGTTCTCCGCGCTATGTGTCCCACCCACTTGACTGCCACTTCAACGATGTCGGTTGTTTTAGTTCTTCTGCGGATCATTTCTGATTCGATTGAGCAGGGATCGAGCAAAATAGCCAGTACCTATCTATAAAAAATGACGATTCGTCACCATTCGTTTTTGCACTAAAATAATTAACCTCGCCTTTGACTTTTATAGAAACACCAAATCAAATAAATTAACCGAATAATTCGCTGCAATGTTATAATGAATGAAATTAGGTCGAAAATTTGAGTATAAACTTGCAAATATTTTGTATTGTGTTTGCGTGGCAGATATTGTAGGTGTAATTTACGTACCATAATTTAATATTCAATCAATTTGCTAATTTAAAGCCTAGCAAATTTGGGCACGATGTCCTAGAGAGGAGTCAGTGGTTCAGTGGTTAGTAGCGCTGTCGGCCTGCGAATATGTTTTTACTGATTTTGTTTTTTTATGCATTTACGAGAAAACGTGCTTGTTTAAAGATGTAACATTTCTTAATAACAATTTCAACTTACATGATTATTAACCTTTGATCAACAAAAACACCTAGGTCTAGATACATAGTTGGAGTGGCAAGCACGGCTGAGAAAATATGCGCCCGCTGAGCACTTTGAGTGTATATTTATAAGAAGTTCCTGGACCTACCATCAACTTTAAGACAGCGATTCAAAAATAGCGCGATGCAGAATAGGTTCTTAAAATGAATTGCTTTCTTTCGTACTCTGACCGTCTAAAAACTGGATCGCAAATGAATTGCTAAATGTGAATGACCGAACGATTTGTGTCCTTATATTTTCTTCTACCCGTCTCTTTCACTCGATTCTGTCATGCCCGGAGAGTGAGAGGGACGGGTATAACCTGGCAGGTGTCATGTTAACTTGGCCGATTTATAAGTCAAATAAGAGTTGATGACAGCTCAGCGGCTGTGAAATGTCATTGAATGATCACTGAATCGCTGTCATTGATATTAAGCTGTCGTGGTACGAATAAGCGAAGCAGATCAGTTTAGGTCCTAAACAAAACCGCAATATGAGTTGATGGTAGGCACCCTGTTATTTATGACATAAGATCGTACATTATTAACCTTTTTTCTCAGCCATACAAAGTTTTGATTTAGTTTGTGAGCCTTCATCTAGTACTATTGTTGATAGAAGTTATTAACACAATAACTTTTATGCAAAACGGGATTTTTACCATGATCGGAGTAAAGTGCCCCGGTAACGATCAATCGTCATTCGTCAATTGGTACGTGATTGACCGTTTCAATTGAAGGTGCGAATGATGGAGCTTCAATCGATGCGTCAATTGCTCGCGCCATGTTTCTCACCGAAAAATCTGTCAATCGCACAACGAGACGATCAATTGGTAGCGTCATTCGCGATTGTCAATGGGCTTTCCATCATTCGCATCAGTCACGTAGTTTCGAATGACAATCGCTTCAATTGCCTTTGTAGACGATCATTTGGTCCGTCAATGACGTAAACATTGTCAATTGCGATTGATCGTTACCGGGGCACTTAACTCCATGATTATGGCGTGTGCCTCAATGCAATATTGGGAACCCACCAACAAATTTCAACATGGTAACAATCCCGTTTTGGGTAAAAGTAATAATGACACTTCTTTCTACTCTATTCGTAACATAGTTCTTCTAACGCAAGGGTTTTCTAACTTATTTGGGACGCGCCCCCTTTCGACCATAATACAAATTCCGCGCCCGCCATCCTCCAGTCCAAATGATCAGGTTAGAATAGAAAAGTATCCAATAACAAAATACTTAAGTATTTTTATTGCTCGTTAATGTTATACAAAACCATACAAATTGTATTTGGTAAGTACTTACTACTTATTGGAGTGTGATGGATGCGCTTGCATGGAATTAACGAGGTTTATGATTCTTGGCTTAACCATAGAAATCGCACAACGCAAATCACTACTAATGTCAAGTTTATTACTGGGTGCCTACCATCAACTCTTATTGCGGTTTTGTTTAGGAACCTAAACTGATCTGCTTCGCTTATTCGTACCACGACAGCTTAATATCAATGACAGCGATTCAGTGATCATTCAATGACATTTCACAGCCGCTAAGCTGTCACAAACTCTTATTTGACTTATAACTCGACCAAGCTAACATAACACCTGCAGGTTATACCTGTCCCTCTCACTCTCCAGGCATGACAGAATCGAGTGAAAGAGACGGGTAGAAGAAATAAGGACACAAATCGTTCGGTCATTCACATTTAGCAATTCATTTGCGATCCAGTTTTTAGAAGGTCATAGTACGAAAGAAAGCAATTCATTTTAGGAACCTATTCTGCATCGCGCTATTTTTGAATCGCTGTCTTAAAGTTGATGGTAGGCACCCTGTACTTGGTTTTTATTGCGACTACAGCAGAACATCCCCTTTCGCACAAATAATTATGTACTTACTTGAGAAGAGTAAATATAACTGAAGTGCTGTGGTAAAAATCTAACCTCTCTTGTTCTGTGGTTTGGGCTCAACAAAAAGTTTGACATGTCCGCCCCAGGCCAATTAAAAGCACTTCCTCAGAAATTAACTAAGCGGACGGCGTTAAGCGATCTGCTCAGATTAATTGTTGGGACTAATGGCAAATAATTCATTCGATGCAACGGTATTACGGCACTTTGTACACGTCACGGGAATTTATTTGTTTGAGCCAGTTGTAAGCAGGTTTAATGAAAACAAGGAGCTCTCAGACACTAGAGAAGTATTATAACACCTAAGCAATTTATAGAAAGAAATTGTTCAGTACACCCCTGCCTAGACCGCGGAATGGCTAGCGCAGTGGAAGCTGGTATTACTATAGACTCCGGACAAATCTTGGTTTCAGCCGGGATGTAACTGAACAATAGGACTGCGATACACAGCGCTTAATCTATATTGTGAAGTAAGGAGGATTTTACATACTGTCTGTGGTCCTGGGCAGTGGAGACAGAGGTGGTGTAAGGGAGCGCGCGCGCTCCTGGGGTCCTTTCTTCGTCTTCTTCTGCAGACCTTACCAATTAGTGACCTCACTCACAACACAAATAACAGCGTTCACAAGACACTGGGCGTTTCAACAATAGATACACAATAACACACGGAGGAGCCTTTTGTCAAGATATATATTGCCCCTGCAACAACACGTGTGATGGATGATTATCCTTCAAAGCATCGCGACCGGCCACTAATCAGGATGGCATCAAAATCGTGGTCGTAAAACACGGGATCGGCAGGATAATTTAAGATGTATTCAAAACTCGATATGCCAGGCACATTCAACGCGAGCGATTTTTAACAAATTCAGCAAAATTATTCCGACATTTTCTTACAAGAATTTCAATCAAGTGTCGCTGTCAACTTCAAGTGACAGCCAATGTCAATCCGACGTGACATCAGAGTTGCGTTCAGAAACGTCGATCTTTTCCGAACATCCCCCCGCCCCGGACCGTTAAGAACGGTACGTCAATCTACGGGTAATCGGGAGAGCCCACTAACGGCTCTCTTCAAAACCGAATCTCGAACCAAAACCTCAGCAAAACGAGGAACTCCGTCAGTTCCGGGGTAGAGTTTAACAATGCGCCCCCTTCGCCAACATAGGGGCGGCAGGTTAGCATCCTTAATCAACACGAGGTCGCCAGTCTGGGGTGGGGTGGTTTTATCTGTCCACTTCACGCGCTGTTGTAGGATATGCAAATACTCCATCGACCAACGTGCCCAGAAGTTTTGGGACATCTGTTTCAAAAGTTGGTATCGCGACAAACGATGGGATCCTACATCCTGAATCGGATATTCAGGCAACGCCAAAAGGGGCTGTCCGATCAAGAAATGACCTGGGGTCAACGCTTCCAGGTCATTCGGGTCCGAAGACAACGGGCACAAGGGTCGTGAGTTGAGGACGGCCTCAATTTTACAAAATACCGTATCAAGTTCCTCAAACGTGAGAATAGTTTCTCCAATCACGCGACGCAAGTGTGTCTTGGCAGCCTTTACACAAGCTTCAAAAATTCCTCCCCAGGTCGGACAAGCCGGAGGGCTAAACTTCCAGATTATCCCACGCCGGGAGAGGGTGGTTCCAATGTCTATTTTATTATCAACAAAAAACTTAACTACTTCCTTAAGATAATTACACGTTCCCTTATAATTAGTACCACAATCGGAACGTATCAATGACGGCAGTCCTCTACGGGAAACAAATCTGCTCAAGGCGGCGACAAAGGCTTCGGTAGACAATTCCGAGACAATTTCCAAATGGACAGCCTTGGTGGACAAACACACAAACACGCACAAGTACGCCTTATAGGTTTTAGCATTACGCAGTCTCGAAGCCTTTACAGTAAAGGGACCGGCGAAGTCGGTGGCGACTCCGGCAAAAGCTCTACATTCCGTGACGCGATCAGCAGGCAAATCACCCATCTGGGGCTGCATGGTCGCGGCCTTCAATCGATAACAAGGCAGGCAACGGAAAACCACAGTGCGAATGGCTCGACGAGCAGACAAAATCCAAAATTCACGCTGCAAAATGGCCAACAAAGCATTACAGCCAGCATGTTGTGCATTCACATGGCGATCTGTTATTATCAGTTGAGTCAAATGTCCGGCTTTAGGTAACAAAAGGGGGTGACGAGCTCCATACGGCAGGTTCGCATTTCGAAGTCTTCCGCCGACTCGCAAAAGCCCACTCTCGTCCAGGAAGGGATTCAATCGAGATACCGCGCCCTTCAACTTGCGACGGCCTAAACGCAAAATTTCAATCTCGGACTCAAAACTATCAGCTTGTACTCTCCGGACCCAAAACAAGAGCGCGTCCCTACGCTCGTCCGGAGTGAGAACCGACGAATCACGCCTCGCGCGTGGGTTCCTGCAATTGTACGCAAAACGTCTGATCCAAGCGGTAACACCAAGCAGCTTCTGTAAGGAGCTGTACCGATCCAACAACAAATCCTTTTCCCCGGCGGGGTTAGTCTCCAGGACGCATGCCCGCATATCAGGAACGGCTACGTTCGACAACGCTGGAGAGGGCGGCCACTCCGACTCAGGCCGCATCAACCACTGTGGGCCCCACCAGAGGGGGTGGTTAATTAGGGTTGGGGCTACACAACCCCGAGACGCACAATCCGCGGGATTCATGGTTCCCGGCACGTGTCTCCAAATCAACTCGATGTCGGAATTACAAATCTGCGACACTCGATTGGCCACAAACACGTCCAAGGTGTGCGCCGGAGCCTTCAACCAACAAAGGACGACCTGACTGTCCGTCCAAGCATAAACCTCTTGTATCGCAATAGATCGACCTAATGTGAGCCATACGTGGTTCAACAAACGCATTAGGAGGGCAGCTCCACACAATTCCAACCTCGGGATCGTATGACGAGTCCGAAGGGGAGCGACTTTGCTTTTCGCTATCACCAGATGCACAGCAACAACTCCGTCAACAGTAACGGTGCGGAGGTACACGGCCGCAGCAAATCCACGTTCGGAGGCATCGGAAAAGCCGTGAAGAGTAACTTTACAATTTTCAGAAGGGAGGAATAGCCTCGGCAAATGCACTTCATTAATCTCGGGGAGGGATGAAACGAAGCTCGACCAATCTCGGAGTAACTCGTCCGAGAGGGGTTCATCCCACGACACACCCGAAGCCCATAACCGTTGCAAGAAACACTTGGCCATAAACAGCACGGGGCAAATCCACCCATTGGGGTCAAAGGTACGTGCGACAGTAGACAATACTAAACGCTTGGTCCAGACTTTCGGTGGTCGTAAATCCACACAATACGTGAAAGTGTCAGAGACCGGTTTGTACTGTACGCCAAGGACGGTCACCACATGGGGATTATCAACATTTTCGAATAGGTGGGGGTCCTGCTGGTGCTCTTCGGGCAAACCTACCAGTACATCAGGCGAGTTGGATATCCATTTCCTCAACTCGTAACCTCCCGACTTCAAAAGGGCGGTGAGTTCGTCTCTCAGGACAATCGCCTCTGAGACAGATGAGGCGCCCGTGCAAATGTCATCCACATAGACGTCACTGGCCAAAATGGCGGAGGCGCGAGGATATCTCAAGCGCTCCTTCTCGGCCAACTCCAACAAAGAACGAATCGCAACAAACGGGCTCGAAGCCAAACCGTACGTATTCGTATTCAATTCATAAATCAACAAGGGGTCCCTAGGACTCTCTCTCCACAAAATCAATTGGTACCTCCTATCCTCGGGATGGATGACCGTTTGTCTGAACATCATCCGGATGTCAGTCATAAATACAATTTGGTGCCGCCGGAAGTTGGTCAAAATGTCTGAGATCTCCGTGTGCAGCTTGGGACCTACATGCAGACACTGGTTCAAGGACGCTCCAGTAGAGGTGGGAGCCGAACCGTCAAAGACCACCCGAATCTTTCCGGATTTCAAAACGGCGTGGTGCGGCAAAAAGAAGTGCTCAACGGAGCGCCAATCCAAATCGCTCACGGACATGTGCCCTAACTCCTCATACTCCCGCATGAATTGAACATACTTCTGGCGGAAGACCGGATCCTTGCTCATGCGACGCTCCATCGCCACTAGCCTACGTTCCGCTAGCGGTCGGGATTCGCCCAGAGGAGGTCGGCCGGCACGAAAGGGGAGACGGGTGATCAAACGACCAGAGCGGAGGCGACCAGTGTTATTCTGGTAATACAACTCGCATTCATCCGCTACTGGGTCTACCCGCGGGGCTGGTGGAGGTTCCTCAACCTCCCAAAACTTCTGCACCACTTCGGAGAGAGACACATTAAAAACAAGACCGCGATCCTCATCAAGGGAATCCAAAACGCGGCGAGCAGGGCCCATCACAACTGTACCGAGTGTCGTCTGCAGAGCTACCAAGCCATCTGGCTGCAAAACTCGCTTCCCCGTCAACAAAACTCGCCCCAGGACATCGGCTCCAAGGAGAGCATCAATCGGGCCTGGGCGGAAGAAATTTGGATCGGCGAGTGGGGAATCAGACACCAAAGACAACATACTCGGTCCCAAGTCAACTGAAGGTTGACGGCCAACAACTGTGTCCAACACAATCGCCGAGGTCTTAATGCCTGGCGTGGACTTATTACGTGATGTAAATGTGAAGTCAACATGCCCTAACAACCCGGGGACTTTCACATCGCCAACACCTCTCACGCCTTCCGTGTGGGGGTGCACCTTGAGGCCCAACCGCCTAACTAACCAAGATGACACAACACACCCCTGAGCACCGGAATCCAACAAGGCGCGAACTTCCACAAGGTCGCCATTCAATCCCCTGACAAGCACAGAGGCCGTGGGCAACAAAACGGTCTCTGGAGGGGTGGCTACAATCGACCGTAAACACGTTGATTGCTAGTATGTGGGGTCCCCAGACGTCCCCCCATGGTAAGGGGGTCGCTCATAGCGATCCAGGGGGTCCCAATCTCCCACATACTGCCTACGTCCAATTCGCCCGGTATCAGGCGGGTTATATCTCCCGGCCCCTTGAAGACGGGGCGGGCGCCGCTCCAAACGCGGGTATTCGGCGAGCGGCGGCGAGAATCGGTGCCTATCATCCACCGTGTACGTCGCCCCATAGGGGGGGTCCCGGGGACCCCCGGCTGTGCGAGGCTCAACACGTTGCGGGGGGCTTCTACGACCTCCCGCAACGCTCGCAAAATCGAACCCCCTAGTTGGGGACCGATTTCCCATGGGGGGGTCCGTGGGACCCCCGCCCGTGCGAGGCTCAAAACGTCGCGGGGGGCCTCTACGACCTCCGGCAACGCCCGCATAACTCATCCCCATCCTTGGGGATCGGTTTCCCATTGGGGGGTCCCTGGGACCCCCGCCCGTGCGAGGCTCAAAACGTCGCGGGGGGCCTCTACGACCTCCGGCAACGCTCGCATAACTCATCCCCATCCTTGGGGATCGGTTTCCCATTGGGGGGTCCCTGGGACCCCCGCCCGTTTGAGGCTCCAAACGTGGCGGAGAGCGTCTGGGGCCACTCTGGTGGCCACTAGAACTGCTGCGGGATTCAAACACCGCGGGGGGTCCGAGACCCCCACCCATACGCGGTGATCCTGCAGCGACGCGCTGCGGCGCTCCGCCGCCCTCTGGGCTGTTCATGCAGAGGAGGGGATGGTGGTTGCCCTTACAAAAGCGGCATGGGTGCGCTTGGGTACATTCGCGCTGCATGTGCAGGCCCAAGCACGAGTAGCACCATGTCCGTTGTCGCGCGATCGCTCGACGGCCTTGGACGCGCTGGTCGAGGAACTTATCACAACGGGTCGTGCTGTGACCCGGTTCCCGACAGTACAAGCAGCGGGCGGTCTCCTGGACGGCGGCATAGCGGCCGGGCGCGCGAGGGGCCATACGCCCCCTACGGGGGGGTCCGGTGGGGGACCTACTCTGTGGCACAGGTCGTTCGGGTCCCATAGGACCGGCCAGAGAGGAATTATCTGCCAGTCTACTCTCTCCTTCCAGGAACGTCAAGAGGTCCGAGAAGGGTGGCAGATAAGTCGCACTATCCCCACCATACTGCTGCTCAAAACGGACCTTAACAGAGTCCGGCAACTTTCCCAGGACAATGTGCAGTACCAAAAACGACCACTGCTCCACTGGGAGTTTTAAGTTTTTTAATGCGTTGTAGGCAACCAACAGCGGATTCAACAAAGCCACTCTCAAGTGCATCACGCTGGCAACGCGGGGTAAATTCAAAATGGCGGCAACATGGTTGTCCGCCAGACGTCGTACGTTCTGGTACCGACGGGCAATCAAATCCCTAGCAATAGGGTAGTTTTCATCCGAGGGGGCCAAATGTTGCACCGATTCAAGGGCCTCCCCCTCCAAGACGGATAACAAATAAGCCAACTTTTGGCCCTGGGTCAAATCATCCCGGGCATGTACCAGACTATCAAAAATATTCATAAAGCCCTCCCAGTCCTCTAGACGACCAGCAAAACGCCTTAAGTCTAAGGGGGCCAATCTAGCAAAGAGAGGGGGCATACTTTTAGATGTGACCGGGGACGGGCTCGGTTCATTCTCTCTTGCCACTTGCAAAGGCCGAGCCACCTGGGTAATTCTGTCCGCAAAATCATAACACTGGTCCACATCCAAATCGACTTCTTGTCGCATTTCCACCTCGGCCTCAACAGTCCTTTCCAAAAATAAGGCATACTGCTCATCAACAACAGCCAAACGTATGGGCAGATCTCCGTATCTGTTCAACAAGGCCTCCGTCCTATCAGGTCGATCCAACAATGCGACTGCAGACGCTAACCACCGTAACTCAGAACGTATTTTGGCTTTAGCAGAGGAGGCCGTCATTGTAACGTCACAAATTTATCAACAAAAACAACAAATTCAAAATATTCACTATAACACAAAATTTCCAATATTTTGAGGTTATTGATAACCACAAAATTCCAATATTACAACAACAAAGTATTTATAATGACACAAACTCTTAAATATTTGGAGGTTATCAGAAAACAACAAAACTCAAGTATATAAACTTTGACTTTGACTTTATATATTAACAAACTAACTTTGACTTTATAAGTCAAAGGTTATTCAGTTCAAACAAATCACTGACCATTGAAATTCACTTGGATATCAACACAACAACAAGTCAATTTCAATTATTTCAAGGCACAAGTTTCAATGAGTTTCAATGTGTAAACAATGTCTTAAATCATTTAAGTTTCACTAAGTATTGAGTGCAAACTTATTAGCCAACCTTTTATTAGCTATTATTTAGCAACAAACTTGTCAATATTCACAACTCAAATTTGCTGACAAAACTAAATAATAATTATTATGAACAAAGAAAGGCATCTGTTTACATTTTGGAACCTCAATACATGACAATTAATTACAAGACATGGAACCAATAACAAAGGAATGCCCTTTACTTTTCAAATGCAAGTTAATTACCATTTACAAGTACAAATTAATCTAGTCCGGACCAGACTGGGTCATCAACGCGGCACTGATTAATACAAAGTTTTGGCGTGGGCCTCTCAGGCCTTCAAGCTACGCTCTTGGCTACCAAGAAATGTTCAGTACACCCCTGCCTAGACCGCGGAATGGCTAGCGCAGTGGAAGCTGGTATTACTATAGACTCCGGACAAATCTTGGTTTCAGCCGGGATGTAACTGAACAATAGGACTGCGATACACAGCGCTTAATCTATATTGTGAAGTAAGGAGGATTTTACATACTGTCTGTGGTCCTGGGCAGTGGAGACAGAGGTGGTGTAAGGGAGCGCGCGCGCTCCTGGGGTCCTTTCTTCGTCTTCTTCTGCAGACCTTACCAATTAGTGACCTCACTCACAACACAAATAACAGCGTTCACAAGACACTGGGCGTTTCAACAATAGATACACAATAACACACGGAGGAGCCTTTTGTCAAGATATATATTGCCCCTGCAACAACACGTGTGATGGATGATTATCCTTCAAAGCATCGCGACCGGCCACTAATCAGGATGGCATCAAAATCGTGGTCGTACAACACGGGATCGGCAGGATAATTTAAGATGTATTCAAAACTCGATATGCCAGGCACATTCAACGCGAGCGATTTTTAACAAATTCAGCAAAATTATTCCGACATTTTCTTACAAGAATTTCAATCAAGTGTCGCTGTCAACTTCAAGTGACAGCCAATGTCAATCCGACGTGACATCAGAGTTGCGTTCAGAAACGTCGATCTTTTCCGAACAGAAATAAAATCGTTTATTCTTCAATCACACGACAAGAAACAAAAGATAAGAAAACACATATCTTATATAGCTATATATAGCTTTAATGTCTCAACATATGATGGTAAAACAAAAATAAAATAGATGATTGTAATTTACTGGATTTTGATTTTATTTGATATATCTTGGTAATGGTAAATGTTTAACGATTTATTTACGTAAATATCTTAGTAAATTGATAAAAAGAAATTGGGGTTTCAGGGATAAAATTGTGCTCTTCACATTCATAGACAGATTTGGATATTTCGGGTAAAAATATACTAAACGTAAATACCAAAATTTAAATGTGAATAAACAAAAAAAAGTGCTAGCTTTGTCACTCTCCAGCCTCCAAACTATCCCCATACTGTCATAAAAACAAGTCGATCCGTTCCTTCGTTTTGACGTGAAAGGCGGACTAACAAACAATAAACAAGCAAACACTTTTTTATAATATTAGTATAGATTCTCGTTGAATAACGTTGTGTAGTCCATGCGAGCGAATAGGACGGAAGGCTAGTTTGCCATACATTTCGTAGCAGTATCTGGGTGCATACCATCAACTTATTATTGCGGTTTTGTTTAGGACCTAAACTGATCTGCTTCGCTTATTCGTACCACGACAGCTTAATATCAATGACAGCGATTCAGTGATCATTCAATGACATTTCACAGCCGCTAAGCTGTCACATACTCTTATTTGACTTATGACTCGGCCAAGCTAACATGACACCTGCAGGTTATACCCGTCCCTCTCACTCTCCGGGCATGACATAATCGAGTGAAAGAGAAGGGTAGAAGAAATAAGGACACAAATCGTTCGGTCATTCACATTTAGCAATTCATTTGCGATCCAGTTTTTAGAAGGTCTTAAGAAGGAAAGCAATTCATTTTAGGAACCTATTCTGCATCGCGCTGTTTTTGAATCGCTGTCTTAAAGTTGATGGTACGCACCCTGTTCTTGCCTTCATTAGCTTCACAGTTCTCGTTCTGTCTAAATTATTTAGACACTACACCAGTCTGTTTGTACGAGTAGTGGTACTCGGCCTTCATTCCTAAAGTAATAACTGATACATATTTCTCCAGCGTCCCAAAAATGGGGTCAACGTTTGATCTCGTCAAGCCTCTGCGAGGACACTACTTTAGCAATTTGCTATACATTTGTTAGCGGAATCTGTTATCGCCTCCATCGGCAGATGTCACGGCATCATTATTCTTGTCACGCAAAGCCGGAATATGCCAATATCGGGCCACATGTTGCCTTGGAATTTTTCCGGGACCTCTTGGTCAGGGTTAGGCAACCTTCATAAATCTTTGAGACTATTTTGAAGTGTCTTGATAGTGGTGAGTGTTGTGATACGATATAGGAAAGCCTTGAGTAGGCGTATAAAGCAAAATCGAAAGCGCTTACAGAGTCTAAAATCTGTTAGTCACACCCACTAAGTATTCAGAATATTGGTATGGTTAAAAATTGTTTTAAGTAAGAATTAAAATGTAAAATATTACTTAATTATGTCAAATATATAACCTTTTTTTGCATTTACACTTACTATAAAAAAATCGACCCGATGCCGGAGCTACTTAAGAGACAGGTCGATATCTTCTATCATTTCATTTCAAGAAAATGAGGAATCAACTTGGCTGAATATTATGCATTTTTAACTTAATTTCCTAGCAACCAGAGGTTCACAAACCCTGTTCAGTCATGTCAAGAATGCCTAGATGAATGTTCAGGGGAAAGAACATCCATTTCGCGACCTCATAACATTTTGTAAGTCAATTTTTATTTACAAAGTCTGATGTCTCACTCAACAGAATCACTTTAGAACTGACGTAGTTGACGAATAGTAGTGTTCGTATGCTACTCAATTAAGACGAACCCGTAACACGAAAAGCTATCGTTATCGTAACGGTTATCGTATTATTTTGTATTAAACCTTCTCGAAGATGGCGCTAACTTTCGGTCGTATAAGGAACAAAAATTCAATAGATAACTTTTGACAGTAGCCCTAGCACGAAAGACTGTCGCTATGGCAACCGTCATCGTTAATCGTATTATTTTGTCAGGAAACCAGAGCAGCTGTATAACAAACTGAAATTCAATACACATTTAACAGCCGCAGTTTATCAGCTTCTAAAGGGTGGTATATAATAGTTTGCTATTCGATTATCATATCGATAGTTTTTTAATGCTATGGATATAGCACTTTGACAGCTTTTGACCAATCATATAGTTTACTATTACGATTACGATAGTTTTACTTGCTAGTACGTTTTTGATAATGTCAATAGATTAATCTTTATGAACTTTAAGAAGAAGTTTAGGTATCTACGTTTAGTTTACTCGTAGGTTCGTGAATAAATTATTTTACTGAACAATAACCGAATCACATGTAGTTGGTTTACCATGTTTTGATCACAATATTCAATTTAACATGCGTTTTTGGAACCTGGATAAGTTAAAGAAATCAAACAAAATTTTTAAGAAAAAAATATTCTTGCAAAACCTCAGCAAGTTCTTTCCTATATTTTTTGTACTTAGGTACTGTTAAAATAATGAAATAGTAAAAGAACGTAGAGTACGAGTATCATTTGGTAATGTAATCCAGCTATTACATTGAAGCTCACTTCTCACTTCAATTCGAAGTCGAGTGTCAAACATCTTACAGAACCGACATGCCTTTAAGTTCACCGAGATTATTCGGTATTATGTTACCGTAATAATGGTGTTTTAATACTTACACAAAAACTGCTATCACCTCATTGTTAAATTTGATTTGCTAGGAGAGTATCTAGTGTAGAAATTGAAAATAAGCTTACTACAGAACACAAAAAAGAGGTAAGATTTTTTTAATTAGATCCCCTTTGAAGCGCCCCTTCACCACCGTTGTACAGTCGAATGTTTTACCCACGATAAGCGCCCCTCCACCGTTGTACGGTGGTCACACTTCCAAATAATATTTAAATTAAAGATTTCGCCTCGAGTATAGACGCAAAATTGCAAGTTTATTGGATTATTATCGGATACATTTCGGCGAGTGTGCAGTGGCATTGCACAACCTAGTTCCATCATCTCCCATTCTTCCATCGGACAACCGACTTGTGGCTCTGAGTTACCGTTTTTTGGTGGATATGCCAAAGACACTGACTAAGCGTTTGCTCCTAACTTAAAATTATTCTTGCCGCTAAGGAGTGGAACTCATTTCCTGAGTCTGTGTTTCCCAATAGGTATAATCTAGGGGTTTCAAGTCGCGAGTGAACCGGTATCTTCTAGGCAAGCGCGATTCATCGTAGAAAGCAAGCACCATCGCTTACCATCAGACGAGAAAGCAGGCAAGCGCTTGCCTGTCAATAATATAAAAAAGTATTATCAGTAGGTACCAGTTAAAAAGTTTTAAACGAATTATTTTGAAAAAAGTATAAAAAGTAAAAAGTATTACCTATAGGTGGACAAGGCGCGCGTGGAATACATTTTACCTTAAACAATTTCATGTTGTCTTAAAAGCGTGTCTGTTTTTGAATGCCCGCTTCTTTTAATAGTAATCGCATAACAATATGCTACTCTTACCTTGTTATTGTCTTTTTTTCTAACTTTTGTTTGAGGAATTCATATAGCGCTGTGGCACTGCTGCGCACGCTATGTAAGCTGCTTTGATTTACTTTTAAATCTTTTATACATACCTATTATTATAATTAGAGCTACGCTAGTCCGTTGTATTTAGAGAGAGCAGGATAGGAACCATGTGTTACCCAATCTAGATCACCAACAAATGCCAGAATTGACATTAACAAAGTTAAGGAGCGGAGGTTATTTATTACGCAAATCAACGTTTCGCCGTTCGTAGCGAATCGTTTTATTTGCTGTAGTCGTAGGTATAATAAATTGTACTAAGGACTAGCCGTTTAACGACTGTGTTAAGTGAAGTAAACTGATCAGCGGGTAGTCGCGGGGAGCTCGCCACTCGCTAGTATATTTTTACGTGCAACTCGTCACTGTACTTGACCAAAATAAATCACTGACGTCCGAATACCCGAACACTACTCAGCGTTGGAAGCGTCTCAAACAGCGATGTAAGATACCTACTTAAAATTTTAAATTATTTTTATGCATTCACAATGCTATTCTGTAATTATACTAGGAAAATTCGTTATAGAAAATAAAACTGACCTACAGCGTCGTAAATGATAGATAAATTCGACGACTCTTGTTAGGCTTTCGGTAGCTTAGTTAGTCAGAGCATCAGGCCGAATTCCCGGGAGCGCGGGTTCGAATCCCGCTTGAAGCTACTTACAGGCCTGGTGGTTTATTTCGTATGAAAGAGACGCCATGATGTTTGAGACGCTCCCTCAGTGATTGAGGATTCCGGGAGTAGTAGGCTTCCACCTTCAGCCTTATCACCACTTAACGTCAGGTGGTGATGAAAGTAAAGTACTACTCCGTAGTAGATGAAAAAAGTTGAGTCGCTTTCGAGTATTCGGACGAAAGGCTACCACATACGGGATGCGTGAGCAACACGATGTGTTGCATCTGCAGCACTGCAGCACAGCATAAAGCAATTGGGTATTTGACTGTTGTTGAAATGTACATATTTAATTATGACAATCAGAAATATAAAATTATTGAATAACAAATGTGAAAAAATAAATTCAATTTGTATTATAACAAGCAAATATGAGCTACTTAAATTGTAACTCTAGCTATCTCTTTCTAAAACGAAATTTTCTATGGCGAGAGTATGGCGCTATAGAAATGTGACGTCATATTTCTATAGCGCTCTCCTTGTCTAATTAAAAAGTTTGATGCTCTTTATCGCTGAAAATATGCAAGATATTTGAAAATTAATACCTATGTTGTGTTCCTACTACTTCATTAAACATTTTAAGTCAATAAAAAAAATTCAGTCAAGTACCCAATTCATACTGGCACCACGGCGTCGCACACGCATCGCAGCGCGTTGCTATTCTATGCATCTGCGACGCCGTGTGTTCGTTTCGGATCGCGGCTGACTTTGCCTTTCAAGATGTAAGTATAAATATTTGTATCTGCATATTACACTGATTAACTATTCGCCTATTTCAAAATTCATGATCACTATTCACTTTTTAAATGCAGTTAAATTTGTAAGTATTTACAACTGAAGTGTGGCCTGGCTGCCACACTTCAGTTGTAGTGTGTTTGTGTCGCAGCTGCACGCAGACGTATACGTCACCGCGGTGTATCCTCAAATGTGAAATCGTGTGGGATACAACGTCATAATGCCGAAGCGCGTGTGCGACGTGTGCGCTGCCGTTTTAGGTTTGTATCTCAGGGACTGCGTGCGAGTGTCGCACGCAAACGCATAGCAATGCAGCTGCGACACTGTCGGTGTGAAGTGAACCTACGCGTACAAATTCATATATTACAAATCATGATACACGCACTCGCAACGCAGCACGTCTGCGACACTTTTTGGTGTGTGTAAGCCTTAAATCACCAAGAACTAACCAAATCTGCTTTAATCATTCTTTTGTTTCTGTCACCAGTCACGTACCGTCTATAAAAGTTCTCATGCGTCGAAACGTCGCCACAGGGACCAGAGCCGGAGTGACACGACGACGTATCGCGGTCAGCAAGCCAATTACTTAGCGGACCTCACCAATTATTCTATTGTGTTGAATACTTTAAAAGATTCCCTGACGTCCGCTGGTTACGACTGGTGTAGAGTTACGGCGAATACAGTCGTCATAATATGAACTACGAAATTCAAGTGATCCAAATATTTAAATAGTACCCTCCGTCCATTTGGATCCACCGACGAGGCTCCACCGGTGGATGTATGGTTATTTATTATCCTCTTTAATCCACACTTAGTAAATGGAATGTCTGTAAATGAAAAATAATAGTTAATTCATAACACAGTCAAGTCGATCGCATGAATCGGTCTGATGTTACTTGGAAATGAAAAATGAATTTTTAAGGCTTCTATCAACAATAACACCTAGGCCTGTTAATCGAAGCCGGTAGGTCTATTCCCTACTCTAATAGTCTCTAAGATTCTGTCATTTATTTACAACCTTGTTTTTGGTTGACTTTCACTTGTTTTTTATTAATTTGACATAAGGATTTCATGTTCGAATGCCGTGTGGAGGTGCAAATGGTAAAATATCCTTACAGAATTGCACCCCTCTAAAGATATTGTTTTGCCTCGATATTTGGTTATATTATACTGCGCAAGAACTTGAAAGTAAGTATCCATATTTACATGAGCAGAGTTTTTTATGCTCACGGTCGGTGATAGTGTATTTCTATAAAAAAAAATATGATTAATCACTTAATTTCGAATCCTAATCACTCATTTGGAGCCCTTAAACTAAGTTTTTCGTGTCTTTTAAAGAATACTAAATTACCTAGACATTTAGATCTTATAAGTTTGGATTATATTTGACTAAATATTTAAAAGTAATACCTACCGTATTTTTTCGGTAATTAGGGTTAGATTATAAATTATGATACAATGGCGTGCAAACCAGCGATTAGCGCCTTGTCCCTGCTATACGCGCCGCCTTAAAATACAAGCAAAATGAAATTATACTATGAATACAAACACAGTGGAAATTGTTGAAACAAACGTAAAAAAATTAAAACGAAACGGTAGGTATGCGGTAGCTCCGATGAAGTAGCGGTACGTCGGGGATCGATCCCCACCCAAAATGAACATTCAAGTAAGTATAGGAAAAATGGAAATATAAAAATCCACCTGTCCTGCAAGTGTAGTTTCGTACGGGGCGATATATACGTGCAGGATTGGTGTTTTTTTTTGCTATTACAACTTAAGAAAGTAAGTATTACAAATTCAATAAAAAATAATCTTTATTCAGATAAAAATGTGTCAACAATACTTATAAACGTGAAAGAAGCTACGAGCTTCCATAAATTTAAATGTAACATTAAAGAGTCGCTATGAGCAAAGGATACTATAAAGTAGACGATTATTTAAATGACCGCAATGCATGGTCATGATGTACGTACTTATCATAAGCACTTGAAATGTTTCAAAATTATGTATTTTTATACTATATACAATTATTGTTGTAGTGTTGTTTAAGTGATTTTTTTTTTATTTTTTTTTTATTTAGTTTTTTACGCCATCGGTTCTTATAACTTACCTCTGATACTACGTTCACTTAGTATTTAACGTATTATCGGAGTTCTTTTGGTCGTTATAGTTCAAATAAACATTTATTCAATAAGTAATAACAAATATACATAGTATATCATAATACAACATACATACATCAACATCAGACATTGCATGCCATATAAATCCCACACAAACTAACCAGGTTATCGCATATAATAACAATAAGGAAAGTTCATACACAATATTCATTCCATGTCTGTTGTGGAAGCCTATATAACAGCCCGATGGGAAAATAAAAACCCCAAGTTAGCCAACACATTCTTACGACACAAGATAGAGATAAAAACGAGGAAAACGGCGAGTTATTTCGTTTTCCATTCGTAACATCAGAGAGAGACGCTCTTGATACGAGATTCTAAAACTTTTGCATATTAATGCGGTTAAAATATTCTGCTTTTGAGTCGTGTGTGTTAGGTCTAATGATATCAAGGTATTAAAGTCTGGCAGCTCAAAGAATGCGATCCTGACGTTTAATTATTTCGTTGGGGTAAAGTTCAACTTTGAAGGAAACGGTATATTTTCTATGGTTTCTCGAACTGTCAGGATCGCATTCTCTGAACGGCTAGACTTTAGATTGAAGGACACTGAGCCGATGATATTTGGTGAGGTGCGATATAGGGAACACGAACGAACAAACGAACAACTCTAGTTAAGATAATCGTATTATAATGTAAGCCATCCTTCATCTACCCGTCAAAATTCGGCCAAATAGCTATCAGTTTTCATACTTTAACAGTTCCCCAAGCATGATCATGATATTTATATCTTAATCGTATTATTTGTATGAAAATCAAAGCAGCGCCCCTTTCGGTCGTTTAAGGAACTGAAATTCAATAGATTCAAGATTCAAATTTGTTCATTCAATTTAGATTGTTATTTACAATACTTGTGAACGTCATAGAAGCTACGCCATCGGTTCGCAAACCCTACAGCGGGAGGCCTTGGAGAAGAACCAGCAAGAAACTCCAAGGGTTGTTTTTTCTACCTGTTTTATTTCATACAGAGTCGTCAAATTGAAAAATGACCTTAACATGGTATGACTAAGGTCAGTTTCCATCACAATTACACAATGGGTTATGATAAATATAGTTAAGTATAGACGAACTAATGATCATAGCGGTGAACAATTTTCAATTACTTAGGAACTCTACTTAAAGCTTTAATATTAGTTAAAAACAAAAGACAATTCTACTATATACTGCAAAATGCGCCATACATGTTTCAAATGTAATTCTTAATAAAATGAATAAAAACAAAAGAAAACACATTTTAAGGCAAGCAGATAAGAGCAGACCCATTCCCACTGGCAGCACCCGTTCACGAGCATGACGCATGAACCAGCCATCGCTTCGCTCAACCATATTTTAGGGAACGTAACGACCCGCCTCACACGCCACCACCGTATACCGTATAGATATTTGATAGTAGCACTTTGTCAGCTTTTGACAGATGGTATAGTTTACTATAAACTATATAGAGTCGGCTGTAAACCAGCGCGTATGTATTGACGAAGCTAATCTATGTAAGTGTGCCTTCACGCACACTAACATCTCCGCCCTAGCAAGAAAAAATTGTAATTAAGTAAATAATAAAATTAATAACTGTTTTTTTGTCAGAAAGTAACCTTACGTATTTGATGCGTTTGATTTGCCATGCTTGACTCGACATCTGTTGGCTGATGCAGCATCCTAAAGATAGTCAAAGGAACTCCTCAACAAATTAAATTGGCCTGATGAGAACTCTGGTCACAAGTGATTTCCAAGGTCTAATGCTAGCCAGGTAGTGGCTGATGGAACTTTTCATAAATTCAACGCAAACATAACATATATATGTCACCGGAAAATAACAAGAACCGCAAATTTATAAATGTCCTAGGAAATTTATAAATTTACGGAAGTCCTGTAGAGCACGTGATAGGTTAAAAATTGCAATTGAAAGCGCAGCGAAGCGATTGAATTAATTTCGTGGTAATTTTTTAAGGAAATTTATAAATTTACGGTTTTTATTATTTTCCGGTGACATTTATATACACACCGTTAGATTTTATTTATATTAAATAAGCATAAACAAATTATTTGTTTTTTCATGCACATACCTACTAACTCAGTTATAATCTCACATTATTATTGCGCCTGTTCTTCTTGTCAGTAGGAAAATGTTGAAGATTGACATAATAAATATGTAGGTACCTACATATGAATGTAGGTACCTACATATTTATTATATCTAAGTATTTTATTTTTATTTAACATTTAAATTCGTCAGATTATTTCTCTCAGACAGTTAAATACTATTTAAAAATTCACAGTAGAAAAGCGATAACTTATTGTTATTGAAAAGTAAAAAAGGCTGCGTCAATTATTCTAGCTGACTGCATCGCATGGCGTTGTTAGTTCGAGTTTGTAAAACAATTATAATTTGAACATAAATTATAAACATAAAATATACATCTATACTTATCTAAAAACACACGATTAAGAGCTATTTACACAATTATCCACAGTTAAACAATATTTCCATTACTACAAATTACAAACAGCGCAGTCTTATTTGAATTATTCTCGACAGACAGAGCAAAATCAACTGTACAACTCTATCTAGACAACAAACACATGATTATTAATTCATGTAGCACAGTGGCTTGATAGGCTGAGAATAATTGACGAACTGTCTACTTGTACGTCCGTAAACAAGTTTTAGTTAAGTGGTAGGTATGTGAGTTTAGTAAAATTACTTTTGTTTAATAACTTCATAAGAAATAATGAATCGTGTCGTTATGCTTTTAAATTGGGAAAAAATATTTTAGAATAAGATTTAAGTACCTTGTCAAAAATACACCTTTAAAGGACATTTTTCATTTTTGGCTAGGACTTTGTACACTATTCGTACTAATAGTAAAAAATATAGAAAAGTCATATAAAATGTTAAAATTCTCATTGTTTTTTGAATAAATGGTACAAAAATAAACTTTAAAATAAAAATTCTTTGCCATCCATGGTCACACTGGCAACCACGTTCGGAAACATTGATGTTTCTGTACGAAAAAACGATGACATTGACGACTGATGATAATCTGTTAATGTCATTTTTTTTTATGTGAGTGTGACGTTTTACCGCCATATTGAATCGGGGGTGCATAATTAAGACTAAATAATGCTTTTGTACCATCAAACGCGTTAGCTTATTGCGATATAACTAGTTTTCAGACATTATATTTATCTTTTGCTTGCCTATGGTATAGTGTACAAAGTCCTAGCCAAGGCTCCATACAAAACTGAAAAATATCCTTTTAATTAGTACAAAGATATTAGGGGATGATAGTGTCCATCAGTACGAACAATTTTTACTATGTGGCAAACCACGGAATCGCGAAAATAAAATCAGCTGTTTTATTCATTTAAATTAAGTCGATGTTGTGCTTTATTTGTGTATGAGTGCTATTTTTTTTAATCAAAATAAGAAAGTATTAGCTAAGTATACTTGTCCACATTTTTTATTTAAACATATTTGTTTTATTTCAAAATTTTGAACTAAGTAATAAGATTTTTCAAACAAAAAAGTGAGGCACCTTTTTCATGAAATCTCCTCTTTCAACAATTCAACGGGCGAATTGATTATTCACTTGACTGTACCCTTTTTGCAAAAAAAACTGGTTGTGTCCAGTTGGCGAAAACATAAAAGTGATTAAATTTAAGTTTCACTATCAGCTGGACACGCGTCAAAATCTTGGCGAGTCCAGATGACGAAATAATAAGTGATACTAATTTTGAGTTTCACCAATTACTGGACACACGTGTGCCCAGTCTCTTGTGTCGAGTTGGTGAAAAACCCTTTTTTTCACGATTCCGTGGTTGGCTCTATAGTAAAAGTTGTTCGTATTGATGGACACTAGCATCCCTTAATATCTTTGTACTGATTAAAATTTAGTGGTGTATATGCATATTATTTAAAGATATTGTTACAGGAATTGGGTATTTGACTGAATTTTTTTTATTGACTTAAAATGTTTATTGACCTAGTGAAGAGGTATGACGCTTTACCGAGGCTAAGGTAATAAAAGAGATGTGACTTGTTCGGTGTCAAGATGTATATTGAGATAATAATATTGAGTACAATTAAAGATACATTATCTTAGTAAGCGATCTTATTCTAGATTGCTGAGAATGCTACGCGTGTGTTCCAATTTTCTGTAAATGCGCGATAATGCAAACATCTTGTTTGTGTAATATGTTGCAATCATACTTCATCTCCCCTGAAAAAGTGGAAGGATCATCCCCTCCCTGCAAAAAGGAACAGACTCGTAACATTGACTTTAACGAACTTAACCAAAATTTAATTACTTAAGTAAAATAAGTAAACAAAATTTAAACATTATCAACATAGCAAAGTTAAAACTATTTCATTTATTAAATCGTACTAATACAAAAACGTTTTACAATATAAACAATATACCTAATTAAAATTGTATCTAATTAAAATGGTATCGAATTGAAATGGTATTGAATTAAAACGGAAGCTTCACATTTTACACTTAATCATAACAATAACAAAGTGTTAAGTAACATGGTATGTAATTAAGTACCTATACTTATAATTACGTATCAAATAAAATAGTTATTTATTGAATGGTTTGGTATTATTCTTATGCACAATTATAGCTTTATTTTCTTTTAAAATTTCTACATTAGACGTCATATCTCTTAAAACTTTATAAGGGCCATTGTAAATACTATCTAATTTATTTCCTACTTGGTTCTTTAATAATAACAAATCGCCTAACTGATAGGTAACATTATTGCTAGTTTTATCATACAATAATTTTCTTTTCTCTTTAGATTGTATCAAGTTACGTCGTGCGTCGGATTGCGCTTGTTGTAAACGATACTTAAGTTCTCGGGGATAACTGTCATAGTTATATAAGGGGTCGATTTCTGATTGTAAATTATTTGGAAGGTTACAAATTTTTCCAAAAACTAATTCGAAAGGCGTATATTTAGTTTCACTATGCACTGTGGTATTAAAAGAAAAACACCAATATGGAATCCAGGTGCTCCAGTTATGTTTATAATTATTACACTGGATTCTCAGAAAAGCTCCTAGGGTTTTATGAGTATTTTCTAAAGCGCCTACAGTTTCGTGATGGTACGCCGTAGAATTTAATTTTTTAATATGTAATAGAGAACATGTTTCGGACATCACTGATGACATGAATTCGGTTCCCTGGTCAGTCAATATTTCTCTAGGAATACCATAACGTAAAATGAAATTATTGGTAAAAGATTGAGCAACTGTGACCGAGTCTTTACTAGGTAATGGATACGCTTCAACGAATTTGGTTAAATCGCATTGTAATGTCAATACATATTTATTATTATAGTCATCAACATCGAGTGGACCCATTATATCCAAACTAATTCTTTCGAATGATGAGTGGGCTGTTGATGTTATGGTTAAGGGCTGCTTAATATGTTTATTACTATGCTTATGATATTGACATTGATGGCAATTTTTAACAAAAAGTTTTACATCATTACTCAAACCTGGCCAAAAATAATATTGCTTAATGTTGTTCATCATTCTATTAACTCCTGCGTGTCCGCTGGTAGGTAATAGATGGAAATCATTTAGTATTACTCTTTTTTGTTCACTATCATATATTCTTAATATATTTTTTGTTATGAGAAAGCGCGGGGTAACAGAGTTAATTCTTTTTGTTGCTTGTACAAGACTTTTGATTTTACTCTCGTTACATTTTTCTTTAATAATAAGTACCTCATGTATGCCTATTTTTTGACATAATGACTCTAAGTCCCTCGCTAACACCTCTGGGGTAGATGACGATCGGGTACTCAGATATATCGCTGATTGCGAAGGTACGTAAACGTAACAACTTGCATTAGAAATAATGCTATCTTTAGACTTTGAATAATTGTCAAACTTTAATTGATTAAAACTTAATTCAGTTACGTCATCGGGTTTCTTGAGAAGTTCTACCGCAATAGGTTGATCAGGCCTAGTGCTGGTGGAGCTCTCTGAAGAAGAATCAGTGGGGGTTTTTAATTTTTTACTTTGTGCTCTAGTTAAAACTGATACTGTGTTTTGATGTAATGATTTTAAAGTAGAAGATGTAATAGGTATGCGACTCAATGCGTCTGCAGCTGCATTGTTTCGTCCTGGAACATACTCTATTTCAAAATCATACTCCTCTAGGAATAATCGGAATTTAGTAAGTCTGCTTGTTGGGTCTTTCAAGTTAAATAAATAAATTAACGGTTTGTGGTCTGTTATAATTTTAAATTTACGTCCATATAAATAAGGGCGAAAATGTCTCACAGACCAAACAATTGCTAAAAGTTCTAATTCTATGATGGGATATCTCGTCTCGGCGGGTTTCAGGTTTCTACTCGCATACGCGACTACTTGACCGTTCATGTTAGATAAAACAGATCCTAAACCTGTCTTACAAGCATCTGTTTGTAGCCGAAAGATGTTACTTTCTGAAAAATCTGGATAAGATAAAATAGGGGGTTGAATTAATGCTGATTTTAATTTTTCAAATGCCGTTTGACACTCTGATGACCATAGAAACTGTACATTCTTTTTTCTTAATTGATTTAAAGGATAAACAATGTTTGCAAAGTTCGGTATGAATCGTCTGTAGTAATTTGCAAACGCGACAAAACGATTGACATCGTCGCAGTTCATCGGCACTGGATAGTTTTGCATGGTTGCAATTTTACTTTCATCTGGTAAAATTCCATCAGAAGTTATTTTGTGTCCTAGATATATTATTTCGTTTCGCAAAAATTCACACTTCATAGGATTTAATTTTAAGTTAACTTTTCTAAATCTCTCTAGTATACTAATTAAGTTTTTATTGTGGTTTTCTATAGATTTCCCGAAAATTACGCAATCATCTAAATAAATAAAAGCCTTTTTATAATTTAAGCCTGACATTGCAATAGTCATAAGACGTGAAAATACACTCGCAGATGTCCGGAGACCCATGGGACAGCGTTTCATCTGAAAAATTTTATCACCAGCAGTGAAAGCTGTGTACTTTCGTGAATCTTCGCTTAAAGATAACTGATAATAGCTTTGCGAAAGGTCTAATTTTGAAAAATAAATGTTATTTGCAAGCGAATCTAAGATATCAGTTATATTAGGCAAAGGGAATTTGTCGTCCTCAATACGATTATTTAACTGCCTGTAATCTATAACTAATCGCCATTGTTTCTCGTTTGACCTATCTGTTTTTTTCGGTACAAGCAAGACGGGACTAGACCACTCTGACGTAGCCTCTTCTATAATATCATTTTCGAGCATAATATCTATCTGTTTCTGAACTTCCTTCCTTAGTGCGAACGGTAATCTATGTGGCTTGACATAAACTGGCGAGACATTAGGTTTTAAAGTTATATTATGGGTCATTAGGTTTGTACAAGAGAGTTTGTCGCCTGGCAGATGAAAAACATCTGCGTACTTAGCGCAAATACTTTCAATACTTCGTTTTTCTTCTAAATTCAGTTCAGGTAAATTTAATAATCCTAATAATGTTTTTACACGATCGACAGAAACCTCCTCTTTTTCAAAATTACAGACTTCAAAATCATTCAATGAAAAAGTCTCTAAATCGGTAAGATCTAGATCAACTTCTTTCTCAGTGGTGTTTAATATCCTTACTGGCATGCGACCATTACAAGGTTTCGCTATTATACTTCCTATAAAAACTCCTTTCTGTATCTCTTTAGATAAACAAACACAATCGTCGCCTAACGATGTAGGTATATATTTTATTACCTCACATCGTGGCGGTATCAAATGTCTATAGTGACTCAATATAGGTATAGACACATAATTACTATCTTTAGTTAAAAGCAAAGTATTTTCTTTATAGTTAATTATAGCTTGATAGCGTTTCAAAAAATTATCACCTAAAATACCATTTGCAGAACAAGACATATTTTTAAACACATACATTTTTTCTCTAAAAACTAACCCATTATAAGACAAATCTAAGTAAATATATCCTTCAGATACTAGTTTACCGCTAACACCTTTTATAACTAACTTCTCAAATGTAATTAAATTCAATAACTTCGGATAATCGCATAACCATTCGTATTTTAAAACACAAAGGCTTGCTCCGCTATCGACTAAAAGATCGATATTGCTATTACTTACGTTAAAAGTTACGGTACTACTATTATTGTAGTTTAAAACATAATTTTCAGTAGGAACGAAAAAAATCTAAATTATTATCGTTCTGGGGCTCAGAACGCGCTTGTGACTCACTATTGGTCGATTGCTCGTGGCTAGCGTACTGCACACGTTGAAAAGGCACAGCTGAGCGCGGCGGGCGCGGGCTCGGCCGACCGCGGTCACGTGAACGTGATTGTGTTCCTTGCGCGGCGCGGGAGTCTCGCGACATGTACTTACCTTGTTGTGGTCTCGTGTTTCCGGCAGCGTACCTATTGTTTGCGCTAAATCTATTATAGTAACTATATTTATTAGAATAATTACTTGGCTGACGCGGATAATTAGTAGGTGTGCGTGAGAAATTACGAGTATGAAACTTTTTAATGTTCATAACTTCCTCGTGTCTGGTAGACATTGACTGCTCGTCTAGGGCAGTTCTTATAGCCTCTGGTAAAGAATCAAAGTGACGTGATGCTATGATAGTACTAAGCTTTTGATTCACTAATCCATCTGAAAAGCGCTTGATTGCAACCTTTTCATTAATGGGACGCAATACTTCAAACTTAGTAGCGTCGTCATCCGCTTGTGCTATGGTTAAATTCACAAAAAGTTGTTCTAGTTCCGAGCCGAATGACTCGATCGACCTATGACCTTGACGACAGTTTTGTAATTTGTGTTGGATAGCAACAGCAGATTTTTTCTGAATCAAATGCGTATTCATATCTCTAATTAAATCTTTAATAGTTGGATAACTACTTTTTAAACGTAATTTTGCGCTAGGAGAGAGCCTAGTTTTAATCACAAAATCAATAAGTAACCCATGAGTAGCATCGCTGATCATTGAACTATATAATTGTATACCATCAATTAGAGATTTAGTGACGTGTTCTTGACCTGTCATCGTTGGTAAAAGTGCAATGGCTGTCTTCAAGTCAAATTTATCTTTTTCTGCCATTTTTGAAATACTACTAACACTTAAAGTCTCTAAAGAAATAATTTTGTCATAAATGATCTGAATGTCATTTGCTATTTTATTAATTAAAGTTATATCTTTAGTTGATACCTCCGATTTTTCAACTAAATTATGTACTTGAGCTAAAATATACTCTAATTTCGCGTATTCAAGTTTCGCTTCATTAAATTTCGTAAAACCTAACTCTTTTTGACGTCTATCTGGTCCTAGTTTTACTAAATTATCTTTAATATACAATAGTTTCTTATGCAATTCATTTAAATCGGAAATAATAAATGACATTATCTAATAAGAAAAAAAAATGTAATCCTACATATTATTTAAAACGTTTATGTATAAAATAACTTACGACTTACGGTGGCATTATAGCGCGCGAATAAAATAATTACGTCTCTGCACGATGAGTAGGTATGTGGTGACCGGCGTGGCGTGTGGGGGCTGGGGCTGCGGGCTGGGGGTTTTCTCATGCTCCTTGAGTGTGTAGGATCTTCAGACTTCTAAGATGGGTTCCTGGACCGCTTGAAACAGCTAACTGAAGATCGGGCTGGGATTTCCCTTGCCCCTCGTACAATGGGCCGGGTTTCTACCCTGGACACCTCCTGGTCTACGTTGATGGTTGAGTCGACGTCGTTGCCAGTTCCACGGAAGATATTGTGTTTCTTAGAACTGCGCTGTTGAATTCTCTACGGAGTCGGTTGACAATTCGGTCCCAAATTTTCCGGATGCAGGCGTAAATGATGAGTATAACGATGAGAAGCAGTATGACGGATAGTAAAATTTCTGTTGTAGTGAGCTGGCTTGAAGTTTTCTGCGTTGCTTGGGCGTCGCCGCTGGCGGTTTGTGCGATGATAACTTCTTCTTTACTTTGTGGTGCTCCCATATTATTGTTTTGTCTTCCCAAGTAATGCGATGAACAGAAGTGTAGAGCCAAATAGCACCGCAACGAAGACTGCTGCTAGTATGGTGTTGAAAATTTTGCTTTGCTGCTCCATGTAGTAATGATTTTCCCGCAAAAATTTATAAGTTCGGTTGGCAAAGGGTCGCCATGAAGAGGTATGACGCTTTACCGAGGCTAAGGTAATAAAAGAGATGTGACTTGTTCGGTGTCAAGATGTATATTGAGATAATAATATTGAGTACAATTAAAGATACATTATCTTAGTAAGCGATCTTATTCTAGATTGCTGAGAATGCTACGCGTGTGTTCCAATTTTCTGTAAATGCGCGATAATGCAAACATCTTGTTTGTGTAATATGTTGCAATCATACTTCACTAGTAGCAAGTAGCAACACAACATAAGTATTTTTTTTCAAATATCTTGCATATTTTCAGCAATATAGAGCATCAAACTTTCTAATTAGAAAAGAAGAGCGCTATAGAAACGTGACGTCACATTTCTTTAACGCCATAGTCTCGCCATAGAAAATTTCGTTTTAGAAAGAGATAGCTAGAGTCACAATTAAGTAGCTCATAATTCGCTAGTTATAATACAGATTGAATTTCTTTTTTCACATTTGTTATTCAATAATGTTATATTTCTGAATGTCATAATTAAATATATACATTTCCACAACAGTCAAATACCCAATTCGTTCGCTTACTGGGTGCCTACCATCAACTCTTATTGCGGTTTTGTTTACGACCTAAACTGGGTGCCTACCATCAACTTTAAGACAGCGATTCAAAAACAGCGCGATGCAGAATAGGTTCCTAAAATGAATTGCTTTCTTTCGTACTATGACCGTCTAAAAACTGGATCGCAAATGAATTGCTAAATGTGAATGTCCGAACGATTTGTGTCCTTATTTCTTCTACCCGTCTCTTTCACTCGATTCTGTCATGCCCGGAGAGTGAGAGGGGCGGGTATAACCTGCAGGTGTCATGTCAGCTTGGCCGAGTTATAAGTCAAATAAGAGATCTTGACAACTTAGCGGCTGTGAAATGTCATTGAATGATCACTGAATCGCTGTCATTGATATAAAGCTGTCGTGGTAAGAATAAGCGAAGCAGATCAGGGTGCCTACCATCAACTCTTATTGCGGTTTTGTTTAGGACCTAAACTCAACTGCTTCGCTTATTCGTACCACGACAGCTTAATATCAATGACAGCGATTCAGTGATCATTTAATGACATTTCACAGCCGCTGAGCTATTCTGCATCGCGCTATTTTTGAATCGCTGTCTTAAAGTTGATGGTAGGCACCCAGTTGGCTTCAATCACTTCACATAAAATGTAACCAAATTGTTAACGAAAATAAACTGATTCTTTTTCTTATTAAGTTAACTTGAATCTTTGCTCAATTGGTAGTGAAAAGTTGGAGAAAATTAAACTATGAAGTACTAAGTGGCTCCCCGTGATTTATCCGCGTAGTTGCTGTTCCCGTGGTTAAGGAGAGGCAATAAATAGCCTATTCCACTCGGGAATAATGTAGCTTTCAACTAGTTTACGTACTAGTTTTAGTTTAACTTGTAAAATCGGTCCAGTAGTTTTTGAATAAACTCAAAAACTACTGGACTGATTTTACAAATTATTTATTATTATTTACAAACATACCATAACAAACATACAAACATAAAATCTAATTCAATTCAATTCAATTTTATTTATTTGCATAAAATATGGTACAAATACAAGATGGTATTAATAATAATTTTCTCGCATATTCTGTCGAATATTTCGACGTGCAAATATTTAAATGACACAATCATGTCACAATATTTGATTCTAATGTCTTATCTTTATAATAATATTAGTCTTCTTCTTAGTAATATAATATTAATATTGAAACATACCGATTTGAGTGTCATGATAAAAAAAAATGATTTCTCTCTTTGACATTCCTTTGTAATTTTTCTTGTTTTGTACATGTGAAACACCAATAGTAACGTTAGTTACTTAGAAAGTAGGTATAACGTTAGCACATTAATGAGTATTTAAATTATTTATATTGTCAGCATACAAAAATAACGGCAAAAAGTTAAATACTCGTACTTGTTAACGTATCACGAATTAATTGTGTTTTTTAATATTTTTCATAATTTCATCACGAATCCAATCATTAAATTTTTAATCGCATGGCGTGCCAAATACGCAATATTTAATGTTAAATTATGAAAAAATAATCGAACTACCGAAACAGACAGTGTCGGAACACTTTCCTGAAACACGATTTAATTAATATCCAAATAAAGTTTCAAGAAATCAAGCATTATGCTATATCTGGAGCACGATATGTAATGCTATTCAGTAAACATTTATTAAACATTAAACATTTATATAACTATGAGGCCAAACCCGATTTTAGGACCAACTAGTTCATCGCGTTGACATTTCAGAGAGTGAGTTTGGCTTTGAACTCCTGTAGAACAGGGTGCCTACCATCAACTCTTATTGCGGTTTTGTTTAGGACCTAAACTGATCTGCTTTGCTTATTCGTACCACGACAGCTTAATATCAATGACAGCGATTTAGTGATCATTCAATGACATTTCACAGCCGCTAAGCTGTCATTGACTTATAACTCGGCCAAGCTAACATGACACCTGCAGGTTATACCCGTCCCTCTCACTCTTCGGGCATGACAGAATCGAGTGAAAGAGACGGGTAGAAGCACAGCCATCTCTATCGTCTTCTACAAGCCATGCGCATAAAGTTGGCAACGTAGTTTTAAGTGAACCGATTTGACACCGTTTGCACCGTTTGACAGGTAAACAGCGAGTAAACCTCGAGTACTGAATCCTATGGAGATGGTATATCTTCTATACATCTATACAAATAAATAAAATTGGAGTGTCTGTTTGTAACATTAAATAACCGCTTTTTACTACGTGCATATGATTAAATATACGATACATATACCAAAATGACATGTTTTACAATTTTTGTCTGTCTGTCTGTTTGTTCTGGCTAATCTCTGTAGGGCTAGCACAACTTGAGCGCGACTCGAGTGAGAAAGAGTCGCGGGCACTTTCAACCAATCAGATCGCTCGTAGATAGCGCGCGTGACTTAAGGCGGTGTGCTGATTGGTTGGAAGGAGCGCGACAAAGAGTCGCGCTTAGTTGTGCTAGCCCTACTGAAACGGCTGGGCCGATTAATACGACAATTAGAAGTAGTTTAAAATTTAATTCCAAGATTTTCTTACATTGTGACTTACTTACACTTCACTTTTCCGTAGGTATGCCACCTCCATAGGATTTAGTACTCAGAGGAGTAAACCGGTTCACAGCAATGTTGCCGTTCCGTATCATAGCATGGCTTGTAGAAGACGATAGAGACGGCTGTGGTAGAAGAAATAAGGACAAAAATCGTTCGGTCATTCACATTTAGCAATTCATTTGCGATCCAGTTTTTAGAAGGTCATAGTACGAAAGAAAGCAATTCATTTTAGGAACCTATTCTGCATCGCGCTATTTTTGAATCGCTGTCTTAAAGTTGATGGTAGGCACCCTGGTCGTAAGACTTTGCGCCCCCTTTCGGTAACTCCACTCAATCCATAAACTGATTGTTAACTAACCTTCATAGATGTTAAAATACTAACGGTAAATTAAGCTATGTATTTTCAATAACAAAGTGAAGTTTCAAACAAAACAAGCAAATTTCGAGAAGATAAATATTAAATTACAAAATTCCTTTGAATTCAAATATTGGAAAGTTGTTGTAAATAATTTATTTACGAAACTGCACTAGAGTTGTAACTAAGATTTTTAACTATAGGATTGATGCGAAATAAAAGAGATTAAAAATACAATGAAATGTGAAGTTTTATTTATATAACATGTAAAATTAGGTCCTTACAAGAAATACAGGGCGTGGGGATAATTATTCTACTTTGCAGCTCACTTGTTGCACTGTCAGAGGGACTTAAATTACAATATTCTCACTGAGTTGAAAATTACATAGACAGGTAATGAAGTTTAAACTAGACAAATAAGGTTTCAAAAGAAATTTATATGAATAAGAGTACTAGGCTATCGCTATCCTTAAAATAGGTTTACAACGTGTCAGACTGGATATACAAATACAAACACAAATTAAAATATGGGTTGTTATTCAATATTAAACATTTTACAAGTTCACAAGTGTAGTTTAAATCAAGTTGGGAGCGTTACAAAATTGAAAGGAAGGTAGGTAATACTTATATGTATGTAGTTAAGTTAAACTTATGAGAGAGGAGAAGATTAGATACGATTAATGGGCGCCACGCTTATGAACAACTCATAAACGAAGAGAGTAAGGGGAGATGTAGTAAGAGATAAAGATATAAGAACGATTACACCTGAGATTTGTATTCCGAGGAGGGGTTGCGAACGCCGGTCTCTCAAGGCCTAAGGTCAGCGAACGAGGGCTCGCCGGGATGGTATCAGCTTCGCAGGTGCTCGCTCCGGACAGGTAGTCCAGTCAAGAATAAGAACTGTCGAGGAAGAAGAAAACACAGCGTTATGCCAAAGCAGTGACATAAAGAGATGTTGGTAATTTGTTTGCCGTTTAGCAGATCGACTTACCCGGACGCTGAAGATCGAGGACCAATCAAGAAAATTGCACTGTACACAATGATGCAGCTTAGGACGCAATTAGCGAGGTTTATCAGGGATAAACTACGTAGGTAAAAAAATGTCTATGCAATAACAATTCACAGTGACTTTGCTTCACACCTTTTTCACAGTCAGTTAAGTAGAGGTTCAAGAAGAGCAAAAAAACACTGGGGCGAGTTGGGCCCTATTTATATGTTCTGCCACGATTTTTCTAGAATCTTGTTTTTAATTCATATTGCTTTACCATCAATCTCGAATTTTCCAAGGTCAGTAGCATAGACAATGCTCACTTGTACATTTCTAGAATGATCCGAATATAGTCTATGGTTATGAAAATTAGCTAAAGATAAATGAAGAATTATATAAAATCAAATAAAGGAAGATTTGTAGATTATAAATACCTAATTACTTTCATTGTAGATTAGATATTCATAAAGTTATTGATAAAAGTTTATAGGTACCATAGATAATCTGGACTCAATATGTAGAAGTTCAATTATTAAAGCAAGAGAGCTACTCTACGCCAGATGTCAGTTTTGGTGCTGTTGCATGAACGAGATGACAGGATGGCTATGCATTTAGGTGTGAGAGAGATGACAATATATGTGCGATATACTTTGCCACTATTTGACACCAGATGGCGCTAAAGTTTGATGAAGTGTGGACTCTCAACGCAAGGTGTCTTTATAAGAAAAAGAGATGGAAATAGCTGGACATCCATGCAAGAATGAGAAGACTTATATCTCTGGATAATTGCTCGTGGAAATAGTTCTTCTATTCCTCACAAGATTGAGCCAATGGTTCAAAAATTATGATGTTTACTCTGATAAAATTAAATGTCAAACGTCAGACGTGATAGATGTTTGTTGACAAATATAAGTGTACCTAAGATGTAAAAATTAGCAATTATTGCTTGGAATTGAGTTAATGAGAATGTATGTACTTTGCAATAAGGGATGTATAAAAACTGTGTTGTGTAAAGGTACATAATATAGGATAAAAAACAGAAATGAAGGTTGGTACTATCATAGTTTATTGTGAATGTAACATATTAAAAAATGATATGTTAAAGAGTTTGCGAGATGATCTAACAATGAAAATAATAGCAGAATGTTAATAGAAGATTCCTTTCTACCTTTTTGTGACGGTATTTGTGTACTTGTTGTTGAAGCGAAATTAAAATGTGAGTCGTATAAATAGAAAGCACTCATTCCGCCAGCCTCTTTGCTAGTCTCAGACTTAAATATTATATGAGTCCGAGGCAGTGTCGGGTCGTGTATTGTTGACGAGATGTGACGATGGTATAACATATTTATGTGTTTCTTGCAGTACTAAACCTACATTCATAAATGTCTGTGCTATACAACAAGATGGAGACTTTATTACGTAACATCTTTGTAAAATTATGGCTTAGACCCTTCTTAGACCATTCGGCAATTCTTGTGTTAAACTGATATTCTAGGAATATTTTCAATTTGCCATTTTTTATCGACAACGGGGTAGCACTTAGCCATCATCACACCCTGATGTTAAGTGATATTATGGCTGAAGGTAGGAGCGCACTACTCCCGATATTCTCCTCCTCCCCATCTTCCTTTTGATCTTATATTGGACAACAGCACTTTGACAGATTTGAAAGCTTATTTATAGTTTACTAGCTTACCGCCCTCTTGGACTACAAGACGTTATCCCGCGGGAATGTGATATTTTTCCGGAATAAAAAGTAGCCTATGTTACTCTTCAGTCTACAAAGTATCTGCGTTCCAAATTTCAGCCAAATCCGTTGGGTCGTTTTGGCGCGATTAAGTAACAAACATTTAAACTTCTAAACATTCAAACATCCAAACTAAACTTTCACACTTATAATATTAATATATAGTAGGACTATACGATGGAAGCGAGACGTGGTCTTTTACTATGGGTCTCTTAAGAAGGCTTAAAGGTCACCCAGCGAGCAATGGAGAGAGCGATGCTTGGTATTTCCCTGCTCGATCGAATCAGAAATGCTGAGATCCGCAGGAGAAATTAAAACGACTGACATCGCTCAAAGGATTGCTCAGTTGAAGTGGCAGTGGGCGGTACACATAGCGCGGAGAACCGATGGCCGTTGGGGCGGAAAGGTTCTCGAATGGTGACCGCGAACCGGACGACGTTCCGTGGGCAGGCCCCCTACAAGGTGGACCGAAGAGCTGGGTGCCTACCATCAACTTTAAGACAGCGATTCAAAAATAGCGCGATGCAGAATAGGTTCCTAAAATGAATTGCTTTCTTTCGTACTACGGCCTTCTGAAAACTGGATCGCAAATGAATTGCTAAATGTGAATGACCGAACGATTTGTGTCCTTATTACTTCTACCCGTCTCTTTCACTCGATTCTGTCATGCCCGGAGAGTGAGAGGGACGGGTATAACCTGCAGGTGTCATGTTAGCTTGGCCGAGTTATAAGTCAATGACAGCTAAGCGGCTGTGAAATGTCATTGAATGATCACTGAATCGCTGTCATTGATATTAAGCTGTCGTGGTACGAATAAGCGAAGCAGATCAGTTTAGGTCCTAAACAAAATCGCAATAAGAGTTGATGGTAGGCACCCTGGTCAAGGTCGCGGGAAGCTGCTGGATGCGGGCAGCGCAGGACCGATCGTTGCGGAGATCCTTGGGGGAGGCCTATGCCCAGCAGTGGGCGTCATACGGCTGAAATGATATACGAGGTTACGATAACCAAAATAACTTTTTTTGTGCTTATCTATTGAATTTTATTTCTTTATACGACCAATTTACGCGCTTTCTCTGGTTTTTGAAACAAATTAATACGATCACTACCTATATAATTTACCCATTAGAAACAAATAAACAAAAAAAAAACGAATCTTTCCTCTTTATAATATCAGAATAGACAGAGATATAGACTATGAAATTACAATATTCCGGTCCGGCCCTATCTCCGGATGGCCACGTATCCAGAATAGGCAATAGGAGTCGAACCCGTAATCGATCGATTTCCTGTCAATCACAAAGGATCCACGTTTGACCCCAATCTGCCCGATAAGGGATGACGGGGCCCTGGACCGAGATCGAGAAAAATGTCTATTCACCCTACATGATTACAATATTCCATCTATTACTGACGGTTGTACGCTGAAAACTATTTTACCTTTAAGTGTCGAAACTGATTTTACGTTTGGCGGCTGTATGCTATAACGTGACGTAATTTCCGAATGTGTCGTCAGTAATCCGAATGGCATTGCTGCATGTTTAATCACGCCGAACTTCGTCATGTATTTTCGGCATAGTGTGCTTACAAAACATCGCCCCGTCTCGTTTTAAGGCGAGGATTCCCGACTGAAATAGGCACGCTAACGCTTGCTCGGCCGCGCTCGATACACTTCACGCGGACGCAGCGGCAGCCGGCAGTGAACTGTGAACTCGCGAGCGCCCCGCGAATCAAAAATCACTTAAAATAATGACGGCCGGAATCCCTCGGCTACTCAAAGACAATTATTTTCGTATATTTTTCATTAACTAAAACCAAGTACCTATACTGCAAGTAATACGACATTTGGATTACGATTAGACGGATTTTTGGGATTTTATTTGACACTGTAAAATATCACCAATCGAAAAAAAACGGCCGGAAGCACTAGATAAATAACTGTAAAATAACATTTATTTTTTCCAAGTTTTAAGTACTTGTGATTTATAGGAAAAATGTGATAGTAAAAAAAAAAGGTTTTTTACTATCACATTTTTCCTATACTTACAAAAATTGCATTGTGAATGCATAAAAATAATATAAAAATCTCTACTTGTGATTTGCGAGTAATCCATAACTTAAAATACCTTATTTTGGGGAATCGGCATTAAATGTCAAAAATGAATTAGAATTAGAATTAGAATTATTTATTATTTGCCATAAATAGTATAAAGTTGGTAGTCATAATTTAAGAGCTTAATACCTATTTAGCCATTTATAATAGCATGCAAATTTTTATGATTGACTATTTATAAGGATTACAATTTTAAATGATCATTTATACAATCATATTAAGTTTCTAACATATATCAACATCAGTCATTTAATACAGTGTCATACATAATATGTCTCGGTATATAAAATTAAATGTCATAAACCTAATGTAGCACTTTGCCTTAAATATAGCTAAAAATTTGAAAAATTAAATAAAAATAGAAACAATCAAATAAAGCAAATAATATATATTTAATTAAGAAACTATTTACATTAAATAAAACTAGAACTTACAACTAAACACTTAAATTAACTATATAAAATAAAAGTACTTAAGAACTAATAATAAAATTAAATAACCTATATACGGAATCATCAAGTACGCTCGTCGTAATGGTTCACATACTGGCGATCGCAGATCCCTGTTTAAACAAAAGAAATTCGCTATGCAAAAAACTGCCGGGAGCTGAGGCTCACGACCGGTGCACTCGGCTATCATCGGATTTCCCTAGCGACACAACTGTTTTAGAGGTCCGAGGCGAAGGCTGTGTCGCTCGCTCCGAAATAATTAATTACGTTTTCCACGTGAATAAAGAAATCCCGCTGGGGTGAGTTCTAATATGCATTTATATGAAGTGTTAGTATGTAAGGTGTTCTTAGGTAGCTCAAATACTTAAATTAAAGCTGGCATCTGTCCGATTTCCCTCCCCTCCGGGACGCTGTGACCTTTGGACCGGACTTTCTAGAAAACCGACGCTAATGCTATCACCCTCTGGTCTTCCAGGATTTAAGTACTACTATTGCTGCACTTCAAGACTTCAGGCTACACTAGAAGTCACATAGCCTACGTACACAAATCCCAGATACGATCCTTAATCGTTGAAGAACGGGAAGGAGGACTGCACCGATCCCGTCATAGTCAGGCCAGTGTTCCCCATATTACCGTCCCCCTATCTCAGATATCCAAGTGTGTGTGTCCCGGAATTACGGGCATAATAAATACCTATCAATTCGTACGTCTATCTTGTTATTTCGAACCCACTACCTGCGGCGGGCCAGTAGCTAACCTACCAGGTGCCGCAGTGGCGCCTACAACGTGGTATTCTGTGGGACGTATCACACTTGGATATATTCCCTAGTCAAGCTGCTAGCTTTCGATACGATACAAACTACAAGAAGCTGTCAACGTGAAGGTGATTCACAACAGTGAACTGGTACGTACCTACTTGGTTAAATGGGTATATTATTCTAGTTGTTTCATATAACCAGTGTTCTCAAAATAAATAATATAATTGTTAACCTAAATAAAACTAATTAATTAGCTTACTTGCTTTGCAAAACGTAATTTAAATTAATGAATGTAACTTCATTTAACTAATAAACATAATATTATAACATCTTAATTAGTGCATAACTTATTCGTGTACAAAAACTAAACTTATTGTAAAAGTAAAATTAATAGAAATTAGACAATTCTAATTAAACAAAATTTCTGTAATACATATCAGTTCGCACATTTCCGTTAAAAAAAAAAATTCGTACTACCTTCATTTTGGTATATAGTTTGCTTTACCTTTAAAATTACAGTGTTATTAAAAATATCACCTTTACGTATAGTAGAAGTAACTTAGCATTTTTGTAAAGAACACCAAAATATTTTTTAATTTTCTGTAGTGAACTTTTGTTTGAGTTGTTTTTTTCATTACACACTTCTGGTAAATATGGGAACTCACCCTATTAAATTCTTTTTGCTAAATAAAAACGAATTAACCTACGAAGTGCTTATAAGAGGCGAGGAACCTGCGTCTACCGTACTTGAACTCCGGAAACAAATAAATAAACTAACACCTTTAATACCCACATCTGACATCTGTGAGTCGGGTATAGAGCCTGATGTGGATATTGCTAGTGCTAACACATCACTTAGTGAACTTATAAATAGAATAAAAACATTGGAGGAAAAATACGACCCTAATTTATTTGACCGTAGTACAGCATTGTGCAACCACTTATACTATCGTTTAAAACGCATCGATTGTTCTGATAGTAAATTTGCTGAAAGAGTAGGTAAATTATCACAAAACTTAAACACTTTAATTAATAAACTTAATCTTTTGAACAAGTCGTCGACTTCTAGCTGTGAGCCTGTTGAAAGTGAGCAAACGCCCAATACAATTAGTTCCGTCCCTAACGTTTCTGTAAATTGTGATCGCTCACATATTAGTGACTTACAAAAAATCAAGTTTGACGGAAAAACTTGTGTACACGCCTTTATACAGAGAGTGGACGAGTATAGCACTGCTAGGAATATTACTTCTTCTAAACTTTTGTCTTTTGCTACGGAAATATTTACTGGCGATGCCCTGAGTTGGTACCGTAGTGTCAAGGATGAAGTTCGCACATGGGATGATCTAATGACCTTACTAAAACAGGATTTTAGTCGGTTTGACTTTGATTATCGTCTTCTAACAGAGATCCGTAACCGAACTCAAGGGGATACAGAGAGTACTGCTATTTATTTTGCTAAAATGACAGAATTATTTTCTAGACTTACTGAAAAGCTTTCTGAAAGGGAGAAGTTAGGTATCCTTATGCGCAACATAAGACCTTGTTATTCTAATGTTTTAACTTTCAACTCCTCATCTATTAATAATATAGCTAAACTGAAGGAAGTATGTAGAGAATTTGATAAAATGCAGTGTCTGAATTCTCAATTTAAAGAACCACCTAGTGTAACATCTGAAACCTTAGCTCCTGATTTAGCGTTTTCTAGACCTTTCGAACCTGGTACTAGTAAGTCAAAATTTCATTATCAGAATAGATATAATAACAACTACAAACCTATTAGTGGTTTCTCTTATCCTAAACATAGTAATAATAACAATTTCTCTTATGCTAAACCTAACAATGGTAATTTCTCATATCCTAAACCAAATTACAACTACTCTAAACCTATTAACTACAAAAACTATACAGGTAACAATAATCTCAGCACGAACAACACAAATGCTAAAATAAATGTAGCTGCAATGAACTTCTCAGATTTCAACACTAAGAAAATCTATTGTCCACGCTGTAGGAACTCTGAACACTCATTGAATCAGTGTAGAGCTGCTAGATTTCCCATTTGCTTTAAGTGTGGAACTAAAAATGTTAAGTACCCTGATTGCCCTAATTGTCACTCACAACCTAATCAAAAAAACTAATTAGTCTCTGTTGTAATGATGACATTAATACAGTCGAATCTAATACTAAATATCCTAAAAACTTTGATGAAAATGACTGGAAAAATTGGCTGTCTACTCTTAAAATTTTCTTTTCTAGCTATTCCATTGCAACAGTATATAATAAAAAATCAGTTCATGACGCACGACCTTATGCAACTATTAGTGTGGGTGAAACTAAACTAAATGGTTTGTTGGATTCCGGTTCTACAGTTACAATCTTAGGTAATAATTATCATAAAAATTTAAATTCATTAGATCTAATACTTTTTAAGGATGTCACTTTAACATTTACTGCCGCTGGAGGTGAACGTTTAACTGCTATTGGATATATTTATTTGCCTATTTCTTTTGAAAATCAGTTCCATATATTAAAAACATACGTAGTACCTGCTGTAAAAACAAATTTAATTCTAGGCATAGATTTTTGGAAAAAATTTGATCTGTTTCCAAAATTTTGCAATTCTATTTCCCTACATACTGACCTAGAGAATATTAACGAAGTTTCATTAACTAAGGAGCCCACAAAATTCTTACAATCCTACCACGAGCTAACCGAAAATCAACGCGTAGTAGCTGACAGTGTCATTGAACAATTCAAGGAAATTTCCTATGAAAAACGAGGTCTAGGTAGAACAACTTTAGTTACTCACCGCATTGATACTGGAGATTCCTTACCTATAAGACAACGCTATTATCGTGTCTCTCCTGAAAAACTTCGAATCCTAACAGAACAACTTGACGAAATGTTAGCCTTGGGTGTAGTTGAGGAATGTGAAAGCCCCTGGTCGTCACCTGTTCTACTTACACCTAAAAAGGATGGAAAACTTCGATTCTGTCTGGATAGCCGGAAACTGAATTCTGTGACTAAGAAGGACGCATATAAGCTACCTTATATAGCCGATATCTTAGACAATCTAAAAAATGCTAAATACCTAAGCAGTATAGACCTATCTAAAGCTTTTTGGCAGACGCCTATCGTTGAAAACGATCGTGACAAGACTGCTTTCTATATTCCACGTCGCGGAACCTTCAGATTCGTCACTATGCCTTTTGGACTTACAAATTCTCCCGCTACACAGCAAAGGTTGGTCGATTCATTGTTTTCTGGGCCTGAATTTGAGAATTCAGTGTGGGCCTACGTTGACGATATCGTCATAGTTAATTCTGACTTTGAAAGTCACATATCTCTTCTTTTAAAAGTTTTAAAGAAACTATCATTGGCTAATTTAACTATTAACCTTGAAAAATCTGTCTTTTTTCGGAAAGAACTCAAATACTTGGGTTATGTCATTAATTCTAAAGGTCTTCACGTTGATCCATCTAAAATTGAAACTATTATTAATTATCCTACACCAACTAATAAAAAAGAACTTAAAAGATTTTTGGGTATAGCTTCTTGGTACCGTAAATTTGTCCCACAATTTAGTACAATAGCTGGTCCATTAAATAAACTAACCTCTACAAACAAAAAATCTAATCCCTTTGTATGGTCTACTGAAGCTGATGAATCATTTCTTAAGCTCAAGGAATTGCTAGTGTCTGCCCCTATTCTTTCGTGTCCCAACTTTAAACTACCATTTGAGGTACACACTGACGCTAGTAACTATGGTGTTGGAGGTCTACTAACTCAGATCATAGACGGCGTTGAACATCCTATAGCCTACTTTAGTCGAACATTGACTGGAGCCGAACGAAACTACGGCATTACAGAACGAGAGGCTCTTGCTGTGTTGGTAACGTTAGAGCACTGGAGATGCTATCTAGACAATGGTAAAAAGTTTGTTGTCTACACGGACCATGCTGCTCTCAAGTGGTTCTTGAACCTAAACAATCCAACTGGACGTCTAGCTCGTTGGGGTGTTAGACTATCCGCCTTTAACTTTGAGATAAAACATCGTCGTGGCGTTGATAATGTCATACCTGACGCATTATCCCGCGCTTACCCGATAGCTGCTATTGATTCTGAATCAACTACGTCTACTGGTTCTGCAAGTACTTCACCACCTTCTACTAAGGATGAATGGTATCTAAACATTTGGAATGGCTGTCAAAGTTCTCCTGTATCGTTCCCGAACTATGCTGTTAAAAATAATCGTTTATTTCGTTTCATGCAAACCAAACACCCTTTGCACAGAGAGTTCGAGTGGAAAGAAGTAGTCCCTTCGGAATCTAGACAGGAAATAATTGCTAAACATCATGCTGAACCTACAGCTGGTCATTTTGGCGTTTTTAAAACATTCAAGCGTCTAAGCCTTAGATACTACTGGCCTGGAATGCATGCCGATGTCGTTAAATTTATCACTTTATGCGACACTTGCATTGCGCATAAACATCAGAACCATGCTCCTCTTGGTGAAATGGGAAGACCTAAACAATGTTCTAGGCCTTTTGAGACTATTAGCGTAGACCTGGTAGGACCACTACCGACTACCAGAAAACAAAACTCTTACATTCTAGTAGTGACTTGTTGTTTTAGTAAGTACTGCTTACTATTTCCAATCAAGCGCGCTACAGCTGAGATTGTCACAAGAATCTTAGAGGAACATGTATTCTTGATACATGGCGTCCCTTCTACCGTGATTCTTGACAATGGCAAACAATTTGTTAGTGCTACGCTAAGACAAATGTTCGATAAATACAAAGTTCCTAAATTACATTTTACACCTAAGTACTCTCCGCACGTTAACACCGTCGAGAGATATAATAAAACAATTATGACTGCTATATCATCTTTTATATCTAACGATCAACGTATATGGGATCAACTTGTACCTAAAATTCAATTCGCCATAAATAGTTCCGTAAACGAAGTTACAGGCTATACTCCTTCCTTTCTAGTATATGGTCGCGAGCTAGTTACATGTGGCTCTTATTATGTTAACACTGAAAGTGATGATCATATTGTTTTCCAACCACGCGATGCTTACGCTGATAATATTGGAATACTATCTAACATTTTTAATAAAGTGCAAGCTTCCTTGTTACAAGCTCACAGTAGGAACTGTCAACAATATAATTTACGTAGGAAACCTGCTGAGTTTAACAACGGTGATGTGATTTGGAGGAAGACATTTTACCAAAGCGACAAAGACAAATATTTTAATAAAAAACTAGCACCTAAATTTGTAAAATGCAAAGTAATTGGTAAACCATCGCCTCTTGTTTATGAACTGGCTGATTTGTCTGGTAAAGCTTTGGGGTCCTATCACATCAAAGATATTAAACTCACGAATTATAAAGTATAGAATAAACTTATTACTTATAACTAAATGGAAAAAAACTAAATAATATGTAAATTAGGTATGTATGTAAAGAGTTTTTTTATCTTAATTGTTTGAACAAGTGCTGATAAAATAGACTATTTAAATCTATTTGTGTAAAACCTGTGTATTAAATTCTTACTCTGTTGTTTAATACATAAAGACTACCTGTTTGAGCACAATTTATAATGTAATAAAATTGTTCTTTTTTTGTAATGGTCTCAAATCGCTAAAGTGACTTGATGACACTATGTTCTTTTATTAATGTATGCGTGAAGTATGATAGTAATTTTGAATGTAACAATAGTTAGTCTGTTTTAGTAGTGTTAGTCGGATTTTGCATCTAAGCACGCAAAATCCTTCGCTTCGTGCGGGGGTACTGTAGCACTTTGCCTTAAATATAGCTAAAAATTTGAAAAATTAAATAAAAATAGAAACAATCAAATAAAGCAAATAATATATATTTAATTAAGAAACTATTTACATTAAATAAAACTAGAACTTACAACTAAACACTTAAATTAACTATATAAAATAAAAGTACTTAAGAACTAATAATAAAATTAAATAACCTATATACGGAATCATCAAGTACGCTCGTCGTAATGGTTCACATACTGGCGATCGCAGATCCCTGTTTAAACAAAAGAAATTCGCTATGCAAAAAACTGCCGGGAGCTGAGGCTCACGACCGGTGCACTCGGCTATCATCGGATTTCCCTAGCGACACAACTGTTTTAGAGGTCCGAGGCGAAGGCTGTGTCGCTCGCTCCGAAATAATTAATTACGTTTTCCACGTGAATAAAGAAATCCCGCTGGGGTGAGTTCTAATATGCATTTATATGAAGTGTTAGTATGTAAGGTGTTCTTAGGTAGCTCAAATACTTAAATTAAAGCTGGCATCTGTCCGATTTCCCTCCCCTCCGGGACGCTGTGACCTTTGGACCGGACTTTCTAGAAAACCGACGCTAATGCTATCACCCTCTGGTCTTCCAGGATTTAAGTACTACTATTGCTGCACTTCAAGACTTCAGGCTACACTAGAAGTCACATAGCCTACGTACACAAATCCCAGATACGATCCTTAATCGTTGAAGAACGGGAAGGAGGACTGCACCGATCCCGTCATAGTCAGGCCAGTGTTCCCCATATTACCGTCCCCCTATCTCAGATATCCAAGTGTGTGTGTCCCGGAATTACGGGCATAATAAATACCTATCAATTCGTACGTCTATCTTGTTATTTCGAACCCACTACCTGCGGCGGGCCAGTAGCTAACCTACCAGGTGCCGCACTAAATTAAATGTAAAAGTAATCTGTGCATAGACAGTCCTCAGAACTATTCCTTAAATTTAAGAAACTCGTCAACGGAGTAGAAAGTGTATTCCAGCAACCATCTCCGCAATATTGCCCTAAAACGCTTTAAAGGCAGATCCTTAAAGCGACTTGGTATTTTATTAAATATTTGTTGAGACATAGCGTGACAGTTTTTTAGATAGCGTTGGGTTTTTGGTACTGTTTTTAAGACCAGTTTATGAGGATCGCGCCTTGATGCTCCTAAAGCTGAGTAGAGTTCGATTTCACGGGCGTTAATCGCCTGCGTGACATGAGTAAATATACAGGGTGATCCATCGGAACCGAGACCAAAGAGGGAATAAAAAAAAAGAAAAAAAAGGGTGATCCATCGGTATGGGTCAGTATGGGAAAGTTTGAAACTTTAAGAGATAGAGATACTTATTTTAAGGAACCATGTCGTCGATTTTAGAGTTAAGAACAACTGCATTCAAAGGTTAGTAAAAAACTCATACACGACTCGGGAATCGAACCTTGTCAGTTTTTAAAACAAAAAAATGTTATGTTATTTTATTACGAAAGTTGGTTTGTAGGTTATTAAAGGCTTGAGCACACCAAACGCGGGTCAGAAGCAGAGCAGGTCAGTAGCAGCGCGGGAGCGCGCGGTAGTCGGCACACTGAACGAAGCAGCAGTTTCAAAGCAGTTGCAACGCGGGCCCGCGTTCAAACCGCGTTCACTGTGACGGGTTCTCCCACAATCGCAGCTTGTATGTTACATTTCTATAATATTTGTCCTTTAAATCATATAAACATTTATTTTTACGAACTAATTCTATTAATTTTTCACCGGAATCCATCACGAATATCAAAAAATACAACTCTCGTCAACTGCTTTCGACGCGCTGCGCTGCACTGCAAACGCCCTGCCTCGGTGTGTCATGCTAACATGGCCGCCATAGTTATACAACAGCGCGGGCCCGCGCTAAAACTGCTCTGCGCCGCGCCTGCCCTGCTTCTGCCCCGCTCCCGCGCCGCTGCCGCCGCGCGCCGGTTTGTAGTCCGGCAGTTGCAGTGCGGCGCGGTGCGGCGCAGAGCAGTTTGAGCGCGGGCCCGCGTTCAAATTTAGTGTGACGTAGTTTATAGAGTTTCTTGTATTACAACATGCGCGGGCCCGCATTCAAACAGCGCTGCTCCTGACCTGCGTTTGGTGTGCTCAAGCCTTTAGAATACATTTTACTATGGTGTATAAGTTTTTTGAAAATCTTCGAATGCAGTTTTTCTTAACTCTAAAATCAACGACATGTTTTCTTAGAACAAATATCTCCATCTATTATAGTTTCAAACTTTCCCATACTGACCCTTCCTGATGGATCACCTTGTAAATATATAAAATACAATATAATAATAATAAGGGCTTGTGGAGTAAAGCGGTTAATAAGTTTCTTGTTAAATTTGAAACAATCGGTAAACTACAAGTGGAAATTATTTACTACACACATTAACATTCCGAGCGTATCCGCATATACACAGACACATTGTCAGATCCCTACTAATCAAACTTTGACAAAAGCAAATATCGGTATTTGCACGTTAGGACGGACTAAATCTTTGAACAAGTTCTGTTTGTTATTGGTCGTGTTGCTCGTAATACTTACTGTTCTGGGTATATCAGGGATTGGTTTGCGACTTTATGAGTAAGTAGGTAAAGCTAAGAAATATAAATATCAGCATTTTCAATCACTATTAAACTTTAGTATTGAAAATGTAATTTAGAAATAAAACATACGATAAAATTTGACAAAATGGCGCTATTACCAATGCTCCATACATCATCATCATGACGTCACACGACGACATCATCATGACCCACCGCTGGGCATAGGCCATACATACATAGTTATTAGGAATTAATTCTTTATCGTCCTGACGATAAAGTGAACGGAGCGCAGACTGACCTCGCGCGTAGATGTTTCAAACTGAGTTTATTTCAATCCCGAGATTTTATTTTGGTTTTTCTTGAATAGTGAGCTCAAAAAAGTTATTGGGATATTCTCGATCCATGTCAACGATTTCTTTTTTAATTTTGACAAATTTTAGAAATTTAATTGAATTTTTACTTTATTTGCATTCACAATGCAATTTTTATTACTTATTGAAAAATTAGAGCTATTAATATTTATTTAATTTTGTTTGTTTGGGTCCATGATTTTTTGATAGTATGGTTTGCAGATACATAAAATGATTAGTTTAGGCTAGGTAGTTAAAAGGGACAGTTTTCTGAGTTCTTAAAAGCCTGTCTGCTGATTAGTTTACTTTTCTTGTTGAATAAAACAACTTATTAACTATTTCACTGTTCTTAATATATTTCTCCACACCTCTGACAAAACGATTTTCGTGATACACAACATTGTCTATGGTTACCGATGGTTGCAATGTAAAACATCGTTAATTTAATAAACTTGTATATACAGGGTGGCGCAAAAGTAGTGGCACTATTTGGTTCAGCTACAACTTTTTTTCTAAATTAGAAAACTAGAATTAGTTTTTTATATTTGTATATTTATGCCATCAAATTTCGTCTCATTAGGATTTGAAGATGATAATATCTCCTAAATGGTGACCTCTAGAATTGACGCACATTTGAGCCCTAATTTATGACATTTTCCATAACTTGCTGTAACACTTCCTGCGATATGTTCCTTTTCCAGATAAATGTTTCCTTTTAGGACTGCGAGAGTCTGTGGCTTAAAAAAATGAAATTGAAGTATTTTGAAAAAATCGAATTCTAAATACTTCATTTTCCATTTTTCTATAATAAAAATTGCATTGTGAATGCAAAAAGTAAAAATTTAAATAGTCTGTGGCTTGTTCACATACACCAGAGATTTCAAATAACCCTAAAGAAAGAAGTCTGGACATGTCAATCGGGTGATCTTAAGTCGACGACGAAATTCACGTTGTTTTTTGACACGATTATTCCACGTTCTTGGGTAGTATATCGGACCATGTTTATTTTTAGTCAATATTACGTTTGTTTACTACACAAATTTTAATATCAGAATAACATTCAAGATTCAAGATTCAAATTTGTTTATTCAATTTAGATTGTTATTTACAATACTTGTGAACGTCATAGAAGGTACGCCATCGGTTCGCAAACCCTACAGCGGGAGACCTTGCAGAAGAACCGGCAAGAAACTCCAAGGGTTGTTTTTTTCTCCCTGTTTTATTTCATACAGAGTCGTCAAATTGAAAAATGACCTTAACATGGTATGACTACGGTCAGTTTCCATCACAATTACACAATGGGTTATGATAAATACAGTTAAGTATAGGCGAACTAATGATCATAGCGGTGAACAATTTTCAATTACTTAGGAACTCTACTTAAAGCTTTAATATTAGTTAAAAACAAAAGACAATTCTACTATATACTGCAAGTTGCGCCATACATGTTTCAAATGTAATTCTTAATAAAATGAATAAAAACAAAAGAAAACACATTTTAAGGCAAGCAGATAAGGGCAGACCCATTCCCACTGGCAGCACCCGTTCACGAGCATGACGCATGAACCAGCCATCGCTTCGCTCAACCATATTAGATGTCATATAAAAAAACATAAGTATTTTTATAGTGCCAGTACTTTTGCGTCAACCAGTACACAATCTATGTTATAAATACCCATGAGCCGAGACAGTATACACCCGAAACACATTCTTGTTTACCGTCAGTCCCCAACTTCCGTTCATTCGTGCTCGTATCTATTGCCTTAAGGTCCGATAAATATCACAGCCCAATACTCTTTGTATAATCTTTGTGTTCATTTTTCCGGCAGTTGGTTTCCTTCAGTAAGCAAAGAATCAATCATTGTTTCATCTGCGTGATTCACATTCGCAAGTTAAGTCAATTTGTTAAGGGTCCACTGGTTTTCTATATTATACTGTGAATAGATGTCATTGGCTTTGTATTTATTTTTATACTAGGTAGTATAATTGTTGGCATGAATGAACTGTACCCTTGGCCTCAGTACTATGGGTTATCGTAATCATTAGGTATCGTATTCTCAACATTCAAAATGTTTATGTTGTCCTGATCAAGTATAGTGCCCCGATTTATGAAATTGTGTCATTTATTTGCCTGTAGTTTTGCAGATATGAGAGGTAGGTGAATGGACCATAATATCTCAAAATGTGCATCTGCCGGGGGGCTTCAAAGTGCAATTTAAAGGACACAGCACATTACATCAACTCGGAAAGGGATCGACACCGTATCGCCTTTCGGGCGTTTGTGCACTACAACTGAATTTTACCGATCCGGCGGTCCGTGTTTTTACGGACCGGCGTGGCATGAAAAACACGGATGATAGGCTTGTGCACTTGTCCGGTTTTTTACTGGCCGGGGCAGCGCAGTGATCTCTTTGCAACTACACTCTACGGACGCGTTTTAAACGAGAGGAATATTGAGTTCCTTGGAACGTCAGTAATTACTTGCTTTATTGCTTTATGTACGAAGACGTAGAAGACAGAAAGAATTTTGGGTTCATCCTCTTAACAGTGAAAGGTACCTGACAGGGTCATTTTACCGAAATCACAATTAATTGAGGCTTGATGAAAAATTATTTTTTAACTACTATCGAATGTCTACAGCTAGCTATATAACAAAAAAAGTTTCATCAAAATCCGCTTAGTAGTTTTTGCGTGAAACACGGACAACAGACAGACAGACAGACAAACAAAAATTTCAAAATCCATATTTTTGGTGCTAGATATATTACGTGTTATTGGTGAAAAATAATAATAATAATAATAAATAAATAAATTCTTACATTCACACCAATTATCTAAGCCCATTTTAATTTCATTAAGAAACTGTATCATGGAAAACTTGATAACGGATAAATATATACTTAAATACTTTTTGTTTGTAAATACATACATATTATACATAGTTAACACCCAGACCAAGACAAATAGACATGTTCATGCACACAAATATTTGTCTTGTTCGGGAATCGAACCCGAGACCACTGGCGCAGAAAGTGGGTAGCCTACTCCTGCGCCAAATCGGTCGTCAATCGAGAAAGGCGCTTGAATTTATTTTGGCGTGCGTTAATTTATTTGCGATAACTCTTAAGATATTCATTTAAATTATATGGTGTAAAAGAGTAAAATAATATGCATGAAATGCTTAAAGCAACTAACGTATTTAGATTGATAAGGGTTAATACTGTATCCGTTTAAATAGCTTTCCAAATTACCGCATTGTTCGTAACCATTTTTTAAGAGATAATATGGCTATAATATGCTATCCTTAAAAGATAGACATATGCTATCGCGGACTTTTTTGTAGATCTATAGAAGAGGAATATCCCAACATGCATTATTTTTTTAAACCTCGAAAGGATTAGGCAGCGTTTTTGCAGAAAACTCCCGGGCGGCTTGCCGTTTGCCGGCACTTTCGACAATTATCGTTATATTTCTACCAATTTACACAAAACTTTCATAAATTATATATTAAAATCTTTCTGAAGAACCACGCTACCTGTTAGTGAAAACCGCATAAAAATCTGTTTCGTAGTTTTAAAGATTTAAGCATATATAGGGACAGACAGACGGGAAGCGACTTTGTTTTATACTATGTAGTGATTTATGATTAAAATACAACCATCCGTTTTTTTCCGGACGGTAAAATTCAGTGTAGTGCACAAGCGTACATATGTTTTTCATTGCCGTCATCTCGGAACGGAAAAAAACGGTCCGGAATGGGGAAAAGTAAAATGACGGACGGTAAAATTCAGTGTGGTGCACAAGCGCCCATATGTTTTTCATTGCTGCCATATCGGTCCGGAAAAAACCGGATCGCCGGATCGGTAAAATTCAGTGTAGTGCACAAACGCCCTTCGCCTCGCCGTCAACCAGGCGTCAACCTAACGCAAGCACGTAACCAAACCGGATCAGCGTCGGTATACTTCGGCTCGGCTACGGCTAGGCGACGCCGCTCTTACGGCTAGGCGACGCCGCGCTTACGGCTCGCCGCACAGTGGTTCCATATAAAAAAAGAATGAGAGAAAAAAATTATAAAAAAAAATAAAAAAAAAATTTAAAAAATCAAAAAAATGAAAAGAAAATGACAAAAAAATGAGAAAAAAAAAGTTGTTCATTTTGATTTTCAGTAGGGGGTTTCATACAAAGAATACTGAACCGCTCGAGTTGATACGTTTACGATCCCTTTCCGACTTGATGTATGTGCTGTGACCCTAAATTCCCAAAATAGGTCGGTAACAATTTGATATTTTCTAAAATTTGTCATAATTTCAAAAAAAAATAATTATTGACTTAGATCGAAAATTTCCCAATAACTTTCTTTGAGCTCGCTATTGAAGAAACGGAAAATAAATGTTGCGGGATTGAAATAAGCTACAGTTTGAAACATCTACGCGCGAGGTCAGTCTGCGCTCCGTCCATTTTATGGTCAGTACAATAAAGAACTAATTCCTAATAACTATTAGCGCTATCAATGAACAAATTTGTCAAATTTTACATTCTTTTCATCGTTCATTCGTGTGCATTATTTCGAAACTACCGGCCGCCCGCGGTTTCACCCGGGTGGTTCCTGTTCCCGTGGGAATATCGGGATAAAAAGTATCTTATGTGTTATATCAGCCTATAATCTATCTCTGTTGAAAATTTCATCCATATACGTTGAGTAGTTTTTGCGTGAAAGAGTAACAAGCATCCATACATCCATACTCACAAACTTTCGCATTTATAATACTAGTAAGTAGTAGTAGGATTCAATTACCTTGACAGTTTTTGTGATAAGACTACGTTTGCTTTTAAATGTAGGTATCAGGATTCAGTACTACTTCTTTGAGGGTTCGCAGTAGCGCTTTTAAACTAAAACTAGGCCTAGATAAGTCAAAGAAGCTACGCCATCGGCTTACAATGCCGTTTAGGGAGTGAGATCTTGAAAAATTAAGAAATGACAAGAAACGAGTCAAAGACTGTTTTTTTCGTAGAATGTCATCCAACTGAGCCTCCAACATCTCACTCACTTTTCATCACAACTAAACTATGAATATTGTGGAATTAGCCTTCCGTCCGTGGCTTTACCTGCCTGAACTAGACGATGTTACCCCGCGTGAATGTGATATTTTTCCAGGATAAAAAGAAGCCTTTGTCACTCTTCAGCTTTTAAACTATCCTCATACCAAAAATCACGTGGATCCGTTGCTCCGTTTTGACGTGAATGGCAGACAAACAAACAAACACATTTTCACGTTTATAATTTTAGTATGGATCGGTATTAGATATTATTTAAATTGAAATAATTAAAAAATAATATTATGGGGTAGGCGTATGCCCAGCAGTGGGCGTCGTATGGCTGATGATAATGAATTTGGAAACGCATTAACGTTCCTCGTTGGTTTGTCCGCTTACTAGTCGCTTACTAAAAGTCTTTCAATAGCAGAGGAACATAAATTTCTTTATTGTTTAAATTTCACACAAAAACAATATTTAAGGAAAAAACTTAGGGCCTGTTTCACAAAGTCAATCTGTTAGCTGTTACTTGACAGATAGGCCATACAAAACAGTCAAGTAAACTGGAAAGTAAGTTATTTAATTTACTTTTTTGCATTCACAATTCAATTTTTCAAATTGGAAAGTATGTCCTAATCCTGTGGTTCATAACCTGGGGGTAATTGCCCCCTCGGGGGTAAAATGGGCTTCTCGCAGGGGTAAAAATGAAAATAAAAAAAAAAACACTTAGTCGTAATAAATATGTACTTAAGAATCTGAAGGTAATGAGCTGTTTGTTGTCTCGAACGCCGAAAGCTCATTACCATGCGAAATAATAATTAATAAAAGAAATTATAACGAATACTTAAGCTCGTCCGTGAATTAAAAAATTCGCGCGAACTAAGAAATTGTCAATTTATTTCATGCATAAACTGGACTCGCAAACAAATTTCGAAAAAGAAATAATAGGAATCCCGTGGGGGGTGTAGTGTAACGGTATAGTTAGGCTACTGGGGGAGGGGTAAAATCCGTAACCCTATTTAGGTCTTTAGGGTAACGGAACTGAAAAGGTTAGGAACCACTGTCCTAATCGGACATTGTGAAACAGTCACTTTGCCGCGTTGCTGCGCTGTATTGCCAGGGAAAGCCTTTGTACCAGCCCCTGTAGACAAGTGGCTTTCTGTTATGCACAGCACATACATCAACTCGGAAAGGGATCGTAAACGTATCAACTCGAGCGGTTCAGTATTCTTTGTATGAAACCCCCTACTGCAAAGCACACTAATCGGAATCGTAACGTAATCGCCTCGCCTCGGGACTGCTCACGAACCGCTTTGCGGGTCGCTCAACTTGCTATCCCCGCGCTTACCGCTAGTCGTCCACGCGCTCACGTCTCTCCGTACCCGAGCTTACGGCTCTATGCACAGTGGTCTGGCAATGAAAATAAACATATTTTTTTTTTCTGGTTTTTTTTTTAATTTTTTTGTCTTTTTTTTATTTTTTTTTATTTTTTTTCTCTCATTCTTTTTTTTTCTTTTTTTTATATGGAACCACTGTGCGGCGAGCCGTAAGCGCGGCGTCGCCTAGCCGTAAGCGCGGCGTCGCCTAGCCGTAGCCGAGCCGACGTACCGACGCTGATCCGGTTTGGTTACGTGCTTGCGTTAGGTTGACGCCTGGTTGACGGCGAGGCGAAAGGCGATACGGTGTCGATCCCTTTCCGAGTTGATGTAATGTGCTGTGTCCTTTAGGATTGACATTAGCGATCGAAATGTCACGTGACCGCTAATGTCAATCCCAAACATTTTCTTTCTATTCTACTGGCGTTATCGATAATAGAAAGCCACTTGTCTATATAGGGGGGCAGGTATGACCCGCTGCGGCGATCGTGTCCACGTTGAACTTACTTATTTCCTAGTTCTGTAGTAGTAGATTTTAGTAGAGGAATAACTTATTTCACTATATTGTATTCATTGTATTGCACAGAGGAACCCAATAATGCCCCCGTGCGTAAGTAACGGAAGGTTTCGGCTCTGTAACAAGTCGTGCGGAAGTTTCGTTCGTGTGATTCTTTCTCTATATTTAGAGTTCTTGCTCTTTGAGCCAGGAAGTTGCCTAACTTATGCCAAGCCAATAATATGAAGAAAGCTTTTTAGTTCGGACTGAAGGAATCCCGCGACTTTGGCTGTGGAATGAAATAATTTATTCGTGTTTTATAAAGAAACACTAATACCCCACCAACTCCTCTATAAAAATATTTAAGTCAATTAACCGTGTGTATCTGTCGCAGGGATTTTGTCAAAGTCGTGATATTATAATTCCACTAGTGAAATTATAATTTCGCGTGATATTATGAATAGACATTACGAGACAGTATGCACACGGCTGCGAGCCTCGGAAGTCATATAGAACACGTGATAGGCTAGAAATTTAAGGCGATCGCTTCGCTGCGCTTCGCGATCGCCTTAAATTTCATGGTTATTTTTTTGTATCAATACAACTTATGGATTGTTTCATTGTCTATTCATAATTTAACTAGTGGAATTATAACATCACGCGAAATTATAATTTCACTAGTGGAATTATAGTATCACGACTTTGACAAAATCCCTGCGACATATCCGTGTATTATAGAAACCCCAAAAGTCCCTGGAGTTTTGGTGTTTCTGCGATGCACTTCTGAACGCAACCTTAAAACCAACCAACCTTTTGGTTTACCAGCTTGTGACAATGAATGTGAACATGAGGATGAATAACTATATTTTTCATGATAAAAAATGCATAAAAAAATATTATAATTTTAATTTTATTTTTCCATACAACTTGTTGTGTATTTCAGAAACACCACAATTCCACAACTTAATAAAAAATAAATAGTTCACTTAGTCTGTTATTTTCACATTTTGCCTCTCTGGCTGTAAACAACATCTAATAAAATAACAAAAAAACAGTGCCTTGAAAATTTTTATTTCCCAAAACTTTTGTTCACTAGAGTACTGGGATTTCTGAAATACACGATTCGAATACATAACGATTGTAATTCATTCTGTCGAAGACAGAATCACCAACGACGACCAACAATCATAAAAACAATCGTAAACTTAATAACATATCAGCAAAGGATGATGGCCAGTTCAGTACGAGCGGTTGCGCACTACGTCCGATTCTTATTCGATTCTTATCAGTGAAATGACGGATCTTAAAAACTCCGGATAGAATACGTATAACTAGAATCGGATCTAGTGCGTAAACTACCATACAAATAGTTCTATGACCACGCCGGATCGTCATTTGACTGATAAGAATCGAATAAGAATCGGACATAGTGCGCAATCGCTCTAAGTAGGTAGTCAGTTGTTTTATTACTTAACAGGGCTGATGCCAACACTGGACTGGCATGGCAAAACGTTTACATGAAGCCAGCGCTGGACTCTCAACGATTTCAATGCCAGTCACTGGACCCATGTAAATCAGCCATGCCACTTTTACATTAGGTACCTAGTAAGTAATATTTATTTGATGAGAATGAAGGAAATAATTTTAAAATAATTTATTGGTTTTAAATCAGAAATTGTGTAAAGCTCCATTCACAGTTTAGTGTTTCGTCTATTTATAAATTGTAGGTATTACTTAAAATAATCCTATTAATAATTATTAAACATTATCAGCCATACGACGCCCACTGCTGGGCATCCTCCAAGGATCTCCATAACGATCGGTCTTACTTGGCCCGCATCCAGCGGCTTCCCGCGACGCGACCTTGACCAGATCGTCGGTCCACCGTCTCACCGTCTAGGGGCCTACCCACGGACCGTCTCGTCCGGTACAAGGTCGCCATTCGAGAACCTTTCCACCCCAACGGCCATCGGTTCTCCGCGCTATGTGTCCCGCCCACTGCCACTCCAGCTGAGCAATCCTTCGAGCGAGGTCGGTTGTTTTGGTTCTTTTGCGGATCTCTTCATTTCTGATTTGATCGAGCAGGGAAACACCGAGCATCGTTCTCTCCATTGCTTGCTGGGTGATCTTGAGCCTTCTTATGAGTCCCATAGTAAAAGACCACGTCTCGCTTCCATATGACATAACGGCAGCACACTCTGGTCAAGACTTAGTCTGGAGACATTGCGTAAATTTGGACGCGAATATATTATGCCGGAGCGTCCCGAACGCTGCCCATCCGAGATGGATTCGATGCAAAAGCTCTTTCTCGAAGTTGTCCTTACCTAACTGACTGTTATTTAATATTATATAGCTGACCCGGCAAACGTTGTTTTGCCATATTAATTATAGTGGACCCGGTAAACTTCGTATCACCAACATCTATTATAGATAGACAGATGAAAATAAATGATCGCGAAGAAGTTTTATACACTGCCTGCAACAAATGTCACTTATTAAAAAGTAGGTAATCCAAAGCGGCTAAAACGTCAGTGATTACAATACTCTTTGACATACCTCTTTGGAAGCGACTATGGAAGAAATGACAGTTTTGTATAGTACGACAGTTTATCGATTTTCTATACAAAATTATCATTTTTATTTTATAATTTTCCGGAATAAAAAGTAGCCTATATTACTCTCCAGCTCCCAAACTATCCCCATACCAAAAATCGAGTCGATCCGTTGCTCCGTTTTGACGTGAAAGACGGACAAACAAACAAACAAACAAACACAATTTCACATTTATAATATTAGTATGGATAAGATAAAATTTCGTTTGCGATTAAACATTCATTTTCATTTTCTCGATAAATTGAATAGCACTACAAAAGTTGTTATTAATGTCAACTCTCAACAATAAAAACGGTGCCGGTGCTATATCACGGGCAACAAAAGGCTTGAAAGCTCTAATTGCTTCATATTATTCGGAAGAGATATTGCCCTCTCATAAATTGTCGTCCAACAAAAAACCATTTTATTTTAGACCTTCGTGTTATCGGAAACCACAATGGCGATAAAAGTACGATTTTCTGCGGTATAATTGGATGTCTGTATTATAGAAAAAGATTGTGTAGTTATGTTCATTTTATGACATTTAATGGCGACCCCCGTGGCTGAGTGGTGTACGCACCGGTTTTCAAGGTGCCGCTATATCTGAAGGTCCCGGGTTCGATACCCGATCGGATAAATATCGAAAACGAACTTTTCAATATTTACTCGGGTCTGGTGTGTCTGGTAATACCTGTCGTTGTTAACACCAACTCTTAAGCTATTACAGTTTGGTATTGATCCCCGCGGTTTTACCCACGTGGCACCCGTTTCCGTAGGAATATCGGGATAAATTATAGCCTATGTCACTCGGGAAGAAACTAGCTTTCTAATGGTCAAAGGTTTTTCTTAAGAATCTTGAAGGCTATTGTTCCGTCTAAAGTTAGAACTCGTTTCCAAGATAATCACAGTGAGCTATTCCATCACTGTGCCGTGCTACCGATACATAGTCAGGTTAAATATATGTTGATAACAGACCATTTTTTCAACATGGATCTATGTAAGGTCATCCACCGTAATAAACAGACACGCAGTGCTGCTAAAATAACATTAATGGTTCCCAGATTTACTAATCTTTACGGCAAACAATTGCTACAATATCAAGTACCTAAATTAATAAATGATCTACCCATAACACTAAAACAAGAACTAAATAAAAGCAACATAAAAGTTAAACCTAAAAAATATTTCTTATCTACATTACTGCAAAATAAATAGTTACTGACTTATATCCGTGTACTACTACTAAATTTTATTAAAAATAATAAATCTAAGTAATAAATATCTAATCATATATACTTAATAAAAAATAAAAAAATATAAGTACCTACCTAATTAGTTTAATTATTAACATTGATTATATAATTATATAATTATATAATTTGAATGCGTAATTTATACATTCATTAATGTCAATTTCTCAAATGTTTAATAAATTAATAAATCTAAAAAAAGACATTAAATATAATAAAATATTAATAAGTACCGAAATAGTTTAATTAGTAATATTGATTGTTATAATTATATAATTTGAACGAATAATATAAAATAATGTTAATAAAAAAAACAATCACGTATGATGATAGAATGCTTAGAAATCCACTCGTGAGTACGCGCCGCTGCACCGCTCGTGCGTTGGTTGAACTAGGCAGGTAGAAGTTGCTTTGTGTTATAATAAAATAAGAAAATTTTAATGCATACCCTACAAAAATGATTGTTATTTAAATTAAATTACTTACTTATAATAATGTATGATTGCACAAGACGACGAAGCCAAACAGTGTAAGGTCAAACCTAAACAGGTTTTTGTGACACTGTTTTCATGTAATATTATAATGTGTTAATAATGTTCGAATTTTAATAATAATAAATAATAATAAATCGATCTAGTAGTTTCGGAGCCTATTAAACAAACAATATTTTTTTTTCTCTTTATTATATTAGTAAGTATATTTTTGTTATACTGGAATTGAAATCCCTGGTTGATTGAAATAAATGATATCTTATCTTATCTTATACTTGCCTACTTTTTTAACAGATAGCTAACTCACTAAATGATCATAGAGCATGCAACTGCGCCAAAATAATGGTGATTCATTCGCAATTTTTCGCAATTCTAAAATTTTAAAGATGTTAAAAATCCCGGGTTAAAAATTTCGGGTGCTTATCACATAAAATATGTCCCGCATGGGCACAAAAGTCACAACCTCTTTCATACTCAGTAGGCCGGACTAATTATCCACTTTTCCCTCGGGAAAGTTGAAATTCAAATTAGTTAGATACTTAGGCGATCTATTTAAATATAAATTGGTAATAAAAGTCTTCTCATTGCCGGCTTAGAAAAGCTGTGCTCTTTGGCCTAAGGGTGTCGTAAGAGCCGAGAAATAAATAGGAACTGCCAGAAGAAGATGGCCATTTGCTATCGCCAAGTATATTTTAGCGTACGAAGACGACCTCCGTGGCCGAGTGGTGTACGCACCGGTTTTCAAGGTGCGCTATCTCCAGAGGTCCCGGGTTCGAGCCCCGGTCAGGTAAATATTGAAAACGAACTTTTCAGTATTTCCTCGGGTCTGGGTGTATGTGGTATGAGGTAATGCTCGTTTTTGTTGTTTCCAATTTCCATACTTCATTTCAAGTAACTATACTTTGGTATGTGGAACAAAGGGTGTTATGGTATGTGTATGGTATTTTGTTCAATTTATATTTCATTTTATGTTCAATTTATACTTAACTAGCGGATCCTCGCGGTTTTGCCCGCGTAAGTAGTACCCGTTCACGTGGGAATATCGTGATAAAATATAGCCTATGTCAAACGGGAAGAATGTAGCTTTTTAATGATGAAAGAATTTTCAAAATCGGGCCAGTAGTTTCGAAGCCTATTCGATGCAAACAAACAAACAATCAAATCTTTCCTCTTTATAATATTAGTATAGATTATTGGTTTTAATAAAAAAAAAATCTCAAATGTTTGAATTTTTTAGAATTTGTATGTATAAATTCACTAAAAGCAATGAATGCTGTGTGTACCTGTAATAGGCGAACATATTTATAACGAAACCATTACAAACTATTGATAAGGACCTATGTGTTATATTGTATTGCTGTTGGTTATAAATACCTATGGCGGAAAGGTTCTCGAATGGCGACCGCGTACCGGACGACGTTCCGTGGGCAGGCCCCCTACAAGGTGGACCGACGATCTGGTCAAGATCGCGGGAAGCCGCTGGATGCGGGCAGCGCAGGACCGATCGTTGTGGAGATCCTTGGGGGAGGCCTATGCCCAGCAGTGGGCGTCGTTCGGCTGACATGATGATGATGATGATGAAATACCTATGTGAACAATGTATGTGACGGTGTCCAATATTTATTTATTTATTTAAAACTTGATACGCCAAATACCCCCGTTACGGCAGTGAATGATGATTTCTGCAGTGGTGGCTTGTGAGGCGGGTCGTTACGTTAAGGCGCTACTCTGAAAAATATGGACTGTTTGATTTAAAACTATAGGACGGTTACAGTTGTTAAAAATCTGGTAATAAGATATATATTTCTTCATACCTTTATCTAGAATCGTATACTTTCAAAAACACGATTTTATGATTTTGCCTCGACACTTTTTATTTTTGAAAAGACCTCTAAAAAATACGAAAAGTGAAGATTATTCTTAAATGGGGTTACTTACACTATTGGAAGTTGGTTTAATTAGTGGACACAAATAATATTGAGGATCGTATAGAAGCATTTTTTTAAATCGCTGTAGTTTTTTAATACGAAGTGATTTTGTGTTTTTTTTGCCTAATCTGCAAAATCGGTCTCGCTCCCGCGCGCGTCGTTTTCTCATTGCTATCTCGTTTCAGCACATTTTTTCCGAGTATCGCCTTAACAGTGGTTGAGCAAAGCGATGGCTGGTCCATGCGTCATGCTCGTGAACAGGTGTTGCCAGTGGTTTTTGGCCTGCTCCATTCTGCTTGCCTTAAAATTTGTCTTTTTTATTTCTTTTATTAGGAATGAAATTTGAAATATACTTGTATGGATGGCGCAACTTGCGGAAAGTTGTAATTTTTTCACGAGTAACTATTTGCTTTCACTAGAGTGAACTGTTTACCGCTATGATCACTAGTTCGCCTTATATATTTATTATAACTTATTGTGTAATTGTTATGGAAACTGACCATAGCTGATAAACTGATTAAATGACTTTGAAGGTAATTTTTCAAATTGACGACGACTCTGTAAGAAATAAAACAGGGAGAAAAAAAATTACGAGTTTCTTGCCGGGTCTTCTCTAAGGTCTCCAGCCGTAGGGTTTGCGAACCGATGGCGTAGCTTCTATAACGTATAAGTATTGTATTATTACAATCTAAATTGAATAAACCAATTTGAATTATAATATTGTTTTCCTTTTTGTTACAGGTAAAGACGGGCGACGTGGATGTGCGTGTCTATATCCGAATGCAGGTCAAACTGAAACTTTTCCGGTCGGCTGCTAGTTATTCCTAAGGGGGCTATTACATTATCAAATATCTCTGATCATTCAAATGATCATATATTTGATCCAATATAATTGACTATTATAATGAGTCGAAAAATGAATCATATGTCTATATTACATTATCCAATATCATTGACTCATAGATCTATGTACCAATAAACGATCCGATAAATGATAGTGTAATATGCCCCTAAAGGCTGTATTTTAACTCGATATATCCATTAGAAATAACCCGTGGCGCTGCTATTTTACAATAAACATGCCATAAATCTATACTTACTAATATAATTAAAGTGGAAAGATTTTTTGTTTGTTTGTTTGTAATGGACAAACTCAAAAACGACTGAACCAGTTTAGAAAAAAAAGACCAGTAGGAAGCTACATTATTTCCGAGTGACATAGGCTTTTTTATCCCGATATTCCCTCAGGAACTGGAACCACGTAGGTAAAACCGCAGAAAGCCACTATAATAATTTAAATTAAAACTTCAGTGATTACAGTTTAGTTAAAATGAATTGCTCTAGTGACGGCTTATTATTCATGAATAAAACATTGAATGTTTTAATTCGTTACATTATTTAGAGCTATATTGCAAGCTCTGTTCTCATTTGTAATGGTAATTCCTAACCTTTGCGCCTTGAACAAATAAGACAGACAATTTATACGGACGGAGATTTTAATAAATTTCGGAGGAATTATTTGTTATGACAATAATTTACTAAATGGATAATTGGACACAGTGAAGTGAATGGCAGTGCTTTTTTTTAGAAAAAAGTGTTCCACGCATCGATACTGTAATTATTGTGTGTCGCAGACAAGTTCGAGTTGAGTGCGAGAACGAGAACAGTGGTACGGGCATTTAACTCGCTGGGTATTACGGGTATCAAGCGTAAGAAATGAACAAGAAAGAGGGTAGACAGATTCGTCTGCTCCTAATACCATCCACCCGCATTAACTTTATTCAGTTACTCCGTGATCATGACGTGTGCAACTACGCCGAAATATCGGTAACTGGAAAAAAAATATAAACATCCCGTTTTTCATAATACTTCAAGTTGAAAAAAGTTTGATCGCCTTTAAGTGCCTACGTGTCACGATAAAATACTTATTGAAAAGTTCAGTGACCGCAACATAAAGCCTGTTTCCCACTTATCAGGAAATCAAGACGGGACAGGGCATGTTGCCCCAAATTAATTGCTTACGCCCCCTGATGTGGGTCCGAACGCGGTTTCATTCGCCCCGGCCAGAGTTTCTCAAAACACGATATTATACCCCCTGGACCGGCAAGATTGGTGTTTAAACAATGGAATTTAAATCAATGTGAACAAACTTAGCAAATTAATTACTGCTTTACTTAGGATGTGGGGTTTTGAGTCTGTATCTAAGATTAATTATACTTTAGTTAGACATCACGTAAACTTACTGTAAATTAAACAGTAAGGGCTCAAACGCATGGAAGCTTAACTTCATCGGCCGATTAAAAATCGGTCAGTTACAACATGGGCATTACCAGAGGAATAAGTTACTTATTCCTATGGTATTACGTTGCCACGCGCGCATGATACCTAGCTTACTTTTTCAGTATAAAACTGACCGATATTTTTATCTGCTGATCTTCGAGATCTAAGAACCTAGGCTTAAACCATTTTACTATGCTTAAACTGAAACAAAATAGTTATAAACTAAATAGTTCGATGCTTTTCAGCAGCCGAAATCACGGGATGACAATCATCCACATTTATACCCGTGAAAAGTTGTTATACACTACTAAGTTTTAATCATAATTACATTACAAAACATTTCAGTCGAGTCGATGTACTTTTGTATGGAACACCTGATTTTTTTCGTGTTTCCGTGGTTGGCTCCATAGTAAAAAATTATCGTATTGATGGACACTATCATCCCCTAAAATCTTTGTACTTATTAAAATTTAGATGTATACTTCAATAAAAAGTAAGTGCGATAACTTAGGATGTGCACAATAATTTATTTATTCTTTGCAATACATCATATAAAAAGCTTATACCGAACATCGCACTGGAATGCTACATTATTAAAGAAAGTTTTCTTGAGACAAAAGTTTGAGAACTACTTGCCTGTCTATTCTAAGCCGCATGTGTCCGTTATGATAAACTTAAGCGGTGTGAAACACACTGAAGTGAAGCCTCTTTGTTTAACTTTACTTGATTAATTTTCAGAGTATAATAATGTAAGGCTCTTTAAACAGTTTTGCGGCGGTATAAGAATGTGTTTGTGTAGCACGTAACCGCAAATGTGTATCTCAGTTTATTATGAGTACGTTCATCATAGATCCTTGTCTTGTCATTTCCCCGCAAAATTAGGGTAGGTTCACACACAGTCCACACCTTTCAAATGGATTAATGAGCCAAAGAATATTTTTTTTAGAGACTATCATATTTTTCTGCGAATGGTATTCAAAGAAGGTAAAAACAATTGCGGGAGGATTATGCCCAGCAGTGGGCATCTCGTACGGCTAATATGATAAAAAACAATCGACAGAGTAAAGTCTTTATATTTTTTTACCTTGCAATATAAATTAGTAATGGTTGTTGAAACAACAATATCTTAGCTAATAAAAAAATTCTCACATCAATCATTACATGAATTAATTGAAAAGCGTGAAAATGAAACCTTATTTACTTACATACGTAGTCTCTATTTAAACGACCAGACACTACGACGAAAAACTAAACGAAAACTTGGAAAGTTCTAAAAGATTTCCTAACGTCAAATTAAAAATCAACTTACTGAAAATGCCACAGAAATATTTCCCAAGTTCAGTTCAAAAGGCAGTTAATAGGGGTCAGCTGTATGTCAAGAACACGCCGAGATAGCTTCGCCTCAATACGCTTGCCCCCAGTAATTTGTTCGGAGTACATTCCTTATGATACAACTTATCAAATTGAATTTTGAAATACGCTTGAGTGTTCAACTCTGGATTTTGTGAAACTTTATTTTCTACGGTACAGTTGGTAGAAATCTTGTCACTGAAAAGTTTGGTAATCTTTTTTAGGTTGGTTATTTTATTTCAAAGACTTAGGTATTTATCAACTTACTTTTCAATTTAACTTTAAATTAAAATGTGGCACTTTAAACTGAATAAACGTTTTTTGTATTTTGACAGAGCACAAAAATAATATCTGTATTGCCAAATTGTGAAATGATAGATTTAGATTTTCATTCCCCGTCTCACTTCTTACAAATGATTTTGCATGTATCGTACACACGGCGGCACATCAGACTATATATGTTGACCTTGAGACCGCCTTTATGCACTACGTAATTAAAGCTGTTATCGCAGTTCAACTGTTTAACTTGATGTGCTGTCTAGTGTACATTAGTTAAACTGGTACTTACCGTACACCAAAATTCGTTTTATTTGGTTTTGTGGTACAAATTTGGAAAGATTACAGATAAGCAGGAAATAGTTATTTCTTAATTAATTCTTAACCTACAGGTTGGCATGAAGTAGTAAAATTGTCTTGCATACATTAACGTTTATGAAACTGATTTTTTTTATTACAGTTATATTTGAAGTTATGATAGTTAATTAAATCACCTCACCAATCTATACTGAAAATAAAAAAAAAACAAAATCAAACGTATTTTAGGAACCTATTTAAATATAGCACACAAATTATATTCTACCAAAAGCAATTAGAAAGGCGCGATATATACTAAAAACAACAAATCCAAACAGTTAAATTTAGAATACTACAAACACGGAGCAACGAATTATGGGGGCCTCGAAAATTTGTACCAAACCTTTCCATATAGTCTTATTGAATTACAAAAGGCATTCAAACTGAATTAATTTATTCAAACGAAAATGTTTTGAATTTAATAGTCACCTACGCTCTACGCTAGGCTCGGGGGGTTGATAATTAAAGTTTGAGAATGTTTTCCGTAGAGGAAGGGTTAGCCTCGTGTTGGTTAGGCCTTTGACTTAAATAAACGCAAAGTTTTGGATTTTAAAGAAACAGTTTGGCTTATTTTGAGGAAAATGCATCTTTATGCGGCTAGTTTAATTGCGCAAATTGTAGTAGTAACTGATATAAGCATGAGATGGTATGGAGTAGGAATCTCGAGCAAAGTGAATCAATAAAATTATTAGGTTTTTTGTAAATTTTTAATGCAAGCGACAAGGGGGAGTCAATCAGTCAATTATTTATTATTTGAAACAAAAATTAATAAAAGTCTTCTTTGTGCGTTCGAAGAACTACGCCCACAATATTAATTATTGTAATAAAATATTGACGTCCCGGTCGATTGTATTAAGAGCTGATGCCATGGTTTCTGCTCATCTGAGCGTTTAGTTTTAAGCTAAACATCATACTGACTACTGAAAAGCACCCTCGGATTCTTCGAAATCTAATAGAATTGCTTAGGATGTATATTTGCAAAGTATAATTTAATTTTCAGCGAGCAACAATATTGCTTATGAAATTTTAAGTAAAGTTTGTAAATGTATGTATAAGTTTCATGTTCAATTTATTATTTTATCTTTCTCATAGTTTTTGTACACAATCTGGCCTTTTATCTTAAATCTGCTAATTCTGTAAAATATGGGTTGCCTGGAAGAAATCTCTGTTATACGATAAGGCCGCCCCTTTGTTCACAAATTGTTATATCATCGCATTTCTTGTACAAATAAAGAGTTAATCTATCTATTATTTTTATTATACAAAAGCTACTAGTTCGACCACCACCAAGTATGAAACACTCTCGTTATAGTAATCGCACAGTGAACTATACCATCCTTCATAAAACCTTCAAGAAATGATGCTGACCTGTTTGTAGCGCTTCACTATCCATTTTTCTTTTAAAAAATTCAACTTCATACTTTTACTAAAATACTACTGGTAAGAAACACGAAGTGATCATCAAAAAATATACTTACTCGTGCCTCACGCTTCATAAACGCAAAAAATTACGAAGTCCGTAATTGGATACAAAAAGTTTTTGAACAACTTAAACAGTGTACACATGATTCATTAGTTAAAACAATTCTAAGCTAGTTAAATAACTGTTGCGACACACATTATGAGATAAGACTCAACTATCTCCACAAACGTGCTTATCCCGCTCAGTCCCACGGGATAATCTAATGGGCCAAACTTCTCACTTAATTATGGAAGTCATGTAGTCTATTACACCGAATTAATGGGGACGACAAAGTCTATGGATATACTGATTTAGTAGAAAGTCAGCGCTTTCCAAAGTTTGGATATGGCCCCCGAGATATTGATAGGTATTTTTTTATATTTTTTTATTGATTTTACTAGTTTAGAGCACACAAGATTCTCAATAAATAACAGCTAAAACTCAATTAAGTACTTACTTGTTTTTATATGATTCGAGGAAAGATCTAAAAATTGCGAATTTATTTTAAGACATATTTTATCGCTTCTAAATTTGTTATTTTTATCACAAGCCCAAAACAAAAATAATAGTTTTAGTATTTGGCTTTGAAAAAATGTAGTACAAAGCATAACAAAGCATAACTTTTTAAATAATTTCCTGTTAGCTGAATTTGAATTCAGTGGTCTAAAGACTAAATTAGCTAGAAAACTTTTCAACATGAAACAGTACCTATGTCCCGTCGTAAAAAATACAGGGTGCTTACCATCAACTCTTATTGCGGTTTTGTTTAGGACCTAAACTGATCTGCTTCGCTTATTCGTACCACGACAGCTTAATATCAATGACAGCGATTCAGTGATCATTCAATGACATTTCACAGCCGCTAAGCTGTCAACAACTCTTATTTGACTTATAACCCGGTCGATTTAACATGACACCTGCATGTTATACCCGTCCCTTTCACTCTGCGGGCATGACAGAATCGAGTGAAAGAGACGGGTAGTAGAAAAAGGACATAAATCGTTGGGTCATTCACATTTAGCAATTCATTTGCGATCCAGTTTTTAGTACGAAAGAAAGCAATTCATTTTAGGAACCTATTCTGCATCGCGCTATTTTTGAATCGCTGTCTTAAAGTTGATGGTAGGCACCCAGTTCCAAAAACAAATTGAGTGTTACACTAGCAGGTACTTCTGCAATAGCAGGCGGCCATCGGCTTCTGATTCAAAGGATCCTACTAGTTTGAAAGTACTGATTATACTGATTATAAAAAAAAAATAGCTCAGATCAAATGACTACCGATTTGGCGCAGGGGTAGGCTACCCACCTTCTGCGCCAGAGGTCTCGGGTTCGATTCCCGAACAAGACAAATATTTGTGTGCATGAACATGTCTATTTGTCTTGGTCTGGGTGTTCACTATGTATATTAAGTATGTATTTACAAACAAAAAAGTATTTAAGTATATATTTATCCGTTATCAAGTTTTCCATGACACAGTTTCTTAATGAAATTAAAATGGGCTTAGATAATTGGTGTGATTGTAGGAAGTTATTTATTTATTTATAATTCACACATTCTTGTAGAAGTACATCAGTGTCGTCGTTCGGCAATACATCTGCCACGATAAATAAAATTATTTAACTTCTATATTCTTAAGTACACTTTTTTCTCTATTACTAGTACCTATCCTCCATCATTAGCAATAATTTTTAACCAATGTATAAGTGAAGGGGTCTTTCCTAATTTAATGAAGAATAGTAAAATTATTCCTCTGTTTAAAGCTGGTGACAAAAGTGACCCAGCAAATTTTAGACCTATTTCCATACTACCAGCAATGAGTAAAATATTTGAGAAATTAATTTATGCTCAACTTTTAGAATATTTAAAATTAAATAGTATACTGCATGAGAAACAGTTTGGTTTTTCAAAAGGTAAAAGTACAACTGATGCTGGGGTTGCATTTCTAAAACATGTACTTGATGCCTGGGAGGACAAGCAGGATGTAATAGCTATTTTTTGTGACCTTTCCAAGGCATTCGATTGTGTTGATCACCAAACACTATTAAGGAAGTTAAAACATTATGGTGTTTCTGAAATGTCAGTAAGCCTTTTGCATTCATATCTGTATGAAAGAACTCAGAATGTAGTTATTAATAAAACTGAGTCTACCGGAGCTCCCATTACTATGGGCGTACCCCAAGGATCAATATTGGGCCCGCTGTTGTTTTTAATATACATAAATGACCTTCCTTACTACGCGAAGAATTTATGTGAGACGGTGCTATTTGCCGATGATACATCTCTAGTCTTTAAAGTAGATAGAGGTGATGACTGTTCTGACGAAGTAAATAGTGCTCTTTCAAAAGTGTCACATTGGTTTAATAGTAATAATTTATCATTAAACTCAAAGAAAACTAAGTGTTTAAAATTTTCGTTACCTAATGTAAGACAAGTTGATTTTCATATTAGACTAGACGGCGATACGGTCGAATTCATTAACAATACAAAATTTCTAGGTATTATATTAGACTCGCGACTACAATGGGATCCTCATATCGAAGCCTTGGCGAGTAGACTCAGTTCGGCTGCATTCGCAGTTAAGAAAATAAGGCTCTTAACCGATATTGAAACGGCTAGAATAGTCTATTTTAGTTATTTTCATAGTGTTATGTCCTACGGCCTTTTGTTGTGGGGCTCAGCCGCTAACATCCAAAGTATATTCGTGCTCCAAAAAAGGGCTATTCGCGCCATTTACAACCTCCGATCGAGAGATTCTTTAAGAGATCTATTTAAAGAAATAAACATTTTAACTGTTGCAGGACATTACATCTATGAAAATATAATTTATGTGAAAAAGTATTATAATACATTTGTAAAGCAGAGCGATATTCATCGCTTTAACACAAGAAATAAAGATAAACTTGTCGTTCCCAAGTTTAGGCTAGAAAAATCCAGAGCCTCATTTCTGGGGAAAAGCATAGCCTTTTTTAATAAAGTTCCACAGCATATAATTGAACTACCATTGCATAAATTTAAATGTTACATTAAAGAGTCGCTGATGAGCAAAGGATACTATAAAGTAGACGATTATTTGAATGACCGCAATGCATGGTCATGATGTAACACATAACATAATCACTGTTTAATATGATGTATTTTTATACTAAGCAATTGTTGTATTAGTAACGATATGTTTTTTTTTTGTAAATGTCGTTACCTAACTAAGAAACGCTAGCAAGTTTCTTGCGCCCATTCTTCTTGTCAGTTAAAAAAGTCTTGAATGGGTGGTAGGAAAATATTGACGATTCATAAGTACATATTTATTATGTCTAAGTGAATAAAGAATATTTTTATCTTTATCTTATCTTTATCTACCTATATTTTGTACAAAAAACCTACTTTGTGTGTAAAAAAAACTCTAAACCGGAAATGTTGTTCCAAATGTTATTGCAATGTTGACACTAATTAAAACAAAAAACTGCAAACAAAAACTCACTTTCCAAAACACGTAAAAATAAAAAATAAATGAAATCATTCAATTTAAGTGCCGAAAATGCGCGACTTTTTCTAACTAATCTTGGAACTTTTTGATCAGTTTGAAGTCGGTGTCAAGCCTTATACCTAATTTATTTGATAGGTTACAACTCACATCGCTCACATTATTATTGTGTATATTGTTTCACAAAGCATTTTTCTTGTTACTTTTGGTACTAGTAACTATTTAGTAATCTGTGCTTTCGGCTTGACACCGACTTCAAACAGATCAGAAAGTTCCAAAATTAGTTAGAAAAAGTCGCGCATTTTCGTCCTATAAATTGAATGATTTATTTTATTTTTTATTTTTACGTGTTTTGGGAAGTGAGTTTTTGATTGCAGTTTTTTGTTTTGGGGTTTAAATTTAAAAAAAAAACCTGTTTTTTTTCCATTTTAAGTGTAAGAAATCTACCTTGAAACCACATAATGAGCAAGTGTACCGTAAAGTGCAACAATAAAAATGTGGACACATGGTGGTCCATATCTAAATTAGAACACCAAGACAAGCTCCGCCTTCCAAATATTAATTGTTATGCAGTCTTCTACCGGCTTACACCATCAGCTTACCTAAATTACTTGAAAGAATACAACTAAAGGTATATTCGTGCATGTGGTACTTAAAAAACATGCTCTTACTCCTAAGCGTTTTACCTTCCATCATTAGCTCACCTAAATAACCTGAAATATTACAACTACAAACCTTTATGTATTAACGATATTTAAAAAAATACACTCCAACTCCTAACTATTGAGGAGTGTACCTTTCATCACCAGCTCATTATCATGACATCAAGACTAGCAGATGCAAAGACTTAAAAAATATATAAAACACGTAAAATACTTATAAAATTTGCGAGTTTTCCTCAATTTCCCCTGGATTCCACCATCAGCTCTTAACTTTACAATGGAACCAACTCAGGAATATACTATTTCGAATAAAAGAAGAATTATCGAAATTGTTTAATAGTTCCCGAAGATATTGAAGCATAAAGCAAAACTACCAGACGAAAACAATGTGTGTTTTCAGGATTCTGAAGAAACTTCTGAACCGACTACTGTAAAAAAAACATTCACACGACTTGAGAACCTCCTCCTTTTTTTGAAGTCGGTTAAAAATAAAAGACGTCCATCGGCTTCTCATTAAATTCGAAGGTTCCTGCAGAAAGTTACAGATTCAACTTATATTTCTGTCTGGGATATACCACTGAAGTCATTTAAAGCTCAAATCGATTAATTATTCAGACATTCTTGGAGAAGTGCAAAATGGTCATCATTTGGCAATTTATCTACCAAGAATCACTTAACTTGCTTTATATGACTTTTCTTTTTATGACTACTGTATACTGTAAAACTACTTTATGTTGAGATTTTTTTTTTTTTATGCACGCACAACGCTTCTATTTTATGACAAGCTTTTTTGCTAACTGTACTTTAATGTTGTATTGTCATCTAAACCAAACTAGAATACAAAATTTGAGCTCAATCGGACACTGGGAAGTGGGTCAAATTAGGCTTGCAAAATTTGACCCGAACGGACATACATGCATATATACTGCAAGTTAAATAATAGTAGTTTATGTGACTGTCGCATAATGAGGGGTTTTAATACCGAGATATGTGCAGTCTCATACACTACTTTATCTACACTCATTACATTTATCATTTATATTTCAAAAATCAAGCAAAAAATATTAATTATAAAATGTGGATTGGCGCCAAACCCCACTGATAGGAGTCTATACTGTCTATACCTTCTAAATTCAAAATTCTAATTTAAAAAATTATGTAGTTTAAAAAAACTAAACAAACACACTTTTATAGGAACAGACTAAAAAGTACTATTCAGTAACTGAAATTAAAAAAATATTTTTATAAAAAAATAAAACCGCCTTCAAAAAAACCACATCAAGGCGGTTTTATTTTTTTATAAAAATAATTTTTATTTCACTCTTTTTAGTGCATCGTGCAGGCAATTTACGTGTTTTCTGGTAAATAGGTATGTGATCAAACTGAAAACCTCCTTTTTCGAAGTCGGTTAAAATACCTTGAGGTATCCCCTTTTTAACAAAACAAGAATCATCTAAATCGGTTTATAAACAAAGGAGTTATGCCTAAAGATATGTATTAAATTCACATAAAGTGGTAACGAAAACGTAAGTACTTTAAAGATTTCCTGAAAACTACTGAACCGATTTCAAAATTTCAAAATTTGGGACCAACTTGGAAACCAACCTGATGTAATAACATTTGAACCATTTCAATCGGTTCAGCCGTCTTCGAGTAATCGGTGGACATACACAAAAAAAAAAAACATACATACAGACGAATAGAGAACCTCCTCCTTTTTGATTTAGAAGTCGGTTAAAAAGCGTGGTGCGCGAGGTCAATATTAAGTGCCTACTTGAATGCATGCTTTGCAAAGGGCGCACCACGCTCTTTGATTTCAGTTACTGAATAGTACTTTTTAGTCTGTTCCTATAAAAGTGTGTTTCTTGAGTTTTTTTAAACTACATAATTATTTTTAACTTTTTAGTTTAATAAATGGCAAGCTATGAATGGATGGTAATCGATTTCACAGTCCATTCAGGTGTCTGCCCACCCCGTAAACATTATAACTCAAAGGCGTGATTGTATGTATTTAGTTTAACAAATTCAAGTGGAGTCTATTAGTTACCGGATGCGCGAGCCGAACCCTTACTTCCTCCCTGCTCCATCATCAGACCCTTACTACCAAGTGTAGTAAATATGTTTCATTAGAACGAAACAAATGAGCCCAAACTCGAGGGTTTCCTAGTGGTCATTAAGGAGTGCCACTGGCTTCCTCCCAGCTCCATCATCAAACCCTCGCCACCAAGTGTAGCGAATAGGTCTCATTAGAACGAAACAAATAAGCCAGAACTCGAAAGGTTTCCTATTAACTATTAAGGAGTGCCACTGGCTTTCTCCCTGCTTCATCATCAGACCCTCACCACCAAGTGTAGCAAATAGGTCTCATCAGAACGAAACAAATGAGCACAAACTCGAGGGGTTTTCTTGTGGTCATTAAGGAGTTTGACAGGCTTCCTCCCAGCTCCATCATCAGACCCTCACCACCAATGAATAGGTCTCATCAAAACAAAACAAATGAGCCTAAACTCAAAAGGTTTCCTAGTGGTCATTAAAGAGTGGCACTGGCCTCCTCCCTGCTCCATCATCAGACCCTTACCATCAAGTATACGAATATGTCTCATCCGATGAGAAAAGTCAAAATAAATGAGCCTAAGCTCGAGGGGTTTCCTAGCAGCCATTGAAGAGTTCTATTGCCCACCTCTTAATTCCATCATCAGATCAGCTCGATGGTAGCATTTTATTGTGTTGTCATCGGATTAATATAGACTTGCAAAGTTTCAAATCAATACGACAATTAGAAGTAGGTTAAAATTGAATTCCAAGATTTTCTTACATTGTGACTTAGTTACAAGTGAAGCTAATAAAAGTGTGGTAAAAAGTCTCCTATTGTTGCCGGCTAAAGAAAGGCTTGAAAGAGTTGGAATTCAGGGCCGTTAAATCCTACGTTTGCCATGGAGATTGTAAAATTAAGAAAAATAAGTGTTTTATAATGAGTGAAAGCTGTATCCGGTTGTATCATAATGACCATTATTAAACACTTTTATTTTTTAAAGTTGACTATGGCATAAAGTGTATCAATATACTTTCAGGCATGAGTTCATAATTCGAATATTATAACAGGAGTGTAGATAAAAGCTTGTAAAATACCACGACCCCTATAGTACAACTACTTTACTACTTATAGGGCTAGTGGTTTTTTACTATCACATTTTTCCTATATTACTTTATTTGTTAAAAAAAAATAACTCCAAACCGGATGTTGACAGTACAATTATTATTTTTTTGTAATGAATAAAAAGCGAGCATTGGCTTCTCATTCAATGCGAAGGTTTCTGCAAATTTGTAAAGCACTGATTCAACCTAATATTTCTGTCTGTGACATACCATTAAAGTCGTACATAGCTCAGATCGAGTTATATTTCACACATTCTTGTGGAAATGCTTCCACGTCGTTTCAGGGAGCCATTATTCAAATTGCACGTTTCTTCTCTCACTTGGAAGTAAGTACTTTGAGAAAATTTGCCGTTTCAAGACTAAAATCTCGTGGATAATTGTAGCGGCATTTCAAATACTCTCTTCGCATAAAATTGTTTAAGGACCGAGGTTGGGACCTAACAGACTACAAGATAAAAGACAAGGCTGTTTGATACATTACCTACATGTTTATGATTCCTATGTAGTAAAGTAAAATAGAAGGTAAAATTGATATTTTGGTATAAAATATAAATCCGTCAATTGCATGAAATCTATATGACTAGCTTTCCGCCCGCGGCTTCGCCCGCGTGGACTACACGACGTTATTCCACGGGAATGTGATATTTTTCCGGAATAAAAAGTAGCCTATGTTCCTTTCCAGGCTATAAAATATCTGTGTCCTAAATTTCAGCCAAATCCGTTCAGCCGTTTTGGCATGATTGAGTAACAAACATACAAACATCCAAATAAATAAACTTTCACATCTAAAATAATTAAGAATTAATTAAGGAAGGAATTAAGAATCTACAGCTATGTACAGATATAAATATACAGCGCGGAAGAAATTTTGGATAAATTCGACGTTTCTCGTAACGACTCCATAGCTCAGAGGTCAGAGCAGTCGCCCGAAAAGCGAAAGGTCGTGGGTTCGAGTCCCATCGGAGCTAGATGAGAGACGGGTCGATTTTTTCTAAGATACTTTATTTTCCATTTTTCAATACTAAAAATTGCATTGTGAACGCAAAAAAGTAAAATTTAAATAACTTGCAATAGCAATAATTTCATCTTTTTAGCGATTGTCAAATATCTGGAAAGATTTTTCTTTCGTGTGTGAGGGTAGTAATATCTTCACATTGATGAAATTAACGCTGGCTATACAGCGCGTAAGAATTATTAGATAAGTAAATTCGACGCTTCTCGTAACGACTCCGTAGCTCAGAGGTCAGAGCAATCGCCCGGGAAGCGAAAGGTCGTGGGTTCGAGTTCCAGCGGAGCTAGTTGTGAGACGGGTCGATTTTTTCTAAAATATTTTATTTTCCATTATTTAATAATAAAAATTGCATTGTGAATGCAAAAAGAAAGAAAAATTTAAATAACTTGATTATAAATCAGTAGAGTTTACTTAACGCGGTGTGAAACAAGGAGTCTTATAATGAATTTCAACTGGACAATTTCCTCAACACGTCGCGTCGGATGCCACTGTCAGCGCGCTGGCAGAACCAGAGTGCTGCGAAGGTTCTCTCGTAAATCACTCTTAAAGGTCAAGGCGATCAAGACACTAGGAGTGTCTTTTGTTTTCTGGCACGTGAATGCCACAGCCCTATGAGAATTTAATGGTGCATCCTGCTTTTGAACAAAGTTTGTTGAAGTTATTAAAATTTTTACTTTTTTGCATTCACAATGCAATTTTTATGGTGGAAAAATGGAAAATGAAGAATTTAGAAAAAATCGTCCCGTCTCACAACCAAAAATTCGACGCTTCTCGTAACGACTCCGTAGCTCAGTGGTTAGAGCAGTCGCCTGGATCGTGAAAGGTCGTGGGTTCGCGTCCCATCGGAGCTGGTTGTGAGACGGGTCGATTTTTTCTAAATTCTTCGTTTTCGATTTTTTTAAAGTTTGTTGAATTTAAGATGATGAATTTGGCGTAGAGCCTTAAAAAAATAAACTGTTTTATGTTTTCATATTTTTCGCGAATGCTAACTAAATAATTACGTACCGAAAGGAAAATAAATATTATAAAATGGTCTACAAAAATGTTCTAAATACTATAACTTACATTTTTAAACCAATTTACAGATAATAATTTTCGTTAAAAATGCTGTAGGTATATCAACAAATAAGTTTTTAGTAAAAATTTCATTTTCATGACAAGCTTTTTTGCTGACTATAGTTAAATATTGTATTGTCATCTAAACCAAACCTGTATACAAAATTTCAGCTCCATCGGACACTGGGAAGTGGGTCATTAAGCTAGCAAGATATGTCCCCCACTAACTAACTAACATAGCATGGCAAGTTAATAAAAAGCTTGTAATATGAGATCTATGTATTAACTACTATTTACTTCTTTGCATTTATTTGCATGGTACATATGTATACAAATCCCCTATACACATTTAAATAAAAAAAAAAATTACTTCTTCAGCTCTTTCTTCCACAGGGGAAAAAGAAAATTCAGCAAGTTGTCAATGTTGGCAATTTTATAGTATGTTACTAAAATATCTACTTTAATGATAATTCTGAAACAGGCTTTCAAGGAAATAGGTCTATTTGTAACTAGGTTTCATAGGGAACTGTTTAATACCCTTTGCGCGCAGCTTATCCGGTCCTATGTTTCATTAAACCTAAACTGTTGGCAAAGGGCAGCTGATTGCACAAGCCCACGATCAAAGGGAGCCTTACATTATAATGCTTAGTTATACGAAATCCGTATTTACATGGGAAAACTTTATTATTTACTTAGTACCAATTCGTTGATAATTCCCCGAGCTTGTCTTATGAGGCGGCAAATATTTGTTTGCGGAGAATGTATCAAGTTCTATATAGATGCGAGTGCTTCAGCAGTTTAGTACTTTGTCGTTAAGAGCCAATTGTTGTGTCTGAAACTGCCTGAAACGTTATAGGTAGTACTAAAATAGTTTATGTGTAAAACCAATAAAACGTTTTTGAAAAAAAATGTAACCGCCTTCAAAACGGATCTTCAAACAAAAATTAAAAAAACACTAAAAAACGAAAAAAATAATAAGATTTTTTAATTTAAAGGACGATGATACGTGACTTTTTCTAATTTATCTTGGTACTTACTGGACTGTTTGAAGTCGGTGCCATCTTATACGTATTGAGGTAATTACGTCCTACACCTCACGCTTGGGAACGGGTTTTTTTTTAATGTTAGTTATTTCACTCAGTATATTTCGTTCTTATTCTTTTTGGCTTGGCACCGACTTCAAACAGTCCAGTAAGTACCAAGATAAATTAGAAAAAGTAACGTATCATCGTCCTTTAAATTAAAAAATCTTATTAATTTTTTAGTTTTTTAGTGTTTTTTAATTTTTGTTTGAAGATCCGTTTTGAAGGCGGTTACATTTTTTTTCAAAAACGTTTTATTTTTCGATTTTTAGTGAAGTAGCTTAAGAAACTACATGGTGATTATGATAAATTGTTGTAAATATCCTATCCGTTACGGAATTCAGCTTTCCATCTTTAGCTACTTAGATAACTTGAAGGAACACAACTGAAGGTCCATTCGTGCATATGGTATTTATAAAACATCATAATATAACTCCTAACTGTTGAGGAGTTTCACCTCTCATCAGCAGCTCACCCTAATAACCTGAAAGAATATAACTATTGGCCCATACGTACGATTAATACTTAAACCTAGACACCTAACCTTCGTCAATATTCTCCAGCTCCTAACCGTTAAGGAGTTGTAGCTTCCATCACCAGCTCATCACTATGAGATGATGACTACCAGATGCAAATACTTAACTAACTTAAAAAATAAATGGAACGCATAAGACTTGCCTATATTTGAGAATTTCTCTCAATTTTCCTGGAATTTGATCCCCTGGTCCTGACTTGGTGAAAGTAAAATCAGGTCAGAAGTACTTACCAACTTTCGAAAAAAAAAAATATTTTGAAAATGATCCCCAATTGGATGAAACTATGAAATCGTCCATAAACCCAAATAAAGTCTGAATACACATTATTCAGGGTAACTCCTGAACTTCTGGCCAGTTCTTGATAAAATTTGAATGGGACCACACGAGAAGCATGACCTTTTAAATAAATAAAGAATTATCCAAATCGGTTCATTAACTAAAAAGTTCTGAGGTAACACACATAAAAAATAAAAAAAAAAAATACAGTCGAATTGATAACCTCCTCCTTTTTTTGAAGTCGGTTAAAAAGAAACATTATTGTATATTTATTATTTTTGCCTTGTTTATAAGAGGTTGTAAGTCACATTTCAATTTGACGACTCTGTATGAAATATGAAAGTTTATGTGAGTTATACAATATAGGACTGTATAGGACTATGTCATAGGTAATAGGTAATACATATTGAATGACGTATGTGGCACACAGTTACTTTTGCGCGGAAGGCTTCAATGTGACAAAGGTCTATGTTGTTTATTTATTATTAATCGTGACTATACATTGTCGTGCCTATTGTTGCGTGTATATAGTAGTATTGGAACTGACTGCAAATTTTAATTGCAACACTACTAGCATTCCACCTGTGGCTTCGCTCGCGTGGACTACACAAACTTTCCGCAGGAATGCGATATTTTTTCGGGATATTATGTAGCCTATGTCACTCTCCAGCTCCTAAACTATTATCATACTAAAATCACATAGATCCGTTGCTGTGTTTTGCAAACAAACAAGCACAATCTTACATCTATAATATTATTAAGGGACTGACATGAGCCAACTAGCGCCGCCAATTGATTTCATTTTATTGCTACTTATCTTTACTTCTATACTAATATTATAAAGAGGAAAGATTTGTATTTTTGTATGTAACGAATAAACTGAAAAAGTACTAAACCGATTTCGAAAATTCTTTCACCGTTAGAAAGCTACAGTCTTCTCGAGTGACATAGGCTATATTTTATTCCGATATTCCTACGGGAACGGGTACCACGCGGGTTAAACCGCGAGGATCCGCTAGTTCTAAATAAGCCCAATTTCTAAAAAAATTAATAACAGCAGCATAAACTAAATGGAATAATAATAAAAGCTTGATTTTAATTTACTTAAAATGTTTTAAACAAACTTCATCTTTGAAGTATAGATTTGCTATAGCTATTTTTTTGAAAATATGTAAATGCTATTTTTTTTAGTAGAAGACAACTAAAGCTCTCTATAATATTCACAAATCAAAATATTTAGGAAAAAATATACGCAGAAATATGTGATGAAGGTTCATCATAATTTTCCGTAAAAAGGCTTAATTTTTACAAAAATAACGTAAAAAAAGAAAAAGGCACATAAAAATAATTAAAGCGTGATAAAATTTTGAACAACATAGCTTCCTGCGGAAGAGTTCAAAATCAACAGCCCTTTGTCGGTTTGCGGTCGGCTCTTTTGAAGATTACGTTGAGGGTTGCGTGTTTTCAGAACTCACTTTTTCCTCAACAAATATTGAAGTGGTAGCTAGTCTAATGTTTGAGTGGGAAATGTAAGCTTTGATTATAAATTTCTCAGCACAGTAAAGTGTCAGGTAACTCTTTTGTCTTAATTTTCTGTACTTCAAGCACGAAAAAATATCGTGATCGTGCTTGTATTAATTTGTGTGGAAATTAAAGCAGCCCATCTACCGCCTCTGTGGTCTAGTGGTTCACATCACCGATTTCAGACCAAGAGGTCTCGGGTTCAATTCCCAGTGGGAGTACATATTGTATTCGGTTTGGTTGGTGGTAGGAGTTGTTCTTAGTCCGCCTGGCTAGCTACCACCATTTCAAGGGTACAGGGGCAAAACAAGAAATGTCACAAACAGGTTTTTTGTTTTTATTTTTTATATATTTTTTTTTTATTTTTGTCTTGCATAATTATTTTTTATTAATTTATTGATAGGAACCTTAGTTTACTTTACAAAGATCGGCTGTAAATACAAATAAACTTTTGACAAATGTTCACAAATATACTTACATTAAAATGTAAATTACTTACACAAAAATCTGTTTTGTGACATTCCTTGTTTTGCCCCTGTACCCTTCATTTTATCTAAGTCTGACGCCATAACAATTATGTTTTCAGCATTATTGTGTTAGAGATAAGATAGCCAGTTCCTCAGTGTTGAGGATTCCGGGAGTAGTGCGCTGTCACCTTCAGCCTTATCACCACTTAACATTAGGTGTGATGAAGCCTAAGTGCTACCCTGTTGTGGATAAAAAAAATAAAAAATCTTTCGGCTGTTTAAGGATCTCAAATTTCAATAGATACTTATTTATTTTGACTTTTACAGTTCTTAGTGGATGGTATAGATAATCATTAACGACAGTTTTCATCCTAAGGCGCTATCTGTTTCTGGCTTTATCTATTTGGAATTGAATAGAGTTTATTTTATTATACAGGCTAGAATTATTTTATAACTAGCGGCCGTCCGTGGTTTCGCCCGCGTCATTCCCGTCCCCGTGGGAATATCAGGATAAAAGTTATCCTTAGTTTTAATCCGGGCTATCTAAAATCTGTGTGCCAAATTTCAACCAAATCCGTTTAGTAGTTTTTGCCTGAAAGCGTAACAAACATCAATACATACAAACTTTCGCGTTTGTAATAAAGGATACGTAGAGGTGAAGTACTCAAAATAATGGGGGTATATTTTCACTCAACGGACACATTCTCTGAATTTGAAATGAAACCAAGCTTATTGCTACATCCAGGATTCGGACCGGCAAACATTTTTATTTGATTTTTTTGCATTCACAATGCGGAGCACAGAGCATTCGCCCGAACAGTGAAAGGTCGAGGGCTCACCGCGTCCCATCGGAGCTGGTTGTGAGACGGGTCGACTTTTTTTTAATACTTCATTTGCAATTTTTTTGTAAAAAAAACTGCATTGTCAATGCAAAAAATTAAAAATTTAAATAACCAATACTTCATTTTCAATATTTTCAACAGGGTCAAAGTCATAAGGATCAAATCTCTCTTAGAAAAACGATAAATTAAATGAAAGGACAACAACAATAACAGATATCGTAGATTCAATGTCAAGTCGGGTCGATGTGTAATTTTGTATATAAAAGGTGAAAAAATTGAAAATTAAGTAATTAGAAAAAATCTACCAGTCTCACAACCATCTCCGATAGGACTCGAACTCACGACCTTTCGCTGTGCGAGCTACTGCTCTAACCACTGAGCTACGTAGTCGTTACGAAAAGCGTCGATTTTTTCTAAATACTTCATTTTCAATTTTTCAATAATAAAAATTGAATTGTGAATGCAAAAAACTAAAATTTTAAATAAGTTAAAGAGTAAAGTTGAAAAATTGAAATATGCTTCCTTTTAGCACATTAATATATAAAAATCGTTTAGTTTTAAGTTCAAAAAGCTTCATATTATCACTACGTAAATTGTGAGAAAAAATCATTAAGTTTTCAAGTGAGCTAAGAACTAGAGCGTCCGAAGACTTATAATAGACCCTACTTTGGCATCCAGCCAGATTCCACGGATGCAAAACCGATAATTGCTCTTTGAGGTTAATCACTGGATTCCTGATATAAACTCTACATTAGAACGTGTCTACATCTTTGATGTTCTATCATGATAATTTATAAGCTAATAGTAAAATTGCAGAGCATAGGGAGGAAACCCTTATTCGCTTAAGGCGATGATTCCCGAAAATACGGTATTTTAAATTATGGATTACTCGCAAACCACAAGTACTCAAAATTTGGAAAAAATATATGATATTTTACAGTTATTTATCTAGTGCTTCCGGCCGTTTTTTTTTCGATTGGTGATATTTTACTGTGTCAAATAAAATCCCATACATCCGTCTAATCGTAATCCAAATATCGTATTACTTGCAGTATAATTGTCTTTGAATAGCCGAGGGATTCCGGCCGTCATATATTCTTTTTTTATTTAATTTTCAATTGTCTTTTCAGTGATTTTCGATTCGCGAGTTCACAGTTCACAGCCGGCTGCCGCTGCGTCCGCGTGAAGTGTATCGCGCGTGGCCGAGCAAGCGTTAGCGTGCCTATTTCGGGAATAGGCACGCTAACGTCGGGAATCATCGCCTTAAAGTCTCTTCATTCATCTTTTCTCTTCAACTGAAAAGTGAACATAAGGCTGAAGGTGGAAACGCAATTCCGGATTCCTTAGCCATTGAGGAATTGGCTGTTAGGATTTGTTCAGTTTACTAGTCCGCCTGGCTAGCTACAATCACCTTATCTGAGTCTAGCGCTATAACAATGACGTTTCTATCATTGTTGTGTTCTGGCAGATAGAGATGAGATAGCCAGTTCAGTCATTGTGGATTCCGGGAGTGGTGCGTTTCAAATTTTTATTCACATAACATCAGGTGTGATGTGATAGGGCTAATTGCTACCCCGTTGTGGATAAAACTTAAGTCGTACTCCTTTTATTTTTAATTAGAATTCCTTTTATCATTTTTTATTTTAAAATTCCTCAATGTTTCAAGACTAAGGTCTTTGACCAGTGAGTGTTGCCAGTTATGACTTATGGAAGCGAGACGTGGTCTTTTACTATGGGTCTCATAAGAAGGCTCAAGGTCACCCAGCGAGCAATGGAGAGAGCGATGCTTGGTATTTCCCTGCTCGATCGAATCAGAAATGATGAGATCCGCAGGAGAACTAAAACGACCGACATCGCTCGAAGGATTGCTCAGTTGAAGTGGCAGTGCGCGGAGAACCGATATGGCCGTTGGGACGAAAAGGTTCTCGAATGGCGACCGCGAACCGGACGACGTTCCGTGGGCAGGCCCCCTACAAGGTGGACCGACGATCTGGTCAAGGTCGCGGTAAGCCGCTGGATGCGGGCAGCGCAGGACCGATCGTTGTGGAGATCCTTGGGGAGGCCTATGCCCAGCAGTGGGCGTCGTACGGCTGAAATGATGATGATGATGACTCCTTTTATACGCGTTGCAATCCATAATAACACGTTTAGACAAACAAAAGCTTAATTTTCACTTTATGTTCTGACTAGCCTTCCGCCCGCGGCTTCGCCTGCGTGTACTACAGGACGATATCCCGCGGGAATGTGATATTTTTCGCGATAAAAAGTAGCCTTTGTAGTGACATACCTACTGGATACACTGGAGAGTGCCCCAACTCCCAATCCATCCCTATACCTACCTAAAACACGTCGATCCGTTGCTTCGCTTTTACGTGAAAGATGGACAAACAAATAAACACACTTTCACATTTATATTATTGGTATGATATGGATATTAGTACAATCCGATAACCTTTAAATCTATTAAGGCTGCATTCGACCAAACTTTTATTCCGAGAATATCGCTTACTGTCGGATACTAATGTCAAAGTAGTATAGGGTTTTGACATTACTATCCGAAAGTTAGCGTTATTCTTGGAATAAAAGTTTTGCCGAATGCAGCCTTAATAGATATATATAGATATAGATATATATATATAGGCCAATAACGCATTAGCATTCACAAAATAAATCTCAAAGGGTTATTCTCTGGCCATATTAATCAAAATATAAACCTGGCCAACTTAAACAGGTTAAAGAAGAAATAAATGTTCATTTATTGCCTAGGGTTGTTAAATTCTTGGTCAAATAGCCTGGATTAGAATGCTTATCATAAATTTTGTTTAACGTTCATACTAATCCAAGGTTTAAGTAAACTTATGGCTATATTTGGAAATATCATCGAGTTGGTAATACCAATTATTTTACCCATTTAGAGTTGTCAAGGGTATCATACCCGTAAATTGACCTTTAAATAAATACATCTCATTTTCAACACTTTAAATAATAATTACTAGCGGCCGCCCGCGGTTTCACCCGCGTGGTTCCCGTTCCCGTGGGAATATCGGGATAAAAAGTACATATAAACCTTCCTCTTGAATCACTCTATCTATTAAAAAAAACGCATCAAAATCCGTTGCGTAGTTTCAAAGATTTAAGCATACAAAGGGACATAGGGACAGAGAAAGCGACTTTGTTTTATACTATGTAGTGATGTTTAAAAAACCTTTACATTTTTTTTTATTATTTGCCTTTACAATGATATTTTATTTCACAATAATTATACCTATTGAAAATGAAATACGTAATCGACGCAACTCTCAAATGAGCTCCGTCGAGAATTTAATTCGCGACCTTTCATTGCCCGGGCGAATGCTCTGAGTTAGCGACATTTGGCGTGTCTTTTAACTACTCCGTAGCTCAGCGGTCAGAGCATTCGCCCGGACAGTAAAAGGTCCCGGGTTCAATTCCCGGCAGAGCTACTAAGGAGATGGGTCTATTTTTTTATGTTTTAAAAATATGTAAATAACAGTAATTCTAATACTGGGGCTTCACCTGCGTGTAATGCCATTAATTAGTGCGCTATTTGTTATAGTACGCAGGTGTGGCCGTGTCTAAGTGCGCTTATTTAATATAATAGAGAGTATAAAGAGAGTAAAGAGAGAGGTAAGTTTCGACACATCAAAGGGATTAAGGAGCCTCTTGTGCATTGTTGTGGCTACACCTACTAGAGTCTTTCTTTCCACGTTTGGTTTTTGTCTGGCATAGTAATTTATTACATTTAAAGTGAAATTCTTCACACTTATTTAATAAACCTAAGCAGCTGAGCAGCCCGCCTCCAATTAGATTTTTTATCCACAGCAGCAAATTGTATAGACGTCACCAATGACGTCACACGCTAACCAGTGGGAATGGGTCTGCTCTTATCTGCTTGCCTTAAAATGTGTTTTCTTTTGTTTTTATTCATTTTATTAAGAATTACATTTGAAACATGTATGGCGCAACTTGCAGTATATAGTAGAATTGTCTTTTGTTTTAAACTAATATTAAAGCTTTAAGTAGGGTTCCTAAGTAACTGAAAATTGTTCACCGCTATAATCATTAGTTCGCCTATACTTAACTGTATTTATCATAACCCATTGTGTAATTGTGATGGAAACTGACCTTAGTCATACCAAGTTAAGGTCATTTTTCAATTTGACGACTCTGTATGAAATAAAACAGGGAGAAAAAAACAACCCTTGGAGTTTCTTGCCGGTTCTTCTCCAAGGTCTCCCGCTGTAGGGTTTGCGAACCGATGGCGTAGCTTCTATGACGTTCACAAGTATTGTAAATAACAATCTTAGGGTAACTTTCACCACTGATATTTAAACGTGATTAACGGTAAACGTGTTAAAAACATAGTTCTGTCTCTGTCATCTGTTTGAATGTGACAGAGACAGAAATACGATTTAAACACGTTTAGCGTTAATCGCGTTTAAATAATTTTGGTGAAAGTCACCCTAAATTGAATAAACAAATTTGAATATTGAATCTTGAAACTAAGCTGCTAGACGCGAGAATGAAACTTCAAACTATCGCATATTTTAGTGCACAATTTAATGAACGCTAATCATGCCGTTATTTGAACGTTAGGCGTCACGCAGGTGAAGCCCCAGCATAAACGTAGCTCCTGGTTAAAAAGCCGAAACACATAGACGCTCCTATTAACCCTTTGACGGGACGTCCTCGTCGGCCAGCGGTACACTAGCCGGAACGTCGGAAGTCACCGCCCAGTATTTAATTTGTAGATAATAGATGAATAAAAAGATGATGTTTATAGGGACTTGACTTTTTATTGTAAAGGTAGTAATAAAGAAACGTATAGGAAGAATAGGAACCCTTTCCAAGGGTCAAGGGTTCCACTTATTTAATACTATGACAAACAACTCAAACTGGTATAAAAAACTGGTAATGCTCCGAGAGCTCTGTACGGCTTGGTGATTTTAGTAAAACTGAATCAAAAATGATGAACAGGACACGTGAAACGAAGATTTTGAATTGAAAGAACAGGATAGGATTCGATAAAATTAATGGCCAGTATGTAGAACTAGATGGAGTTTCCAGCCATCATGGAGTTTTTAACCATCCATAATGACTGGTACGAATCGACATCGTTACAACCCTAAGATCAGTCATATTTCGGACAATTTAAAGGCGCAGCAGAAGAGGAACTTTTGCCCGTCGCCGTGAATTTAACGTATATCGAGGGTAATTCCAATCGTGAAGGTCTAGCTTCGATCATATAAACCCTAGATACACAATTCCATACTAAATGCGGTTGAAAAAGTGATTTTAACAGCGATATCATTAGTAGTTATACTTATAGATATTTCGATTTTGAATACTGCCGTCACCACATTTTATATTCGACCCTAAGCAACAGTTATTGGATTTAAATTCGATCGGCATGGTAGTACTTACGTTCTTATTATATGGAAAGCTCCAGATGGTCGGCCGAAAAACAGCGAATTGTATTTCGTCATGTTTGCATCTCTGTCTCACTAACGCAAATAGAAGAAACGGTTGCGCGGCAAGGAATATTGCAATATTTTAGTATAAATAATAAAATTATGATAATTTCAGTACATGTTTGACTTTAAATTAATTGTGCAATTATACTTACGTTCAATACTGACTGAAAATATTATACTACATCTCTTTTTTTCCTTTTTTCGAATTGTTTTTGCGCATCTTCTCAGCACATTTAGGCATCGTTTCGCCGGGCGGTCAAATGACTACTGAGGCGATCTAATGCCCAATTTCGAATTGGGCATTCGTTGGCGCCTTCACTTTCTGTGCGTTTACGCTGTATCTAGGGTTTATATGATCGAAGAGGTCTAGCGAGCAATCAGGAGTCGCTAGATAGCTTCATGGGCAGAATAACCTTAGTTTTCGTTGAATTCGCAGCGACTTTTAGGTTATGTCGGCGGACGAAAGTCCCTCGTCTGCGCAGGGCCTAAAATTGCAATTACTTTTTATTAGGTACCTTAAAAAATGTAAATTATACTTGTATAATAAATTGTATAATCCCTTGTTTACAGACTAAATTAAAAAGCCGTTGTTTCGTGATAAGACGACATAATTGATGTAGCACAGGGACTCAGTTATTAGTTGACAGCTAAATCAAGCGTTGCGAATTTGATGCTCGCCCAGGGGAAATCAATTTGTAAGGATATAAAGTACAGTCGATGCTTAGTAAAATTGTACAAAATTTGTCGTAAAATGGAGCTTACGGCGCGCAGTTAAGGTGCTCCATTAAAAGTGTTATTGATGATTGAGTTTGTTACTTCAGGAACACGTTTTTGTGTAGTAACAAAACAGCACCGTATAGAAATAGGATTAAGTAGATACGCAAATAAAGCATATTTTGATCAATATTATAAGACGAAAAGCGGGATTATTACCATGTTTTGATTTGATGTCGAATCCCCGATATTTCGACACAGTTGCATGTGCCCTGGGGGTCGCGGAGGTCTCGCTTTTCGTAACATTTATAGTGGAAATGACCATGAAAGTTTAAAAGTTATAAGAACTAAGAACTTAACAATGCCTTAGTACATAACTAACAATAAAAAGGTATGTAATTAAGGTTGGTCATTGTTGTTCTTCAACCATTTAGGTACAATTGCAATTAGGTATTTAGGGAAGCATGCGAAAACGAAATTGTTTTGTTAGTTACTCTACATTCGACTGAAACTATCAATGGATGTGTTTCGAAGGGGTAAATTTGACAGATCCGATACGGAAACTCAACTACAAAAGTACTGAATAGTTGCAGTCTCCAATACTGCCTGTTTAAACAAGCGAACTTCGTAGTGTTCAGCAAAATTGCTCCCGATAAATAAACCTGGCCATCAATTCTCGCCTACAGTTGTAATGAAATTTGCGATTTGTTGCCCTCATAAACAAAATCCTTCTTTATAGGGGGTGATTGCAGACTTTACAGGCTTTCTCTGCGAAATCCCCTTTACGGGGCAACCCCGCATGTATCGTTTATAGTGTCGGAACAACAGTTTACAGTTTAATAAAGTTAAAATTCGAAATTATGCGCAGATACTTTATATTTACGTTGGAATCTCTCAGATTTGTAAAGGGATTAATATATTGTTTCTGCTTAAGGTTTAATCTCGAGCACATGAAAGGTTTGTTCGTAATCTATGACTCTGTATTAAGTTATTTATAGCGGAATTCCCTTTTACCTACTCTTGAATACGTAATAATATCTCAAACAAAGAGTATTAATGGGAATCTAACAGATATGTTAAATTTACTTGAAGTTTGCTTCAGTGGCCAGATATCAAACAACAAACGTGCTGTTGTTTTAGGTAATTCAAAATTTACCTTGCAATAAAAAAGTGCGTGTCTCACTATTATTAGTGATATCAGCTACAAACTTTCTAAATAAACTATTTGAAGGATTCAATCAATCATTTAAACATTTGTTTCTAAATTGCGTGCCATACATCCATTAAACAACCCCCGATTAGGTTATAATAATAAAATTTGTACCTTGTTCTTTGATTACCTTTTTTAACTTAACCTTAATCTAAAACACCTAATTTTACAAGCTCACAAATCACTACATAGTATAAAACAAAGTCGCTTTCTCTGTCCCTATGTCCCTTTGTATGCTTAAATCTTTGAAACTACGCAACGGATTTTGATGCGTTTTTTTAATAGATAGAGTGATTCAAGAGGAAGGTTTATATGTACTTTTTATCCCGATATTCCCACGGGAACGGGAACCACGCGGGTGAAACCGCGGGCGGCCGCTAGTAAATTATATTGCTAACCTAATTTTCTTTTGTTTCAGAAAGCATCGACAAATCAGGAGAAGATCCAGTGGTCGCAGCTTTAAGGCCTTATGGAGCTCCAGACGATGATGACGGGTCTTCCAGCAACAATGATGCTTTCCAGAAGTTTTTCGGAAACTTTACCAAAGTAAACCCCCAAAGTCCCGACCCCACCACAGACGACGTGTCACTGTTAGATCACTTTTTAAACGTAGAACATAGTTATAATAATGATACTCAAAGGTTGACAATGGATGATATTGTTAACACAGAAATAAAAGACGTTACCAATGAAACGTTAAGTGAAAACGAAAATGTTACTATTACTAGACCAAGTGTTCATGAAGATGTAGTTACGAAATTCCTAAGGTTGATAGAGACTCAACATTTGTTAGGTGAAAATTGTACAGCTGGTACGCACCTAAACTTGGGAGAGGGTGTAGTAGATAGATACGCACAAGAAAGATTTAGGATAGAAGCTGATGTAGCAGTAAATAGAGCAAATATGCTGACTAGACTATGGAAATACGCGGGGCCGTCAGTGATGCATAACGAGTATTTGTTACACGCTAGTGTTTTTTCTATGGTGGAGTTTGATGACGATATTTTCGGAGCAGGGAATTGCTATGACCAGTATCAATATAAGGATTACCAGCTTTTTTGCCCGTTCGCGTACAGATTGCCAGAAGGACCAATATTGGCAAAGGATCTGGCTGTGGAATACAAATATTTGAGCAACACTTCTGAGTGGTTCTACATAGCTCGCAAGAACGCGGAACGTGTTATCCGAAATCACAATCAATTTAGACGAGGTAAGTAATTCAGGCCTCACTGTAATTATATTTTGCCTAAGGGTTTCAAGCACCCATAATGGAATATTGCATAATGACAACCACACGCGTTAGGGTTTTAGTAAATTTGATCTTTATTTAGACTTGTGACTTAAATATGACCTTTTTCGTTGTGGATGTTGCCTAATTTTAGAATTGATCTTACACCTTATCTTTAGTAAGAAATGCAAGATGGATTAAATAAAAATAATTGTATCATAAATTCTAAATCATCAATGATAAAGATGAAAATTGAAAAATATCACTCAGATTATTTTAAAAATAAAGTACATATTAGAAAAAAAACGATGCGTCTCAAATTCAGATTCTTAATTTTCAATAATAAAAATTGCCTTGTGAATTCATTTAAAAAAATATATAAAAATAAAAATATTCTGATTATTTTGTTATATAATAAGTTAGCGCTATTGTTTGGTACCAGAACAATGTGGAACAGAGAAATGTGATGCTGTAAGTTACTTTGAGCTACGGCACTGACATTGTAACAACTTTGATTAACCCTCGTCGCGCCTACAAGGAGGTTACGGTTAAGTTGTTTGTAATTAATGCGTTAATCCTCACACGAGAACAAAGCGTGCAAAGTCGACACCCATGTCTGATGTCTGTTGCTTCGGGTTGAGAATGCTAATTCGTGTTAGAGGGCTGTTCACTTTATCACCGTCGTCACCGACACCGTCCTTTGTTTGTTTTTCAAGCACGATACTTACATTTTTGTTAATGATTTAATTTTCTTTAGTCACGCACTTTGGACATTGTTAAATTATTTTATTTTATTATTTTCCTGTTTTTGATGAAGGTTGCGTATACAAAAGAAATTGTTTTCGTTTCAAATTTAGACCAGGCTTTTTTGATACTCATGTGTACCGTAACAAATTCGGATTGCATTTTTATTGTCCCATGGCAATAGGATGCCAAAAACCTTTCAAAGGAATTAAAAAAGGGAATGGATCAATAGTATTTTATGTGGATAGGGGTGAATCAATTTGAGTGTCGAATGGAATCATGTCTAGTTGTTATTGGATGAAACAAAAGCGACGATTGTAACATATGAAAACGAAAAGTTTACGTGTTATCATAGAGTTTCAATTCTCGAATATCTATTGCGATCGCTTTCAGTTTGAAATATGTTGTACTACCATTGCGGCAATAATACAAACATTTAATTTAACTGCCTTTAACAACAAGTGATGGATCGACCGCGACAGATGTTGAGTTAGACAATTAGCCTCCGGGTTACTCTAATGATTTCAGTTTTTTAATGTAAAAATCGCGGCCGTAAACTGACTGAAATAGACTGAACCATTTTTGATAAAACTTGGTATACATATAGATACAACAGAATTGAACACAAGCGATGCCGCGGGTATTAGCTACTTTAAACTTAAGCATGTACCTATTGTTCCGCACTTAATTCCCGTAAAACTTCCAAAGTTCGAAGTTCCAGTAATCGTTGCTATAATCTGAAACACTTAGCCGATATGGCGTGAGAATCAGCTACAAATTAATACGGCCATCGGAACTGAACTTGCCATCAATAAAGGCTTCGAGCGGAACTGTTCCAGGAGATAATTGGAAGAAAATTACCCGGGGCATCGAGTAATGTATGGTCGGGGGTTTTATTTATGGCAAACCATTGGGAGGTTGAGCCCACTCAAGTAAAAAAACCTATTTCTTTTGTCGTTGGATGATATTTGGCTTTGGGGGTATTTTTTTTTTTGTAGAAAGTCGAAACTTTTTTTTTACTTTTTTGCATTGAAAAGATTGATAATGATATAATAGGTAAAATCCGACCCGTCTCCCACTCTCTCTCTCTCTCATCCCATCGGAGCTAGTTGTGAGACGATTTTTTCTAATTAAATTTCAATATTTTCAATATCGACAATGTTTTATAGCCCGTGAGGAAGTATTTTCTTGTCATTGTTGATATTTTATAATTTTGTTTTTTCCTAATATGCAGGATTATTTGGTTTACTCGACATCAAGTAGGTAACTGATTTATTTAAATAAAAATATAATCGCATCTTATTTGGAATTATTATGATTTGATGGCTTGTCTGAATGATTAAGTAGTTCTCGTTATGTCTTTCATAGGACAAAGTGAGGTGAATTTCTCGACCTTTACAGGTTTCAAACGATATTCTCAGTAGATAATTGGAAGAAAATTACCCGAGCACTGAGTAATGTGTTATCGGGGCCTTTATTTATGGCAAACCATTGGGTATGGTTCGGAGTTCTTTTGTTATTGGACGGTATCAGGGCTCGCAGGTCCAGGAGTTTAATGGGTTAACTAATGGAATGGGTTGGGAATATTGGGATACGTTTGCGACATATTGGTCCACTTTACTCGAATAGTTCATTGATAGAACAAGTTAGTATATTGCAAAATATGAATCATTGTTTCTTTTATATTAAAAAGCGTAGAAAATTCACGTTAAGTTATGCTGGTACATTGAATTGTGTGGAGCTTTTTATTGTGCACTTTTAGTATTTTAGACTGTTAAAATTTATTATTTGTTATGTAATATGATTTTTTTAACTTGCTTGTGAATTGGAGATTACTCTATAAACTTGCAACACAGCAAAACACCTTGCACCTTTACTGATAAGACTACTCTACACGTGTTTCGCCCAAACCTGGGCATCCTCAGGAGTTATTAGACCGTGCCAAATCCAATTCCGAATCTCTGAATCTGATTGATCGATATGGTATGGCACACCACGAACCTATCCGTGCAAAATACTGGCAGTTGTAAATAGTAAGAAAGCGTGACACTTTGCACCTTTATTGATTAGACTATTCTACACGTGTTTCGCCCCAACCTTAAGTATCCTCAGGAATTATTAGACCGTGCAAGATCCAGCCCCAGATCTATGAATCTGATTGATCTATATGGTATGAAAAATTATTTAGTAGGTATAGTAACATTGTGTGAAAATGTGTGTGATTGATGCTTCCGCGTTTGGGTTAAGACATGTGAAGAAAATTAATGAAGAAAGGGTGACAGCACAAATTATTAGAGCGGAAGATCAAAGATGCCAATGCAAAAGATGCATCATGGAAAATAATAATATATCCTTTTTTAATCTTTCACCCAAGATTGCCTGGAAGAGATTGCTGCTTCGCAATAAGGTCGCCTCTCGTATCCTAAAGCATCGTATCGTAATTTATTGCATCAGGAAGAAAAGGTCGAATTGAAATAAAGAACGTGATTTTCTAATCGCATATAATAAAATAACGTCAGAAAAACCATTCAACTCAGTTTTGCGCTGTACGACATGAGGGCAGGAAATATTAATTCATACACATAATGATAGCCCCATAAAACTCAATCTTACACCTATAATATTACTGGTCTGTGTTGACCAAAATATATCAACAGTTAAATTTCATGAAGAAAGATTTTAAATTATACCTATCGAATTTTAAGTAGCAAAATTTCGAAAAAAGGTTTTGTCTACCAGTATTCTAATTAAGAGTGTTCTCATCTAAATTTTTATGTACTCTTTATACTGCATGGTTTCTTAAATCCCTTAAATGTGCGTAAGCTTTTTCTCTCATTATCAAATCAAAGTAATGCTATGATTTATATTATTTTAGTCATTGTTACTATCCATACTATATTATACTTACATTATAAATAAAGAGGAAAGATTTAATTCTTTGTCTGTTTGTTTGTTTAATGGATAAATTCAGAAAGTGTTGGACTCATTCCATAAATACTTCCACCATTAGAAATATACATTCGTCCTGAGTGACATAGGCTATATTTTATCCCGATATTCTCACGGGAATGGGTACTACGCGTATAAAATCGAAGCCCCTAGTAATCACTAAAGTGATATATTTACTAACATACTTCTTCACCACCAGGTTACAACACGTACACTTACAACGACACTGCGCACACGCAACGAGAGCCCGACGAGATTCTATCAGTGACGTATGAAGACGGCAAATGGTCTAAGCCGTACTACGACTGTGGAGGGGGCAATATCTGGATGCTGACCTACACTGTCCCGTTTTTTGGGTACAACAATGGAACGTACTTCTTCAAGTAAGTATTTTGAAGATTTTTAAAGTACAATTGTGTGACGTATGAAGACGGCAGGTGGTCCTAGCCGTACTACGACTGTGGAGGGGGCAACATCTGGATGTTGACCTACACTGTCCCGTTTTTTGGGTACAACAATGGAACATACTTCTTCAAGTAAGTATATTAAGGATTTTTAAAGTACAATTGTGTGACGTATGAAGACGGCAGGTGGTCCTAGCCGTACTACGACTGTGGAGGGGTCAACATCTGGATGTTGACCTACACTGTCCCGTTTTTTGGGTACAACAATGGGACTCATTTCTTCAAATAGGTAAGTATTTTGAGCATGTTTGTGTATAGTAGTATTTTAAGTTAGACAAAGCATGAATATGCCTTCTACTCGTTATCATTGAAAACAATATGAGTTTGTATCATCAATGTTATTTTAACAACAGAAAAATGGGAAATCGGGATGAGAAAAAAATTCAAGTCACTTAATTTTTTATAGCTATGATTTTACTTCGAAAAAGGAATAGAAGTTTGACTTTGAAATAACAAATCAAAGTGCAACAGGATCAAATATCCGATGCAATATACGCGTTCTGTTCGTTCAGCATAGGCCGGCAATAACAGAGATTGGGCCGATGATATCCCGGGAAATGGATTACTCGTCGATACCATTGTGAAGTTAGCGGCTATACCGAGCGATATTGGTTAGTGGTTAGATAGAAGTGGAATGGATAGTATCTATCGTTTCTTATAACAGGTATTTATGGCTATTGTGATGAACATGATAAATAAAATAAATAAACATTATTCCAAAACAACGACGGGTATTACCACATACACCCAGACCCGAGGAAATATTGAAAAGTTTTTTTTTCAATATTTACTTAATCGGGGATCGAACATGGGACCTCCAGAGATAGTGGCACCTTGAAATTCGATGCTTTCACCACCGGAGGTCGTTGATACCATTATTAGTATTTAGTACTAATGTTAAGTTATTACCTATAACATAAAGAGTTTTCCGGATAAATTCCACGCAGGTTTGATTCAACACCATTCAACAAAATAATTTGTATTACTTAAATTTCCTAGCATTATACATATAAATTATTATTTCCCAATCTCACTACAAAACGAAGCATAATGACATCACAGGTGAGCAATATATCAATTTAGTTTGTGCTACCACCCGCATCGTCTCTTGTCATCAAGGTGTGAACCAAAAGCTGGCTCCCGATTATCTGGATATATTAAATATCCATTTGCTTGGGTACGGTCGATTTATTTATTTTAGGAAGAATTTACACATCTATACTAACAGTACAAAAGGTAGCATCGAATAAGCTACGAAGCCCACTGCTCACTCTGAACTTGTCTTTCACCACACATTATACGTCAAAACCAATCGACATGTATTGTCATTGAATACTTTCCATTACTTACATTATCGTATATTCCTAGCATAGTATTTATCATCATTAAATATCGTACATTTCCGAATCTCCCTACAAGACGTAGCGTAACCACAGCACAGGTAAGCATTATATTATTATCAATTTCTCTGTGCTACAATTCGCATCGTCTCTTGTTGTCAAAGCGTAAACCACTACAAAGCCGGCTCCCGATTATCGGGATATATTAAATAACCATTTGCTAGTGTACGGTCGGTTTACTTTAGGGAGGATTTTTTTTACTCTTAATGAATTTGCTCTTGATCCCAGTCAAGCCCATGGGCTAAAACAGGATCTACGATGGAGTGAGCTAACCCAGAATGTGCCTATTCACTCTTGCTTTGAAGGTGGTCGGGTTATACGGTACTCGAGAATACCGACGCAGGAAGGGAGTTCCACTCCTTTGCTGTGCGCAATATAAAAGATGTTGAGTAGCGCTTGGTGTGACATTTAGGAATATCAACCAAGAAAGGGTGGTAGCCCGCTGTGCGTCTGGATGTCCGATGGAAGAAGGGGGATGGCGGTATGAGCTTATGCAGCTCCTGAGCACACTCTCCGAAGTATAATCTGTACACCTATCGGCCATTCTCCGAATAGCCAGTTTTTACGTGTCCGGGCTAGTATATCCGTAATATTGTAAAAATCAAGAGCTTTAAATTTTTTATATATTAGTAAGCATCCGTATTTAGCTGTAAACAAAAACATAGGCCTCTGTTAAATAGTTGTCTTGCTAAATTAATTTCATAAACCTCTGTTCTCTAATCACCGTGACGCGTCCGCACACCAACTTAATGTAAAAACATGCCATTAATTTTTATAACAGATGGAATTTATTTGCTTCATTCAACATTTTAAACAGTATAGGGTAATGTATATCACATAACAAAATATCAATTCAATAGAATCATTCTGTAAATAATTATCAATTAACTAGCTTTCCGCCCGCGGCTTCGCCCGCGTGAACTACATGTCGTCATCCCACGGGAATATGATTTTTTCAGGGATAAAAAGTAGCCTATGTTCCTCTCCGGGCTACAAAGTATCTGTGTTCCAAATTTCAGCCAAATCCGTTCAGCCGTTATGGCGTGATTGAGTAACAAACATCCAAACATCCAAACATCCAAACATCCAAACATCTAAACTTTCGCATTTATAATATTAGTAGGATAACCGCATAAAGTTATAATTACCGTGACGTTTTCTATTCCTGGACACACATCCCTGAAAAACAGTATTTGGCACATAACTACTGTACGTGCCGCGAGCCCCTCAGTTCGTGTTTCGGCCTATCAGCAGGTGCACGTCTGTTATGTAGGTTTATCACCAATGAAGCACGTAAGTGTATAATTACCGTATCCTTGGTTTAAAACTTTTCTAATTGCCGTTTACTTATTTTTATACTAGATTGGTTAAGCTTAGTTCCCAGTTGCTTTTTAAATAGAGACAGTACTTTGACATCCATACATTGTAGTAAACTTGTATTTGCATACTCTGTAGGTTTTAGAAATATTTAAGAAAATCTGTGTTTTTCTATTTACCGTATACTAATTACCATATATGTCTAATTACCGTTGTATGAAATTATTACCCACTAGTTATGCCCGCGATTAAAAAAATATCCTGAGGTTTTCCAAAAATAGAAAGTAACATTGTCCTTCTCTAGAGTTCAAGTTATCTAAATGTCGCAGGCGGATGGTTGAATCCGGCGGATGGTTAAGTATGGCAGCATGTAGCCCTCGGAAGTTCTGTTTAGAACACGTGATAGGCTAGAACTTTAAGGCGATCGCGAAGCGCAGCGTAGCGTTTTTTTTTGTGACTCCGTCAACTTATGGGAAGATAAAATAGCTTACGGAAAAAATGATTGGCCTAGGCGTTTAATTGAATGGCGGATTCAGCCAGTTGGCTGCGACATATATACCAAATTTCGGTTCAGTGGTTTACCTGTAACGTCAAACAAATAGAAAAACAAACGTTTGATACAATATTAGTAACGATTTCCACATAGTAATATAATAATATCGTGAAATATTATATAATTATTTGATTTATGATTATTTAGGCAGGTATTTGTTTAAATAAAATTAATTCGTTCCTTTAATTCAAACCTTGCTAGAGATCGATGTTTTCTACTGATTATTGATTTTAATTTGTAGGATGGGATAACCAAAGAAAACCAAGGAGAAATAAAAGAGATTAGAAGGCTCGCAGCACGAAAACGTCGAGAAAGAATAAAAATGACCCTGTTTTGTACAAACAATCAGAGGAAAAAGAGAAAGAAAGTAATAATAAAAGAAAAAGAGATAAGAAACTCCTAGGCAGGAGGAAGAAGACTCAAAAAAGGAATAGGGAAAATTTCAGAGATTACTATAAAAGACAAAAGGAAAAGGAAAATTTAGGGACAAGTGGTCGTAGATCTAGATTTACTTGATGTCCGTGCCGGCGGCTTTACCCGGCGGGTTACGCCACCGGGCTTGTTTACATATACATGGCATCCCAAAACTATGCCACATGGAGGGAAAGTACATAAAATACTGAAGATATAAAAATTTGTCTGAAAAACTTGGTAGAAACCCATGTTTCTTTTTATTACCAAAGTAAGGCAATTAAGTAAAAAACAATTTTGTTACTTTTTGGGACTGTTTTTTTTTATTTAAATTTTTGTTTAAAATCGATTACTTATATAACCGATTTAACACAAAAACAATGAAAAATTACAAGCAAAAATGTTTATTTTTTTATGAGAATTGCTCATTTCTAATGCCATATACTTGAACAATAATTGTTAATATAATTTTTAAAAACAAGTATTGTGTCGAGATATAAATTATTTTTATGCATTATTTAATTTCTTAATTTTACATAGATTTATTGATCTTTTCTAATTACCGTTACATTAAGTATTAGACTTATCTAATTACCGTACTCATAATTTTTTTAAATCTCAATAACTTGAAAACCGCTTTTAATAATTTAATGCCTTTTTAAATAATGAATTCGTATCTTTAATGTGTTTCATATTTTAATGTTATTAAGAGAAATTAGCGAAAAATTAAAAAGGGTACGGTAATTATGCGAAGAACACCTAATGCTGAGAATGACCGCTATACTTACAGATAGGTAGCATTTAATAAACTACGAAGCCCACTCCTCACTCTGAGCTTTTCTTTCATTTATTTTCATGAAATAATTTATTTTACTTACAATATCGTATTTTCCTTTAACATCATCGTACATAATCCCAATACTCCTACAAAACGTAGTGTAACCACAGCACAGGTAATCATTATATTATCAACTAGCTATCCGCCCGCGGCTTCGCCCGCGTGGTCTACACGACGTTATCCCACGGGAGTGTAATAATTATCCGGGATAAAAAGTAGCCTATGTTCCTCTCCAGGCTTCGAAGTATCTGTGTCCCAAATTTCAGCTAAATCCGTTCAGCCGTTTCAGCGTGATTGAGTAACAAACATCCAAACATCTAAACTTTCACAGTTATAATATTAGGAGTGTGGTAGGTACTTTTTGATTTTGCAAAGTAGACCCTTATGCCATACCCGGTCGAAGGCCTGTTGGGCATCAAGAAAAGTGGCCGAACAGTATTCTTTCTTTTCAAGACATTGTCTTACTGTACAATAGACTCTGTGAACCTGTTCTACAGTTGAGTGTTGCTTTCGGAATCCAAATTGGTGGTCAGGTATTACATGGTCCATATCTAGGCAAGCGGATAATCGTGCAAGAATGATCCTTTCCCACAATTTCGACAAAACAGGTCAGGCTGATAGGGCGATAAGATGAGACATCGTTTGGCGGCTTTCCTGGCTTATGTATCATAACAATTTGAGATGTTTTCCAGAGTGCAGGGACATGTGAAGTTCTCAGTGTTGCGTTGACAAGGATGGTCAAGAAGACAATGCACTTCTTAGGTAGCTCTTTTAGTAGCTTGGGAGTGATCAGATCAAATCCTGGTGCTTTGTTGACGTCCATTTTTGCTATTTCTCTAGCTATCTCCTTTGGTGAAGCGGGACTCAACGGCAGACAAAGCTGCAGATCTTCCTTTAGGACCTGATCTATCTCTGGGTCTTCAGGACTATCCATATTGTTGGGTTCAAAGACCCCGGCTAGGTAAGTAGCAAAGGCCTGACATTTTTCATAGTCAGTACGAGCCCATGTGTTACCGGTTCTTATAGGTGGAGAGCACTGTTGCGGCTGTGGGAGGTATTTTGTTGCCTTCCAGAGATTGTGGGTCCCGTTTGCGTTCGGGGTCATTTTTCTAATCTCTGTCTCAGGGATTCATTCTCAGCATGAGCCAGGAGGTGTTTTAGTTCTTTAACTGCTCTATTGAATCGGGTTTTATCGGCATGGTGAGTTGTTTGCCAAGTTTTACGAAGGCGTCGTTTTTCGGCAATTTTTTCTTTGATTTCTGCAGGAATCGGCGCACTTCTTGAGGTATTCTTCAGCTCGGGAGTACTAGACCAAGCAGCCACTTGAATTATGTTCGTAATATAGAGACACGCATCGTCTACATCCTCCTTAGTTTTAAGTGGGATATTAAGTTTTATGTTGGATTCCAGGAATTCACGAAAGCATTGCCAATCGGTTTTGTGATTGTGAAGGTAGTCAGAGTGTGTATCACTGGGTAAGGCCACTGAACTAACCGTCAGTAAGACTGGTGAGTGGTCAGAGCTACCGTCAAGACTTGAGTTTATGCGAGTGTTCTGTTTGCTGATGCTCTTGGTGATAAAGAAGTCTAGGAGATCAGGTGTTTTGTGGCTATCCGTGGGCCAATGCGTAGGTTCCCCAGTTGACATAGGTAGTGAGTGATTGGCGTCAACACTCTTTTTGAGTTCTCTGCCTCTAGTAACTGTTACTCTTGATCCCCAGTATATGTGCTTGGCATTCCAATCACCTCCAGCAATGAATCGGTTGCCCAGTGTTTTAAAGAAGTCCGTGAACATATTTTCCTTTATAGCCTGGAAATCTCTCTGAAGATTTAGGGGTCCTGATCGATCCTCCACCCTCACCGTAGTAGCTTGGAGATAGTGAGTCGTTGTAGATACTAAGAGGCTATGCCTTATACTGTTCTTAATAACTATTGCGGAGCCAGCATGGGCACCACCATCGGGATGGCAGGTGAAATAAACAGAAAATCCTGGAATACATATTCGGCTTCTTAATGTAGTGTGCGATTCCGAAATAAGACAAACATCAAGCTTGTTGGATTTTATGAACATCTCTAGTTCATTTTTGTTAGGGGCAAGACCATTGATGTTCCAAGTAGCAATATGTAGGGAAGTCATTTTGTTAGTTTGGAGACGAGAGTAGAGATAAGACTCACTAAGGAGCCTATTTGTTGAATTAGGAGATTCATTTTCTCACTTTGTTTGAGTAGCATATCTGCCAGTTTGTTGTAGGGTTGTTGGGTTGCTTGGGCATGCTTCCCATTGACGGCATCAGCGTATGTGCGTTGTTGAGTTGGTCCTTCGGTTTCTTCGGTTATTGTTTGGGTGGAGCGGATTGGGTTAATTGGCAAAGCTGTTGTAGGAGGGACAGATTGAGCTTCTCTTGGTTTAAAATTTTTGTTTCTTCTGACAAGTATTTCTTTATATATTTCGCACCCTTTAAAGTTAGCTGGATGATCGCACGAGCAGAGAGCGCATTTAGCCGGTGTTGTCCTGTCTTTCTTTTTGCACTCTGAGGTTTTGTGGCCTTCTCCGCATTTTACGCATCTATATGGTCTCATGCAATTATTCTTCGAGTGGCCGTAACGCTGGCAACGTTGACATTGCACGATACTTTTCGTTTTTCGAGGATCCTCTATCTTAACCTTTTGGTTAAATATAATATATAGGCGATATTTTTGACTGCGGGGTTATTTGTGTTGGGCTCAATGTTCACAAAAAATGTCGATGTGGGCTTTTTGTCGGGTCCGTATCGAGCATTGATGATTTCACCCTTAATTTTGTTGTTGGTTGCCTTTGTAGGGAGTGCTATGGTGGAGGTTTTTTATAACTATGCGATAGCTTGAATTTGAAGTTTTCTTTGCTCCTAACGGTTTGAAGTAGCTTAGATAACTCAGTTACATCTTCAATGCCATTGAGGACGATGGGTGGAGGTTTACTGGGTTTGGTGTGGTCGGTAACGCATGTCGCATCTGTTGGTTCTAAGACTTCTAAGGGCAGGGTGCTAAAGCGATTTTTCGTGGTGGTACTCTGGGTTTCAGGTGGTGAACTGCAGTATTTTCTTTTCTTACTGTTTCTGCCACTGGGTGATGTTACCTTTTGCCATGGTGGAGGTGTTGGATGTTGAGAGGTGTCTTCCACATAGGTTGCTTCCGGTAAGTTATTAGTCTCATTTGGTTGCTCTGCAGCAGTAGTTTGACTGTGTTGAACGACCCTATCTAGCTCAGAAAGGGATCCCGAACGTTGTCTGTTAAACATGTCTGGTAGGAGTACTTGTCGAGTTGTATTGTGTTGAGGGTGAGGGTTGATATTGGGATTTAAATTCATGATAGTTCCCACGAGAAGGGTCGAATTGTAGGTCGCTTACAGGGTAACGCCCATTCCTGTAAGAAGGTACTGTACAACGATGTGGCCAGGTCCATCGAGGTTGACGCTAGAAGCTGGATTCCTTCAGCCATTCATCCTTTCGGCGCGGTTCCTACCTTAGGATTAGGGTTATTTTTTATAGAGGTTTTCTACCTCTGGGCCCAGGCGATTAAGCCAAGACCACCGTTCTCACGAGACATGACCGCAAGTTTACGGTTTGTGGAAGTCATTTCCTACCTCCACGGTAGCTGGCCGTTAAGCCTGCTTAGTAGGTTAGTTGACCGCCGCCTACGACTCGGCGATTGTTGTTCTTTAGCACCACCCAGGGAACACGTGTAGGGTTGTGGTTAGGTAGCTCCTACGGACGCGAACAACTTTGCCCCCCGAACTATTCCATACTCCTACTACCATATGATGGACTCTTATCTCAGCGACAGAAAGTTTCAAGTCAAGCTCCGTGACGCAAGATCCCCTCTTCTTAGCTGCAGAGCTGGAGTACCCCAGGGCTCCGTACTTGGTCCGGTCCTCTACAACATATTCACAAGCGACCTGCCCCAGGCACCTGAAACAGCAGTTGCAACCTTTGCCGATGATGCGGCCTTCCTCAGTTGCAACCGTGACCCGAAAGAAGCGAGCAGAGTGCTGCAAACCCAGCTCAATGCAACCAATGCTTGGCTGACCAAGTGGCGCATAAAAGCAAACGCTCCGAAGTCTCACCACATCACATTTACCCTAAGACGCGAAACCTGTCCACCGGTCAATCTAGGCCAAGACACATTGCCACAATCGACCTGCGTTAAGTACCTTGGATTTCACCTGGACCGTAGGATGACATGGAAAGACCACATAAGGACGAAGCGCAACGAAATAAACCTTAGATTTAAAAATCTTCTCTGGCTCCTCGGTAGACAGTCTGCCTTATCCCTATCCAACAAGCTAAGGGTATATTGCTCCATAATCAAACCCATCTGGACATATGGAATTCAACTGTGGTCGTCAGCCAGTAAATCAAATATTATGTGCCTCCAACGGGCTCAAAATAATATTCTTAGGGTAATCTCATCGGCGCCCTGGTATGCTCGAAATTCGGAAATCCACGACTACCTAGAAATTCCAACTATCCTGGATGAAGCAAAACTATACTCAGCCAACTACAAGTGCCGCTTAGCAAAACATCCAAACCCGCTATCCATTGAGCTCTTGCAGCCAAACCCGATTGGAAGACTCAAGAGAGCCAATGTGCTGACTTAATAAGGGGAGATAGAGCAGTGGTTCTACCTCGCCAAACCTCTACACCTTACAACAAACCTGATTATAGTCTAGCGACTGATCGCAGGTCTTAAATAAATAGAAAAAAAAAAAGTTATAATATTAGTAGGATAGTAGGATTTTCCTATTAACAGTTTGTGCTACTATCCGCATCGTCTCTTGTTGTCAAAGCGTAAACCATGACAATGCCGGCTCCCGATTATCGGGATATATTAAATAACCAGTTGTTATTGTACAGTCGGTTTATTTTAGGGAGGATATAGACACCTATACTTACAGTAAGCATTTAATAAGCTACGAAGCCCACTCCTTATTCTGAGCTTTTCTTTTACCTCACATTACAAGTCAAAACCAACCTATATTTATTGTCATGAAATAATTTCCATTACTTACATTATCGCATTGTCCTAGAACATTATTTAACATCATTAAGCATCGTACATTTCCCAATATTCCTGCAAAATGTAGTGTTACCACAGCACAGGTAACCATTATATTATCAGTTTGTGCTCCGCATCGTCTTTTGTCGGCAAAGCATGAACCACGACAAAACCGGCTCCCGATTATCGGGATATATTAAATATCCATTTGCTTGGGTACGGACGGTTTATGTTAGGGAGGATTTACACATCCATACGAACAGTACTACTAACTACAGAGCTAACTCCTCAGATTAAATTTTCTTTCACTACACATTACTTTCTATTAAACACGCTTTCTATTAATCACATTTTCTTATTATTATTACACTCAAGTCGAGTCTTGGAGAGGAAATATCTTTAAGAGAGACTCTGTTTTGAGAGTGCGTAATGCATGCAGGTTTTACTTGCATACAAGTGGAGATCCACATTTTGCATCATGGGCGGATGACGAGCAACTAACGTTTGCGCTTTCAACTAGTCCTTGAATAAAAATATACAAGTTCAAACTATCAACATGCAACTTTTAGCTTGTATGCAGGTTTGTTCAAGATGCATGCAATTTGCAACTTGCATACAAGTAAGTTGCATAATGGATTCGCGTTATTTGGGTATGAGAATGAGTCTTTACTAATGTTGACGTAAATACGAATTCCACGGGTGAGGCACGGTAAATACTAACCAAGCTGTGATAGAGAATATGATTCCATTGACTAACTAACTAAGCATTTTGCTTAGTTAACAAAGCATCTATGCGACCGTTTGCCACTAATAAATCTGTGATCTTCGTATGGGGAATATTGTTCTGACACTGGACTAACCTAAAACATTAAGGCGATACTCGGAAAAATTATGCTAAAGCGAGATTGCAATGAGAAAACGAAGCGCGCGGGAGCGAGACCGATTTTGCCGATTACGCAAAAAAAAACAAAATCACTTCGTATTCAAAAACTATAGCGAGTATAAAAAAATGCTTCTATACGATCCTTAATATTATTGGTGTCCACTAATTAAACCAATTTTCAATAGTATATGTATCCCCATTTAAGAATAATCTTGATATTTCTTATTTTTTAGAGGTATTTTCGAAAATAAAAAGTGTCGAGCCAAAATCATAAAATCGTGTTTCTGAAACTATACGATTCTAGATAAAGGTATGAAGAAATATATTATCTTATTACCAGATTTGTAACAACTGTAACCGTCCTTTATTGTTAAATCAAAAAGTCCATACTTTTTCCGAGTAGCGCCTTAAAACGGAGGACGACAACGATAATAATGTGACTTAAAAATATAACTATCTTTACCAATTTAGAAAAGGGAAGGATTTCTTTGTTACATATGTTAGGCTCAAAGACCGAAAACGCTCATTGGGCAAAAAAACAGCTCACAACGCGTTGTGCGCACTGTAAAACATCCACATCGCGAAATTCGTGTTATGGCTCTTATAAAAACGCCCACAACGCATTGTGGCACACACAGAAAGACCACATAGCGAAATTCGTATCGTAGCTAGCATGCGATTCGAGTCTTTCTATGGGCGTTTGTGCACTACCACTGAATTTTACCGATCCGGAAAAAAACGGATGCTTGTATTTTAATAATTAATCATTTATATTAGTAATTAATTAAATACAAGCATCCGTTTTTTTCCGGATCGGTAAAATTCAGTGGTAGTGCACAAACGCCCTATGTGTGCTACAATGCGTTGTGGTCGTTTTTATTAGAGCTATACTTAACACAAATTTCGCGATGTGGATATTTTACAGTGCCCACAACGCGTTGTGAGCTGTTTTTTCGCTCAATGTGCATTTTCAGTCTTTGAGCCTAACATATATATGCTATAGATATAAATATCTAGTCGGGTGTTTTCGGCCATCGTGTGTTTTCACACGAAACTTTGTCCCCCTTATTCCAAAACATGGACTAAAGTTAGACCTGGTTTAAACATGATGCTCATTCTGTCTTTCATTTGGAAAATGAAAGTGACAGCACCAGTTTAGTACCAGTTTTAAAACAGGACTATTTTAGTCCACGTTTTGGAATAAGGTAAGTTTCCCTCGAAGTTTTAAAGGCGTTCTCACTAATATTCCAGTTACACTAACTACGCACGAAAGAGGGTAATTAGCACCCACCAATTAATGGCGTGTACTTAACCGAATAATAATTAATAGCAACATTCATGTTCATACGTGTATCCCAGCTTCCGGTAATTAATCATGTTAAAATAATTAATGGTAAGTATACCACAATAAGTATCGATATTATTAGCAATAGTTTTGCCAAAAACAATTTTCGTTTTATTTAGTTAAGCAACTCAACATAAATTGAATTAGGTAAAAAAATTTCGGGTTTTAAAATAATAATATGTTTCATCTATGATAACTTATTTACTTTTATATTATATACTAATATACCCATTACTACCTAGTACCATCTAGTACGCAATAAAACTTTTCATTTCTCAAGCGTTTATTTTGAAATCATGAAACTAGCGAAGTAGTCTAGAATAGGGTATTTTACTGTTGTTGAAATGTAGATATTTAATGATGACGCCAGGAAGCCAGTGGCACTCCTTAATGACCAATAGGAAACCCCTCGAGTTTGGGCTCATTTGTTTCATTCTGATGAGACCTATTTGCTACACTTGGTGGTGAGGGTCTGATGATGGAGCAGGGAGGAAGTCAGTGGCACTCTTTAATGAGGAAACCCCTCGAGTTTGGGCTCGTTTGTTTCGTTCTGATGAGATCTATTCGCTGTACTTTGTGTAAGGGTTTGATGATGGAACAAGGAGAAAGTCAGTGGCACTCTTAATGGCCACTAGGAAAGCCCTCGAGTTTGGGCTCATTTGTCTCGTTCTGATGAGACCTATTCGCTACATTTGGTGGTGAGGGTCTGATGATGGAGCAGGGAGAAAGTCAGTGGCACTCATTAATGGCCACTAGGAAACCCCTCGAGTTTGGGCTCATTTGTTTAAAGGGTTTGGCTCGCGCTTCCGGTAACTAATAGACTCCACTTGAATTTGTAAAACTAAATACATACAATCACGTCTTTTTTCCATTACGGGGCATTGAGTTATAATGTTTAAGAAGTGAAAAGAAAAGAGACATGAATGGACTGTGAAATCCATTACCATCAATCCATGGCTTGCCATTAATTAAACTAAAAAGTAAAAAATTAATATGTAGTTTAAAAAACTAAAAACACACTTTTATTTTTATTAGTACCAGACTTAAAAGTACAAAATAACCGTCTATTCAGTCACTGAAATTAAAAAGCGTGGTGCGCCCTTTGCAAAGCATGCATTTTAAGTACAAACTTACCTAATATTGACAACGCGCACCACGCCTTTTAATTTCAGTGACTGAATAGACGGTTATTTTGTACTTTTAAGTCTGGTACTAATAAAAATAAAAGTGTGTTTTTAGTTTTTTAAACTACATATTAATTTTTTTTAATAATATATTTATTAAAGCCAACAGCGCATAAAGCACAGAAATATAAAAATAAAGGAGAATCATAGTTAATTTATGGATATATTAATGTATAATTTTATTCTGAAGAAGGTTTTGAGCACCTTTTGAAAGGCACCAACCATTCAATAGACTACTTCACTACATAGTATAAAACAAAGTCGCTTTCTCTGTCCCTATGTCCCTTTGTATGCTTAAATCTTTGAAACTACGCAACGGATTTTGATGCGTTTTTTTTAATAGATAGAGTGATTCAAGAGGAAGGTTTATATGTACTTTTTATCCCGATATTCCCACGGGAACGGGAACCACGCGGGTGAAGCCGCGGGCGGCCGCTAGTTTCTAATAAATAGCTGAAATTCAGCAGTGGTATCTTGTTTTCACAAGTAAAACTGCATTTATCACTGGACACACTCTTATTATTTTCTTGATAAAATCTAAAAATAATTCGAATAATTTAAATAGTTTTTTTTTGTTTAGGTGCGTTCCGTCCGAAACCGGCTTGATAAGTGCATAAATAAGATAACTTTACACTAAAATATTAAGTTTATAAAAAGGCAAAAGCACAATTTTATAAACTTAAATTTCAATAAAAACCGTATAAAAAGTCTAATTTGTCAAGCGAAAGTGAGATTCCGACCAATTTTCTATATCTACTGTCTAGAAATTTCAAAATGTGGTGTTTGAAATAAGAATCATTTTTCCTCTTAAGTGAAAAAAGATCGTCTTTTATAACGCTTTTTACCTAAGAAAACCCCATTTTTGTGCTGGAGTTGTGAAACATATTTTTTTAGAACAAGTTTTTATTGAAGCTTGCATTAATGTACTGAAACCTGACTGAAACGAATATAATAAGTTTTATACGACGCCCACTCCTTATTCTGAGCTTTTCTTTTACCTCACATTACAAGTCAAAACCAACCTATATTTATTGTCATGAAATAATTTCCATTACTTACATTATCGCATTGTCCTAGAACATTATTTAACATCATTAAGCATCGTACATTTCCCAATATTCCTGCAAAATGTAGTGTTACCACAGCACAGGTAACCATTATATTATCAGTTTGTGCTCCGCATCGTCTTTTGTCGGCAAAGCATGAACCACGACAAAACCGGCTCCCGATTATCGGGATATATTAAATATCCATTTGCTTGGGTACGGACGGTTTATGTTAGGGAGGATTTACACATCCATACGAACAGTACTACTAACTACAGAGCTAACTCCTCAGATTAAATTTTCTTTCACTACACATTACTTTCTATTAAACACGCTTTCTATTAATCACATTTTCTTATTATTATTACACTCAAGTCGAGTCTTGGAGAGGAAATATCTTTAAGAGAGACTCTGTTTTGAGAGTGCGTAATGCATGCAGGTTTTACTTGCATACAAGTGGAGATCCACATTTTGCATCATGGGCGGATGACGAGCAACTAACGTTTGCGCTTTCAACTAGTCCTTGAATAAAAATATACAAGTTCAAACTATCAACATGCAACTTTTAGCTTGTATGCAGGTTTGTTCAAGATGCATGCAATTTGCAACTTGCATACAAGTAAGTTGCATAATGGATTCGCGTTATTTGGGTATGAGAATGAGTCTTTACTAATGTTGACGTAAATACGAATTCCACGGGTGAGGCACGGTAAATACTAACCAAGCTGTGATAGAGAATATGATTCCATTGACTAACTAACTAAGCATTTTGCTTAGTTAACAAAGCATCTATGCGACCGTTTGCCACTAATAAATCTGTGATCTTCGTATGGGGAATATTGTTCTGACACTGGACTAACCTAAAACATTAAGGCGATACTCGGAAAAATTATGCTAAAGCGAGATTGCAATGAGAAAACGAAGCGCGCGGGAGCGAGACCGATTTTGCCGATTACGCAAAAAAAAACAAAATCACTTCGTATTCAAAAACTATAGCGAGTATAAAAAAATGCTTCTATACGATCCTTAATATTATTGGTGTCCACTAATTAAACCAATTTTCAATAGTATATGTATCCCCATTTAAGAATAATCTTGATATTTCTTATTTTTTAGAGGTATTTTCGAAAATAAAAAGTGTCGAGCCAAAATCATAAAATCGTGTTTCTGAAACTATACGATTCTAGATAAAGGTATGAAGAAATATATTATCTTATTACCAGATTTGTAACAACTGTAACCGTCCTTTATTGTTAAATCAAAAAGTCCATACTTTTTCCGAGTAGCGCCTTAAAACGGAGGACGACAACGATAATAATGTGACTTAAAAATATAACTATCTTTACCAATTTAGAAAAGGGAAGGATTTCTTTGTTACATATGTTAGGCTCAAAGACCGAAAACGCTCATTGGGCAAAAAAACAGCTCACAACGCGTTGTGCGCACTGTAAAACATCCACATCGCGAAATTCGTGTTATGGCTCTTATAAAAACGCCCACAACGCATTGTGGCACACACAGAAAGACCACATAGCGAAATTCGTATCGTAGCTAGCATGCGATTCGAGTCTTTCTATGGGCGTTTGTGCACTACCACTGAATTTTACCGATCCGGAAAAAAACGGATGCTTGTATTTTAATAATTAATCATTTATATTAGTAATTAATTAAATACAAGCATCCGTTTTTTTCCGGATCGGTAAAATTCAGTGGTAGTGCACAAACGCCCTATGTGTGCTACAATGCGTTGTGGTCGTTTTTATTAGAGCTATACTTAACACAAATTTCGCGATGTGGATATTTTACAGTGCCCACAACGCGTTGTGAGCTGTTTTTTCGCTCAATGTGCATTTTCAGTCTTTGAGCCTAACATATATATGCTATAGATATAAATATCTAGTCGGGTGTTTTCGGCCATCGTGTGTTTTCACACGAAACTTTGTCCCCCTTATTCCAAAACATGGACTAAAGTTAGACCTGGTTTAAACATGATGCTCATTCTGTCTTTCATTTGGAAAATGAAAGTGACAGCACCAGTTTAGTACCAGTTTTAAAACAGGACTATTTTAGTCCACGTTTTGGAATAAGGTAAGTTTCCCTCGAAGTTTTAAAGGCGTTCTCACTAATATTCCAGTTACACTAACTACGCACGAAAGAGGGTAATTAGCACCCACCAATTAATGGCGTGTACTTAACCGAATAATAATTAATAGCAACATTCATGTTCATACGTGTATCCCAGCTTCCGGTAATTAATCATGTTAAAATAATTAATGGTAAGTATACCACAATAAGTATCGATATTATTAGCAATAGTTTTGCCAAAAACAATTTTCGTTTTATTTAGTTAAGCAACTCAACATAAATTGAATTAGGTAAAAAAATTTCGGGTTTTAAAATAATAATATGTTTCATCTATGATAACTTATTTACTTTTATATTATATACTAATATACCCATTACTACCTAGTACCATCTAGTACGCAATAAAACTTTTCATTTCTCAAGCGTTTATTTTGAAATCATGAAACTAGCGAAGTAGTCTAGAATAGGGTATTTTACTGTTGTTGAAATGTAGATATTTAATGATGACGCCAGGAAGCCAGTGGCACTCCTTAATGACCAATAGGAAACCCCTCGAGTTTGGGCTCATTTGTTTCATTCTGATGAGACCTATTTGCTACACTTGGTGGTGAGGGTCTGATGATGGAGCAGGGAGGAAGTCAGTGGCACTCTTTAATGAGGAAACCCCTCGAGTTTGGGCTCGTTTGTTTCGTTCTGATGAGATCTATTCGCTGTACTTTGTGTAAGGGTTTGATGATGGAACAAGGAGAAAGTCAGTGGCACTCTTAATGGCCACTAGGAAAGCCCTCGAGTTTGGGCTCATTTGTCTCGTTCTGATGAGACCTATTCGCTACATTTGGTGGTGAGGGTCTGATGATGGAGCAGGGAGAAAGTCAGTGGCACTCATTAATGGCCACTAGGAAACCCCTCGAGTTTGGGCTCATTTGTTTAAAGGGTTTGGCTCGCGCTTCCGGTAACTAATAGACTCCACTTGAATTTGTAAAACTAAATACATACAATCACGTCTTTTTTCCATTACGGGGCATTGAGTTATAATGTTTAAGAAGTGAAAAGAAAAGAGACATGAATGGACTGTGAAATCCATTACCATCAATCCATGGCTTGCCATTAATTAAACTAAAAAGTAAAAAATTAATATGTAGTTTAAAAAACTAAAAACACACTTTTATTTTTATTAGTACCAGACTTAAAAGTACAAAATAACCGTCTATTCAGTCACTGAAATTAAAAAGCGTGGTGCGCCCTTTGCAAAGCATGCATTTTAAGTACAAACTTACCTAATATTGACAACGCGCACCACGCCTTTTAATTTCAGTGACTGAATAGACGGTTATTTTGTACTTTTAAGTCTGGTACTAATAAAAATAAAAGTGTGTTTTTAGTTTTTTAAACTACATATTAATTTTTTTTAATAATATATTTATTAAAGCCAACAGCGCATAAAGCACAGAAATATAAAAATAAAGGAGAATCATAGTTAATTTATGGATATATTAATGTATAATTTTATTCTGAAGAAGGTTTTGAGCACCTTTTGAAAGGCACCAACCATTCAATAGACTACTTCACTACATAGTATAAAACAAAGTCGCTTTCTCTGTCCCTATGTCCCTTTGTATGCTTAAATCTTTGAAACTACGCAACGGATTTTGATGCGTTTTTTTTAATAGATAGAGTGATTCAAGAGGAAGGTTTATATGTACTTTTTATCCCGATATTCCCACGGGAACGGGAACCACGCGGGTGAAGCCGCGGGCGGCCGCTAGTTTCTAATAAATAGCTGAAATTCAGCAGTGGTATCTTGTTTTCACAAGTAAAACTGCATTTATCACTGGACACACTCTTATTATTTTCTTGATAAAATCTAAAAATAATTCGAATAATTTAAATAGTTTTTTTTTGTTTAGGTGCGTTCCGTCCGAAACCGGCTTGATAAGTGCATAAATAAGATAACTTTACACTAAAATATTAAGTTTATAAAAAGGCAAAAGCACAATTTTATAAACTTAAATTTCAATAAAAACCGTATAAAAAGTCTAATTTGTCAAGCGAAAGTGAGATTCCGACCAATTTTCTATATCTACTGTCTAGAAATTTCAAAATGTGGTGTTTGAAATAAGAATCATTTTTCCTCTTAAGTGAAAAAAGATCGTCTTTTATAACGCTTTTTACCTAAGAAAACCCCATTTTTGTGCTGGAGTTGTGAAACATATTTTTTTAGAACAAGTTTTTATTGAAGCTTGCATTAATGTACTGAAACCTGACTGAAACGAATATAATAAGTTTTATACGACGCCCACTCCTTATTCTGAGCTTTTCTTTTACCTCACATTACAAGTCAAAACCAACCTATATTTATTGTCATGAAATAATTTCCATTACTTACATTATCGCATTGTCCTAGAACATTATTTAACATCATTAAGCATCGTACATTTCCCAATATTCCTGCAAAATGTAGTGTTACCACAGCACAGGTAACCATTATATTATCAGTTTGTGCTCCGCATCGTCTTTTGTCGGCAAAGCATGAACCACGACAAAACCGGCTCCCGATTATCGGGATATATTAAATATCCATTTGCTTGGGTACGGACGGTTTATGTTAGGGAGGATTTACACATCCATACGAACAGTACTACTAACTACAGAGCTAACTCCTCAGATTAAATTTTCTTTCACTACACATTACTTTCTATTAAACACGCTTTCTATTAATCACATTTTCTTATTATTATTACACTCAAGTCGAGTCTTGGAGAGGAAATATCTTTAAGAGAGACTCTGTTTTGAGAGTGCGTAATGCATGCAGGTTTTACTTGCATACAAGTGGAGATCCACATTTTGCATCATGGGCGGATGACGAGCAACTAACGTTTGCGCTTTCAACTAGTCCTTGAATAAAAATATACAAGTTCAAACTATCAACATGCAACTTTTAGCTTGTATGCAGGTTTGTTCAAGATGCATGCAATTTGCAACTTGCATACAAGTAAGTTGCATAATGGATTCGCGTTATTTGGGTATGAGAATGAGTCTTTACTAATGTTGACGTAAATACGAATTCCACGGGTGAGGCACGGTAAATACTAACCAAGCTGTGATAGAGAATATGATTCCATTGACTAACTAACTAAGCATTTTGCTTAGTTAACAAAGCATCTATGCGACCGTTTGCCACTAATAAATCTGTGATCTTCGTATGGGGAATATTGTTCTGACACTGGACTAACCTAAAACATTAAGGCGATACTCGGAAAAATTATGCTAAAGCGAGATTGCAATGAGAAAACGAAGCGCGCGGGAGCGAGACCGATTTTGCCGATTACGCAAAAAAAAACAAAATCACTTCGTATTCAAAAACTATAGCGAGTATAAAAAAATGCTTCTATACGATCCTTAATATTATTGGTGTCCACTAATTAAACCAATTTTCAATAGTATATGTATCCCCATTTAAGAATAATCTTGATATTTCTTATTTTTTAGAGGTATTTTCGAAAATAAAAAGTGTCGAGCCAAAATCATAAAATCGTGTTTCTGAAACTATACGATTCTAGATAAAGGTATGAAGAAATATATTATCTTATTACCAGATTTGTAACAACTGTAACCGTCCTTTATTGTTAAATCAAAAAGTCCATACTTTTTCCGAGTAGCGCCTTAAAACGGAGGACGACAACGATAATAATGTGACTTAAAAATATAACTATCTTTACCAATTTAGAAAAGGGAAGGATTTCTTTGTTACATATGTTAGGCTCAAAGACCGAAAACGCTCATTGGGCAAAAAAACAGCTCACAACGCGTTGTGCGCACTGTAAAACATCCACATCGCGAAATTCGTGTTATGGCTCTTATAAAAACGCCCACAACGCATTGTGGCACACACAGAAAGACCACATAGCGAAATTCGTATCGTAGCTAGCATGCGATTCGAGTCTTTCTATGGGCGTTTGTGCACTACCACTGAATTTTACCGATCCGGAAAAAAACGGATGCTTGTATTTTAATAATTAATCATTTATATTAGTAATTAATTAAATACAAGCATCCGTTTTTTTCCGGATCGGTAAAATTCAGTGGTAGTGCACAAACGCCCTATGTGTGCTACAATGCGTTGTGGTCGTTTTTATTAGAGCTATACTTAACACAAATTTCGCGATGTGGATATTTTACAGTGCCCACAACGCGTTGTGAGCTGTTTTTTCGCTCAATGTGCATTTTCAGTCTTTGAGCCTAACATATATATGCTATAGATATAAATATCTAGTCGGGTGTTTTCGGCCATCGTGTGTTTTCACACGAAACTTTGTCCCCCTTATTCCAAAACATGGACTAAAGTTAGACCTGGTTTAAACATGATGCTCATTCTGTCTTTCATTTGGAAAATGAAAGTGACAGCACCAGTTTAGTACCAGTTTTAAAACAGGACTATTTTAGTCCACGTTTTGGAATAAGGTAAGTTTCCCTCGAAGTTTTAAAGGCGTTCTCACTAATATTCCAGTTACACTAACTACGCACGAAAGAGGGTAATTAGCACCCACCAATTAATGGCGTGTACTTAACCGAATAATAATTAATAGCAACATTCATGTTCATACGTGTATCCCAGCTTCCGGTAATTAATCATGTTAAAATAATTAATGGTAAGTATACCACAATAAGTATCGATATTATTAGCAATAGTTTTGCCAAAAACAATTTTCGTTTTATTTAGTTAAGCAACTCAACATAAATTGAATTAGGTAAAAAAATTTCGGGTTTTAAAATAATAATATGTTTCATCTATGATAACTTATTTACTTTTATATTATATACTAATATACCCATTACTACCTAGTACCATCTAGTACGCAATAAAACTTTTCATTTCTCAAGCGTTTATTTTGAAATCATGAAACTAGCGAAGTAGTCTAGAATAGGGTATTTTACTGTTGTTGAAATGTAGATATTTAATGATGACGCCAGGAAGCCAGTGGCACTCCTTAATGACCAATAGGAAACCCCTCGAGTTTGGGCTCATTTGTTTCATTCTGATGAGACCTATTTGCTACACTTGGTGGTGAGGGTCTGATGATGGAGCAGGGAGGAAGTCAGTGGCACTCTTTAATGAGGAAACCCCTCGAGTTTGGGCTCGTTTGTTTCGTTCTGATGAGATCTATTCGCTGTACTTTGTGTAAGGGTTTGATGATGGAACAAGGAGAAAGTCAGTGGCACTCTTAATGGCCACTAGGAAAGCCCTCGAGTTTGGGCTCATTTGTCTCGTTCTGATGAGACCTATTCGCTACATTTGGTGGTGAGGGTCTGATGATGGAGCAGGGAGAAAGTCAGTGGCACTCATTAATGGCCACTAGGAAACCCCTCGAGTTTGGGCTCATTTGTTTAAAGGGTTTGGCTCGCGCTTCCGGTAACTAATAGACTCCACTTGAATTTGTAAAACTAAATACATACAATCACGTCTTTTTTCCATTACGGGGCATTGAGTTATAATGTTTAAGAAGTGAAAAGAAAAGAGACATGAATGGACTGTGAAATCCATTACCATCAATCCATGGCTTGCCATTAATTAAACTAAAAAGTAAAAAATTAATATGTAGTTTAAAAAACTAAAAACACACTTTTATTTTTATTAGTACCAGACTTAAAAGTACAAAATAACCGTCTATTCAGTCACTGAAATTAAAAAGCGTGGTGCGCCCTTTGCAAAGCATGCATTTTAAGTACAAACTTACCTAATATTGACAACGCGCACCACGCCTTTTAATTTCAGTGACTGAATAGACGGTTATTTTGTACTTTTAAGTCTGGTACTAATAAAAATAAAAGTGTGTTTTTAGTTTTTTAAACTACATATTAATTTTTTTTAATAATATATTTATTAAAGCCAACAGCGCATAAAGCACAGAAATATAAAAATAAAGGAGAATCATAGTTAATTTATGGATATATTAATGTATAATTTTATTCTGAAGAAGGTTTTGAGCACCTTTTGAAAGGCACCAACCATTCAATAGACTACTTCACTACATAGTATAAAACAAAGTCGCTTTCTCTGTCCCTATGTCCCTTTGTATGCTTAAATCTTTGAAACTACGCAACGGATTTTGATGCGTTTTTTTTAATAGATAGAGTGATTCAAGAGGAAGGTTTATATGTACTTTTTATCCCGATATTCCCACGGGAACGGGAACCACGCGGGTGAAGCCGCGGGCGGCCGCTAGTTTCTAATAAATAGCTGAAATTCAGCAGTGGTATCTTGTTTTCACAAGTAAATCTGCATTTATCACTGGACACACTCTTATTATTTTCTTGATAAAATCTAAAAATAATTCGAATAATTTAAATAGTTTTTTTTTGTTTAGGTGCGTTCCGTCCGAAACCGGCTTGATAAGTGCATAAATAAGATAACTTTACACTAAAATATTAAGTTTATAAAAAGGCAAAAGCACAATTTTATAAACTTAAATTTCAATAAAAACCGTATAAAAAGTCTAATTTGTCAAGCGAAAGTGAGATTCCGACCAATTTTCTATATCTACTGTCTAGAAATTTCAAAATGTGGTGTTTGAAATAAGAATCATTTTTCCTCTTAAGTGAAAAAAGATCGTCTTTTATAACGCTTTTTACCTAAGAAAACCCCATTTTTGTGCTGGAGTTGTGAAACATATTTTTTTAGAACAAGTTTTTATTGAAGCTTGCATTAATGTACTGAAACCTGACTGAAACGAATATAATAAGTTTTATACGACGCCCACTCCTTATTCTGAGCTTTTCTTTTACCTCACATTACAAGTCAAAACCAACCTATATTTATTGTCATGAAATAATTTCCATTACTTACATTATCGCATTGTCCTAGAACATTATTTAACATCATTAAGCATCGTACATTTCCCAATATTCCTGCAAAATGTAGTGTTACCACAGCACAGGTAACCATTATATTATCAGTTTGTGCTCCGCATCGTCTTTTGTCGGCAAAGCATGAACCACGACAAAACCGGCTCCCGATTATCGGGATATATTAAATATCCATTTGCTTGGGTACGGACGGTTTATGTTAGGGAGGATTTACACATCCATACGAACAGTACTACTAACTACAGAGCTAACTCCTCAGATTAAATTTTCTTTCACTACACATTACTTTCTATTAAACACGCTTTCTATTAATCACATTTTCTTATTATTATTACACTCAAGTCGAGTCTTGGAGAGGAAATATCTTTAAGAGAGACTCTGTTTTGAGAGTGCGTAATGCATGCAGGTTTTACTTGCATACAAGTGGAGATCCACATTTTGCATCATGGGCGGATGACGAGCAACTAACGTTTGCGCTTTCAACTAGTCCTTGAATAAAAATATACAAGTTCAAACTATCAACATGCAACTTTTAGCTTGTATGCAGGTTTGTTCAAGATGCATGCAATTTGCAACTTGCATACAAGTAAGTTGCATAATGGATTCGCGTTATTTGGGTATGAGAATGAGTCTTTACTAATGTTGACGTAAATACGAATTCCACGGGTGAGGCACGGTAAATACTAACCAAGCTGTGATAGAGAATATGATTCCATTGACTAACTAACTAAGCATTTTGCTTAGTTAACAAAGCATCTATGCGACCGTTTGCCACTAATAAATCTGTGATCTTCGTATGGGGAATATTGTTCTGACACTGGACTAACCTAAAACATTAAGGCGATACTCGGAAAAATTATGCTAAAGCGAGATTGCAATGAGAAAACGAAGCGCGCGGGAGCGAGACCGATTTTGCCGATTACGCAAAAAAAAACAAAATCACTTCGTATTCAAAAACTATAGCGAGTATAAAAAAATGCTTCTATACGATCCTTAATATTATTGGTGTCCACTAATTAAACCAATTTTCAATAGTATATGTATCCCCATTTAAGAATAATCTTGATATTTCTTATTTTTTAGAGGTATTTTCGAAAATAAAAAGTGTCGAGCCAAAATCATAAAATCGTGTTTCTGAAACTATACGATTCTAGATAAAGGTATGAAGAAATATATTATCTTATTACCAGATTTGTAACAACTGTAACCGTCCTTTATTGTTAAATCAAAAAGTCCATACTTTTTCCGAGTAGCGCCTTAAAACGGAGGACGACAACGATAATAATGTGACTTAAAAATATAACTATCTTTACCAATTTAGAAAAGGGAAGGATTTCTTTGTTACATATGTTAGGCTCAAAGACCGAAAACGCTCATTGGGCAAAAAAACAGCTCACAACGCGTTGTGCGCACTGTAAAACATCCACATCGCGAAATTCGTGTTATGGCTCTTATAAAAACGCCCACAACGCATTGTGGCACACACAGAAAGACCACATAGCGAAATTCGTATCGTAGCTAGCATGCGATTCGAGTCTTTCTATGGGCGTTTGTGCACTACCACTGAATTTTACCGATCCGGAAAAAAACGGATGCTTGTATTTTAATAATTAATCATTTATATTAGTAATTAATTAAATACAAGCATCCGTTTTTTTCCGGATCGGTAAAATTCAGTGGTAGTGCACAAACGCCCTATGTGTGCTACAATGCGTTGTGGTCGTTTTTATTAGAGCTATACTTAACACAAATTTCGCGATGTGGATATTTTACAGTGCCCACAACGCGTTGTGAGCTGTTTTTTCGCTCAATGTGCATTTTCAGTCTTTGAGCCTAACATATATATGCTATAGATATAAATATCTAGTCGGGTGTTTTCGGCCATCGTGTGTTTTCACACGAAACTTTGTCCCCCTTATTCCAAAACATGGACTAAAGTTAGACCTGGTTTAAACATGATGCTCATTCTGTCTTTCATTTGGAAAATGAAAGTGACAGCACCAGTTTAGTACCAGTTTTAAAACAGGACTATTTTAGTCCACGTTTTGGAATAAGGTAAGTTTCCCTCGAAGTTTTAAAGGCGTTCTCACTAATATTCCAGTTACACTAACTACGCACGAAAGAGGGTAATTAGCACCCACCAATTAATGGCGTGTACTTAACCGAATAATAATTAATAGCAACATTCATGTTCATACGTGTATCCCAGCTTCCGGTAATTAATCATGTTAAAATAATTAATGGTAAGTATACCACAATAAGTATCGATATTATTAGCAATAGTTTTGCCAAAAACAATTTTCGTTTTATTTAGTTAAGCAACTCAACATAAATTGAATTAGGTAAAAAAATTTCGGGTTTTAAAATAATAATATGTTTCATCTATGATAACTTATTTACTTTTATATTATATACTAATATACCCATTACTACCTAGTACCATCTAGTACGCAATAAAACTTTTCATTTCTCAAGCGTTTATTTTGAAATCATGAAACTAGCGAAGTAGTCTAGAATAGGGTATTTTACTGTTGTTGAAATGTAGATATTTAATGATGACGTTAAAAAATATTGCAATTAAGAATACCAAATGTGAAAAAATAATTTGAATCTGTTTTATAATAAAAGAATTATAGTCTGTTTGATTTTGACTATAGCTGTCTCTTTCTAAAACGAAATCTTCTATGGCGTGACTATGACGCTACTAACCCACTGACGTCACTAAGATAGCGTCCTGTCCTTGTCTAATTATAAAGTTTGAAGTCCTATATCTTTGAAAATTTTCAAGATAATTCAAAATGAAAACTTGTTTTGTGTAGCTAATATTTCGAAAAACATTTTAAAGAAATAAAAAAAAACAGTAAAATACCGTATTGCATCACGAATGGAGTGAGTGATGCTACTATAGACCACTGAGCACAGTGAATGATTTAAAAGTCACAAGACAATAGGATGCTCTCGTATAAAACCCAGAATTTTAATACTTAAAAATAATTGAGACTTTTTTTACCACGCTTTTATTAGCTTCACTTGTAACTAAGTCACAATGTAAGAAAATCTTGGAATTCAATTTTAACCTACTTCTAATTGTCGTATTGATTTGAAACTTTGCAAGTCTATATGAATCCGATGACAATACAATAATTTGCTACCATCGAGCTGATTTGATGATGGAGTCAAGAGGTGGGCAATAGAAATCTTCAATGGCTGCTAGGAAACCCTTCGAGTTTAGGCTCATTTTTTTTGTTCTGATTAGACCTATTCGCTATATTTGATGGTGAGGGTCTGATGATGGAGCAGAGAGGAAGCCAGTGGCACTTCTTACTGACCACTGGAAACCCCTCGAGTTTGGGCTCTGATGTTTCGTTCTGATGAGACTTATTCACTACATTTGGTGGTGAGGGTCTGATGATGGAGCAGGGAGGAAGCCAGTGGCACTCCTTAATGACCAATAGGAAACCCCTCGAGTTTGGGCTCATTTGTTTCATTCTGATGAGACCTATTTGCTACACTTGGTGGTGAGGGTCTGATGATGGAGCAGGGAGGAAGTCAGTGGCACTCTTTAATGAGGAAACCCCTCGAGTTTGGGCTCGTTTGTTTCGTTCTGATGAGATCTATTCGCTGTACTTTGTGTAAGGGTTTGATGATGGAACAAGGAGAAAGTCAGTGGCACTCTTAATGGCCACTAGGAAAGCCCTCGAGTTTGGGCTCATTTGTCTCGTTCTGATGAGACCTATTCGCTACATTTGGTGGTGAGGGTCTGATGATGGAGCAGGGAGAAAGTCAGTGGCACTCATTAATGGCCACTAGGAAACCCCTCGAGTTTGGGCTCATTTGTTTAAAGGGTTTGGCTCGCGCTTCCGGTAACTAATAGACTCCACTTGAATTTGTAAAACTAAATACATACAATCACGTCTTTTTTCCATTACGGGGCATTGAGTTATAATGTTTAAGAAGTGAAAAGAAAAGAGACATGAATGGACTGTGAAATCCATTACCATCAATCCATGGCTTGCCATTAATTAAACTAAAAAGTAAAAAATTAATATGTAGTTTAAAAAACTAAAAACACATATATACATATTAATTTTTTTTAATAATATATTTATTAAAGCCAACAGCGCATAAAGCACAGAAATATAAAAATAAAGGAGAATCATAGTTAATTTATGGATATATTAATGTATAATTTTATTCTGAAGAAGGTTTTGAGCACCTTTTGAAAGGCACCAACCATTCAATAGACTACTTCACTACATAGTATAAAACAAAGTCGCTTTCTCTGTCCCTATGTCCCTTTGTATGCTTAAATCTTTGAAACTACGCAACGGATTTTGATGCGTTTTTTTTAATAGATAGAGTGATTCAAGAGGAAGGTTTATATGTACTTTTTATCCCGATATTCCCACGGGAACGGGAACCACGCGGGTGAAGCCGCGGGCGGCCGCTAGTTTCTAATAAATAGCTAAAATTCAGCAGTGGTATCTTGTTTTCACAAGTAAAACTGCATTTATCACTGGACACACTCTTATTATTTTCTTGATAAAATCTAAAAATAATTCGAATAATTTAAATAGTTTTTTTTTGTTTAGGTGCGTTCCGTCCGAAACCGGCTTGATAAGTGCATAAATAAGATAACTTTACACTAAAATATTAAGTTTATAAAAAGGCAAAAGCACAATTTTATAAACTTAAATTTCAATAAAAACCGTATAAAAAGTCTAATTTGTCAAGCGAAAGTGAGATTCCGACCAATTTTCTATATCTACTGTCTAGAAATTTCAAAATGTGGTGTTTGAAATAAGAATCATTTTTCCTCTTAAGTGAAAAAAGATCGTCTTTTATAACGCTTTTTACCTAAGAAAACCCCATTTTTGTGCTGGAGTTGTGAAACATATTTTTTTAGAACAAGTTTTTATTGAAGCTTGCATTAATGTACTGAAACCTGACTGAAACGAATATAATAAGTTTTATTATATTTTTTAGAGATTTGCTGAAAGCTGAAAAATGTTACAACGTGAGCATTATTTAATGCGATTTTGTGATTCATACCTACTATACTAAGTAACTATAAGTCAATTCCAGGAGTATGGCTCCTATCTACAATATAAATTAAGTGCATTTCAGTGGTTTTGGATTTTGCTTTTTTCATGAAGAGCCAGTTACAACAACTTATACAGTTTTATTAAGAAACCACTGGCCAAAGGAGACCGGCGAGAATCGCCCTGATACTTTGCGAAGTCCTACACTTTCAGAAACATGAAAATTAAATTAATTTAAACTCCTACAATTAACTTTTACGAACGGCTGATTTATTAAAGAATGGATTAAAAATATAAATAATTTTCAAATCGCAAATAGTTGACTGAAAAGGGCAAAATAACATTGAAACACTTCATAAATCCGTTTCATTTGACGCAGTAGTCATGTAAAACCATTGTAAAACAAGGTCATTTATTATTTACTTATTAGATACATACATCAAAGAAGGTACATAACATAAATTAATGATTTCTTTCGTTATTTGTCTTTGTTATTACCTACCCACTCATCTATTTTATCATTCATTATTTGTTAGTAAATCATTATTTGTGTTGTTTTTAAATAAAATGTATAAATGATTTTTACCCTAACCTCTATATTTTTAGGTTATTGATCATATCTCTGTTGTCCCAACTTTAAAAGCATATAAACAATTAACTTTTTTGTTAGTCTAGCATAGTTCTTTAAGTACCATTAGATTTTTTCCATGAACGAGACCTATAAATCGAGGTCTGAAAATACATAGAAGTTCGCCAGTCTCCTTTTTAAGTTCGACTCAGAATCGGTAAGTGAACAACTTTCTCCTAGAACCATTTTTGAACTTCCCATACTAATTCGATCACGTGATCAGGGCCCCGATCGCGGTAATCCTATGACGCATTAGTCAAGTGTACGTGCAGTTGACGTGCAGTTGACGTACAGTTGCCGTGCAGTTGCCGTGCAGTTGCCGTGCAGTTGACGTGCAGTTGACGTGCAAAACCGTTTTTAATTACGCGCGGCTTTGACAGTGTGACAACGTTTTCTTTTCCGGTGATAATCTTTGAAACTAAAACAGTTTTCATACGACAGTCTATTTTGACAGTTAATTTCGTATTGCAACTGGTTCCTCTGTTACGGATGTCACCGGATCAGACAGGATTGTGGGGCTATAGGTTTGCGTGACGTGTGCGTCGTTATGTCATTACGGCAATACGAAGTCAAATGTCAAGACGCAAACGTGATCAAGACGCGCTGCATAGAATTGTTACGGCGATCGGCCCGCAGTATGATTTGTATGAAAAGTTAAAAAAAACATATTTCGACCCACGTTTCTAGGAGAAAGTTATTAACTTACCGATTCCCAGTCGAAGTAAAAAATTTGGCCACTGGTGGTAAATAGCCCTGTATAAATAAACGTCAATAACAATTCCAGTGTCTACCATTTCCCAGAAATATCTCGTACCGAAATATCCGAGCGTTCTAGTAAGATATCCCTCCCAATTATGCAAATCTATAGCAGTGCCACAAATTCTGGTGAGGTTACATAACCAGCTTAGAGCGGTCGGACATCGCGCAATCAGAGCCTTTGGTTGGTCTGACTAATGGCCAGAGAGCGATTTGGGTAATCCAAGATTAAGGCAAGGATTCCCGACCGAAATAGGGACGCTAACGCTTGCTCGGCCGCGCTTTATACACTTCGCGCGGACTCAGCGTCAGCCGGCAGTGAACTGTGACCTCGCGAGCGCCCCGCGAATCGAAAATCACTTAAAATTCTATTAAAAATGAAATAAAAAAAATAAAAAAATATGACGGCCGGAATCCCTCGGCTATTCAAAGACAATTATTTTCATAAATGTTTTTCATTAACTAAAACCAAGTGTACTGCAAGTAATGGGATATTTGGATTATAATTAGACGGGTTTTTGGGATTTTATTTGATACAGTAAAATATCACAAAACAAAAAGGTACGGCCGGAAGCACTAGATAAATAACTGTTAAATAACATATATTTTTCCAAATTATGAGTACTTGTGGTTTGCGAGTAATTCATAATTTAAAACACCCTATTTTCGGGAATCAGCGCCTTAATTGTATGGTCTAGCTAGTATGTTTGCACTGGTAGAGTTACGAAAGAACGTCTAGATCTACCAATATCACTTCAAAAATACTGATGAGGCCACATTACATTAACCAGCTTATGATGAATATCGCAGTGTGCAAGGTTGAGCTGCACCTGTCAGCAGGGAATCGCGTTTCTTCATGACCCTTCCATACCTGTCGGATGCTAGGAATCCTCGTCTGCTAGGATCCTCGAAGAAAACATAGTTGATGCTACCAGAAACGAAATCACTCACACTCTCTTAACCACTCTAGCGGATGACGATTCTGCAAATCTATATCAGTGCTACAAAAACTGGTGAGGTTTTTGACATGTCGTGACATGGTCGGACTTCGCGCAATCAGAGCCTTTGGTTGGTCTGACTAATGGCCAGAGGGCGATTTGGGTAATCCAAGATTAATTGTATGGTCTAGCTAGTCTCTTTGCACTGGTAGAATTACGAAAGAACGTCTAGATCTACCAATATCACTTCAAAAATACTGATGAGGCCACATTACATTAACCAGCTTATGATGAATATCGCAGTGTGCAAGGTTGAGCTGCACCTGTCAGCAGGGAATCGCGTTTCTTCATGACCCTTCCATACCTGTCGGATGCTAGGAATCCTCGTCTGCTAGGATCCTCGAAGAAAACATAGTTGATGCTACCAGAAACGAAATCACTCACACTCTCTTAACCACTCTAGCGGATGACGATTCTGCAAATCTATACCAGTGCTACAAAAACTGGTGAGGTTTTTGACATGTCGTGACATGGTCGGACTTCGCGCAATCAGAGCCTTTGGTTGGTCTGACTAATGGCCAGAGGGCGATTTGGGTAATCCAAGATTAATTGTATGGTCTAGCTAGTATTTTTGCACTGGTAGAGTTACGAAAGAACGTCTAGATCTACCAATATCACTTCAAAAATACTGATGAGGCCACATTACATTAACCAGCTTATGATGAATATCGCAGTGCGCAAGGTTGAGCTGCACCTGTCAGCAGCGGATCGCGTTTCTTCATGATCCTTCCATACCTGTCGGATGCTAGGAATCCTCGTCTGCTAGAGCGAGAAGAAAACATCGTTGATGCTACCAGAAACTAAATCACTCACACTCTCTTAACCACTCTAGCGGATGACGATTCTGCAAATCTATATACCTACGAAAACTGGTGAGGTTACACGGTCGGACATCGCGCAATCAGAGCCTTTGGATGGCCTGACTCATGGCCAGAGAGCGATTTGGGTAATCCAAGATTAATTGTATGGTCTTTGCACTGGTAGAACTGCGATCGAACTTCTAGTTCTAGCAATATCACAAGTGCCAAGAAATACTGATGAGGTTACATAACTTACATTTAGGAGCGTCCCCACTTCGAGTCGTGCGACCGCGGCAGCCGCGAGGCACGGCCTCGATAGACTTTTGTGTTTTTTTTCATTTAAAACAGCCGCGCGGCCCGCCTTGCGTATTCTTCGCGCCAGTCACATTCAAAATGTACGATGAGGAGGACCTGGAGCCTTACTCTGAAACGCAGATCGGAAACTTCGGTTAGCTCCGTCCCTTTCACTCGATTCTGTCACAACTGGGGAGTGAGAGGGAAAGGTATAACGAAGTTTTTGGTTTTGTGTTTCAGAGTAGGCCCTCTGTTTTTAGCTTCAGCGGCTTTTATAGTTATAAGCAGCGCTTCACACATTACAATACAAAGCACCCGCGGCGACGGCGTTTTAGGGAGCAACCAAGTTTAGCCAGTAAAAAGATTTACAGTGCTAGTGATTTGATAAAAGACTTAGAGATCTTAGAGATGAGACTCAAAACATAAGATGATACAGATCAGCTAATTCTTGAATAAAGATGCAATGGCCAGCCACGTGGCCCGTCCACACCACGCAAAGTCGCGCGGCTTTCTTTGAAGTAGACCGACAATCGTCGGGTTGATCGGGGCCGGCCGCTAGGCCTCGTGGAGCACGCCGCTTACAGTTGCATATCGCTGTGAGGCCTTGACGTAATCTGACTTAAGGTAGAGCTGCACCTGTCACGGGATCTAAGAATAGAATAGGATAGAATAATATTCATTTGCATAAAACATGGTACACCTGAGGTCTTTTAAATAGGTTAGAACTAACACGTTTTACCGATTTGTCGATATGCAAATATTTGTCTTATGGATTATAATAATAAGTTTTGTGAACGAGTATTAAATTTGGTATTTAAGTATAGCCATTAAATTCAAAATTGATTGTCCCATGATACTCCCTTCCACGGCGGACGCTCAGAATCCTTATCCACTGAGTGTAAGAAAACATCGTTGATACTGCCAGGTTTGAAAACACCCACACTCTCTTATTCGCTCTAGGTCTAGCGGATTACGATTCAGCAGTAGCAGTGCCATAAATTTTGGTCTTTGCGTTCTCTACGACTAGATACCGGTGGTTTACATTAAAACTGAAGCAGTTTAGTAAACTAAATAATAAACTGAAATGTCCGTCAACGGATAAAGGTCACAGCACACTACATCAACTCGGAAAGGGATCGACACCGTATCGCCTTTCGCCTCGCCGTCAACCAGGCGTCAACCTAACGCAAGCACGTAACCAAACCGGATCAGCGTCGGTACGTCGGCTCGGCTACGGCTAGGCGAGCGACGCCGCGCCTACGGCTAGGCGACGCCGCGCTTACGGCTTGCCGCAACAGTGGTTCCATATAAAAAAATGAAAGAAAAAAATGACAAAAAAATTAAAATAGAATGACAAAAAAATGAGAAAAAAAATTATAAAAAAAAATTGATGTTCATTTTCATTTTCAGACCACTGCGTAGAGCCGTAAGCTCGGGTACGGAGAGACGTGAGCGCGTGGACGACTAGCGGTAAGCGCGGGGATAAGAAGTTGAGCGACCCGCAAAGCGGTTCGTGAGTTGGTCCCGAGGCGAGGCGATTACGTTACGATTCCAATTAGTGTGCTTTGCAGTAGAGGGTTTCATACAAAGAATACTGAACCGCTCGAGTTGATAAGTTTACGATCCCTTTCCGAGTTGATGTATGTGCTGTGACCTTAAAAGTAAACAGCTAATAGCTACTTTCGTGCACACAAGCAAACAAATGCATAAGTACTGATTTTTCTGAAAAATCTTTCTGTGTTCTGTGGATTTTTTAGATCATCCCCCTGATACACAAACCATCGGAAACGCTCCCGATAGCGGAATGTATGCACTGTCTCCGTCATTCACCATGGAATCGACAAAGACAAAGCACACTATCAGAATCCGATTCCATATCCGACGGGTAGATCAGGCCCTATTAGAAAGAAAGAAATAAAAAGTTTATTCAACAAAAACATAATACACGTTAAAACAAAAACATATAATATGGAACAGTTACATACGACCCATTAACTTTTACTTAAATAGCTTAGAGCGGTCGGATATTGCACAATCCAAGCCCTTCGCTTGGTTTGAATAATAGCCAGTCGGTGATTTAGGTTTGCTAAGATTAATTATTTGGTCTAAGCCCATTTGAAGCACTTGTGACCCGATGTTATGACCGAGAAGGTCAATTTTGTTTTTTATACGTAGTTGGGTAACTTTCTTACTAAATGTCTTTCAACCTTTTCAACATTTAGCTAATTATATTTCAGTAACTTGATTTAAAGAAGTACATTTAGAGAGAGAGAGAGAGAGAGAGAGAGAAACATTTATAGAATTACAATTACATATTTGTTATTTTTATTATTTGTTATTTAAAGCACTGTTTCCAATTTCAACTAGCAATCGTTTTTGTTTCCTTTGTTTAATAGTTTAAATTAATGACAATGTACGGCCCTTAACTGTCAATGATGTTAAGGCTAGGATTCCCGAAAATAGGATATTATAAATAGTATGCCATTCATACTCGCAAATCACAAGTACCTACTCAAATTTTGGAAAAAATATATGTTATTTAACAGTCTTTTAGTGATACTTCAAGCATCCGTCTAATCGAATTAAAATTCAAATATCCTATATTACTTACATTATACTTGGTTTTAGTTAAAGAAAAATATACTAAAAATTGACTTTTTTTATCCACAACGGGGTAGCACTTAGCCTTCATCACACCTGATGTTAAGTGGTGATAAGGCTGAAGGTGGAAGTGCACTACTCCCGGAATCCTCAACCACTGAGGAACTGGCTATCTTATACACAACTGCCGGAACACAATAATGCTAAAAAGGTCATTGTTATGGCGTCAGACTTAGATAAGATGGTGGTAGCTAGCCAGGCGGACTTAGAAGAAGTCCTAACATCAACCAATCTTTAAATATGCGAGGTATTCCAGCCGTCATAAGTTTAAACAAATTATAATAATGTATTTTGCTAAGTAGGTATATTGAGACGCACGAGGGTCTCACCGATATGCGATGTTCTTCAATTGTTTTTGCGTTCGGGAGAATTTCTCACTTACAAATGATTCTAGACATCTTCGAAAGTTCCAAACACAATAGTCTTACCTAATCCTTTTATCAAAAATGTTATATTCAAAAAACAGTGAAGAAAGCCATCCGAAACAATTTGAAAGATGTTCCAAATAATCCGATTAATTGAAAGCCAAACATTCACGTACACAAACAGAAACTTCGTCATTAAAACTCTCGCTGAATTTTGGGTAAAGTTACAGGAAAACTCGCAAATTCATCTGTACAATACCTCCGAGGACTTGGTTAATACCTTTTGTTACTTTGATTTTTTAACAAGTTTTATTGAAGATTTAGGGCCCTTCCACACGACGCTTTTTTTACGCGCTGACGATGCGCGATGGTATCGATACAAACACAATTTGAAACGAACTTCGAACGCGCGTTTGTATCTATAGGTACAGACGCGATACAAACGAGCTTAACCTTCGTTCCTTTGTAAATGGGTGTACCCACAGAACATGGAAAGTAAAAAAATCTTTCCGTGTTCTGTGGGTGTACCCAATATTCACGCTTGTTTTTCACCATTTTTCTTATGTTTGCGTTTTATAAATAGCACGAAGGGTAGCGTAGTCTCGAGCGATGTCATCGCGATACTGTGTCAAAAGTGGCGCCAATCGATTCAACGCGCGCTATACAAACGCGACACAGACGCTTGCTTAAAGCGCGTCTAGCGGACACCACCACCATTTTAGTCAGGTGTACTCGTGCAGTTGACGTTCACGCGACGTGCAATACCGTTTTTGATAACGCGCGGGGCGTTGACAGTGCGACAAAGTTTTCTGTTCCGGTGATAAATCTTTGGAACTCAAACAGTTTTCATACGACACAGTCTATTTCGACAGCTAATTTCGTATTGCAAGTGGCTCCTCTGTCAAGGATGTCACCGGAACAGAGCTATACTACACACACACAAACCTATACTTCTACAGAATTGTAGAAGTATAGGTTTGTGTGACGTGTGCGTCGTTAGTCATTACGGCAATACGAAGTCAAACGTCATAACGCAAACGTGGTCAAGACGCGCTGCGATCGGGGCGCTGGTTGCATTTGTAAAACGTGGCGTTTGTATCGATACAAGGATCGTGTGTAAGGTTAAAACTTGCCGTCTGCCTTGCGTTTGCTGAGCGTTCGACTTGCGTTTGTATCGATACAAACGAGCGTACAAAAAATGTCATGTGGGAAGGCCCTTAGGTACAGCAATATATTATACAATAACAGAATCAAGAGTGCAAATAAATCTCCTATTATAATTGAAATAAGGCACTTTAAGACTGGGGCATAATTTTTTCCATCATGGAATCTAAAGTTAATGACAGTGAGAATGCATGGAATACCTACTCTTAAACGGCTTTGAATAAGCCTACGATCTCTATAAATACATTCATCTCATAGGTACACTCCAAGGTTTACTTTTAAGTCAAAATTCGGGTTTCCATTGTTCAACTTTTATATGTTCTTAGATATGTTTATTGCAATTCAACTATAACTTCCAACGCTATCCTATATCATACATACAGTCGGTCTGTAGTGTTTGTAAATAATGAAAATAATTCTTACACTTTCAAACTTTTCAAGCTATTTTTCGACGTTTTTAAATCCATTCTGATAAATGTAAACAGCAATGAAATTCTTAAAACATGAAAAATATTCTGCCTTCTATCACCGAGGCTTGCACCACTGGGGGGAGGGGTCCCCCCATGCAAATCAGCTCATCACCATACTTGTTGAATAAATTCACTTATCACTCCACATATTTGTCGGAAACGGCAGTTTTTCCGTCGAAAACACATTCTTTCTTGTCGAACGTATGTTGAATTTGTCAAAGCGTTTAATTCGAGCCGGCTGAAATCTCTCGGTTATAAATCAGTAGGGTAATATAGCTTAAGTTAAATGAAAAAGATAAATTCAATGCAGGGCAATCTTTTGTGAGGGTGCGTGTTAAAGGTACACATAAAATGTAGGTCGGGCGTTTTGAAATCGCTTCAAATGGAACCGGGAGTATGTTGTGACTGAATTTTTATTTTATACCGTTTTGGCGAGGTAAATCTGCATGGAAGGGCTTGGTAAATGATCTGGGTTTTGAATGACACTTGAGTGTTTAGAGTAAAAGCTTTTTTATACTTTTAGTATTAGTATGTTTTTTTCAATGTAGAACAGAGTAGCGCTTGGCCTTCATTACACCTAACGTTACATCCATACTTTTATCTATACATATAATAAAACAGAAACGGAAAAAAAGTCTGTACATGAAAGATTAAAAAAAAAAATTACTGCTATGTGATGTGTACAGGATATAGACCCCAAAACGATAGATATTAAAATTTTTGTCTGTTTGTCTGTTTGTCTGTTTGTCTGTTTGTCTGTTTGTATGTTCGCTTTTCACGCAAAAACTACTTGACGGATTTTTACCAAATTTTGTGAAGTAATAGCTTATAACCCGGGTCAACATATAGGGTACCTTTTATTGCGGGAAAATTTCTTTATATTTATTAAAAACACTTATTCCTACGGGAAAATACAAAGACTGATTCTTACTAAAATAGATGGCGCCACATGATTATAAAAATACGTTATATTTAATCGCTGTCTCAATTAATAATGAATCATGTTTTTTTTTACCTGCTTCAAAACATAATATAAATTGAAACCCATCCAGCCCCCCTAGCATGACCATCCAAAACGCGATATGATATGATAAGTTATGGTTTAACTGTCAAAAGTCTATGGGTTTTGACATTTGAATGTCAATAAATCGCTTTATCATGCGATACATATCGAATTTTGGGTGGTCATGCTAGGCTTACAGGCCCATATAAAATCATAAAAATAATTTCATGTTATTTACGTCATTATATCTACTAAGCAATAGATGGCGCAGGTAGTCAGTAAGGTATACCTCTCACAAAAGTACATTCGAATGATTATTTTAATTAGGGTGAAAGCCCCCTGTGTTGCCACTTTAAGATGTTTTTCACTTCTTTCGCATCATAACTACTAAGCAATAGATGGCGCAGGAAGTCAGTAAGATTACGATATACCTTTCACAAATGTACATTCGAATGATTATATTAAGTAGGATGAAAGCCCCCGCTGTTGCCACTTTAAGATGTTTTTCACTTCTTTCGCCTATGGTCTTAAGTAGGTATCTATAAAATACAAAATTTATATCTAAAATTGTCAAGAATGAATCTTATACTTTACTTTACATTTTTAAATTTTTACAATACAAAAAAACTACTTAAAAAAGTTTACAGATTCCAAAAAGTATTTGTCAACTGAAAAGGAAAAATATAATATCTATAATTTAGGTACCTTTTTGAGGTCGGTGCCAGTCAGTTTATTTTTTTTAATTACTTTTTATTTCTTAAGTTTTAGTGTACAATAACAATAAGTTTTAGTGAATTGTACTATAACATACCCCCGGAAACTATTAAACTGATTTTGATGAATCTTAGACTGTTCCCAAAGTTAGAATACACCTAATTTAAATCAAATAGAATTATCTCGATATGCCTTAAGATTTCGAGAAATTCGTGGACAAAAATAGTAAAAAACATATAACTAAGTATTCATATACTTACGAAATTTTGTTTTATTTTAGTAAATTAAAAACCTATTTTTTAAACTTAAAATGTGCGAAGGGTGCCATTTGATGTGTTTTTGTTAATCAAATTTTAAAAGATACATCGAGAAATCAATACTTAACTAACTTAGATAAAATAAAAGAAACATCTAATTCGATGTAAACTGAATTATTACTATTGTTATTATGACTTAAAAGTCATAGATAAAAAGTATATTATCCAGCAAAAGTTATTAACGAAATGTTTTAAGCTAAGTAAGCACTCGGGGCAGTGGCCAAAACTGAAGTTTTCACCCTATTGATGTAATATTTCTATTTCGCATTTCCACTCGACGCTAGATGTCGCTACAGTAAGTATAGTGGTGCCACAAATATATCTGACCCGGTGACAGTGGTCGTGGAGGAGCCACTAGCAATACAAAATTAACTGTCAAAATGGACTGCCGGCATTCAACAGTATATTTAGTACCAAAAACTAACCACTGTGTGAAATAAGTTTGTCGCAATGTAGATAAAATGTCACCAATGTAATTTTGAAAAATTTGCTCAAAAACGCTAAGTGGCCAGTACGTAGATACCGACACCTACCTACCATTTTTTACGTCATTTAACCGGCTCTGGCTACTTAGGCCTTCAGCCGTAGGTACCATCCAATAAAATAAAAGAATATTAAAAATACTTTTCTATCTAACTTATTTATTCATGTATTTACTAGGAAAGCTTACATAAATGATGTTAAATTAAATAATTAAATGGTATATCATTACATTTTATACCTGTTACTTAAAGAAAGTTAATTACAAGCTCTCACAAATAGGAAATGTCTCCATATAAAAAATACTAGCCTACCGCCCGCGACTTCGCAAGCTCGGACTAAACGACGACGTTATCATGCGGGAATGTGATATTTTTCAGGGATAAAAGTAGTCTAAGGCAGCCATTACACATTCCATCCAGATCGCGATCACTGATCGTGATCTTGATCGCGATCGAGATTTACTATGTAGATATTTTACGATCAAGATCGCGAGCCGTCAATCACCTTCGTACACAGTCAATCTGGATAGCGATCATTGATTTTGATCGCGGATCGCGATCCAGATTGACTGTCTAATGGCTGCCTAAGTATGTCACTTTTCAGCTGCCAAACTATTCCCATTCCAAAAGTCACGTCGATCCGTTGCATCGATTTTGACGTGAAAGACGGATAAACAAACAAACCCTCTTTCACATTTATAATATTAGTATGGATACACACCATCTCTTTTTCATTTTATAGTAAAAATATGATTGGCCTGATATTATGCATTACTAAGTAAGAACATAAATTTTAGCTTGATACCTCCCACGCATACTTGAGAAAAAGTTTCTTGATAGGTAGACGGACAGATCTATGAATGAGGGCTCAACTATGTTCATGCAGCATTTGATAACAACATACCATGCTCATACCCTAGCCTGCATATTCGATATTCTTTAGACCCTTTTAGTAGAGAATAGGATTTCAAGAAGAGCGTTATGAAATCTGGGCAACAACACACATAAACTAAACTAACACAAAGTCACTACACCGCGCGTACGAAGTCGCGGGCAACAGCTAGTTATAAATAAAAAAGGTTTCTATATTTTTGTTTTTCGTTTGTAACGAATAAATTCAAAAACTGTTGAGCCGATTTTAAAAGAAATTCCAGCATTAGAAAGCGACATTTTTCCAATGTAACATAGGTTATATTTTATCCAGATATTCTTACGGGAACGGGTACCACGTGGCTTAAAACCGCGGGAAGCCATAATAAGTGATTATAAGTCTGAAGGTGTAATCACGCTACTCCCGGAAACCTCAACCTCCGAGGACCTAGAATCACATCTTTAACTGCCAGGACACAACAATACTGTAAACGTCATTTCTATGATGACAGACTTAGAAAAGTCGTACTAGCTACTACTGTCTGCGGACTTAGAACAAGTCTTACACCAACCAAACTGAATAAAACATCTACCTCACTAGGAATCGAATCTAGGACCTATGGAGTGGAATAAGTTAGTATAAAAGCTTTTAATATTTACTTATATTTTCAAAACAAGCAACTTCGTGGGGTTTGGCGTCTAAAGGCCGATTTACATTTGCATAAGTACAGTAGCGAGTTAACTTACGGTCTTGGCGAGTTAAGTTCATTCATCGTTTGGACAGGGATTTGCCAGTCAAGTAGAACTTATCGATTAAGTACAGAGAATAGGATGAAGTTCTATTTTTTCGGCAAGTCAAGTGCAAGTCCACCCCGCCCGTGCGTCTTCCGCACCCCGAAGCGTAGTAAAATAACCTACAACTGTTGTTTTAGTCGCGAAGTGAACACTTCTTCTCGAACGGCAGCTTACTCGCCTATGCGTTTGGACGCTACTTACAACTTACTACTTAACTGACTGATTTCTTAACTCGCTACTGTACTTATGCAAATGTAAATCAGCCTTAAGTCGTGGATTTAGTACAGTGATGTTAGAAAATAGTGCTATGAAACGAAAATAAAAGATTCATAGTCATCTAGTCGAGATCCGCAGGAGAATTAAAACAACCGACATAGCTGGAAGAATTTCAGCTGAAGTGACAGTGGACGGAACACATAGCGCGGAGAACCGATGGCCGTTGGGACGGAAAGGTTCTCGAATGGCGACCGCGTGATGGAACGGACGACGTTCCGTTGTCAGGCCCCCTACAAGGTCGACCTACGATAGGTCGCGGTAGGCCGTTGGATGCGGGCAGCGCAGGACCGATCGTTGTAGAGAGCCTTGGGAGAGGTCCATGCCCAACAGTGAGCGTCGTACGGCTGATGATGATATAGTCGACTCATACTTTAGAGTCAATAGCGTGTTAAAACAAATAAAAAACTATATCAATTTTGTTAGGTTGTTAAAGATTTATTTTAAAGTTGTTTCTAAGTTACAAAGCACTACATTACTTTCATTGGCTTAATTATCTGTTTTCAAGCGAAGCAAAGTTGAAAAAGTACCTACTTTGTACATGCTTATTAAAAAGTTTCTTTGCCGCAGTTGAAAACCATTAATTAGGGTTGTTCATTCGTTTCTAATAATATATTTTTAGATTTTTAATCGTCATCAAACATTTTAGTGTCCCTACTTCTGGGGCACTGGAATTCCTTATGGATGGATAATGACTATATAGTCAACGTACTGCCTTTCAAAGTGCGCTAATGTTAGAATACTAGCAATAAACTTAGATGTAAGTTAATTTACAGGTCCGCTCTTATTAAGGCGCCGATTCTTGAAAATAGGGTATTTCAAATTATGGATTACTCGCAAACCACAAGAACTCAAACTTTAGAAAAAATATTTGTTAGTTTACAGTTATTTATCTAGTGCTTCCGGCTGTTTTTTTCGATTGGTGATATTTTAGTGTGTCAAATAAAATCCTAATCATCCGGCTAATCGCAATCCAAATATCCTATTACTTGCAGTAGGTATACTTGGTTTTAGTTAATGAAAAATAAACCAAAATAATTGTCTTAGAATAGCCGAGAGATTACGGCCGTCATAAGTTTATTTTTTTAAATTTAATTTTTAATTTAATTTTAACTGATTTTCGATTCGCGGGGCGCTCACGAGTTCACAGTTCACTGCCGGCTACCGCTGCGTCCGCTTGAAGTGTATCGCGCGCGGCCGAGCAAGCGTTAGCGTGCCTACTTCGGTCGGGAATCATCACCTTAACCGCCGAAAATCGCAGCTAAATCTGGCGCCTTATCAACGAAGTTTTCAGAATTATGGTGTGCCGGAAGTTAGAGATAAGATAGCCAGTTCCACAGTGTTCAGGAGTAGTCGCTTCCGTCTCCAGCCTTGTCTTCACTTAACTTGAGGTGAGATGAAGGCTAAGTGCTACCCCGTCTAAAGAAAAAAAGGTTTTTTTTATAGTAAAAAGGGGCAAACGAGCGGACGAGCCACGTGATTGGAAGTAGTCATCGTCGCCCATTGACATCTGCAACACCAGAAGGGTTGCATAAATGCGTTGCCAGCCTCTGTGTTTTAGGGTCCTATTTACACGAATTCTTGAATAACTCCAAGGTGCCGAGATGTATTTTGTTTGGTTGGCTGTAGAACTTGATCTAGCTCGCCTGGCTGGCTTCCATCACCTCATCTAAGTTTGTTACAAAAAAAAAATGCAGCATTGTTGTGTTCTAGAAATTAGATACGAGATAGCCAGATTCAATCTTCAGCCTTATTAATCAGTCAGGTCAGGTGTTAGCTAAGTGTTAGCTAGTGTTAAGGATAAGTGATACATAGTCGTGTTTATGTACACCTCTAAATATTAATTAGTACAAAGATTTTGATTTCTTACAAATAATTGTTTGCTTATTAAAATTTAATCTATATATATAAAATTCAAAGTCCTGACTGACTGACTGACTGACTGACTGAGATACCAACGCACAGCCGAAACCGCTGAACCTAGAGACTTCAAATTTTGCACATATATACATTATACAGTGTAGGCATCCGCTAAGAAAGGATTTTTGGAAATTCCACCCCTAAGGGGGTGAAATAGGGGATGAATGTTTGTATGAAAGTCCGTCAGTTTTGAAGTTAGGATCTTCAAATTTTGTATTTAGGCTGGCAATTGAAAATTAATATTTACCTGTGTCAGCGTTTTTGACAATTCCTCCCCCGAAAGGGTGAAAATGGGGATGAAATGTTGTATCTGGAAAGTCCCTCATTAAATTTATTATTTAGGCTTATTTATGGTCGGAAAGTAAAACAAATAAGCAAACACATATTTCATATTTTTTCAAAAATTAAACCCCCTAGAGGTTAAATGGGATACTTAAATAAACCTAAAAATCGATATGGATGTCGTTATTGAGGTTTTATGGGATGACGATTGCAAAAATGGCATTTATTTTGATGTTTAACACGCTGAACATGATTCAACCCCTAAAAGGTTGAAATAGGGGTGAAATTTTGAATGAAAAATCAGGGGTAAAATAGACATTTCAACTTGAAACTTTGTAGGAGCTTACTTCTTAAAACAAATAGGCAACCCATTTAGTAATTTTGCCAAAATCAAACCCAGGGGGTAAAGAAATAGGGTATAGAAACCTAAATCATCTTAAGTACCCTAATAGTTCTTGGTACTTAACAAGTTCTTGGTACCTAAGCCACTCAGAACTAACTTTTTGATTGTGAAACAGACACTTATTATTTACTAGCTTCCGCCCGCGACTTCGTTCGCATGGACATTCGAGAAAATACTTAGGGGACCAATAACCAGGATAAAAAGTATTCTATGTTTTAATTTCATAAAAATCCGATCAGCTATTTTTACGTGATTAGGCGGGTCCTCCCTCACCAAGTGAGCAGCCTCGTGCGAGGCCCGCCGCTTGTGGCAAACATTCTGCCTCGCGCGAGCCTGCTCGCTTGGTGAGGGAGGACCCGCCAGCCTAATCACATAAAAACGGCTGATCGGATTTTTATGAAATTAAAACATATAATAATTTTTATCCTGATTATTGGTCCCCTAAGTATTTTCTCGAATGTCCACGCGTACGAAGTCGCGGGCGGAAGCTAGCAGTGTATAAAAAAGTAGGTAGGTATATGCTCATATTCGATATGAAAATCTCGAATATATTTTCGACTGCTAGACGGCTAACTAATTATTCCTTTGTGGCTAGAGTGTAATTTTGTTCCTACGAATAGCTCCATTATTGAAGCCATCAAACACGTCGTTAGTGATAAACCTAATGTTGTTTCATCATAATTAACCTTTCACTAAACGTGTGACGCCCACTTACCGGAATATTAATATTTTGAACCTCTTGTGTACTGTGTGTATATAGTATATTATGATACAAGTGAGCTTAGGTTGCTCATTATACACGAGGCTGTGGGTTGCAGCCCGAGCCGCAGGCGAGGGCGTAAATCAGCCGAGTGTCTAGTGAGTAAGTTGCTCACGAGTTTCATGCGCACTTTTTGAACACACTTGCAAGGAAAAACAAATATTATTGCATACAATAACCTAATGGAAAAAGGGAAAAAGCGCGCAAGTTTTTTTTTTGCACGCGCCAAATCTAAGGTGATTGATTACATACAGCCATACAGCCTACTTCAAAATAATATTAAGGATAATAATAGTGATAAAATGCAAACTAAGGGACAAAGCGGGCAAGTTTTTTTTTTGCACGCGCCAAATGTAAGGTGATTGATTACATACAGCCATACAGCCTACTTCAAAATAATGAAGTATAATATTAGTGATAAAATGCAAATGTTTTATAACAAATTATTGTGAATTATAAATAATTTGATAATAATATACTTAATTATGTTTTTGTCTTAATTAGGGACACATTTATTTATTCTAAAAACGTAAATGGATTTTCAGCCGTATAAAACCTCTTTGTTGTTACAAAAAAAGAACTGTCTCTATTACCCGCTGAAATTGAAAATGCTCTGTTGACTCGCATATAACTTGCAGTTAGGTACTAACTTAACTTTGTAGGGATACTGTATTACCCGGTTAAATTGAAAAGTCTCTGTTTACTCGCATATAATTTGTAGTTAGGTACTTACTTAACATTGTAGAGATTCTATTACGCAACTAGGTACTGTAATATTATTATGCACGCGTGTGTTATAGTTCGGTTTATGGCCCTAAGATCGATTTAATAAGGCTCACTTTATGAGCAAGTGTGTTGAAAAAACTTTTACGACCGAGACAGTTCGTTTACACGACGACGTTTGATGTATCGTGTTTTTTACAAGCTTTTTATTAACTTGCCATGTTAGTTAGTTAGTGAGTTAAGTAAGTTAGTAGGGGACAAATCTTGCAAGCTTAATTTGACCCACTTCCCAGTGTCCGATGGAGCTGAAATTTTGTATACAGGTTTGGTTTAGATGACATGACAATACAATATTTAACTACAGTCAGCAAAAAAGCTTGTCAGCTTTTTTACTGTATTTTGCATGAAACTGAAGTTTTTACTAAAAACTTATTCACGGTGGTACTTAATACTTTTTAAATGCCTGTGTTCACACATTCACGAATCATGAAAAATAATGGATGTTTAGGTACTGTTCGGAAAAGATCGACGTTTCTGAACGCATCTATAATGTCACGTCAAATTGACATTTAGCTGTCACTTGAAGTTGACAGCTCCCACTTGATTGAAATTCTTGTAAGAAAATGTCGGATTAATTTTGCTGAATTGTTAAAAATCGCTCGCGTTGAATATGCCTGGCATATCGAGTTTGAATTGAATCTTAAATTATCTATGTGATCCCGTTTTGTACGACCCAGATTTTGACGCCATCGTGACGATCGGGCCGGTCGCGGAGTTTTGAAATAAAGAGTGCCACCCCACGCGTTGTTGTCGGGAAAATATATATTAATAAACAAGCTCCCCCGCGTGTGTCGTTGTGTATTGCTGAAGCGCCCAGTGTCTTGGGAACGCTGTTATTTGTGTTGTGAGTAAGGTGACGAATTGGTAAGGTCTGCAGAAGAAGACGGAGCCACAGAGGGGCCCCCCCCTCTCCCCACGCTGCCCAGGGACTTTCTACAGCACAGACCGTATGTAAAATCACCTTACTTAACAATAAGTCGCTGTGTATCGCAGTCCAATTGTTCAGTTACATCCCGGCTGAAACCTAGTTTTTGTCCGGAGTCTATATTCATGATAACCTTCCACTGCGCCATGCTGATTCCGCGGTCTAGGCGGGGGTGTACTGAACATTTCTTGGCAGCAGAGCGTAGTTTGAAGGCCTGACAGGCCCACGCCAAAACTTTGTCGATTAATCAGTGCCGTTTTGATGACCATCTGGTCCGGACTAGATTAATTTGTACTTGTAAATGGTAATTAACTTGCATTTGAAAAGTAAAGGGCATTCCTTTGTTATTGGTTCCATGTCTTGTAATTAATTGTCATGTATTGAAGTTCCAAAATGTAAACAGATGCCTTTCTTTGCTCATAATAATTATTATTTAGTTTGTTAGCAAATTTGAGTTGTGAATATTGACAAGTTTGTTGCTAAATAATAGCTAATAAAAGGTTAGCTAATAAGTTTGCATTCAATACTTAGTGAAACTTAAATGATTTGGGACATTGTTTACACATTGAAACTCATTGAAACTTGTGCTTTGAAATAATTAAAATTAACTTGTTGTTGTGTTGATATCCAAGTGAATTTCAATAGTCAGTGATTTTGAGTGAATTTCAATGAAGTGAATTTCAATAGTCAGTGAGTTTTGTTGTTTTCTGATAACCTCCAAATATTTAAGAGTTTGTGTCATTATAAATACTTTGTTGTTGTAATATTGGAATTTTGTGGTTATTAATAACCTCCAAATATTGGAGATTTTGTGTTATAGTGAATATTTTGAATTTGTTGTTTTTGTTGATAAATTTGTGACGTTACAATGACGGCCTCCTCTGCTAAAGCCAAAATACGTTCTGAGTTACGGTGGTTAGCTTCTGCGGTCGCATTGTTGGATCGACCGGATAGGACGGAGGCCTTGTTGAACAGATACGTAGATCTGCCCATACGTTTGGCTGTTGTTGATAAGCAGTATGCCTTATTTTTGGAAAAGACTGTTGAAGCCGATGTGGAAATGCGACAAGAAGTCGGTTTGGATGTGGACCAGTGTTATGATTTTGCGGACAGAATTACTCAGGTGGCTCGACCTTTGCAAGTGGCAAGAGAGAATGAACCGAGCCCGTCCCCGGTCACATCTAAGAGTATGCCCCCTCTATTTGCTAGATTGGCCCCCTTAGACTTAAGGCGTTTTGCTGGTCGTCTAGAGGACTGGGAGGGCTTCATTAATATTTTTGATAGTCTGGTACATGCCCGGGATGATTTGACCCAGGGCCAGAAGTTAGCTTATTTGTTATCCGTGTTGGAAGGGGAGGCCCTTGAATCGGTTCAACATTTGGCCCCCTCGGATGAAAACTACCCTATTGCTAGGGATTTGATTGCCCGTCGGTACCAGAACGTACGACGTCTGGCGGACAACCATGTTGCCGCCATTTTGAATTTACCCCGCGTTGCCAGCGTGATGCACTTGAGAGTGGCTTTGTTGAATCCGCTGTTGGTTGCCTACAACGCATTAAAAAACTTAAAAGTCCCAGTGGAGCAGTGGTCGTTTTTGTTACTGCACATTGTCCTGGGAAAGTTGCCGGACTCTGTTAAGGTCCGTTTTGAGCAGCAGTATGGTGGGGATAGTGCGACTTATCTGCCACCCTTCTCGGACCTCTTGACGTTCCTGGAAGGAGAGAGTAGACTGGCAGATAATTCCTCTCTGGCCGGTCCTATGGGACCCGAACGACCTGTGCCACAGAGTAGATCCCCCACCGGACCCCCCCGTAGGGGGCGTATGGCCCCTCGCGCGCCCGGCCGCTATGCCGCCGTCCAGGAGACCGCCCGCTGCTTGTACTGTCGGGAACCGGGTCACAGCACGACCCGTTGTGATAAGTTCCTCGACCAGCGCGTCCAAGGCCGTCGAGCGATCGCGCGACAACGGACATGGTGCTACTCGTGCTTGGGCCTGCACATGCAGCGCGAATGTACCCAAGCGCACCCATGCCGCTTTTGTAAGGGCAACCACCATCCCCTCCTCTGCATGAACAGCCCAGAGGGCGGCGGAGCGCCGCAGCGCGTCGCTGCAGGATCACCTCGTATGGGTGGGGGTCTCGGACCCCCCGCGGTGTTTGCATCCCGCAGCAGTTCTAGTGGCCACCAGAGTGGCCCCAGACGCTCTCCGCCACGTTTGGAGCCTCAAACGGGCGGGGGTCCCAGGGACCCCCCCATGGGAAACCGATCCCCAAGGATGGGGATGAGTTATGCGAGCGTTGCCAGAGGTCGTAGAGGCCCCCCGCGACGTTTTGAACCTCGCACGGGCGGGGGTCCCACGGACCCCCCCATGGGAAATCAGTCCCCAACTAGGGGGTTCGATTTTGCGAGCGTTGCGGGAGGTCGTAGAAGCCCCCCGCAACGTGTTGAGCCTCGCACAGCCGGGGGTCCCCGGGACCCCCCTTCTGAAAATCGGTCACCGTGCCCCCGCGACTATGGGGCGACGTACACGGTGGATGCTAGGCACCGATTCTCGCCGCCGCTCGCCGAATACCCGCGTTTGGAGCGGCGCCCGCCCCGTCTTCAAGGGGCCGGGAGATATAACCCGCCTGATACCGGGCGAATTGGACGTGGGCAGTATGTGGGAGAATGGGACCCACTGGATCGCTATGAGCGACCCCCTTACCATGGGGGGACGTCTGGGGACCCCACATACTAGCAATCAACGTGTTTACGGTCGATTGTAGCCACCCCTCCAGAGACCGTTTTGTTGCCCACGGCCTCTGTGCTTGTCAGGGGATTGAATGGCGACCTTGTGGAAGTTCGCGCCTTGTTGGATTCCGGTGCTCAGGGGTGTGTTGTGTCATCTTGGTTAGTTAGGCGGTTGGGCCTCAAGGTGCACCCCCACACGGAAGGCGTGAGAGGTGTTGGCGATGTGAAAGTCCCCGGGTTGTTAGGGCATGTTGACTTCACATTTACATCACGTAATAAGTCCACGCCAGGCATTAAGACCTCGGCGATTGTGTTGGACACAGTTGTTGGCCGTCAACCTTCAGTTGACTTGGGACCGAGTATGTTGTCTTTGGTGTCTGATTCCCCACTCGCCGATCCAAATTTCTTCCGCCCAGGCCCGATTGATGCTCTCCTTGGAGCCGATGTCCTGGGGCGAGTCTTGTTGACGGGGAAGCGAGTTTTGCAGCCAGATGGCTTGGTAGCTCTGCAGACGACACTCGGTACAGTTGTGATGGGCCCTGCTCGCCGCGTTTTGGATTCCCTTAATGAGGATCGCGGTCTTGTTTTTAATGTGTCTCTCTCCGAAGTGGTGCAGAAGTTTTGGGAGGTTGAGGAACCTCCACCAGCCCCGCGGGTAGACCCAGTAGCGGATGAATGCGAGTTGTATTACCAGAATAACACTGGTCGCCTCCGCTCTGGTCGTTTGATCACCCGTCTCCCCTTTCGTGCCGGCCGACCTCCTCTGGGCGAATCCCGACCGCTAGCGGAACGTAGGCTAGTGGCGATGGAGCGTCGCATGAGCAAGGATCCGGTCTTCCGCCAGAAGTATGTTGAATTCATGCGGGAGTATGAGGAGTTAGGGCACATGTCCGTGAGCGATTTGGATTGGCGCTCCGTTGAGCACTTCTTTTTGCCGCACCACGCCGTTTTGAAATCCGGAAAGATTCGGGTGGTCTTTGACGGTTCGGCTCCCACCTCTACTGGAGCGTCCTTGAACCAGTGTCTGCATGTAGGTCCCAAGCTGCACACGGAGATCTCAGACATTTTGACCAACTTCCGGCGGCACCAAATTGTATTTATGACTGACATCCGGATGATGTTCAGACAAACGGTCATCCATCCAGAGGATAGGAGGTACCAATTGATTTTGTGGAGAGAGAGTCCTAGGGACCCCTTGTTGATTTATGAATTGAATACGAATACGTACGGTTTGGCTTCGAGCCCGTTTGTTGCGATTCGTTCTTTGTTGGAGTTGGCCGAGAAGGAGCGCTTGAGATACCCTCGCGCCTCCGCCATTTTGGCCAGTGACGTCTATGTGGATGACATTTGCACGGGCGCCTCATCTGTCTCAGAGGCGATTGTCCTGAGAGACGAACTCACCGCCCTTTTGAAGTCGGGAGGTTACGAGTTGAGGAAATGGATATCCAACTCGCCTGATGTACTGGTAGGTTTGCCCGAAGAGCACCAGCAGGACCCCCACCTATTCGAAAATGTTGATAATCCCCATGTGGTGACCGTCCTTGGCGTACAGTACAAACCGGTCTCTGACACGTTCACTTATTGTGTGGATTTACGACCACCGAAAGTCTGGACCAAGCGTTCAGTATTGTCTACTGTCGCACGTACCTTTGACCCCAATGGGTGGATTTGCCCCGTGCTGTTTATGGCCAAGTGTTTCTTGCAACGGTTATGGGCTTCGGGTGTGTCGTGGGATGAACCCCTCTCGGACGAGTTACTCCGAGATTGGTCGAGCTTCGTTTCATCCCTCCCCGAGATTAATGAAGTGCATTTGCCGAGGCTATTCCTCCCTTCTGAAAATTGTAAAGTTACTCTTCACGGCTTTTCCGATGCCTCCGAACGTGGATTTGCTGCGGCCGTGTACCTCCGCACCGTAACTGTTGACGGAGTTGTTGCTGTGCATCTGGTGATAGCGAAAAGCAAAGTCGCTCCCCTTCGGACTCGTCATACGATCCCGAGGTTGGAATTGTGTAGAGCTGCCCTCCTAATGCGTTTGTTGAACCACGTATGGCTCACATTAGGTTGATCTATTAAGATACAAGAGGTTTATGCTTGGACGGACAGTCAGGTCGTCCTTTGTTGGTTGAAGGCTCCGGCGCACACCTTGGACGTGTTTGTGGCCAATCGAGTGTCGCAGATTTGTAATTCCGACATCGAGTTGATTTGGAGACACGTGCCGGGAACCATGAATCCCGCGGATTGTGCGTCTCGGGGTTGTGTAGCCCCAACCCTAATTAACCACCCCCTCTGGTGGGGCCCACAGTGGTTGATGCGGCCTGAGTCGGAGTGGCCGCCCTCTCCAGCGTTGTCGAACGTAGCCGTTCCTGATATGCGGGCATGCGTCCTGGAGACTAACCCCGCCGGGGAAAAGGATTTGTTGTTGGATCGGTACAGCTCCTTACAGAAGCTGCTTGGTGTTACCGCTTGGATCAGACGTTTTGTGTACAATTGCAGAAACCCACGCGCGAGGCGTGATTCGTCGGTTCTCACTCCGGACGAGTGTAGGGACGCGCTCTTGTTTTGGGTCCGGAGAGTACAAGCTGATAGTTTTGAGTCCGAGATTGAAATTTTGCGTTTAGGCCGTCGCAAGTTGAAGGGCGCGGTATCGCGATTAAATCCCTTCCTGGACGAGAGTGGGCTTTTGCGAGTCGGCGGAAGACTTCGAAATGCGAACCTGCCGTATGGAGCTCGTCACCCCCTTTTGTTACCTAAAGCCGGACATTTGACTCAACTGATAATAACAGATCGCCATGTGAATGCACAACATGCTGGCTGTAATGCTTTGTTGGCCATTTTGCAGCGTGAATTTTGGATTTTGTCTGCTCGTCGAGCCATTCGCACTGTGGTTTTCCGTTGCCTGCCTTGTTATCGATTGAAGGCCGCGACCATGCAGCCCCAGATGGGTGATTTGCCTGCTGATCGCGTCACGGAATGTAGAGCTTTTGCCGGAGTCGCCACCGACTTCGCCGGTCCCTTTACTGTAAAGGCTTCGAGACTGCGTAATGCTAAAACCTATAAGGCGTACTTGTGCGTGTTTGTGTGTTTGTCCACCAAGGCTGTCCATTTGGAAATTGTCTCGGAATTGTCTACCGAAGCCTTTGTCGCCGCCTTGAGCAGATTTGTTTCCCGTAGAGGACTGCCGTCATTGATACGTTCCGATTGTGGTACTAATTATAAGGGAACGTGTAATTATCTTAAGGAAGTAGTTAAGTTTTTTGTTGATAATAAAATAGACATTGGAACCACCCTCTCCCGGCGTGGGATAATCTGGAAGTTTAGCCCTCCAGCTTGTCCGACCTGGGGAGGAATTTTTGAAGCTTGTGTAAAGGCTGCCAAGACACACTTGCGTCGCGTGATTGGAGAAACTATTCTCACGTTTGAGGAACTTGATACGGTATTTTGTAAAATTGAGGCCGTCCTCAACTCGCGACCCTTGTGCCCGTTGTCTTCGGACCCGAATAACCTGGAAGCGTTGACCCCAGGTCATTTCTTGATCGGACAGCCCCTTTTGGCTTTGCCTGAATATCCGATTCAGGATGTAGGATCCCATCGTTTGTCGCGATACCAACTTTTGAAACAGATGTCCCAAAACTTCTGGGCACGTTGGTCGATGGAGTATTTGCATATCCTACAGCAGCGCGTGAAGTGGACAGATAAAACCACCCCACCCCAGACTGGCGACCTCGTGTTGATTAAGGATGCTAACCTGCCGCCCCTATGTTGGCGAAGGGGGCGCATTGTTAAACTCTACCCTGGAACTGACGGAGTTCCTCGTTTTGCTGAGGTTTTGGTTCGAGATTCGGTTTTGAAGAGAGCAGTTAGTGGGCTCTCCCGATTACCCGTAGATTGACGTACCGTTCTTAACGGTCCGGGGCGGGGGGATGTTCGGAAAAGATCGACGTTTCTGAACGCATCTATAATGTCACGTCAAATTGACATTTAGCTGTCACTTGAAGTTGACAGCTCCCACTTGATTGAAATTCTTGTAAGAAAATGTCGGATTAATTTTGCTGAATTGTTAAAAATCGCTCGCGTTGAATATGCCTGGCATATCGAGTTTGAATTGAATCTTAAATTATCTATGTGATCCCGTTTTGTACGACCCAGATTTTGACGCCATCGTGACGATCGGGCCGGTCGCGGAGTTTTGAAATAAAGAGTGCCACCCCACGCGTTGTTGTCGGGAAAATATATATTTATAAACAAGCTCCCCCGCGTGTGTCGTTGTGTATTGCTGAAGCGCCCAGTGTCTTGGGAACGCTGTTATTTGTGTTGTGAGTAAGGTGACGAATTGGTAAGGTCTGCAGAAGAAGACGGAGCCACAGGGGGGCCCCCCCCTCTCCCCACGCTGCCCAGGGACTTTCTACAGCACAGACCGTATGTAAAATCACCTTACTTAACAATAAGTCGCTGTGTATCGCAGTCCAATTGTTCAGTTACATCCCGGCTGAAACCTAGTTTTTGTCCGGAGTCTATATTCATGATAACCTTCCACTGCGCCATGCTGATTCCGCGGTCTAGGCGGGGGTGTACTGAACAGGTACGTGTTTCCTTTAGTTTACGACTTCATGTTTTTAACGAATCTTTAATATCGCTAAGCAAGCTACATATATTTCTTTTTGCACAATGCCATACAATCCTAATTTTTATCGCTTCCTGTCACTTACGACGTTAGATTGTAGCATTAATTACCAAAATGTTAGTCTGCTTTGCGTTTTGTTCGGGTTCATCAACGGGTTCATGAGGCGTTATCAATTGCTATTGTTGATCAAAGTTTGTAAAAAAATCTTGCGCAAATAAGTAAGATATTTTGGTTTCATATTCAATCAAAAACTTTCTATAAAACTTACAACCCCAAATCGTGAGCGGCAGCTGGAACCAATCAATAGCCAGTAGCCATTACACCCTACATAAACATAAATTGTAAGTTATCACAATTAAACCGCAAGCCGAAGATAGCCGGGTCCACTATCTATTGTGGCCGGGGTATTTGCATAATCCCAGCATGGAGTATCAAAGATGGGTAAGGAGGTTGGGACAAGAAGGTCGGGACCGTTACAGCCGATTTACTCCAAGGCTCTATCGTATTACCCAAGGAGATTGTGACTGTTTGTCTTTTAGTTTCGCTGGACGGTTTTACGGCTTATTGTCCTCGTAAACTGGGGCAAATATCAGCTTTATGTTTATGAGTTGGCATAAAATATTTAAATGTTACCTGCTTGTACGAGCATATGAGATTTATAGCAAAAGAGAATTTTGGTTAAACACTCAAAGTCATATTAATGTATTTCAATGAATCAATCATTCATCGTCACTTGGCGGAAGTTCCTACGATTTGTGAGAAAAGGAGATAGATATAAGCCCGCACGTATATAATACAAATAAAGATCATTAAAAATAAACAACCACAACACGTGTTAAATGTATTAATCCTATTATATCCTACTTTTAATATGATAAATGTGAAAGTTTGGATGTTTGTATGTTTGTTACTCAATCACGCCAAACCGGCTGAACAGAATTGGCTAAAATTTGGAAAACAGATACTTTGTAGCCTGGAGAGGAATATAGGCTACTTTTTATCCCGAAAAAATATCACATCACGTCGTGTAATGCACGCGGGCGAAGCCGCGGGCGCAAAGCTAGTTTAACATATATCTTGAATACTTTTTGAGAAAGACAGTTCAAACTGTGGTCAATTTAGTAAATTACGATTACGAGCGACATTCGTTATCTGACCAATAAAATCTATTCGCAGAGGTACCAGCGGCATCGACATAGACTTGAGGCGAGTGGACATCGACCAGTGTCCGTTGAAGCCGGGCTCCACTCAACTCAACATATTCGCTGGCACCGACAAGTGCAAGAAGAAGACCACGGAGGTAAGTCCACAACATACGTAGAGACCATTTCTTTAAAGCTACTGCGATCCTTAAAAATACTCGTACGAGTATATCTCTTTTTCTGGTCTACTTCTATTGCATCTTACTAATACCTAGTCCAGTTAGGTAAGTCCAACTTTGAGAAAGAGATCTCTCGTCGAATCCAGCTTGGATGGGCAGCGTTTACTATGGGTCTCATAAGAAGGCTCAAAGTCACCCAGCGAGCAATGGAGAGAGCGATGCTTGGTATTTCCCTGCTCGATCGAATCAGAAATGATGAGATCCGCAGGAGAACTAAAACAACCGACATCGCTCGAAGGATTGCATCATTGAAGTGGCACTGGGTGGGACACATAGCGCGGAGAACGCGCCAACGCGCCGTTGGGGCGGAAAGGTTCTCGAATGGCGACCGCGTACCGGACGACCTTCCGTGGGCAGGCCCCCTACAAGGTGGACCGACGATCTGGTCAAGATCGCGGGAAGCCGCTGGATGCGGGCGGCGCAGGACCGATCGTTGTGGAGATCCTTGAGGGAGGCCTATGCCCAGCAGTGGGCGTCGTTCGGCTGACATGATGATGATGATGACTGCGATCCTTATAAATACGCGTATGAGTATAATCTCTCTTTCTTGGTCTACTTCTATTGCATCTTACTAGTACCTTTAATAAATACGAAGTCTTGGATGTATGTTAAAGGAATACTGATAGGGGAAGTCCGGAAAAGTGGATACCCCAGGCAAAACGAATACCTTTCATTATAAAATTAGATTCTCATAAATGGTTGTCGATTTTGCGTACTCTTGTGACTAGGTCATCCATACTAATATAATAAATGTGAAAGTGTTTTTGTTTGTTTATTTGCTTGTTTGTTTGTCTGCCTTTTACGTCAAAACGGAGCAACTAATCGACGTGATTTTTGTTATGGGAGTTTGGGAAATGGAGAGTGCTTCATCCCCATACCAAAAATCACGGGATAAAAAAGTCCTACGTTACTAGATAGACTACTTTTTATCCCGGAAAAATATCACATTCCTGCGGGATAACATCGTGTAGTCCACGCGGGCGTTGCCGCCGGCGTAAAGCTAGTTGTAAAATATTCTCAGTCTGAACAAGAACATTCATTGCTTATAATATATACTCGTACAACAAGCTGTGATCGTTTATTAAAGACTCCGCATAATACACTGAGTGTATTATTAAAATACACTTGTTTGCAGAAAAAATGGCCACTTGCTTTATTTTCATACTAGCTGTCCGCCCGCGGCTTCGCCCGCGTCGTAACTATTTAGTAATCTGTGCCCGCGTGGACTACACGATGATATCCCGCAGAAATGTGATACTTTGTGATCTCTAGGCTACAAAGTATCTGTGTCTCGAATTTCAGCCAAATCCGTTCAGCAAACATCCAAACATTCAAAAATCCAAACGTCTAAACTTTCACATTTATAGGACAAAACATGCTCACTTCACAATCTCTTTTGCAGATCATCTCCTCGTAAATTATAGAATTTAGTGCTTAGAGTGGCTTAGACACTACCACGATTATCATAAGGCAAAATAAGTCGTCTTTCAAATAAAAGCCTCAAATAAGAACAAATGCTTCCCCATTTCCCCTAAATAGCGGAAAAAAATGAACAAGTACGTTCACAATGTATAGAATATTGTTCTATGAAGCTCAACTAAGGTTTTTTATCCAAAAATGGGTGGCACTTAGGCTGATGTTAAGTAGTGATAAGGCTGAAGGTGGAAGCGTACTACTCCCGGAACCCTCAATCACTGAGGAACTGGCTATTTTATCTCTAACTACTGGAACACAATTAATGCTTAAAACATCATTGCTATTACGTCAGACTTAGATAAGAAGTACCTAGCCAGACTAAGAACAAGTCCTACCACCAACCAAAAAGTTTTGAATTTTTGGAAGTGTGGGAATAGGAAGATATTTTGAGCAATTTTCAATGTTGTTTCAAATGATTATAGGAAAAAAACATAAGGTCACAGAATATATATCAACTCGTAAACGGAACGTAAACGTATCAACTCGAGCGGTTCAGTATTCTTTGTATGAAACTCCCTACTGCAAATCACACTAATCGGAATCGTAACGTAATCGCCTCGCCTCGGGACCAGCGAGCGGTAAGCGCGGCGTCGCCTAGCCGTAGCCGAGTCGACGTACCGACGCTGGTCGTTTGGTTACGTCATACGTGCTTAGTGCTTACGTTAGGTTGACGCCTGGTTGACCGCGACGCGAAAGGCGATACGGTGTCGATTCCTTTCCGAGTTGATATAATCGGCTGTGACCTTTATCCAACACATTTGACACAGAAGTTATTGTAGAAATATACTGACAGTTTTTTTATCTAAATGACCATAAAGTGAGCATGCTTGTATGAAAATAAAAGGAGAGTGCTCGTTTTTTCTGCAAACGGGTTTCGATACCCTCATGATTCAAACTCACTTTCAATAAGAAGCCATTATTGAATAGAGCACAAAAACTTTGGGTAAAACCTCGCTATTCCTTTGTTACTTGTATCGAAAGAAAAGTTTTTCGAGAATATAATTTGATTTTAAAGGAAAAGTTGATCTGAGTTATTATTATTAGGTACCTACTGTTTTGATTAGGTAGGTCTGTATTCATTCTGTACCTACTGTGTATTAAAAAAAGCTCATTTAGGTAAGTAATCTGCCATGGAAAAAAATACTAATTTAACGGAATGCATTATTATAGTACCTACATACTAACGAAAATGATAGTTTCAGTTTTACACTACATTTTACCACGTTTTGAGATAAGCTAGCCAATTTTGCGCTTCCACCGTAAACCTTATCATCATTAAACATTAAGTGTGGTGTAAGCTACCCTACCCCGTTGTGACTTTAGAAAATACATCAGTGATTGGATTTAGCCGTTTAAAACATAAACAATACTTCTTTATTTAACGTCATAAGAATAGCCGTAATTTCATTTAAATTTCATTTAAAATAAATGAAATTACGGCTATTCTAGCCGTAATTTCATTTATTTATTGAAAATTCTTAAAAATATAAATTATCATACATTGCACATACTGTTCCAAGCTTTATTTTAAGCTCTCATCCTCCTCCTCCGTTACGTCACAACTATGATAAAATGAAATGCCTGAACAGCATACAGCGTGAAAGCATTATACAGATATCCAAGGGAAACATTGATGCCTCGGCACGGTCGGTTGCGGAAACAATTTGTTGCTTGTCTCTGCCCAGTCGGGCAACAAATCATTTGCTTCTAGGCAATTCTAGGCATATTGACTATTGGGTGTATGAGTTACTTAACAATTTAGATGAGGTGAAAATTCTGAGTGCTATGAAAGCATTACCTACAGACATTATGAGGTGCTGTTAGAAAAGATAGGTTAAATCTTAAACAACTGCTAATATTATAAGAAAACAGATTATAATTTTAAACCACGTTTTGTAATAACGACAATTTGTTTTTTGCTATTTTAATAAATTTATCTTTGTAAACTTTATTTGCTTTACAGTCAGATGGTGTTGCGTAGATACAATTTTGTGTTACTAAGTGTGCATATTTGTTTTTCCGAAATTTCGTAACGAATTACGATAAAATGGAGTAAAACATCAATGCAAAATGAGTTTCTCAAAACTACTATTTACTTTGGTTTAGGCACCCAACTCTGCAATAAGAGTGAAGATACTTGCTTCGCTATGAAATTATAATTCATGTAACTCAACCAATTGAAGGTGTTAATGATATATTTTTAATTACCCACAATATAACCCAATCTTAATCTTCAGTATCAGGTTTAAATATTAATTAAGCCGCAATTCAACTAAACAAAATATTTATTCGAAAGATTAATTTTCAGGTAACCAAACCGTGTAATCGATTCCGACAGGCTGTATCGATATTCCAATAAGAAACGCCAATTAAAGACATCGGAAGCCTCTGTAAACAGGTTGTATCAAAGACGTCTACTGTTTCAATAGTACTTGATACCTTCGGTTATTATATTCGGTATTGGTTCAATGTCTCGATGAGGGAATGATTTAATTTGGAGTTATAATGGTATCAAATATTCACTTGACTCTGTGCCGCATAAAAGTACTTTGAAATGAAAAACAATCGTCACGGTGAGATTTTTTGAAATAAATGTTTATCTCGCAACTTCCCTCACATTGATCATCCTGAAATAATAGTAGCTTAAGCACTTGTGTTACGTTAACGTAATTTAGTTTTCAATTGTATTTTTTCTATTGACAAAATAGTTGTAGCTAATAAAAGGAAATAATCTTTCATGTACTTATCTGGTTATAGAATTTTTTTTACTGGATTTTATTATTAAAATTATTTTAAATAACTTTTTGTAGCCGATTTTAGTGGAATAAGTAAAACGTCACATGTTGTAGAAACTAAATAATATTAATAAAACTTCAGCTAAAACATTTTAAATCTTGCCCAGTGCTTTAGTTATCATTTTATTACGGGTCACAGTTATATTAACCTAATAAATTGACATTTAGTTTTAAAGTGCTTAATTCGATAAATAATTATTGGTTGAATTAAAACTGTGACTAATTAATCAAATTTTTAACTAGTGGAAGCCCAAATATTCTTCCGCGTGGAAATTGGTTAGAGTTTTGTTCAGTGCTTCTTTTTGAGATATTGTTTATAAGTATACCAGCTGAAAAATCGAAAATGAGGTATTAAAAAAGTCAACCTGTCTCAAAACTAGTTTCGGTGGGACTTGAACCCACGACCTTTCACTGTCCGGGCGAATGCCCTGAGCTATGGAGTCGCTGGGAGAAGCGACGAATTTATCCAATACTTCTAACGCGCAGTTAGTCAGCGTTCATTTCATCAATGTGTCAGAGCATTCGCCCGGACTGTGAAAGGTCGTGGGTTCGAGTCCCATCGGAGCTAGTTGTGAGACGGGTCGACTTTTTCTAATACCTCATTTTCAATTTTTCAATAATAAAAATTGCAGTGACAAAAAACGTTGAAGTATTCATTCGTTTGTGAATAAAGTTTCAGGACCAGAATTCTTGATCTTAAGCTGGTTTCTTTTTGCGCGGAATTATAACGCTTCCACGAATTACATTCTCTCATCTATACACATTACCAACTTTTAACAAAAAAATAAACTTTGATACCGGCGTTTTATCACCTATACTTTGTACAATGCATCATAGGTCTCATCAAAAATCTCTAATACTTACTACAAAAAACTTTTTGCTTTGAACGAATGAGCAGTCAAAGAACATATCATTGTACACTTTGTAGTATAACCGTAACCTTCTGGGTCAATTAGCATACATCCAATAACCATACACAAGATTTGTCGGCACTAAGCAAATAGGCCGGACCTTTTTTCGCACTTGACGCTCGCCTAAGCCTGAAATCCTCGAATAAGCGAGATCAGAAGCTGGCAAAAGGCCGAATGAAAACAGACGTATTACAGGGCCATCGCGCACACGCGGCAAAACAACCAAATGGCACAGAACATAAAGACATCGGGCTATAGAATCAGCGATTTATGAGGAAGGTTACTTATGTGTATTATCTAGCACATTTCTCTTACGCTGAACCTCGCCTTTTTGTTTTCCTGACAGTTCAGACCACGGTCTCTGTAAAGGTGGTGATATGAAAGAAGCGAAACGCGTAAATAAAATGTATTTTAAACACTTGGATGGTATTGACTAGAGTTGACTGACTGATTGACAGAAGCTAGAGAAGGATAAGAATGCCTCAATCTTTTCTGTTTCGGTGACAGCGGTGCTATGTATTTTTTTCTTTTTGTGTAGCAATTTAACCGGCCTTGAAATTTAAGACCTTCAGTCGGCAACAGCGCTATGGTTGGACAACAACTTGACAGCAAAACGACATAAACATGTTAGTTCCAGTTTTGGAGCATCAGAACAGAAAACGTTGTCGCACTGTAGGTCCGCACCCACTGACCTCTATTTATTACCACACGTCCGCACCACATAACTAAGCACGTGTTAAAGTTTGGAACAAAAATGGGTGAAAATCATTTAAAATGACCATTGTGACAAAAATGAAACAAAAATGATACCGTAACAAAAATGAAACCCGTAACAAAAAATAACAAAGATGAAATATTAGGATCTTTTCACAAGTCACATAAAACGGATTTATTTTTTCCAGGAACAATAAAAAGCATTATTTTTATTTAAAAAAATCACTTATAATAACAAGAAAAAAATTTACTTTCATGAACGCAAAGGCTTCATTCATTGGTAGCTGGTTGGTAAAATCAATGTCAATGACACTTAAACTCTGTCACAAAATATATATAAGTACTACCAGTCACGATCAATAATATGTAAACAAAAAAGATTTATGGGCATTCTGTTCTTTCAGCCTCTGTCTACAAGGACGCTGTCGTTCGGCTGCTGACATCAGAATTCTAAAAAGAAAAATATTGAAAAATTGCATTGTGAATGCAAAAAAGTAAAAATTTAAATAAGAAAAATATTGTTTGTAAAAAACAAAATGGACAAATAACCAAACAGCACGATAACAGAATGGATACTACGTAATTAAAGTGTGGAAATACATAAAAACACAGATTAAACACATAACCCTCATTTTGGACATCATCTCATCACTGTGGTTGGGTACAAAAAATCAGTCTTGTGAATGCGGCTTTTGTTCATTTTTGTTACGTGAGAAAAAAACGTGCCGACCCATAGCAAAAATGAACAAACTCACTACTTGGAATAGAATCGAAAATATTTTAAGCCAAATAAGAACGTCATGAGTGAAAGCTTGTAAAATTGTAATTTTCGCTCGGAGACAGAAAAACACGCGTTCACTCACTTTTTCATGCGATGACAAAATGACCGACACATAATCACTTCTGGCATCTGATTGGCTCCTTAGAGAGCAAGTGTTGTCCTTTGGTAAACAACAAATAATACTAAATTAGATCGTTAGAAAAATTAATAACGAAAATGAACACATTATTGGACATTTATTTGAGAACAAAAATTTATTTATAGAAATAAGAAAATAAAATAGTCTAACCCGATATCAGCGACAAACCATATATTTTAAACAAAAAATAACCATTTGTTTGAATACTGTTTTTTATTATATTTATTAAGGTGTACTTTGTAACGCTAGTCATGAAGAGGACAAATTATTTTGTATGGAGAAAATCCGGGCTCGGAGCAAATATAGGAGTATATTTATTAAATACTGATAAGGTACATTAAAATTTATATAATACTTATTTAGGTAATGTTTCATTCTACTAACGTGAGTACTCATTGCTTTATTTAAAATAATATTTTGTGAAATATCGCGCGTGGACAAATGTTGATGTCAAAATGGTCATTTTAAATGATTTTCACCCAATTATGACATGGAATTAAGGCTTATTTTTCCGATCGCCCATGACGATCAGAACCCACGCCAAATTATGTGGCGCGGATTCTCTAGTTCCCGATTTAACCACGTGGAGTAAAAGTTCCTTGTCGGAATGTTCATTGCTTAACTTAATATTTTTGATCAACAATCACACCTAGGTCCTTAAGGTGCATCGATGAGCTCAGTGGCGCCGCCAATGGAAATAAATCAATTGCATTTTATTAAAGGCTTGGATTAAAAGTTTCGGTTATTTCGCGCAAATAGAAGAGCAAAATGCAATTTTTAATTGTTTTTTCATTGCCTCAAATATGAGCACTGAGTTATGGATCTCGATTTTGCCAAATGTGGCCACTTTTGGCACTATTGAGATTCACGCCTTATTGCGTAAGTTTGAGTTCTCAAAAGTAACTAAGTAACTTTTAATTCAAGCCTTTAATAAAATGCAATTGATTTATTTCCATTGGCGTCGCCACTGAGCTCATCGATACACCTTAACATGGAGTTTTAGTTGCTGTATGTCATTCCCATTTTGGCAATGGCATTAAAAAAACATCAGTAAACAGATTTATGCTTCAAATAGTACCTTTATTGAAATAAGCTCAATATTGAAACATGCAAAAAAAATATTCCCCTAATAAATTCTGCCATGTCGATAACAAGGCCAAACAAACACAAATAAATTGCAAGGTGACCAACAGGCGCGGGTTTGTTTAATAATGTCGGTCGATAGTGGTTCGAATCAGGACGCAAAATAAACACTTTGCAGCATGTGACAATCATCGGCCGATATTTATCGCCCGTTCGGCAGGATTCAATGTTTGAGCGGGTTGCGCACTAATCAATCGAAATACGTGTGTACTGTTGATAGCATCACAAGCTTAAAATTTCCAATTTATTACAAGGCACGAGTGCCTAAATCCGATTCTCCTCCGAACAAAAGTTGCCTACGATTTTCTCAGAATACGCACTTTGAGATTCAGTGATGTTTTCTCGATTACAAGTCAGACTCTACGCCAACGACGTACACTGCACCATGCACAGTATTTTATTTCAGCTTAAAATGACCATTTTGTTGTTTATAGTTGAATCAGAATAAGCTCTAATTCATCATTCTAAACACGAGAGTATAAATGCCACAAATTTTGCTTGAATAGTTTCTGAGAAATCGGTGGTTTCCGTTTCAGGCCCATAATTCGAAAAAACAAAACCAAAAAACTATTGGCAAGAAACTATGATTAGTTGTTTTTTTATATTGTATTTCAAAAGATCTTACTTTACCCTATATTTCGAGCGCTTTATGGCTGCGCTAGAGGTGGAGAAATGAGCCTTTTACTGATTTTCGTTTGTTTTTTTTATACGCTGCAGTTATGCAGATTAAGCAGTAAGCTTTAAAAATCTACAATGATCTACAATTTCCCTCCTTAACACACCTTAGAGGTAGTGCTCTACTCTCAACATTTCAGAGTCAAACATTTTTCTGCACTTAAACTGTCTACATGCAACCACCTGCTTAAAACGTGCATGGCTAGGCGCAAACATTAGGTGGCACCCTGTAAAGTACTGGCCTTTTTTTGAATGAGCGTTATAGGCGTCCACTTTTGAATTTTCCATTTTTTTGGAATTGCAGTTTGCTTTAAAAGCCATGCTCTTGATGTAGACTACCAAGGCAAAAAATAGCAACCCGTCCGAGTTGTCCATTGTAGGGCGCACGTAGCTGCAACGCACTTGCCGGCTACACTTATACGGTTGTTATCGTTTTGTTAGTTTCGCGGCGGAGGTGTATGGTTAATTTACGCCAAAGCAACACTGTGCGACATTGCTACATGCTACATATTGTGGAGTATGTCATCTGGTTTGCTACATATCCAATACTAGCTTTCCGCCCGCGGCTTCGCCCGCGGAGACTTCACGACGTTATGCCGCGGGAATGTGATATTTTTCCTGGATAAAAAGTAGCCTATGTTCCTCTCCAGGGTATAAAGTATATGTGTCCCGAATTTCAGCCAAATCCGTTTAGCCGTTTTAGCGTGATTGAGTAACAAACATCCAAACATCCAAAAATCTAAACTTTCACATTTATATTATTAGTAGTATTTGCGGCATGCGGCAGCATATGTCAAAAATATCGCATGGAACCATAGTGTTTGGATACAAGCTGCGAAAGTCTACCACATGACGCAAGGTGTTGCCATGCCACACGACTCTTGCCACAATGTGCAACATTTTTTTTTGTAGCATGTGGCCTTGTGGCATGCCTCAATGTTGCACAGTGTTGCTTCGGCGTACACGCAAGTGCGCTACAGCTACAGTCGCTCTACATTGACCACTACTATAGGTAGTTTCGCAGCGGCGATATTATATTAGTAAACAAAATACATATAGAGTCATCTCGCTTTCAAATCAGCGTTACAAATCTCTACATTCAGAAATCGAGGTACGATAAGCACTCTCTGTACACCTTTTTTTTATACAATCACAATTGTTATGATAAAATTGTGAGACTTATCCTATGTCAACAAAATACGCAAAAGGAAATAAGTAGCACATTTTCCCCAGCCGTTTTCCCGGCCCAACGGCAAAGGTCGACTGATCGGCTTGTACAAATCCCCAAAGATATCTGGGACGTCTTCATAATGCCTAAATTTGCTGTTTGTTCCACAAAGTTCCAGTGTAATATTAACGAATAGGGGATAAGAGTGAATTTCATATTCAAGCCCCGTTTGCCAGAAGCCTGGATTTAGTTTTATACTTTCATTAGCGTTAGAGGGTTTCTGGGAGAATTTTCATATGGAAGGAAGTACTTACTACAGATAACGTTCTTAAGGTATACGAGGATAATCTTTTTATGCATTTACTTAAGGAATCTGTTTTTTTAGGTTTCCTTAAGCAAAGAAGAGAGCATTTTGTAAATATTATAACATCCTACTATATAAATGTGTAAGTTTAGATGTTTGGATGTTTGGATGTTTGTTACTCAATCACGCCAAAACGGCTGAACGGATTTGGCTGAAATTTGGGACACAGATACTTTGAAGCCTGGAGAGGAACATAGTCTACTTTTTATCCCGGAAAAATATCACATTCCCGCGGGACAACGTCGTGTAGTCCACGCGGGCGAAGCCGCGGGCGGAAAGCTATCCTACTTTTTCCTACTTCCTACTAATATTATAAATGTGAAAGTTTGGATGTTTGGATGTTTGGATGTTTGGATGTTTGTTACTCAATCACGCCAAAACGGCTGAACGGATTTGGCTGAAATTTGGAACAAAGATACTTTGTAGCCTGGAGAGGAACATAGGCTACTTTTTATCCCGGAAAAATAACGAATTCCCGCGGGATAACGTCGTGTAGTCCACGCGGGCGAAGCCGCGGGCGGAAAGCTAGTCCTACTAATATTATAAATGTGAAAGTTTAGATGTTTGGATGTTTGGATGTTTGGATGTTTGGATGTTTGTTACTCAATCACGCTAAAACGGCTGAACGGATTTGGCTGAAATTTGGGACACAGATACTTTGAAGCCTGGAGAGGAACATAGGCTACTTTTTATCCCGGAAAAACATCACACTCCCGCGGGATAACGTCGTGTAGTTCACGCGGGCGAAGCCGCGGGCGGATAGCTAGTTTTTAATAAATTATTTGGAAATGGTTTATGGAATGGAATAATACGACAGTGTTATGAAATGGAATAATTCTTACTACAAAGGGCGTGACCGCATCATAATGCTTGTCCGATATTTGGCTTCAAATAGTTTTAAACGAAAGGATATTAAATTCTAGGCTATGTTTATGCGAGATCTTCATTTGAATTAAAATCAACAAAACGTTTAGTAATGAGTTATATGAGTAGATATTGGGTATTGTGTATTAAGCAAGTGAGCAGACGGTGACAAGTGATTGGTTTAAGTAGGTATCATACGTTTAGACAGTTCCAGAATAGATAGTTTCTCAATTGTTAATGATTCCGGTAGTAGCTCGCTTCCATCGTAATCCTTATAATTACTTATCATCAGGTGTGATGAAGGCAAAATGTCAACTTGTTGTGGAAAAAAAACGTAAGCCAATTTAACTTCTTAACACACGTTTGAAGTCAAATCACTAGTCAACAGTTACGTAACAATAAAGGTAGGGACAAACTGGTCCCACGTACGCAACGTATGCAACGCATTATGACATCTAAACCATTGAATTTGTATGACTTGAAACACACTTATCATACGCGTACGTTGCGTACGTTGGATCAGTTTGTCTCTACCTTTAGTAAATTAAAGTCCACGCTATTAATCTTCCGTTTCCATATTTTGCGTGCCGATTCATTTTATTCGTTCACCAACCAGATGTTAAAATATTTATTTGGTATTGGCGCAATATAATTTAACTATCTGTGAAATAAACCGTCCCCAGTTACATTGAATCGTCGTAAATTCTGACGGTCTTTAAACTGTTAATGGTCGGGACATTATACTGAATTGACGAAGTCGTCACATTCGACGCCACAGTTTGCTATAAACTGTATTTTGATTTATTTAAGCTGGTAATTTCACTTCGAAGTACCATGACCATGACATAGTTTCCAAGGTCATCGCGAGTTTTATTTATTGTAGTAAGTACCAAAGCTTAAAGCCTCGTGTCCATGTAACATTTGACGCGCAACACTGTGGCGTTCAACATGTTCGGCAGTGTTTCACAATATCACCCAAGGTCGCCTACTGGCGCGGTATAATTATGACGCTCTTGAATAAATAAATAAATAATAAATAACTTTTTCACAATCACACCAACTTATCTAGCTCTTAAATGATAACTACTATCATTAAGAAACTGTGTTATGGAAACTAGATAACGGATAAATATTATAATACTTACTTATATACTTTTTTGTAAATACATACTTAATATACATACATAGACACACCACACACACCTACATAAACACCCAGGCCAAGACAAAGAGACATGTTCATGCACACAAATATTTGTCTTGTTCGGAGATCGAACCCGAGACCTCTTCTGGCGCAGAAGGCAGGTATCCCCTTATATATATATACCCTTGCGCCCGTGTGACACACTTAAAACTAAAATATTTTTCACACTACTGGGTGCCAACCATCAACTTTAAGACAGCGATTCAAAAATAGCGCGATGCAGAATAGGTTCCTAAAATGAATTGCTTACTTTCGTACTATGACCTTCTAAAAACTGGATCGCAAAGGAATTGCTAAATGTGATTGACCGAACGATTTGTGTCCTTATTTCTTCTACCCGTCTCTTTCACTCGATTCTGTCATGCCCGGGGAGTGAAAGGGACGGGTATAACCTGCAGGTTTCATGTTAGCTTGGCCGAGTTATAAGTCAAATAAGAGTTGATGACAGCTCAGCGGCTGTGAAATGTCATTGAATGATCACTGAATCGCTGTCATTGATATTAAGCTGTCGTGGTACGAATAAGCGAAGCAGATAAGTTTAGGTCCTAAACAAAACCGCATGAAGAGTTGATGGTAGGCACCCTGTCATTTTTACACCTTATTTTGTATTGCAAGTGGCTCCCTCCTCAAGGCTGTCAACGGAACAGATACGAATGCAGGACTATAGCATCCTGATGCTGGCCAGGCAAGATGGTGGTCAAATATATACACCATTTATCATCAGGTGTGATGAAGGCTAAGTGCTACCACGTTGTGGATAAAAAAAAAATATGCCTGCCCAGTCACATTGAAAATACAAGCTATTTTTATGTAACTAGTTCGATGATGCTGCAATAACTAGTTATCCGAAGTTCCATGCCAGTTCTTCTTCGTTCTTTTCATTCTGATAATTACTAGCTTTCCGTCCCGCGTGGAATACACGACGGTTTCCCGCGGGAATGTGATTTTTTTCCGGGATAAAAAGTAGCCTATGTTTCTCTCCATACAAGGCTACAAAGGATCTCAAATTTCAGCCAAATCCGTTCAGCCGTTTTGGCGTGATGAGCAACAAACATCCAAACATCTAAACTATCACATTTATAATATTAGGAGGATAAAAGAAATGCTTGTTGACACTTTTATACCTAACTAAAAATACGCCATGACTCTTGGTTACTGTGTCTATGATAAACAATTTTCTCTTGAACTCTTGCCAGTTCCTGAGTAATAGCACGTAATTAAATTAAGTGGCGGCTTGGATAGAGTAATTAAAGGCTCCAACATGAGACAAATTTATAAGGGGTAGTAATTAACCGATCGACTAAAATATTTTTTTAACGACAAAAATACACTAGGTGAGTGTCTTACGCCCGAATTCTCGAACGCAAATCATCTTTGGGAGCGTCTCAAACATCATGCCATCTCTTTCATACGTTTGACATTTAAAGTGACAGTGCGATGTTTGAGACGCTCCCAAAGATAAGTAGCGTACGAGTATTCGGGCATTAGTCGCCAAGTTAACCTAAACCTATTTCCCCAACCAAACCTAGTATTTTAGTCGGTAAATTTAGTAATTTTTAGTCGATCGGTTTATTATATTCTATTTATAAGTGACATTTTTATTTCAGTATGTATGTAACGGGATGTATGTGACCAAATATTTTCTATCTCGAGCTCCTCTGTGCTTCAGAAGGTACGTTAAGTCGTTGGTCCCGGCTGCATTTGCAGTCGTTAATACCCACCAGTCCGCATTGGGCCCGCGTGGTGGGTCATGGCCAAATCTCGTTATCCAATCATAAGGAAGGCCAGTGCCCCAGCAGTGGGGACATTAAATGTCTGATGATGATAATGATTATTATGCCTGAAAATATGCGTAAGCGGTATAGAAGCATGAATTGATGAGGTATGTCTGTAAAGTCGGTTAACTGACGTTGATTTTACGTGATAGCAATATGCCGCTGTCTCTTTTCTACTCGGACGCATCGGCCGATGGAGTGGAAGAGAGCCGAACGCTTAGGCCGATCGTGCCTCTCTATCATTTGTTCCGCACTCTCGCTTGCACGCGGAACGTGACACTTTTTCGTGAGTGCAGCCTGCGTTCATCTATTTATTAGACGTTATCACGTAAAAAATGCGAAACAAAGGAATGCCTTAGTCCAGTCAATATCGACACAAAAAACGACAAACATCGCAAACTCGCATTTAACTACGAATTTTTTATATGTTGTTAGGTCCCGAGAAGTTTACACCCAAGTTTGCAACCCTGAAAACCCTGTGCTAACCCCACGGTGCTCGAAAAACTGCGAAATTTTAGCACTTATTTCAGTTTTTTTCGAAAAAACTACTCTAAGGAAGCGTTTTTCAAGTATATTATTGTTCTACACTTTTATAAAGATAACTAAATTTGCTACAGTTAAGCGAATCTTGAGCATACTACGTCCATTGGTTGCGAAGATACAGCGAGTCAAAGATATGCAATTCTTCCGCAGTTTTTGGAAAATTGTGAAATTATGTCACTTGTTTCAGTTTTTTTTTTAAGTAAAACTTCTTTACGCCCGCTTGACTTGGGGAGTAAGCTGGTGAATATTACCCAATTATTTAGTATTTTTGTTATTTTTGAGGAAACTTCATAGTTTCCTCAAAAATAACAAAAATACTAAATAATTGGGTAATATTGGGTTTCATAACCTAGATGCACTACTTTTGCATCAAATTGAACCTAATAATTTTTTTTTCAAATTCTTGAATATGACAAAAACACAAAATTATCACTTAAAAAAATGCCTACCTTTGAACAGCTGTATCTCTGCAACCAATGGACCTAGAGTGCTAGGGTTAAAACTGTAGTAAATTTAGTTGGCTTTATTAAATTATAAAGCAACCTTACTAGAAAACGCTTCCTTAGTGTAGATTTTTCGAAAAAACTGAAACAAGTGCCAAAATTTTGCAGTTTTTCGAGCACCGTGGGGTTAGCAGCACAGGGTTTTCAGGGTTGCAAACTTGGGTGTAAACTTCTCATAAGGGACCTAACAACATATAAAAAATAAATAAAACCGCCTTCAAAAAAAGTAGTAACGAAAACGACAGTATTTTCAAGATTTCCTGAAAATTACTGAACCGATTTCAAAATTAAAAAAAATGGGACCAACTTGGAAACCAACTTGATGTAATAACGTTTGAACCATTTCAATCGGTTCAGCCGTCTTCGAGTAATCGGTGGACATACACAAAAAAAAAAAAAACATACATACAGACGAATAGAGAACCTCCTCCTTTTTGATTTAGAAGTCGGTTAAAAATCGTAGTTACATGCGAGTTTGCGATGTTTAATGTCGATAAATTGACTGGGCTACTATTAAAATTTGAAAATGTGTGACTTCGCGTTGAAAAATTGCGTGTTTCGCAATACGGGCTGCAATCCAATACCAGTAAGCAATAACAACTATTTTGCGGGATCGCAAATACCCTTAGTAATTTTACGAGCATGGTAAGGAGAAGCAATCTCTGTGTCCTTTATTTATCTACGCATAAAGTTTGTACTAGCGAAAAATGTCAAGGTTTGTCAATTGCTCTACGAAAGTCGTCCTTATCAACTACTAAATAAAACCGAGTTTAAGGTCTACATGTAAAACTTAATGTTGTGGAGATTGTAGAAGGACGCGCGCCGTAAAAACAATGCCGCTGGCGTGTTTGAAATTAATTTATGGTACAGTTTTCTGAGTTTATTATTATGGACACTCATTTTTTTAACTTTATGGTACAGTTACATAAATTAATAGGATACAAAAAGCAGACTTAACGCTAAAAGCATTCTCTACCTTCTGGAAAACAGAGAGAAGCGAATGCGGTACAAATAATAAAAACTGATTTAAATATAGGTAGGTTACAATTAATATAGGTACAAAATACTAAACCATAAAAAATACATGTGTATTATTATATTAGTCTATGTACAAACATAAAGAATATTTATTAAATTTTAATAAATACATTAAATATTATAATAACACAGTGAGCACAGAAAGGAATGGTGACCGATAAGGAATTCCACATTTTCAAGACATTTGATTTAAGATCACATCACATACATCAACTCGGAAAGGACTCGTCCACGCGCTCACGTCTCTCCGTACCCGAGCTTACGGCTCTACGCACAGTGGTCTGAAAATGAAAATGAACATCAATTTTTTTTTATAATTTTTTTGCTCCTTTTTTTGAGGTATTTCAGTTACGGCACCACTTTGAACCGCACCATTTGAATGGCACCAAAAGCATTCCCATTACGGCACCATTTGGTGCCGTTCGAAAAATGAATTTAAAATGTTATTAAAGCATTCCCGTTACGGCACCAATGGTTTAAAGTAGAGGTGCTCACTAAAAAACATCGATAAATCAGTTCAGTTCTTTATTATTTTTGAAGACATTATTTGAAGTAGTTATTCTAGTAACAACAGAATAATACATTATTAAGTATAAAGTACAATGTATCTGTCCAGATTATTGTTTCGATTCTGAAGTACCAGGATAACATAGCTATAGAGGAGGTAGTTATAGTACATTGGATTTTTTTCTAACCAGTTGTAACAATAAATTATTATTTTAGAAAAACATTGAAAGAACCTCGTTAGTTTAGTAAATGCAAGGATTAAATTTCCAATTAAATTAGGATATAATTTTTCGGTTAAAAATAAGATCTTAACTAGTGTTCACGCCGCGCGTGATTCATTCATTCACGTTCATTCGTGGGTTCGGCGCCAACCGCCGACCGCGCGACATCGCGACCAGTTGGCCGTACGCAGCCGAGAGGCAAGTTTGTGTGTTTCTGTAGCGACGTGCCGCGCCAGTTACCTACCCGTATTGGGACCGAGATTTCGTTTTGCACCTACTAGGGCTCCGGTCGGGGTACGGACTTGTGACCCGTGTGTGTTCGCTTTGAAAAGCGCCGGGAAGTTTTAGCTGTCTATTAGGGCATTGTGTAGTTATAAGAGTGTTAGCTGTAAGAGTTTCCCATCGGGGGTTGCGTGAAGATCGTTTTGCCAGGCGCGCGCCGGCGAGACAGCGACCAGCCCCCCGGGATTACGGACACTATCTTCTAGTAAGGTAGGCCTAGCTTTTAAGTAACTTAATTTTGCATGAGAAACCTTCGTTTCAATAAACTGTGGAACACAGTCGATGGTCACCACAATTGTGCGTGATCATATTTTTGGTAGCAGAGCTTAGTTGATATAATTAATTTTCATATTAAAATTAACTACATAAAATTTCATAGTAAAAATAAAAAGCGTACCTAAAAAGCGTACCTAAAAATTATTTTTTTTTGTTGAAATCTCGAGGGTATTCCGAGACGATTGAAGTACTAAGAAATTGTTCTAGTAAATTCTCGAAGCGAATGTTTCTCACTTGGTGGATCCGATAATAGATAGACACTTATATAATTGTTGTCACATACTAGTGTTTTGATACGAGTTTACTCGCCTAGATGTGTATATTTTTTTTTTGTGTGTCCGGATTCATTTGACGAATAGTTCGTTCGAAAGTGTGTTTATTAGTACCACATACTAGTGATTTGATACGAGTTTACTCGCCTAGATGTGTATATTTTTTTTTGTGTGTCCGGATTTATTTGACGAATAGTTTCGTTCGAAAGTGTTGTTTATTAGTACCACATACTAGTGTTTGTTCCGAGTCCGCTTGCCTAGTTAAAAAAGTGGAACTAGTTTTAATTATTAGTAGTATTAAATTACGAGTATTATTATTAAAAATAGTTTTGTTTTTGTTTGTTGATAACGGTTTAGTAGTTGATTTGCGAGGTATGCCATACCGTTAATCCTATACGTTTTGTTTATACCGTTATATTGTTAGCCCTTGAAATTGGTAAGTTGCTAATAATTTATGAAAATAGTAGGGTCCGTGTATGTCGTCCGAATTTTAATTGTGTTTTATATTATCGTGACGCGACCTATTTCTATTGTTTTTTTTTTTGTTGATGTTTGCCACTTTTATAATTCTTTGTTGCTTTGTATATTAAACGGATTATAAATGGCTCCTACGAATCCGACCGCCGTATCCAGGGCTGGCATCCAAGGAGTTTTGCGTTGGCTTGCTTGTGCGGTCACATTAATAGACCGAGCCGACCGGGTAGGCGCGTTGCTAGCTCGGTATGGCGGGCTGGCAGCTCGGCTGCAAGACCTGGAGCGCCACGCCATGGAGTGTCGCGCGTATTACTTAGAGAACCCCCCAGCTGATGATGCCGTGTCGGAACAGCTGGAGCAGGATGTAGCCCAGGCCTATGAGCTGGCTGACCAGTTCACGGAGGCGGCTGAGAGGGCCCTGGCTGTTCGGAAGGGGGAGCCGGTTTTGAGCGGGGAGGTCAAACCTACCCCGACGGCGTTGCTAGGCCGATTGCCTACCTTGGAGATTCCCACTTTTAATGGGGATCTGTCAGCCTGGATGGGCTACATTAATTTGTTTGACAGTTTGGTGGATTCACGACGGGACTTATCCCCTAGCGAGAAGTTGGCCTATTTGCGCTCCTCCCTGCGAGGAGAGGCCAGCGCGGTAATCCAGCACCTGCTCATCAGTGACGACAACTACCAGGTGGCTCGCCAGCTTCTGGTTAGCAGGTACCAGAATGTCCGGTTACTGGCGGACACCCACGTGGCCACGATTTTGGCCCTCCCGCGAATCACGCGGGTACACCTGTTACGGAGGGAGTTGCTGAACCCGCTACTGTCAGCGGTCAACTCCCTAAGGCGATTGGACCTGCCGGTGGATCAGTGGTCCTTTATACTGCTGCACATAGTCCTCGCCAAATTGCCCGCTGAAATGAAGGGGCGTTTCGAGCAGAGGTACGGAGGCGACAGCGCCTCGTATCTCCCGCCCTTCGCGGACCTCCTTCGTTTTTTGGAGGACGAATGTAGGGTGACGGACCACCTGGAGCCCGCCCCGGTTCCAGGTGTTGGTCGTATGGTGGCGGCGAGGGAACAGCCCCGTCGCCCGACCAATAGGTATGCTGCCTTCCAGCAGTCCCCTCCCCCCGCACCGAGTGAGCGGTGCAGGTATTGCAGGGGAGATAGGCACGTGGTGCACGAATGTGCCAAATTTAGAGGCCTCCGCCCAGAGGGACGGAGGGCCGTTGCGAAACAGCGCCAATGGTGCTATAGGTGTTTGGGGGGACACATGCAGTCGGCGTGTCCCCAGACCGAGGATTGTCGTCTTTGCGGAGGGAGGCATCACCCCCTCCTTTGTTTGGACCGCAAGGACGCCGGGAGCGACCGGGGTTCGAATTCCTCGCGCACGGGCGGGGGCCCGGCAGCCCGGAACCGGTCCCCTAGAGATTCGGCGGGGCTTAGCCCCCCCGTTCAGTCCCCCCCGGAGAGGGGGAACTATAGGAGAGACGCCCCCGCCACGGGCGGGGGTAGGGGGGTACCCCAAGAGTACGCCACGGTGGCGATGGGCACGGGCCCTATTTGCTACTCCCCCCCCCTAATGGAGAGGCCTCGATTGGGGTACTATGTACCGAGGCACGCCCCACACGGGTATTACCCTGCACCTAGGAGTGCTGTTGGTCGGGGCCAGTATGTACCCGATTGGGACCCGCTCGCCCGGTACGAGCGTCCCACATTTGGCGCGCCGACTCAGGCGCGAGGGGGACAAGTACCCCCCCAAAATTTTTAATGGCGCCCCTGTCGGACCCAACCACCCCTCCGGAGCTTGTGCTGTTGCCAACAGCCTCCGTGAATGTTTGGGGACCTAAGGGCAATGTTGTCACGGTGCGTGCCCTTTTGGACTCAGGTGCCCAGGGGTGCATAATGTCCAGGTGGCTTGTCGAACAGCTGGGTCTTTTGCTTGTGCCGCATCACGAAGCGGTACGGGGGGTGGGAGACTCGCGGATCCCTGATCCGATTGGTCGAGTTGAGTTCTCCTTCTCCCCCCACTTCACGCCAAGGCCGAAGATCGGTGCTTCGGCGATAGTTTTTGATAAGGTGGTTGGACCACTCCCGCAAGTGCGAGTGCCGCCATCCACGATTGAGCTTACGTCTGGACTGGCTTTGGCTGATCCTTCCTTCCACCGACCGGGCCCAATACACTTGTTGGTTGGTGCGGATGTCCTCGGTCGTGTACTGTGTGGAAGCAAGCGAGTTTTGCAGCCAGCCGATCTTGTCGCCTTGTCCTCGTCGCTGGGTCATGTGGTGATGGGAAAGGTACCACAGACACCAGAGACCCCGTCGGTAGACCGCCAGACCATTGTCGGCTCTACTTTGTCCGACGTTCTTCAAAAGTTTTGGGAGGTGGAGGAACCTCCCACTGCCAAGCGGTTGGATCCGTTAGCCGAGGAGTGCGAATTGTTTTACCAGAACAACACTGGGCGCCTCCTCTCGGGTCGCTTGATTACCCGCTTGCCCTTCTTGGCGGTTCGCCCTCCTTTAGGGAGCTCCCGACCGATGGCCGAGAAGAGATTGTTGTCCATGGAGCGTAGGATGGCCAGGGATCCCGCATTCAAGGAGAAGTATATCGACTTCATGCGGGAGTATTTGGACCTTGGGCACATGTCCATCTCGCAGTTGGACTGGCGTAATGTGGAACATTACTTCCTGCCACACCACGCTGTTTTGAAGACTTCCAATGGGAAGATCCGCGTGGTCTTTGATGGTTCAGCGCCCACGTCAACCGGAGTGTCGTTGAATCAGTGTCTGCATGCGGGGCCGAAGTTGCATCACGATGTCTGTGATGTTTTGACCAACTTCCGCCGGCACGCTGTCGTTTTTGTGGCCGATATCCGCATGATGTTCAGACAGACCGTGATTCACCCGGAGGATAGACGATACCAGCTCATCCTTTGGCGTGAGGATCCCCAGGATCCGATGTTGGCTTACGAGCTGAACACCAACACTTATGGTTTGCGGTCGAGCCCCTTTGTGGCGATCCGTTCGCTTTTGGAGCTCGCAGAGCGCGAACGGCTACGCTATCCCCGGGCATCTGCTCTTATTGAGGGGGGGGGCCTTATTTGTCGACGATATCTGCACGGGGGCCTCGAGCTTAGATGAGGCTCTCGTCTTACGTGATGAGCTGATTGCGCTCTTGAGGGCTGGTGGCTATGAGTTGCGGAAGTGGCTGTCTAACTCACCGGACCTATTGGCAGATTTGCCTAAGGACCACCAGCAAGAGCCGCTCCTCTTTGAAAATCCGGAGACTCCAGACATGCTGTCTGTTTTGGGAGTCCAGTATCGACCAGTCCCGGATTTGTTCACATATAGATTGGAACTGCCAGACCCAAAGGTCTGGACTAAACGCACGGTGCTGTCCACTGTAGCCCGTACCTTTGATCCGAACGGTTGGCTCAGCCCTGTAGTGTTTTCGATGAAGTGCTTCCTACAGGAGCTCTGGGCGGCGGAATTGTCATGGGATGAGCCCCTCTCTGGTAGCCTCCTACGAGAGTGGGTGAGGTTCGTGTCATCCCTACCCGACGTCAATCGGGTTTGTATACCGAGGCAAATGCTGCCTTCGGGAAAGTTTAAAGCCTCCCTGCACGGCTTTTGTGACGCGTCCGAAAGCGGATACGCGGCAGCCGTTTACATCCGAACGGTGGATGCAGCAGGCGTTGTCGCCGTACACTTAGTTACGGCCAAGAGTAAGGTCGCCCCCCTTCGGACTAGGCTAACCATTCCGAAGTTGGAGTTGTCCGGCGCCACTCTCTTAGTACGGCTACTCAATCATGTTGCCGACACCTTGGGAAACGGTGTCGACTTGGAGTCGATATTTGCGTGGTCTGACAGCCAGGTCGTCCTTTGTTGGCTGAAAAGTTCCGTCCACACCCTTGAGGTTTTTGTGGCCAACCGGGTCTCACAAATTCAGACTTCAAAGGCCCCGTTGATTTGGCGCCACGTACCGGGCGAATTGAACCCCGCAGATTGTGCCTCCCGCGGCTGCGAGGCGCCTGAGTTAGTGGACCACCACCTATGGTGGAGTCCATCATGGTTGTTACGGCCTGAGCGCTCATGGCCTGCCACCCCGGCTGTGGCCAGAGTCCCAGACCTAGGCATGCGTGTTCACGCCGTGGAGACGGTGGCGGCTCCGCAGATGGAGTTTTTGTTAGACCGCTACAGTTCTCTTGATAAGTTGCTCGGCGTGACTGCTTGGATGAGGCGCTTTGTGCGAAATTGTCGCCAGCCTCAGGAGAAATCGTTGTCTCCGGTCCTCGCCCCACAAGAGCGGCAAGACGCTCTGTTGCATTGGTTGCGAGTGACGCAACAGCGAGAGTTTGAACCGGAGCTGAAAGCCCTGCGCTCAAGTAAGCCCAAGTTGAAGGGACCCTTGGTGCGGTTGAATCCCTTCTTGGACAGTACCGGATTGCTGCGTGTCGGAGGTAGGCTCAGACATGCCAACCTGCCGTACGGATCACGCCACCCTTTGTTGCTCCCCAAGGATGGACCGTTAGTTAGACTGTTGATTACAGACCGACATGTAAAGAATGCTCATGCCGGTTGTAATGCTTTGACCGCGCTCCTCCAACGAGAGTTCTGGATTTTGTCAGCGCGGAGAATAATCCGATCCGTTATTTTTCGTTGTCTCCCGTGTTATCGTTTGCGCGCCGATACGATGCAGCCCCAGATGGGTGATTTGCCTGCCGATCGAGTGAACGAATCGATGCCCTTCTCAGGAGTTGGAACGGATTTTGCGGGGCCATTTACCGTTAAGACATCGCGGCTTCGTAATGCTAGAACGGAAAAGGCTTACTTGTGTGTATTTGTTTGTTTGGCCACTAAAGCGGTCCACCTGGAGGTGGTTAGTGCCCTCACCACAGAAGCCTTTGTAGCCACGTTGAATCGTTTTGTGTCTCGCCGCGGAATGCCGTCGTTAATAAGGTCCGATTGTGGAACCAATTTCAAGGGCACCGATAGGTATTTAAAGGAAGTTTGTGAATTTTTGGATAGGAATAATTTTGAGATCGGATCCACACTCTCTCGCAGAGGGGTACGATGGCAGTACTCCCCGCCATCCTGCCCCCACTGGGGAGGGATTTTTGAAGCAACTGTAAAGGCCGCTAAAACTCACCTTCGTCGCGTTATTGGGGAGACGGTCCTCACGTTTGAGGAACTCGCGACCGTATTTTGTAAGGTTGAGGCGGTCCTCAACTCGCGTCCGTTGTGTCCGTTGTCTTCGGACGCGAATGATTTAGAGGCCCTTACGCCGGGCCATTTTTTGATTGGCAGACCGCTTAACGCCTTGCCGGAATATCCTTATTCCGAAGTGCCCTCCGGACGGCTCTCGCGATTTGAATTGCTCCAGCAGCTTACGCAGAGTTTTGGCGCCGTTGGCATCTGGAGTATTTGCACATTTTGCAGCAACGCGTTAAGTGGTCGGATAGGACGACCCCACCCAAGGCCGGAGACCTCGTGTTGGTAAAGGATCCAAACCTGCCGCCCCTCCGCTGGCGTTTAGGACGCATTGTTCAGCTTCATCCGGGGTCGGATGGTGTGCCCAGGTTTGCCGAGGTCCTGGTGGGGGACTCTGTTTTGAAGCGAGCGATCGCTACCCTCTCTCGCCTGCCCTTAGATTGAGTTGGCGGACAGTTTGCTACTGACCGGGACGGGGGGATGTTCACGCCGCGCGTGATTCATTCATTCACGTTCATTCGTGGGTTCGGCGCCAACCGCCGACCGCGCGACATCGCGACCAGTTGGCCGTACGCAGCCGAGAGGCAAGTTTGTGTGTTTCTGTAGCGACGTGCCGCGCCAGTTACCTACCCGTATTGGGACCGAGATTTCGTTTTGCACCTACTAGGGCTCCGGTCGGGGTACGGACTTGTGACCCGTGTGTGTTCGCTTTGAAAAGCGCCGGGAAGTTTTAGCTGTCTATTAGGGCATTGTGTAGTTATAAGAGTGTTAGCTGTAAGAGTTTCCCATCGGGGGTTGCGTGAAAATCGTTTTGCCAGGCGCGCGCCGGCGAGACAGCGACCAGCCCCTCGGGATTACGGACACTATCTTCTAGTAAGGTAGGCCTAGCTTTTAAGTAACTTAATTTTGCATGAGAAACCTTCGTTTCAATAAACTGTGGAACACAGTCGATGGTCACCACAATTGTGCGTGATCAACTAGGTATTTATGCGGACATAAATAGTTAAAAACTTTTTTTTGATAGTATATGTTTGGCTCTTCTATCTATGAAATCAGTCTATAGCAGTCTAGTTAAGACACAGTTACTAAACATACGACTAGTTTGATAATTACCTACTTTTAATTTGATTTATTTCACCACACAGCGATTGGGTTTATGAACACAATAATTAACTCTTAAAGATAAATATTCAAAATATATTATCTATTTATGCAGACATAAAAAGTTAAAAACTTGTTTTCTGACTTTCTTTTCGAGGTTTTTTGTCGGGGGTTTTTAAATATATTTTTTTATTTCATCCTTTTTAAATTACACATAAAATTAAAAAAATCGCATTGATATCGCTAATTTCAGCCAAACAAATCGGAGCAACTTAATTTTCGGCGGCAATTTTTTTGCCACCATTTTGTTTTTTTTATTGTCACCTAAATTTGCCCAGGGTGTATATTATTTTAATCAAAGCACCACGTCTGTATCTTTTTCCGTTTCAGCAGGCAGTTGTCCATCTCCATAAATGGCCGGATGGATTTTCATCAAACTTGGCTAAAAACCATCTCGATTAATATAGCTTTCAATTAAAAAAAACCGCAACGAAATCGCCTGATCCGTTTAGGCATTACGAATATACGTACAGACAGACAGCAGACAGACAAGGCCTCAAACTTATAACACCCCTCTTTGCGCTGCGTCAGGGGTTTTAAAAAACCTATACACTATAACTACCTCCTCCATAGCTATGTTATCCTGGTACTTTAAAATTCAAACGATAATTCGCAAAGCTACATTGTCCTTGTATTTTAAACCGTTACTAGAATACCTACTTCAAATAAAGTCTTTAAAAATAATAAAAAAATAAACGGAGTTATCGATATTTTTTAGTTAGGTAACAGCACTACTACGCCTCTAAACACTGGTGCCGTAACAGGAATGCTTTAATAATATTTTAAATTCATTTTTCGAACGGCACCAAATTGTGCCGTAATGGGAACGCTTTTGGTGCCATTCAAATGGTGCGGTTCAAAGTGGTGCCGTAACTGGAATACCTCCTTTTTTTTTTATTTTTTTTTTATCTTTTTTTTCTCTCATTTTTTTTTTATATGGAACCATTGTGCGACGAGCCCTAAGCGCGACGTAGCCTAGCCGTAAGCGCGGCGTCGGCTAGCCGTAGCCGAGCCGACGTTGATCCGGTTTGGTTACGTGTTTGCGCTAGGTTGACGCCTGGTTGACGGCGAGGCGAAAGGCGATACGGTGTCGATCCCTTTCCGAGTTGATGTAATGTGCTGTGTCCTTAAGAACGATGTAATAAGGCTCACTTTATGAGCAAGTGTGTTGAAAAGTTATATTTGCGGTTTTTTAAAATGTCTTACTTCAAATACTGCTGACTATGTCTCGTTCGAACCAATTTTCTTTATAAATGTTTATTGAGGTCTACATCGTATATTTAAAAAAAGCTAAGTTAAGAAACTCCCTCCTATTGTGATGGAAAGGGGGGGGGATTAAAGTTTATATGGAACTTCGTCATTTCTGAACTTATAACTATGACAAATGGTGGGATACTGGTCACGATTAATAATGATCTACGCTACGAAGGCGAAAGTAAAAAACTCGTGCAAATTCACACACGCGATGCTACATACGCATGGCTTTTATTCTTATTGGTTCTATCTAGTGAATGGGTATCCGACATTTACAAATGTTCCTGTTATGGAGGCCATTTTTTCTATATCGAAAAGTTTGCCACTAAGCCATCAATTCAATAGGAAAGCGCCGCATAGTATGTAGATAAAGTTGATTTTGTAATAAATCTACACGTAAAAGAAATGCTTCCAAAATATAAAGGGACTGTAAAGAATGGAATGAACTTAAGGGTTAAAGGAATCTTTTTTTTGCATTACTTATAAAACTTTTAGCACAGCCTATAAATAGCGAAAAAAGAGATATATGCCCGAATACTCGTACGCTACTTATCTTTGGGAGCGTCTCACACATCGCCCTGTCACTTTAAATGTCAAACGTATGAAAGAGACGCCACGATGTTTGTGACGCTCCCAAAGATGATTAGCGTACGAGTATTCGGGCATTACAGGGTTAATAATACAAAAATGTTTGGACTTCCCATACTAAATCGAACACGTAATCAGTATGATTTGTATGAAAAGTCAAATAAATGACATTTTTCGATCCATGTTTCTAGGCGAATGTTGTTCACTTACCGATTCTGAGTCGAACTTAAAAATATGGCCAGTAGCTTCAAAATTACACTGTATGTAGCTCACTGCCGCAAAGAACATGTAAGATGCATCATCCTGTAGATGTAGACACCACACAGGAAAGAGAACTTCGTTATTCAAAATCAATGCCCCAATCGATGCTTATACAATGTTAGACATATCACAATCGTATCACGTACCGTAAGGTGTGTCACCAATCAAAACAGAACTGAAACGTGACGTCAAGTTGCTAGCTGAATTCCGTTTGACTTTACAACACCTCTTGAACATTTGCCGATTGCTGGTTGCGAACTGAATACTCTTGCAGTGAGTCGCCTTATTTATGAAGTGAGTTTACTTGCTAAATATGATATCAGAGCAGCAGCAGTTCAGATATAAGTCCATCTGTAATTATCGGTAGCATTCAAATGGGCTAGTGAAGAACAGAAATAATTGACGAGTGACCACTCGCGACTTCGTTTATATTATCATCCCATATGAACCTTTTGTCAGGATACAAATTATTTACGGTCTACATCCCACAAATCAATTATTTTATTATAAGTATGGAAGGGTTTGATGATAAGCCCGTTGGTAAACTGCTTGTATCATTCTGGCGTCAGTCTTAGTAACGTTTCTGTGGGACATCCTGCGTATTCGTCGAGGAGAAGGCACTCACGTTCTTCTGTTTCTGTATAGCATAAAACTAATTGGTTGTTGTTAGGGGTTAAAGTATCAAATTGCCGTTTTGTATGGAGATTTTTGTAATTTATTTTTTTCCATACTAACGTTTTTGTAATTTATTCAACGACCAATATTTTGAACTTTACAAAATTTCACACACGCGTTTATGGGCATTTTAACTACTAAATGACACATTCGTTAAGAAAAAAAAAAATATTCACTTATTCACAACTAATAAAGTACGAAATTCTGGAAACAAAAGTAGTCGTAAGTTTCGGGATAAGTTTTTTCTTTATAAATAATCAAATATCGTGGTTATTAAATTATCAAAAGTTGCTCGATACGGTCTTAATGTACCTAACGCAATATTAAAGAAATTATATATTTCTAATATCATAAAAGTTAAAAGAAAGAAACGACAATTTCATTCTTTAACCCCTATTATTTTTATTCTGGTGGTGGTGAATACCCCTAGCATGAAAAACTATCGTTATGATATTCGAATACTAAACTATGCCGTCCTTCAAAAGCTGTCAAAGTGCTGCTGTCAATATGTATTGAATTTCAGTACCTTGGACGGCCGAATGAGGCGCTGCTTGGTTTTCATACTATACAATAACAACAGCTGTGTGTAATAGTTATGGGACTGTACCCAGGTCTATAAGATTTTTATCATATAGTTTAGACTAGCGGCCGCCCGCAGCTTCGCCCGCGTGGACTACACGACGTTATCCCGCGGGAATGTGATATTTTCCGGGATAAAAAGTAGCTTAAGTTACTCCTTATTACATCAGCTACCTGCCAGTGAAAGTGTCGTCAAAATCGGTCCAGCTGTTTTAGAGATTAGCCGGAACAAACAGACAGACAGACAGACAGACAGACAGACAGAAATTGTAAAAAATGTTATTTTGGTATATGTACCGTATATATAATGATATGCATGTAGTAAAAAGCGGTTATTTTTATATTACAAACAGACACTTCAATTTTATTTATTTGTATAGATGTATAGATTAACACTAAAGGGCTCGCGTGGGTAACATATGTCACCCAGGGTGTAATACTGTTTAATAACTTTTGATCGAAACGCGCTTCAGTGCTGCTCTCTTAGGTATTCCTATTGTCACAGCCTTCTCCATCGAAGACGATATAGAAGGCTGTGTTTTAGTACGAATAGAGTTGTAAAGTGACCGTCACATACGATAAGTGACCGTCATTTATTATAAATTACCGGTCACATTGGTAATTTATTGTCAGATTCGTCAAATATAATTAACAGAACTGTTTTAACTGTGACTATTTTTTTCGTGTAAAATAACAAAGGTAACATATTAATTAGCATAGGGTTACCCAGGAAGGTGCAACGTGGGGCGCTTGCCCCACCCTCCGACTTGTATTGAAGCAAAATTTTTAGAAAATTATTTCGTTTATGCCTAAATATTGAATAATTTAACATTTAAAAATACCACCTGATAGAACGTTGTATTGATGAATGAATTTGATTACGGTCAATCAGCAAGGACGAGTGCATCACAACAGCCAGGAAAGTGCTATTAGAAGCGATAGAATTTGATGAATAGTCTATCTACTGTAAATCTGCGCCAATTAAAAAAAAATGAAACTTTTTATTTAAAATAAAATATAAGACCATCTTTTATTCTCTATACATCGAAGTGTGAACAAAAAGGCGCCTCGCTATATTCACATAATTATTGTATGCTATGTAAACCTCAAACTCGAAAAAGCGGTGAGCTCCTGTCCACTGATTCATAGCTGTACGTAGCTGTACTGTCATAGCTACTAAATTACCTGCATTATACTCGCGCTCCGATTGATACCCCGCTCCCCCAGCTGCCGCCATTCTTGCTCTCGTTAACTTCATAAAATTAATGGATCTGATTATGACACCATGGCGGCATCTACCGGTCGCACTACCAACAAAATGTAGCCAGTTTTATAGGCGAAAGGTCCTTCACCCGGTAAGGAATTAGTTGCGCAACCAATTTGCTGCTGACACAGGAGGCGCAACCATGGTGTCCTAATGAGATAGATCCCATGGTGTAAAATCTGCCAGCGTACAATCGCTAAAAATATTTATTTTTGCGGCTCTCCGGTTTATGCTGCCAATTTTAATCGAGCCACGAAGGTGTCTGGTGAGGAAAGTCCTGCTCTTATTGATCGTAAAACTATTTTCCTTCTAGAAGCTGATTTCCTGCTAGCGTAACACACTCAATATTGACAGAAAACAGTTTCGTAAGCCTCTGCCTTAGAGTGTGCATAAAAAATCAAAACTGGAAAACTATATCATCATGTCAGCCGAACGACGCCCACTGCTGGCATAGGCCTCCCCCAAGGATCTCCACAATGATCAGTCCAGCGCTGCCCGCATCCAGCGGCTTTCCGTAACCTTGACCAGATCGTCGGTCCATCTTGTAGGGGGCCCGCCCACGGAACGTCGTCCGGTACGCGGTCGCCACTCGAGAACCTTTTCGCCCCAACGGCCATCGGTTTTCCGCGCTATTTGACCCTCTCCATTGCTCGCTGATGACCTTGAGCCTTCTTATGAGACCCATAGTAAAAGACCACGTCTCGCTTCCATAAGTCATAACTGGCAACACACACTGGTCAAAGATCTTAGTCTTGAGACATTGAGGAATTTTGGATGCAAATATATGCCGGAGCTTCCCGAATGCTGCCCATCCGAGCTGGATTCGACGAAAGATATCTTTCTCGAAGTTGGACTTACCTAATTGGACTGTCTGTCCCAGGTAGACATAGTGGTCAACAACTTCGAGCGTAATGTTCCCAACATTTTAACTGGAGCGGGTGCAACAGGGCATTGGACATGATTTTCGTCTCATCCATATTCATCTTCAGACCCACTCTTTGAGAAGCATTACTGAGATCTTCGAGCATGGTCTTCCAAGGTCTCAGCCATGAGAACTACATCATCGGCAAACCGCAGGTGTGTTAGGTACTTGATATTGATGTTGATGCCGCATCCTTTCCAGTCCAGGAGCTAAAACATATCCTCCAACGCAGCAGGAAACAGTTTCTGAGAAATGACGTTTCCCTGTCTCACACCTCGCTGTAGTTGGATAGGATTAGAGCTCTGGTACTGTAACCGGACCGACATGGTGGCGTTTTGGTATAAGTACCTCAGTACCTCGATATACGTGTAGTCTATTTGGCACCTCTGGACAGACCCTTTTCGGAAACTGGCTTGTTCGGGAGGTTGCAAGTCGTCGAACCTGCGAGCGAGACGATTCGTAATTCGTCGTTTTGCATCTAAGAAGTTTTATTTCTTTTTTGTTTTATAATTAAATAATTATTTCACAGACAATCGCGCTGTGAGCGACGACGCGACGACGTCTAATAACCGCACCATTCAGTTACGGACGAATAAAAAAAAAAGTTAAAAAAAGGGTTTCGCTCATTCCGCTGCTAACAATAAGGATCAAAATTGTGAGAGCTTTCTCTCGCGGGCAGCGTGCGAGCGAGATAGAAAGTCTTTAAGATGTACTTAAACTGGGATTGTATTGTCCTGCCACTTTTAATGAGTAATGTGTACGAATAAAATGAATGTGACGTTACTGACAATAAATGACCGAAAGTGACGGTCAGATTGGATAAAATACCAATGTGACCGTAATTTTCGGTCAGTCATTTATAACGTGACGGTCACTTTACAACTCTAAGTACGAATCATCCCACGCGACAATAGTGCGCCATCACTCTAGGTGCAACGGCGTGTGCGCAGTGCGCTTTTAAAGTACGTGGGTGACGCATGTACTTGGGTAACCAAATCATAGTTTGCCCTAACTGTGATGTAGACGCTACTGAATTGAAATAACCTATTTGTAAACCTTACATTAAGAAGGTTCACTTACTAAATGATGACTTTGAAAAATAAATAGACTGTTTCAATAAGTATACAATTATGTCAATTTTTTCAAGAGCTTGATTTTAGTTTATAGTTCAATTCAACTTAAGCAACTGTGTAGTTTTGTTAAAGTATTTAGTAAGAAATAAAGTTGATTGGTCATATTATAACTTATTTGCTTTCATCAAATTAGAGTGGTAAGAAAAAATCTCATATTTGATGGGTGGCATATTATGTCCCCCGCGCGAGCTTACTAAGAAAATTTTGGACGCGAGCCCTTTAGTGTTAATATTAATGTAAAAGACTGTTTGTTTCCTGAACTAGGTGAAATAAAGTAAATAATAACCATATAACGTCAGTTTTTGCGCTATGGCTTCAGCGTGTAACTTTCATCCTAAGTTATAATAATTAATGCTTGTCCCGTCTGTAAGCAACTAACCGTCGCATTAGTAATAGCCAAACTGTGCTGTAAACTCATAATGAACCACTTTATATACCTGTCATGGTGGCATAAACTTACGAACAACCGACGGAAGTTCGTCAGGGGGATGATAGTTTTGATTGTCTTAAGAACATTAATTAAAAGTTTAATTAATTTCATGGCAATACAAATTGTACTACAACTATGAAATGTACATTATAATCAGTTATGCTTTATCTTTGGAGACTAAACTTCAAAGCTTTCTCAAAAGGAGTGTTGAAGACAGCAGTTTGAACAAGCATAAACGTATGCGTATAGTCAGAGTAAGACATAAATGACTACTTAGATAAGTTTTCGGAGAAGGAATTACTTTAAACTTTTGATTAAAATACTGACTAGATGCTAAAGATTGCAAAATGGAAATAGATTTTTTTTTCTTATTTTTTTTATTAGCTACATGCAAATGGCGGACTTAATTTGTTTATTTATTTGTTTATTTAAACAGGTAAGCTAACAGCAAACATTTAAAGCACATACAAAAAAAATAATAAAAATTACAGAACCATGCATCTTAAATGTTACCCTAATTAAAGCTCACACTCACACAGCATTATTATTTGACATTTAGAGTTAATAATAAATTAGAAAACTAAATTATACATAAAAATTGAGCTGACATAAAAATAAAATTGTGAGTAAGTACCTAGGTACTTACCAAAAAAAAGTAATTTAAATTATGTATGATAGAATTTAGAAACATCTTAGATATTATTATTAAACAAAACATATTAAAAATTAAAATTATTGCTATGAGGCATTCTCTACCAGTCATATTAAGTGATGATAGGGCTGAAGGTGGTAGGGCGGAACCCTCAACTGCTAAGGAACTGGCTGTCTTATCTCTAACTGCCGGAACACAACAATGCTGAAAACATCGTTGTTACGGCGTCAGACTTAGATAAGATGGTGGTAGCTAGCCAGGCAGACTTAGAACAAGCCCTTCCACCAGCCAAACCGAATACAATACGTACCCTCACTGGGAATCGAACCTGGGACCTCTGGGTCTGATACCGGTGCTGTGTATCACTCGACCACAGAGGCGGTTTAAAGAATTGTACAAGAATTTGTACACGTGACATGTTTTATTACAAGATAAGGTAAAACTAAGAATTTAACATGCCAGAGTGGAACTTAAATTCAACCCAATCAAATATAATTCCTTTCAGTTTCTTTAATTACCAATTGATGACAAAACCCAAACAATAGAACAATTTAACAGAGGCCAAATACTTGGAGTACAGCTAAATGGAAAATCCCCAACCCCGTCCAAACAAACAATACACTAACCGTAATATACTATTTATTGAGCCCTAAACTGTTCAGACGATAAAACAGCACATCCACCCTTAATGGCACTCTGAACAGTGGATGAATAATTTCATAGGCACTAGTCCGAAGCTTTAGGAAGGCAATAATTGATGATTGCGAACCCACTATTTAGTGGAAATGTTTTTCCGGAGCCCTAAATTGCCAATACTTAGTGATCACGCACAATTGTGATGACCACATCTACTGTGTTCCACAGTTTATTGAAACGAAGGTTTCTCATGCAAAATTAAGTAAATTAAAACTAGTCCTACCTTACTAGAAAATAGTGTCCGTAATCCAGGGGGGCTGAACGTTGTCTCGCCGGCGCGCGCCGGGCAAAACGATCTCCACACAACCCCCGATGGGATACTCTTACAGCTAACACTCTTATACTACACAATGCCCTAATAGGCAGCTAAAACTTTCCCGGCGCTTTTCAAAGCGAACACACACGGGTTACAAGTCCGTACCCCGACCGGAGCCCTAGTAGGTGCAAAACGAAATCTCGGTCCCAATATGGGTAGGTAACTTGCGCGGCACGTCGCTACAGAAACACACGAACTTGTCTCACGGCTGCTTACGGCCAACTGGTCTGCACGCGGCCCGAGCGCATTGCGTGTCGCCCGTGACCTTGACAATGACAACGCACCGCTCGCAGCGCGGCGCGAACATCCCCCCGTCCCGGACAGTAGCAAACTGTCCGCCAACTCAATCTAAGGGCAGGCGAGAGAGGGTAGCGATCGCTCGCTTCAAAACAGAGTCCCCCACCAGGACCTCGGCAAACCTGGGCACACCATCCGACCCCGGATGAAGCTGAACAATGCGTCCTAAACGCCAGCGGAGGGGCGGCAGGTTTGGATCCTTTACCAACACGAGGTCTCCTGTCTTGGGTGGGGTCGTCCTATCCGACCACTTAACGCGTTGCTGCAAAATGTGCAAATACTCCAGATGCCAACGGCGCCAAAACTCTGCGTAAGCTGCTGGAGCAATTCAAATCGCGAGAGCCGTCCGGAGGCCACTTCGGAATAAGGATATTCCGGCAAGGCGTTAAGCGGTCTGCCAATCAAAAAATGGCCCGGCGTAAGGGCCTCTAAATCATTCGCGTCCGAAGACAACGGACACAACGGACGCGAGTTGAGGACCGCCTCAACCTTACAAAATACGGTCGCGAGTTCCTCAAACGTGAGGACCGTCTCCCCAATAACGCGACGAAGGTGAGTTTTAGCGGCCTTTACAGTTGCTTCAAAAATCCCTCCCCAGTGGGGGCAGGATGGCGGGGAGTACTGCCATCGTACCCCTCTGCGAGAGAGTGTGGATCCGATCTCAAAATTATTCCTATCCAAAAATTCACAAACTTCCTTTAAATACCTATCGGTGCCCTTGAAATTGGTTCCACAATCGGACCTGATTAACGACGGCATTCCGCGGCGAGACACAAAACGATTCAACGTGGCTACAAAGGCTTCTGTGGTGAGGGCACTAACCACCTCCAGGTGGACCGCTTTAGTGGCCAAACAAACAAATACACACAAGTAAGCCTTTTCCGTTCTAGCATTACGAAGCCGCGATGTCTTAACGGTAAATGGCCCCGCAAAATCCGTTCCAACTCCTGAGAAGGGCATCGATTCGTTCACTCGATCGGCAGGCAAATCACCCATCTGGGGCTGCATCGTATCGGCGCGCAAACGATAACACGGGAGACAACGAAAAATAACGGATCGGATTATTCTCCGCGCTGACAAAATCCAGAACTCTCGTTGGAGGAGCGCGGTCAAAGCATTACAACCGGCATGAGCATTCTTTACATGTCGGTCTGTAATCAACAGTCTAACTAACGGTCCATCCTTGGGGAGCAACAAAGGGTGGCGTGATCCGTACGGCAGGTTGGCATGTCTGAGCCTACCTCCGACACGCAGCAATCCGGTACTGTCCAAGAAGGGATTCAACCGCACCAAGGGTCCCTTCAACTTGGACTTACTTGAGCGCAGGGCTTTCAGCTCCGGTTCAAACTCTCGCTGTTGCGTCACTCGCAACCAATGCAACAGGGCGTCTTGCCGCTCTTGTGGGGCGAGGACCGGAGACAACGATTTCTCCTGAGGCTGGCGACAATTTCGCACAAAGCGCCTCATCCAAGCAGTCACGCCGAGCAACTTATCAAGAGAACTGTAGCGGTCTAACAAAAACTCCATCTGCGGAGCCGCCACCGTCTGCACGGCGTGAACACGCATGCCTAGGTCTGGGACTCTGGCCACAGCCGGGGTGGCAGGCCATGAGCGCTCAGGCCGTAACAACCATGATGGACTCCACCATAGGTGGTGGTCCACTAACTCAGGCGCCTCGCAGCCGCGGGAGGCACAATCTGCGGGGTTCAGTTCGCCCGGTACGTGGCGCCAAATCAACGGGGCCTTTGAAGCCTGAATTTGTGAGACCCGGTTGGCCACAAAAACCTCAAGGGTGTGGACTGAACTCTTCAGCCAACAAAGGACGACCTGGCTGTCAGACCACGCAAATATCGACCCCAAGTCGACACCGTTTCCCAAGGTGTCGGCAACATGATTGAGTAGCCGTACTAAGAGAGTGGCGCCGGACAACTCCAACTTCGGAATGGTTAGCCTAGTCCGAAGGGGGGCGACCTTACTCTTGGCCGTAACTAAGTGTACGGCGACAACGCCTGCTGCATCCACCGTTCGGATGTAAACGGCTGCCGCGTATCCGCTTTCGGACGCGTCACAAAAGCCGTGCAGGGAGGCTTTAAACTTTCCCGAAGGCAGCATTTGCCTCGGTATACAAACCCGATTGACGTCGGGTAGGGATGACACGAACCTCACCCACTCTCGTAGGAGGCTACCAGAGAGGGGCTCATCCCATGACAATTCCGCAGCCCAGAGCTCCTGTAGGAAGCACTTCATCGAAAACACTACAGGGCTGAGCCAACCGTTCGGATCAAAGGTACGGGCTACAGTAGACAGCACCGTGCGTTTAGTCCAGACCTTTGGGTCTGGCAGTTCCAATCTATATGTGAACAAATCCGGGACTGGTCGATACTGGACTCCCAAAACAGACAGCATGTCTGGAGTCTCCGGATTTTCAAAGAGGAGCGGCTCTTGCTGGTGGTCCTTAGGCAAATCTGCCAAGAGGTCCGGTGAGTTAGACAGCCACTTCCGCAACTCATAGCCACCAGCCCTCAAGAGCGCAATCAGCTCATCACGTAAGACGAGAGCCTCATCTAAGCTCGAGGCCCCCGTGCAGATATCGTCGACAAATAAGGCCCCCCCCTCAATAAGAGCAGATGCCCGGGGATAGCGTAGCCGTTCGCGCTCTGCGAGCTCCAAAAGCGAACGGATCGCCACAAAGGGGCTCGACCGCAAACCATAAGTGTTGGTGTTCAGCTCGTAAGCCAACATCGGATCCTGGGGATCCTCACGCCAAAGGATGAGCTGGTATCGTCTATCCTCCGGGTGAATCACGGTCTGTCTGAACATCATGCGGATATCGGCCACAAAGACGACAGCGTGCCGGCGGAAGTTGGTCAAAACATCACAGACATCGTGATGCAACTTCGGCCCCGCATGCAGACACTGATTCAACGACACTCCGGTTGACGTGGGCGCTGAACCATCAAAGACCACGCGGATCTTCCCATTGGAAGTCTTCAAAACAGCGTGGTGTGGCAGGAAGTAATGTTCCACATTACGCCAGTCCAACTGCGAGATGGACATGTGCCCAAGGTCCAAATACTCCCGCATGAAGTCTATATACTTCTCCTTGAATGCGGGATCCCTGGCCATCCTACGCTCCATGGACAACAATCTCTTCTCGGCCATCGGCCGGGAGCTCCCTAAAGGAGGGCGAACCGCCAAGAAGGGCAAGCGGGTAATCAAGCGACCCGAGAGGAGGCGCCCAGTGTTGTTCTGGTAGAACAATTCGCACTCCTCGGCTAACGGATCCAACCGCTTGGCAGTGGGGGGTTCCTCCACCTCCCAAAACTTTTGGAGAACGTCGGACAAAGTAGAACCGACAATGGTCTGGCGGTCTACCGACGGGGTCTCTGGTGTCTGTGGTACCTTTCCCATCACCACATGACCCAGCGACGAGGACAAGGCGACAAGATCGGCTGTCTGCAAAACTCGCTTGCTTCCACACAGTACACGACCGAGGACATCCGCACCAATCAACAAGTGTATTGGGCCCGGTCGGTGGAAGGAAGGATCAGCCAAAGCCAGTCCAGACGTCAGCTCAATCGTGGATGGCGGCACTCGCACTTGCGGGAGTGGTCCAACCACCTTATCAAATACTATCGCCGAAGCACCGATCTTCGGCCTTGGCGTGAAATGGGGGGAGAAGGAGAACTCAACTCGACCAATCGGATCAGGGATCCGCGAGTCTCCCACCCCCCGTACCGCTTCGTGATGCGGCACAAGCAAAAGACCCAGCTGTCGGACAAGCCACCTGGACATTATGCACCCCTGGGCACCTGAGTCCAAAAAGGCACGCACCGTTACAACATTGCCCTTAGGTCCCCAAACATTCACGGAGGCTGTTGGCAACAGCACAAGCTCCGGAGGGGTGGTTGGGTCCGACAGGGGCGCCATTAAAAATTTTGGGGGGGTACTTGTCCCCCTCGCGCCTGAGTCGGCGCGCCAAATGTGGGACGCTCGTACCGGGCGAGCGGGTCCCAATCGGGTACATACTGGCCCCGACCAACAGCACTCCTAGGTGCAGGGTAATACCCGTGTGGGGCGTGCCTCGGTACATAGTACCCCAATCGAGGCCTCTCCATTAGGGGGGGGGGAGTAGCAAATAGGGCCCGTGCCCATCGCCACCGTGGCGTACTCTTGTGGTACCCCCCTACCCCCGCCCGTGGCGGGGGCGTCTCTCCTATAGTTCCCCCTCTCCGGGGGGGACTGAACGGGGGGGCTAAGCCCCGCCGAATCTCTAGGGGACCGGTTCCGGGCTGCCGGGCCCCCGCCCGTGCGCGAGGAATTCGAACCCCGGTCGCTCCCGGCGTCCTTGCGGTCCAAACAAAGGAGGGGGTGATGCCTCCCTCCGCAAAGACGACAATCCTCGGTCTGGGGACACGCCGACTGCATGTGTCCCCCCAAACACCTATAGCACCATTGGCGCTGTCTTGCAACGGCCCTCCGTCCCTCTGGGCGGAGGCCTCTAAATTTGGCACATTCGTGCACCCCGTGCCTATCTCCCCTGCAATACCTGCACCGCTCACTCGGTGCGGGGGGAGGGGACTGCTGGAAGGCAGCATAGCGATTGGTCGGGCGACGGGGCTGTTCCCTCGCCGCCACCATACGACCAACACCTGGAACCGGGGCGGGCTCCAGGTGGTCCGTCACCCTACATTCGTCCTCCAAAAAACGAAGGAGGTCCGCGAAGGGCGGGAGATACGAGGCGCTGTCGCCTCCGTACCTCTGCTCGAAACGCCCCTTCATTTCAGCGGGCAATTTGGCGAGGACTATGTGCAGCAGTATAAAGGACCACTGATCCACCGGCAGGTCCAATCGCCTTAGGGAGTTGACCGCTGACAGTAGCGGGTTCAGCAACTCCCTCCGTAACAGGTGTACCCGCGTGATTCGCGGGAGGGCCAAAATCGTGGCCACGTGGGTGTCCGCCAGTAACCGGACATTCTGGTACCTGCTAACCAGAAGCTGGCGAGCCACCTGGTAGTTGTCGTCGCTGATGAGCAGGTGCTGGATTACCGCGCTGGCCTCTCCTCGCAGGGAGGAGCGCAAATAGGCCAACTTCTCACTAGGGGATAAGTCCCGTCGTGAATCCACTAAGCTGTCAAACAGGTTAATGAAGCCCATCCAGGCTGACAGATCCCCATTAAAAGTGGGAATCTCCAAAGTAGGCAATCGGCCTAGCAACGCCGTCGGGGTAGGTTTGACCTCCCCGCTCAAAACCGGCTCCCCCTTCCGAACAGCCAGGGCCCTCTCAGCCGCCTCCGTGAGCTGGTCAGCCAGCTCATAGGCCTGGGCTACATCCTGCTCCAGCTGTTCCGACACGGCATCATCAGCTGGGGGGTTCTCCATATAATACGCGCGACACTCCATGGCGTGGCGCTCCAGGTCCTGCAGCCGAGCTGCCAGCCCGCCATACCGAGCTAGCAACGCGCCTACCCGGTCGGCTCGGTCTATTAATGTGACCGCACAAGCAAGCCAACGCAAAACTCCTTGGATGCCAGCCCTGGATACGGCGGTCGGATTCGTAGGAGCCATTTATAATCCGTTTAATAAACAAAGCAAACAAAGAAATATAAAAGTGGCAAACATCAACAAAAAAAAAAAAAAAAAAACAATAGAAATAGGTCGCGTCACGATAATATAAAACACAATTAAAATTCGGACGACATACACGGACCCTACTATTTTCATAAATTATTAGCAACTTACCAATTTCAAGGGCTAACAATATAACGGTATAAACAAAACGTATAGGATTAACGGTATGGCATACCCGGCACGGCCAAGTCAACCTCGCAAATCAACTACTAAACCGTTATCAACAAACAAAAACAAAACTATTTTTAATAATAATACTCGTAATTTAATACTACTAATAATTAAAACTAGTTCCACTTTTTTAACTAGGCAAGCGGACTCGGAACAAACACTAGTATGTGGTACTAATAAACAACACTTTCGAACGAAACTATTCGTCAAATAAATCCCGACAAACAAAAAAAAATATACACATCTAGGCGAGTAAACTCGTATCAAATCACTAGTATGTGGTACTAATAAACACACTTTCGAACGAACTATTCGTCAAATAAATCCGGACACACAAAAAAAAATATACACATCTAGGCGAGTAAACTCGTATCAAAACACTAGTATGTGACAACAATTATATAAGTGTCTATCTATTATCGGATCCACCAAGTGAGAAAAATTCGCTTCGAGAATTTACTGGAACAATTTCTTAGTACTTCTCGTCTCGGATCGGATCGGATCGGGAATCGGATCGGATCGGGAATCGGATCGGAAATACCCTTTTTAACAAAAAAAAATAATTTTATTTTTACTATGAAATTTTATGTACCTAGTTAATTTTAATATGAAAATTAACTAATTATATCAACTAGGTACGCTCTGCTACCAAAAATATGATCACGCACAATTGTGATGACCACATCTACTGTGTTCCACAGTTTATTGAAACGAAGGTTTCTCATGCAAAATTAAGTAAATTAAAACTAGTCCTACCTTACTAGAAAATAGTGTCCGTAATCCAGGGGGGCTGAACGTTGTCTCGCCGGCGCGCGCCGGGCAAAACGATCTCCACACAACCCCCGATGGGATACTCTTACAGCTAACACTCTTATACTACACAATGCCCTAATAGGCAGCTAAAACTTTCCCGGCGCTTTTCAAAGCGAACACACACGGGTTACAAGTCCGTACCCCGACCGGAGCCCTAGTAGGTGCAAAACGAAATCTCGGTCCCAATATGGGTAGGTAACTTGCGCGGCACGTCGCTACAGAAACACACGAACTTGTCTCACGGCTGCTTACGGCCAACTGGTCTGCACGCGGCCCGAGCGCATTGCGTGTCGCCCGTGACCTTGACAATGACAACGCACCGCTCGCAGCGCGGCGCGAACACTTAGGATAAAGTCGCTCACTATTATCAAATATATGGATTATGGTGACAAGACTTATTGGGTTGTTACGTCACAATGAACCACATTATTCGCAGAATAGTAAAAGAAATAATTTTTATCAAAGTACTTGTTTGAATCAGGCGTCACCTGGCGGAAGTCCATAACCATTGTGAAAAATAAATATGCACCTTTAAATTTTAATTTAATTTATGACTTTAGTTCTGGCTCACACATTTAGTTAAAATTTAGTGGCGTATTTAGCTTTCTTTCGCAAATAATCTCAAAATTTGCACATTACCGATTACACTATATATTATACTCTACACGTGTTTGCCCTAACCCGGGGCATCTTTAGTAGATGTTTCACCGTGTGAAATCCAGCACCAAATGAAAATGGTAGTCATTTGGTACTGGATTGTTACAACTATTCTATTTACAATATTTCTGAACGTATTCTGTCATCTCGTTGTTCTTCACCTTTTCAGTTATCGATGCATTGGGCACATCCTTCGATCATATCGAAGGGCACACCAAAAAATCCGATATCAAATCAGAAATGTTGTGTTGTAAACAGTGCGCTTTTTAATCCGAAAAAAATTACGTTCTATTTTAACGTATTCTACTCTCTATACTAATATTATAAATGTGTTTGCTTGTTTTATTGTCCATCTTTCACGCCAAAACGGAGCAACGGATCGACGTGATTTATGGTATGGGGGATAGTTTGGGAGCTGGAGAGTGACATGGGCTACTTTTATTTCCGGAAAATAATAAAATAAAAATGGTAATTTTGCGCTTGCAAAGTGCGTTAAATTACCATAATTGCACGTGACTGGGGTGTTTTTGGCGCCAGTTACAATACATTTTTTTGTTCTAAGGTTATGGTAAAATTAGTATTCGATTTTGACCGCGCGCAGACTTATCTCGTGCGCACTCGAGTGAGTCATCACTGACGTTTTAGCCGCTTAAGAGTGCTCGTCAGATAAGTCTGCGCGCGGTAAAAATCGAATACTAATCTTTTCTATAACATGAGAACGAAAAAATGCACTGTAACTAGCGCCAAAAACGCGCCAGGCACGTGCAGAGTTATCTGACACACACTATAGATTTACTTTTTATTAATCGACATTTATATGAAAGGCAGTGTATATAAATTATTTGGTCCATCTCTATTAGATGTTGGTGATACGAAGTTCACCGGGTCCGGTACTGTGGTACTATAAATAAGATTTTAAACATTTCATTTTTATGACAAGCTTGTATTGTCATCTGAACCAAACCTGTATAAAAAATTTCAGCTTCATCAGACACTGGGAAGTGGGTCAAATTAAGCTTACAAGATTTGTCCTCCACTAACTAATTACCTAACATACTAACTAATTAACTATCACGGCAAGTTAATAAAAAGTTTGTAAAAATGCATGTTCATTATTTATAAAGAAACAGCATCTTATATATAAGACTAACAAAAACCATTCCCTCCTTACCGTTACATCCTTCAAAAACTGCACAGTCAGCACTAAATTGACTCATAAAAGTCATCGACCGTTCGATCAAGTCACTCAATAACCAAAAATGCTTCAGATACAAAGTTTTCCCCAAGTCTTCCGTCTTGGAGACAGGTGAAGGGGAAACGACAAGCTTAATTGACAGCCCGTTACCATTTGATTCGTGACTTCCATTCCGTATTGAAGCCGTGAAGTGAAAATGCTATATTTACATTCAGTCGTCGAAGTTTTAACTTTACTGGAAGAATGTGGCGGTTTTTTTATAGAATGGTTTGTCTTAAGTCTGTGTCTGAATGTTTATATATTTTTGAATTTAAGTTTTCATGCTTCTTTTCTTTAGTTTTTTGAGTTAAGGGTTGGATTGGGTGAGCCATACTGAATTCCTTCTTGCTTGTTGTCAGTATTACTGACGTAACACTTTTATTCAATGGAAATGTGTGAGCCAGAACTTCGCGTTAGTGTATATTATATTCTTTGCCAGAACTACGTACAAAGTAATGAATTGAATCTACACAAAGGACCATGCAAATTACCATCCCCACCCACCAACAGATACAGATTAAATTAGTCAGATTTCAAACGTGTGCCAAATCTCCATACTAAGTACTTTTTTTCTAATTCGATTAGTGTGTGATCCTCATTCCTGTGGTGGATGCGCTATAGTAAAAAGTAATTTGCGTGGCAAGACATAACTAAGATACGGCTAAAATCTTTTAGTGGATGGGGACACTGCCTATACTGAAACTTGGTCCTTCAAATGCTTTTAGTTTTTCTGAACGATATTAATTATTACACTTTGAGAGGTAGGTAAATATAAGAATGCCGTGCAGTCACATGTCGATTCTTTACAAACCTTCGAATTCACGTTCAAAATTCTACCATGATCAGCCATAGCAAGGCTAGCTATGTAATCACTATTATTTAATATCCATATTATTATTCACCTTTTTAGTTTGCACAAGTTATCAATTTGTACAATGAAATTAGCTGTCAGTAGATGATTGATTTTGATATAGGTACATACGAAGTGACACCACTTAAGTTATTAAACTATTATAGGCTTGCTTTTAGGGCATGTTGCCAAGTAGGTAGTAAGTATTAGTTGGGACCAATAATAATTACTAGCTTCGTCCCGGGGCTTAGCTCCTGTGGAATTTTGGTATAATAAACACAAATTTTTCAAAAAAATTAAACCGCCTTTAAAACAAAACTGCAAACAAAAACTCATTTCCCAAAAACACGTAAAAGTGAAAAATAAATTGAATCATTCAATTCAAAGTACGAAAGTGCGGGACTTTTTCTAATTAATCTTGAACTTACTGATCTGATTGAAGTCGGTGTCAAGCCAAATAGATATTAGGTAATATTAATATGTATTTGATAGGTTACAATTTACACCACTCTGCGCATGAGATATTGTGTATTATTGTTTCACTATTTTGAAATGAAATGAAATGCAATGAAAATGAATTTTGAAATTGAATTTTAAGTATTCGTTCTTGTTACTTTCGGCTTGACACCGACTTCAATCAGATCAGTAAGTTCAAGATTAATTAGAAAAAGTCCCGCACTTTCGTACTTTGAATTGAATGATTCAATTTATTTTTCACTTTTACGTGTTTTTGGGAAATGAGTTTTTGTTTGCAGTTTTGTTTTGAAGGCGGTTCAATTTTTTTGAAAAATTTTTGTTTATTTTTCCTTTTTTAGTGTAAGAAATCTACTATAAGAAACCGCATAATGAGCAAGGGTAGCTCAATGTGCAACGACTATAGCCCATATCTAAATTAGAACACTCAGACAAGCACCACCCTCCAACTCTTAACTGTTATGCAGTTTCCTTCCACCATCAGCTAACCTAAATGACTTGAAAGAATGCAACCTAAAGTTCTATTTGCGCTTGTAGTACTTAATAATAAAAAATAATAAAAAATTTATTATTACAAAAGAACACATTACATTTTGGTGTACCAAAAACAACAGAAAGACTGAATAAAATCTTATATGTAAGGTCTCTGACCTCTGTGCTAGATTTTACAAAATCTGTATGACAGAGATCAGTGCTTCCCACTATTGACACAATGTTAGTCTAGCTGCTGTAGTATTTTTATATAGACTTATAACGTATTTTAAACAAAAACAGAAAGAACATGCTATGGCTAATACCTACAAGTAAATTGAACAAACATTGAATGTGATTGTAAATTGATGTCACTCATGTTAAAATTGAAAGTAGATCTTCAGTGGAATTGTAATTTAAGCTGTGCAACCATGTTGAAACTGTTGACTTTAGATTAAATCGATTAAGTTTACTTAAATTAAGTTTACGATTAAGTTTGTTATATAGATACGGCCCTAAATAACAGAGGAATTTTCGAGCGAATGATGTGTTAAATGACTCTTCATCATATAGAATCGGAATTCGTCTAAGTTGTCTGTGACTAGATGGAACGATAGAGTGTTGTTTAATAAGCACTTTTAAAATGAAGATTTGGCGAACAGTTAAAAGTTTGCAAGCCTGGTAAAGATCCTGAGTCGGAAAACGGTAGGGTCGGAAAGTGGCCACCTTGAGTATGAGACGTTGAGCACGTTCCAACTTTAATAACTGTGTTTTCCCAAGTCCACCCCAAACAGTGATGCAATATTCAATTATTGACTGACACAAAGCATAATATATTACTTTTATAATTTTAAAATCGGCAATGTGACGAATGTATCTAAAAATAAACGATAATTTACGGACTCTACAAACAAGTAAATCGACGTGGGGGCCAAAACTAAGCGAACTGTCTAGTAGTAGCCCCAAGTATTTAATTTCATCAACCGTTTCTATGGTAAGACAAGAACAGTTGTTTGATTTAGGAAGATGACATGAATGGAATTTTAATATATAAGTGTTGGGAGCTGGCATTAAATTTTTCCGAATAGAGAATAACATGCATTTGGTCTTCTCAGCATTAAGTGTAAGTAAGTTGGAGTTGAGCCATTGTGATACAAAGTTCAATCCTTCTTGGGCTACAAGGAATGCATCATGCCATGTTTTCGCTGAGAAAACCAACGCTGTGTCATCTGCATACGAAATGACTTTACCATGTGCTAGTTCAGTTTGACACAGACTATTTATATAGATGAGGAAAAGCGTAGGTCCCAATATTGAGCCTTGAGGAACGCCGCAATTTATCTCCAGGTCACTGCTAACTACTCCATCTATTGTGACACACTGGGTTCGACCATAAAGGTAATCTGACAATAGTTTTAGCTGTTGGTCACGGATACCTATGTGTTCAAGTTTTTTCACAAGAAGAGGAATAGAGACGGTGTCAAACGCTTTAGTCAAATCAATAAAAACAGACAGACATTTTTTTTGCTTATCCAATTCTCTAACAATAAAATCTGTTAAGTCATTGATGGCATCAACAGTCGACAAACCTCTACGAAAACCATATTGACTGTTTGATAAAATTTTGAAATTTTCTAGATATTCTACTAAACGGTTATTAATAATGCGTTCTAAAATTTTGGAAAATGATGATAATATAGCTATTGGTCGATAATTATTGACACTATCTCTACTCCCGTTCTTGTGAATAGGATGGATCAAAGCTTTTTTAAAGACTGTAGGAAAGACACCTTGCGCTATGCTCAGCCGACAGACATGAGTAAGAGCTGGGATAAGGTAGTCTTTATAAATAACATACTTTAACCTTGGGAGGACCTGGGTTTTTTTATATGGCCCATTTTTTTATGTAAACAAAGCACTTAAGAGCGCGCTATCGCACTCCCGAACATCTGGTTATACTTACGAGGTCTTTGGTTACATTTATGAGTAGCTGATTAGCAAAAGCAATAAAGTTAAGCTAATGGACAGTTTTACGACATGTTTTGTTTTTATAATCGTCGTTCAAACTCTACCTTTGTGTAAACAAATGACAATAGTGCTGTACATTCGAAATATTTTTTTTTCACATAGTTATCGATGAAGTAACATATAAAAAGTATATATATTTAGAATCTACATAAAAAAACCTATCGAATAAAAATATAATAAAAGGATAAACAATGTTTTTGGTTTTTTTTCGAAATTTTCAAAAATTTAATTACTTCCGTTTTGAAAAAAACTCAAAATTCAAAAATTTTTATTTATTTATTTTTTTCCGGATCACATATTATAGTTTATTTTTACAGTACGACGAGTTTATCTCTCTTTTGAACATCGAAAACCGCATTCAAAAAATCAAAAAACTGCAATAGTTAGAAAAAAAAGAGTCCCCTACTCTTTTTTTTCTTCAGATCCGCGGCATAAGCCGTCATAGGTCCGCAAGAGGTTAACTCCTAAGCGTTAAAGAGTTTTACTTTCCATCATCAGCTTAACTAAATAACCTGAAAAAAGGTAACAACTACGAATATTTACGTATCAACGATATTTAAAGAATTATCCTCCAACTCCTAACTATTGAGGAGTTGTACCTTCCATCACCAGCTCATCATCGTGAGATGATGACTACCAGTCGCAAATACTTGAAAATTAGGAATCGTATTGCGTCCGTAACATATTTAGTATTTAATTAATGTTTTCGATGGCCATATGTGGTCTTCATCATCAGTTACTCTTCACCAAATGGTGCATACCGAAAGCAAATGCACGAGTTACTTAAGAAAATACCAAAATCGCTATAGGTGTGCCTATAATATTTGAAGAGTTCCCTTGATTTCTCCAGGATGCCATCATCAGATCCTGACCGTATAACAATGGGACCAATTTGTAACTATATACTTTCAAACCAAAAAAGAATTTCTAAAATCGGTTTATAATTGACAAAGTTATGAGGTAACAAACATTTAAAAAAAAATCAACCGAACTGAGAACCTCTTCCTTTTTTGAAGTCGGTTAAAAATAGTTTACTATTCTCAGTATACACAACAACAATAGTATACACAAAAAATACATAAATATCGGTCAAGCCGTTTTGGAGGAGTTTGGCTACAAACACGGTGACACGAGAATTTTATATATTAGACTAGCTTCCGCCCGCGACTTCGTCCGCGTGGACATTCGAAAAAATACTTAGGGGACCAATAACCAGGATAAAAAGTATTCTATGTTTGAATTTCATAAAAATCCGATCAGCCGTTTTTACGTGATTAGGCGGGTCCTCCATCACCAAGCGAGCAGCGAGCGAGCATTACGCCTAATCACGTAAAAACGGCTGATCGGATTTTTATGAAATTTAATAGCTATATTTAAGATGTATAGTTTTCTAATAGAGAGCAATCCACATAGGTTATATAGGTTGTCGGTGGGATATCTAAATGGTTTGAAGTACATAACTTTTATTAAAAATCTCTGAGCCCTTTCCAGATTTAGCATCATTGTTCTTGTGGCACCACCCCAGACTGGAATGCAGTATTCTATAACGGACTGAACCAAAGCTACGTAAATTTTATTTAGTAATTTACTGTTCATAACGTAACGAAGTGATTTAAAAATCCAGATCAGCTTCCGAATTCGGCTTATGACTAATTCAATTTGCGGATGCCACGACAGTCTCTGGTCTACAATTACACCAAGATATCGTGCTTTTTCCACTTTTAGGATAACAGGACAATTACAATCACAATTTGTATTTGCCTGAAGTATACACCTATTATTATTTTTTATGTTAAATTCTTCGTTTGGTTGCGTTTTTTGACTAGGAGAAAAGCAAATATAATTGGTTTTTGCTGTATTAAGAGTTAGAAGGTTTGCATTAAGCCAATTTGTTATTTTAGCGATTCCTAATTCAGTAGCTAAGCGAACATTTTCCCAGGAACTAGCCGAGAAGACAATGGCTGTATCATCAGCGTAGCAGAAAATGCGCCCTCCAATGTTTTGTAATTTACATAGTTCATTTATATAAACTAAAAAGAGCGTAGGGCCGAGCACGCTCCCCTGTGGGACTCCAAAAGTGACACTCTCTTCGCTACTTTTTAAGTTATCAATTTTAACTACCTGTAATCTTTCCGTGAGATAACTTTGGAACAACCCAAGAGCAGTACCTCTAACTCCAATCGCCTCCAGCCTCTGCACAAGGATAGGCACAGAAACGGTGTCAAACGCCTTTTTGAGATCAAGGAACACAGCAAGACATTTATTTCCTTTATCCACCTGCTCTACGATTAACTTTGTTAGATCCACGACAGCATCCTGCGTTGATAGACCCTTTCTGAAACCATATTGTGAGCTCGATAATAAGTTATATTTAGACAAATAACTTAGTAGTTACTTAAGTTGAAATGTCTATTTTACCCCCTGATTTTTCATTCATAATTGAGCGGTGTTTTGCAGAAAGCGACCAACGGCCATTTTTGCTAAAATGAGTTATGATACCCATTGCTTAAGATTTATTTTGATCTACAATGTCCAAAAACATGCGAACTCCTAACACTTGTCAAACTCGAGATAATAATTTGTCAAATGAGACCATACACCAGTATCGCACATTTATATGTTAAACGCGACCAAGTCCAGACCATTGATGTACTAAAATTTAAGTTTAAGCAGATTCTTTAAAAAACAGAAAGCGACCAACTGACTTGGCTGCTTTCAGCAAAAACATATGATCCAAAACTGCTCACTTACTAATTTGCAGAAAATGACCATTGCAGTGGTCGCTTTCTGCAAAATTCATAATTATTTTTAGTATTTTTTTTCAGATTGAGACCGAGATTCGGTGTGGTCTATTTTAGTTTTTTACTACCAGTTATACCCACGGATGGTGCCGTATAGTGCCGGCACATAAAAATAATAGCACCCCCTCTCTTCCCGTGAGTGTCGTAAAAGGCGAAAGAGGAAAACTGCTTAATAAGCTTTGGTAACGGCAGGGCAGGGGGTGCTGCAAGAATCGCCGGGTAGGATCCGGCTACCAACACCGAGACGACTCGATCTGGCAACCTACAACACGCGCAAATTGCGGCTCGACGCGAAGCTCGTGGAGTTGGAAGAAGCAATTAGTACCTTGGTTACATTGGGATATCATTGGGTTATCTGAAGTCCGCAAAGAGTGGGGAGGCCTCGATTATCCTGCAATCCGGTAACTTACTTTACCACCGGCAGGGCGACCAACAGTCCATTGGTGGTGTCAGGTTCATTGTCCACAAGTCCCTTGTCAACAACGTGATTACCATCGGAAGTGTGTCGAGCAGGGTAGCGTACCTGATACTCAGCATATCGAAACGGTATTCGCTGAATGTCATCAGGTCTACGCTCCGACCTCGAAACACGACGATGTCGAAGTGGAGGCTATGTATGAGGAGATCTCTAAAGCCATGCATAGCTATGAAACCCACTACACGGTTGTGATGGGAGATTTCAATGCGAAGTTAGGGCAACGCTGCAGTGATGAGTTGATAGTGGGGCAATTTGGATTGAAAGAGGCCAGATGTTAGCAGACTTTATGGAGAGGGAGAACCTCTATATTATGATGAACTCCTTCTTTAGAAAGCCCGTAAGCGGCAAATTGACCTGGATCAGTCTGGACGGTGAAGTAAAAAAGTAAAAAAAGGGATCGATTTTATCATGTCGACGAAGAAGCACATATTCAATGATATCGTTGTGATCAACGCTGTTATGACAGGAAGCGATCATCGTATGGTCAGAGGCACATTGAATATCAACGTCAAGCTTGAAAGATCTGAGAACAGCATCGATGTGAACGATCTATACAATATGGTGGTGCAACCCACCGTCCCAAATTAAAAAAACTCTCTAGCCAGGCTCTCTAACTCATGGATCAGAGACACGAAATGAAGCTACAGAACTCAGCGGATGCTCATCGTTATTGGCAGCTCAATATACAGATATCTAAGTCTTTGACAACATACGAGGTGGGAAGATGACCTAAAGTTGACAGCAGGTCCTAACTGGAAAAGGGATGCCCAAGACAGGCAACAATGGAAGTCGTTGGAGGAGGCCTATGCTAGGAGGTACACCGAACTAAGAGATTTTTTGCAGTTGTCTGCTTTAGTATCTGATACTTAAGTTCGGAATAAAGGGCTTTATTATTATTAAGTCTTTGACAAGCGACCTTAGCCAATTTTGTACCGAGCGTATTTAGAAGCTCTTTGGAAGCGGCTATGGAAGAATGACAGTTTTGTATAGTACGACAGTTTATCGATTTTCTATACAAAATAATCATTTTTATTTTATAATTTTCCAGAATAAAAAGTAGCCTAAGTTACTCTCCAGCTCCTAAACTATCCCCATACCAAAAATCGAGTTGATCCGTTGCTTCGTTTTGACGTGAAAGACGGACAAACAAACAAACAAACAAACAAACACACTTTCTTATTTATAATATTAGTATGGATTAGTATGGATAAATAAACCAAAGTAAAACTCTGTCGGTCAACTTCTTACTCTTACCACCGGTTGCACCAGGTTTTCTTTCTACTACTACTTACTACTACTTCTACTTTTACAGGGTTAATGGTTTAAAAATGTATGGGATTTGACAGTTTTCACAGCAAAATTCAGTTACTTTACGAATTCGTAAAATTTCAACCGGCTGTTCCACTAGTTTTGATGAATTTCTCTTTTTATTCATTAGATTTTTCCACTTATTTACCTTAACTTGAAACGTGTCTTTCCCACTAAATCTTATTTAAATATGAATATACTTTCTTATCGGCAAAGGCTTTGCTCAAGCATTCTATACTGAAGCTAAATCCATAACAGGGTGCGTGATTATATGGCACATTGAGTGCTTTATGCTGCACCCGAGTCGTTCCAATGAGCAAGAGCGTTGCTGTGGCGCTATCACAAATTTTATAGCTTAAAGCGAGTGTTCTATAAATAGATTGGCCAGGGTACACGATAAGCAAATAAGATGAAAGTGATGCTGGTGCTTGGAAAGAGTATAAACGGGTTAAGGGCAGAATCTTCGAAATTAACCTATTTTTTGTTCGAAAGTAAACAAATTAATATTCATTGTTTTGAGCAGATAAAAATATGTGTTGAAGTTTGATACACGATCTTGATTATTTTGTGGCTCAAAACATGATATTCATATCTTCACTAGACTATAAAAAAAAATTAAAGACTAAGAAAATGTTCATACTTAATATTTATATTTTTTAGATTGTATAAGTACTTTATATTATTAATCTCTAACTCACGAATAATATGTAAAAATAGGTAATGACATAGAGAAGATTATTCTCAGGCTACTTTTTCAAAAATTGAATTTATGGTCAAAATAACAACAAAAACTTTGAAGAAATGAAAAAGTCACGTTATTGTCATTACTCTTCACACATAAAGAAAAAGGCAAAGACAGAGTTTTTGGAAGATCCTTCCCTTAAGTTTTGCTTTATCAGAGCTTCTTTTAACATTCATCCATACCATTGTGGAAGATATCGTTGTTAAGCGATAACCCCCCCTTTTACAGAAATCTTTATTTTCTAATCTTTGTTTCTGTGTGCAAAGAAAGAGTTTATATATCTAATCTATTTATGAAATGACACAAATGTGATAAGCAAATAAGCGGAAACTGTTGTTCGTAGAACTTAGATGAGCGTATAAACTGTATGAAACTTTTGTAGCTATTTGCTCAATAAGTTTAATGTTATTAATGAACTACTTAGTGGATACCTGTAACTTCGTCTCCGTAGAATTAAATAAATAACTTCTTAAAATCACACTATAACTACCGTAGATAGAGGTTACTTTAGGAAAAAATGGGGCTACTTTGATAATTTATAATGTGGTATAAAAACAGTAATATTCGTAATTAAGTAAAAAATGGGTATTCTATCTATAGTCATATTAAGGTTACCAAAGGTCAGTTGAAAAAAAATGGAAAACAATAATAATTCAGTCAAACAAGCGTTGTCAACAAAGTCACCCCCTCGATTCAAAGTAACCCCAGTTTACCGGTATCTAAGCCCATGTTTCATGGAAAACTTGATAATGGATAAATAATACTCTTATTTGTAAATAATACTTAATATACATAGAAAACACCCAGACGCAGACAAATTGTTCATGCACACAAATATTTGTCTTGTTCAGGAATCGAACCCGAGACCTCTGGCGCAGAAGGCAGGTTTTGTACCCCTGCGCCAAATAGGTCGTTAATTAGAATCAAAATATACCGCGCCCCTAAGTACACTAAAATTTTTGGTATAAAGCAGTAGGTAATGTAGTTTCATCTCCAAGTTCTTAATGTCAGTGCTCAATTTTAATTAAATTGGTTACCCACTGAAATCCCATTTAATAGAACCGTTTATTTATATCTTCGTCCCCATTAAAATCTTGTCATCTTTACAGTGTGTTCCCGTACCCGGGCTGGGGTTCCGCAGAGGGTCCTACCGGTGTTTGTGCAAGAGAGGGTTCTACTTCCCGAACACGACGGCAGAACACCGGTACTACAATGGCAGCGATATTGAAGAAGAGTACGAGAAGCATCTATCTGTAAGCACGAGCTCATTAAAGTAGTTAGCGTCAATTGATAGCATAACCGAGGTTAAGTGAAAAAAATAGTATCGTCTATTAAGAATCATTAATACTTTTTTGTCGCATTATCACTATACCGATCTTTTTCAAACGTTGCTACAATGCTAGGAGTTAAACGAAGATGCCGATAAATGCCACATTATGAAACTACTACTATTATGAACTGACGGTAGTGTGTGCATTGAAGCCAGAAGACGTCGGTTCAAATCCAGTCCGTATTTTTTCTTTTTATGACAGTCCTTTTTTTGTGAAAAAGTTTAGTGAGCCCTTTTCCCTTCTGCCGGCACTCCCGGAGGCAACCCTTTGTTTTTTTTTATGACAACGAATTAATCTTATTTGCTTCTTGCAGCTCCACCGTAGTCTATACTCCTTGCCGGATGCCTTTGAGTGCCTGCCCTGCGCGGAGGGCTGCGAAGCGTGCCTCGATGGGTCTCCGTGCGTGGCAGCTCTCAACTGGGTGGTCAGGTCTACCATCTTCGCGCTGGCCTGTCTTGTCATCTCCTGTCTGCCATTCATCGTCTACTTCACCATCAAGTATGGGCATGTTCGGGTGAGTTGTTGGTGAATTGACGACTGTCAGTCATTATAATCATTTGTTCTGCCCTTAACTGGGTGATCTGGCCTCATCATCATCATCTCAGCCGAACGACGCCCACTGCTGGGCATAGGCCTCCCCCAAACTGCGTGATCTGGCCTATTATCATTTAATTGTTGTTGTCTGTCGGTAGTTAGTTGCAAATCGATGTCTATTAGTCCTACTAATATTATAAATGTGAAAGTTTAGATTTTTGGATGTTTGGATGTTTGTTACTCAATCACGCCACGATTTGTCTGAAATACACAGATACTTTGTAGCCTGGAGAGGAACATAGGCTACTTTTTATCCCGGAAAAATATCACATTCCCGCGGGTTAACGCCGTGAACTCCACACTGACGAAGCCGCGGGCATAAATAAATAATAGTATTAAAATAAAAGTACCTAACTGCTCCCATTTTGTAAAATTCCTTAAGGCCTCAAAATTTAGAAATCATCAGATATTTATTAAAGTGTTATCCACAGGTGGTCCGAGCTGCAAGTCCTGCCCTACTCAGGGTGATAGTCCTGGGTGCCTTGCTCATCTACTGTACGACCCTCGTGATGTACGGTCGTCCTACTGTGCTTACCTGCACAGCAAGAGTCTGGCTGAGGGAAGTCGGCTTCTGCCTCACGTATGGCGCTTTGATGCTGAAGACTTGGAGGTTGGTAGATAACGTACTAATCGCATTGATGTGGTGATGATGACAGTGATGATGACGCTCTCGACAGATTTTGGCAACGGCAACTGCGTCTTTCTCTTCGCTGATTAGCCCTATTGAGCTGGCAGTGGTCGGCAAAGCACGGCCTGCGGGCCGCATGCGGCCCGTGGCACTCTTTACGGCCCGCGACTACTAGTTGCTTCGATCATATAAACCCTAGACACACAATTCCATACTAAATACGCTTGAAAAAGTGATGCCAACAGAGCGCTGTCATTAGTAGTTATAGTTATAGATATTTCGATTCTGAATACTGCCGTCACCACATTTGGTATTCGACCCTAAGCCACAGTAATTGGATTTAAATTCGGACGGCAGTGGTAGTACTTACGATCTTATAACATGGAAAGATCAGACGGTCGGCCGACACTAGAACAGCGAATCGTATTTCGTCATGTCTGCATCTCTGTTTTACTAACGCAAATAGAAGAAATGGTTGCGCGGCAAGGAATATTGCAATATTTTAGTATAAACTAGCTTTCCGCCCGCGGCTTCGCCCGCGTGAACTACACGACGTTATCCCGCGGGAATGTAATATTTTTCCGGGATAAAAAGTAGCCTATGTTCCTCTCCAGGCTACAAAGTATCTATGTTCCAAATTTCAGCCAAATCCGTTCAGCCGTTTTCGCGTGATTGAGTAACAAACATCCAAACATCCAAACATCCAAACATCCAAACATCTAAACTTTCACATTTATAATATTAGTAGGATAATGAAATTATGATCGTAAAACTGACTGAAAATATGATATTACATCTCTTTCTTTCCTTTTTTCGAATTGTTTTTGCGCATCTTCTCAGCACATTAAGGCAACGTTTCGCCGGGCGGTCAAATGACTACTGAGAGCGATCTAATGCTCCTTTTCGAATGGAGCATTCGTTGGCGGCTTCACTTTCTGTGCGTTTACGCTGTATCTAGGGTTTATATGATCGAAGACTAGTTGCGTTAAAATAGTGCAACTAGCAAATCACGAGAAGGCTTGATGATGAGGCTCACAAAAACTGTAACTGTATGTAAACTGTCAACCTACTTAATTTCCTTGTATGCAAGTATGACCTGCATGCGATTTGCACACTCTCGATATGATATTTTATGTTTCTTGTAACATTACTTGTTTGTAAACGTGACGTCATATTTGCATGCAAGTCTTGCCTAATAAAATCGCACCCTAAGCATTGTTAACCCCCGCGGAGCGAACATTATTATGTCTGCTCTTACTAAATTCGCCATATTGAAAAAAAGATTCCTCACAAAAACATGAATATATCAAGTCCACTCAAAAGAAAAGCCGTTTCTAAATGACTTTATGTCACAAATGTAACTTTTATTAAGCGCCACAATAAATCATAGGACTAAGGTGAGCAAAAAAACGAGAACAGTATTTTTGTGCTGTCTCTGTATTGTAAGACGCGTTCAGTCACTGTCAAAACAATCTGGGCAGCACTCTGTCAAAACAGGTGTAATGTGACCGTGGTCTGCAGCCGACTGAATGTATATTAATCATTGATGTAAATATATTAATACGTTGAGCTTATTGCTAAAACATGTAAGGTGTGCTAAAATTAAATAATAATTAGCACGTAACCATGTTTTCGTGTTACGCTACCATTTAGTGAGAGATTCGGTATGTAGGGAGTGTTACATTGTTGTTACATACACTACAGTACACAAGGCGGCACATCAGACTATACATGTTGACTTTGAGACCGCCTTTATGCCCTACGTAATAAAAGCTGTTATCGCAGTTCAACTGTTTAACCTGATGTGTTGTCGAGTGTACCTATATGCTATAAATGTATTGGGGACGAATTTATCGCTAAAAATTAAAGAAAAAAGGATCGCATCAAAAAAATGACATCAAAAAAGTAAGAAAGAATCCCTCACCAAATAAATACGTAAGTACTTTGAAGTCGGGCGGGTTTTAACAAAAACAACAAAAAAATTGTACATGTTTCACGCCCGACTTCAAAGTACTTACGTTATTTATTTGGTGAGGGATTATTTCTTACTTTTTTGATGTCATTTTTTTGAAGGCGGTTTTTTTTTTATAAAAATATTTTTTGTACTTTTATTTAAAGCCAACCATAGTTATTTGGTGTACGCACCGGTTTTTAAGGTGGCACTATCTCTAGAATCCCCAGGTTCGATTCCCGGTCGGGTAAATATTGAACAAGAACTTATCAATATTTCCTCGGGTCTTGGTGTATGTGCTAATACCCGTCGTTGTTTCCAATATCCATATTACCTACTATACCAGTGCTCAAACAACTAAAGTTTAGTATTGGAATACTGTATGTGATGGTGTCCAATATTTAGTATTTCTACTTATTTAATAATACAGACTCTTTATTCCCATTTTCGCCACCTCTCCCAATGATATTAATTTCAAAACCCGACTCATAAAGGTAAAAATCTCGTGATCAAGGAAAGCAGGTTTTACTCAATTTATTTTTATTTACGGTTCCCGTCAACCTTTGATCCTGCGGGTGGTATCGCTTGCCAAGATTGATGATACGGTCGCAAATATTTGGAATTCACTTGTTGCCTATAATGCTACTGTTACACGGAACGGCTATTGAAAATACTTTTTAATAAAGATTTTCATAGGCTACATTTAGGTACCTATTAGAGACTGCTTGCTGACGAATTGCAATTGTTAGCATGCTTGGGGTTGGAACAATGTTTTTGATCTTATCTAAACTGATTTTTATTAGAACAATCAGCGGGAAAATTAAAAACCTCTGAGAAAACTTATTATCTAAATTTTTAGTTTTTTGCATTCACAATGCAATTTTTATTACTGAAAAATGGAAAATGAAGTATTTAGAAAAAATCGACCCGTCTCACAACTCCCATCGGAGCTAGTTGTGAGACGGGTCGATTTTTTCTAAATACTTCATTTTCCATTTTTCAGTAATTTTTATTTATTTTATTTTATTTATTTGAACACCAACATAATAAACATTAACATAAACAATGTAGACGAAAAGTATAAGGTGTAGCATCTTAATGTTATTACAATTATAGGTGTAGACTGCATGCGTAAAAGAAACAACAAATAATAAAATGAATATTAAAATTAAAAATTAAAATTAAATAATATGCATACGAATAAATTTGAAAATTAAAATGACTTACACGAAAGAAAAAACACATTACAAAATACTAAACATTAAATTAATTTTATATGAACTAATTTTAGAAAGAATGCAAGATTAAGTATATGAATATGAAAATTAAAAATTAAAATTAAAAAATAGGCATACCAATGAATTAAAAAAAAACAAAAAAAATACAAAATAAATCAAATTACAAAATACGTGAACATTACATTTAATTTTATAGGAACTAATTGGAATTAATACTTTAGGAATAATTTGCATTGTTTGAGTTTGACTAGTGTAAAAGAGACTTTTTAAAGCTGCGAATGCCACCCGCGAACAAATCAACATCCTTGATCTTAGATAAGCCCTTGAAATCACTCACGAGGCGTGTTAGTGGTGCATTAAGCCCGAGGTTGGAGTAGCTACGGCCTTCTATAAAAATGCTAAATCTTGATGAGCGAGGAAGTTTCAAAGGTGCCGAAAATGTAAGACCTTGCAGTAGTTCAGGAGCGTCGAGGATGCCATTCGCTAACTTGTGTAAAAACAGTAAATCATGCATACGTCTACGATCCGAAAGGGAACACATTTCAAAATGACTCAGTCTTTCATCATATCTTAATAAAGTTTTACCCATATTGCAGGAGTATGTAAGATGCCAGAGGAATCGCTTTTGGATATTTTCTAGTCTCTTTTTGTAAACATCATAGAATGGATTCCAAACCGCACTGCAGTATTCCAAGCCACTACGTACATAAGCGTTAAAAAGAAGAATTTTAGTTTTGGGAGACTTAAAAGTTCTAATGATAAAGCCTAGACTTTTAAAACCCTTACAACATATTTTATCTATGTGCGTATTAAATCTCAATTTGCCATCTATCCATACACCCAGATCTTCAACAGTATTGACGTTCTTTAAAGTATCGTCTTTAATTTTATACTTGTGAATCGGAGTGTCTCTTTTCCTTGAGAAATGCATACTGGAACATTTAGAAACATTTAAGTTCATTCTGTTTTCTTCACACCAGTGCACTAGTCTACAGAGGTCACTTTGTAACAAAGCAGCATCAGCAGGTTCATTCACTATTCTGTAGAATTTCAAGTCGTCTGCAAAGAGTAAGTAGTTTGAATTGACGAAGCATTTACCTATGTCGTTAATAAAAACGTTGAACATTAATGGAGCCAAATGTGACCCTTGCGGTACGCCAGAATCGATTGAAAAAGAGTTTAACTCATAACCGTTAACCACCACTTCAGCTAATCTACCTGTCAGATATGATCGGCACCAACCCAGCAAGGGATCGTCGATACCGAAAGAATGAAGTTTATGAAGTAGTATATTATGGTTAACCTGGTCGAAGGCCTTGCTGAAGTCGGTATAAATTGCATCAACCGAAGACTGTTTGTCTACTATACGCGAAACATTATCAACAAATGAGATGAGGTTAGTTGTCGTAGATTTATTTCTAAGAAATCCATGTTGATTTATGTCAATTAATTGCTTAAAGTGCCAGGTTAGTATAGGCATAAGTAGTTGTTCAAATACCTTGGCAAAGACAGGTAAGATTGAGATAGGTCTGTAGTTCTCAATATGATCTTTGCTACCGTTCTTAAATAATGGGACAACTAAGGCAGTTTTCCATTCGGAAGGAAATGTACCGGTTTGAGGCGAATGATTAAAAATGTAAGTCAAAGGCTTTGACAGGACCGTAGCACACTTGGCAACAAAAAGAGATGGTAGACCATCCGATCCAGCTCCCTTGTGAATGTCAAGTCTTTTTAATATTTTTAGGACCTGGTCGTCTTTAAAGCTGATAGTGGTAAGAAAGTTGTTTGTTAACATGGGAGCGCTCTCAAGGGATGTATTAGGATTAGTGGTATTATTATTAATGTAAACAGATGAAAAGTTTTCGGCAAATAAATCACAAATGTCGGAACCATTTTTGGCGGTTTTATTGTTAAAAAGTCATTTGAGCTGGGTAGTGGCTATTGTTATTCTTTTTGTTTTTGGTGTAAGACCAAAACAATTTTGGGTTAGATCGTAAATTAAGTTCAAGGTTGGTTATGTAGTTATTATAGCAAGATGCCCTAAGACGCTCCGAACGCTGCTTTATTAGTTCAAAATCGAGTCGATCGAGAGGATTATTATTGAATTTACGTAACTTATTGCGATATTTGAGTTTTTCTTTTAACAGGTTTATTAAATTACGTGAAAACCAAATTGGGTATTTTTTTGATTTGGGTTTTGTTCTTGGAACGTACTTTTTAATAGCGGTTCGAATGAAGTCATAGAACACATTTACCATTTCGTCTACATTAGAGCAATGTTTAAATTCTTTATCCCAGGAAACTTCTCCTAGTTCCATAATTATGTTTTCGTAATCTGCTTTGTGAAAACAGAAATTATTGTTTTCCTTGTGATGCAAAATACTGTCTGCGCGTAGGACCAAATTGAACTGCAATGGTGGATGCAAAGGGTCAATTGAGACCAGAGGATCGCTGCTAACATCTAAATATGATACCTGTGTGTTACTAAGAACCAGATCCAATATTTTTCCTTATTATTCAGTTTATTGTTATACTGTTTAAGATCATGGAGCATGGCAAAATCTATAAGCATAGTGGCGAGAGCACTATTATTCGTATCCCCGGGCGATTCAGAATGACCAACAAAGTTCCATTTAATACTGCTCAGGTTAAAATCTCCCACAAACATAACTCTACCAACATTTCCCCTCTCCATCACCTGATCAGAGTTAGTTATGGACAGGTGGTGGTAAATAGACAGCGCATAAATGCAAGTGCTCCGTATTACCCGCACCGTCGTGGCAGTCGAGCACAACCCATAAGTCCTCACACTTCGATTCAAAATTCTGCATTCGCCTAGAAGGAATATGTTTAGCGACAGCGATAACGATTCCTCCGCCATCCTTCCTGGAGTGAAATCCACTAGTTTCCCTATCCCGTCTATATACTACATATCGTTCATCAAAAAGTTCCGAATCAAAGACGCTGCTCTTTAACCACGTCTCACTTAAAACAACAATATCATAGTTATTACAAACGATGTTGTTGAAAAAATCAATTGTTTTTGTTCTCAAACCTCTGACATTCTGATAATAACATAACATAGTAATAAACTTATTATCTCCGAAGAATACATTTTCCTCAAAGATAACTGTAAAAAAAATACTTAGTTATTTGTAAGGAATATAAAATCCATATCTACTACTAGTTATCTCAGAGAAAAAGCCTTCATAGATAGCCACTTATAAAAATATCTGGTCATGGTTATCTTCAAGGAATAAGGGTATGTTTTACATCTTTAGCTTGCGAAAGCTAAATAAAAAACAAATAACCATTCAATTTTCGTAACAGTCGACGCTTAAGGCGAGGATTCCCGACAGAAATAGGCACGCTAACGTTTGCTCGGCCGCGCGCGATACACTTCACGCGGACGCAGCGGCAGCCGGCAATGAACTGTCAACTCGCGAGCGCCCTGCGAATCGAAAATCACTTAAAATTCAATAAAAAATTAAATAAAAATAAATTTAAACTTATGACGGCCGGAATCCTTCGGCTATTCAAAGATAATTATTTTCGTATATTTTTCATTAACTAAAACCAAGTATACTGCAAGTAATAGGATATTTGGATTACGATTAGACGGATGTTTGGGATTTTATTTGACTCAGTTAAATATCATCAATCGAAAAAAAAACGACCGGAAGCACTAGATAAATAACTATAAAATAACATATATTTTTTCCAAATTTTGAGTACTTGTGGTTTGCGAGTAATCGATAATTTAAAATACCCTATTTTTGGGAATCGGCGCCTTAAAGCTAGAACTAATCTATTTCACAACGGTGCATTATCAGTATTTTCCAGAAACTACTGAACCGATCACCGCAAAATTTTCAAGGGACCTATTTGGAAAGAATCTGAATTTCCCATGGCAAAAGTTGGTTACAATTAAATATTTCTAATAAGTAAAAAGCGCTACAGATTTCAATTTCCATTAGCCAAATTGGAGCCCTCTATATTACTGCTTCCAACGCAACATATTGATTAGATTTCACTGGTTATGTCCTATAAAGGGAGGACAGGCGAGCTTATCGAAAAATTACTGTTCGATTTTATGGCCACATGCTGGTTTTGTCATTAGCTGTTGTTTGTACCTTGAAAGGTAAAGTTAAGGATTTTTGTCAAGCTACCAGTAACTGCTTTTTGTGGTACCTTTACCTCTGGCTTAATCAATTAAGATAATTTAATTTCTATACATATTATATTTTTGGAAATTACTGACTTGGCAAATGGTCTGTGAACAATTAAAACTCATTTATTAAAAACTAGCGGATCCTCACGGTTTCACCCGCGTGGTACCCGTTCCCGTGGGAATAACGAGATAAAATATAGCCTATGTCACTCGGGAAGAATCTAGCTTTCTAATGGTGAAAAAAATTTTCTAAATGAATTTGACCAACTTTTCCTTTCACTCTTTCTCTGTTCACGCTGCACAGTTTTGGAACAAGCTCCCCATCGCTATCCAAGATTCCCCTTCCTTAGCGACTTTCAAAACTAAGTTAAAAGATCACTTCCTTACAATGTTAACGTCATGATCATTAATATTTATATATATTATGTGTATGTAGGTATATATATTATTATTGCATATATATGTATGTATATATTATTTTTGAATTAAGTTTTTTGTATAGTTTAATCAAAATTTAGATTTTGTTGCACTTTGTGTTTGTGTCACCCACTTTACTTTTTTACTTATTAATTGATCAGGGTTGACTGGAAGAGATCCCTTTCAGGGATAAGTCCACCTTTGCCAAATAGACTTTAAGACTGTAAAATGTTATTATGTTATTTGTGCAATAAAGAATATAATAAATCGGTCCAGTAGTTTCGGAGCCTATTTGATGCAAACAAACAAACAATCAAACAATCAAATCTTTCCTCTTTATAATATAAGTATAGAAGTATAGATAAAGGAATGAGTATTACAGAAAAAAATAGTCAGCCGGATATCTGAGTGATGTCACATAAAAATAATCTTGAAATTTCACAGAATTTGTATAGTTTTAAGATCGTAGGTCTAACAAATTATTTGACTATCAGAATTTGTAAACAAACACTTTAATTATTCCTTTGTTAATTATAAAGTAATCGATGCCGTTGTTTGGTAACTAGATACCGATAAATCAAATCAAATTAATTGAATTAATTGTAGCACTTGATACCTACTTCCATGCCTATCTTTTGATTTACGGTAAACAAGAACTTTGGTCACCAAAAACCAAGTTTCTACACGCAACATACAGTTTTACTTTCGATTTCAAGCACGAAAACATTTCGTTATCGTAATTATTTTGTATGAAAACCAGAGCAGCGCTCCTTTCGACCGTTTATGGAATAAAAATTCAATAAATAACTATTTGACAGCAACACTTTGATAGCTTTTGCAGGACGGTATAGTTGACTATTACGATTAGCAGAGCGAAAGTTGAAAATTAAGTCGTCTCACAACTAGCTCCGATGGTACTCGAAACCACGACCTTTTACTGTCCATATTTTTTTATTATTTCATTTTCGCATTGTGGAAAATTGATGACGAAGGCTTCATGCATGGGTCACAGTAGGCAGTGAATATAAACTGTTTGTCCTTTCACATCTGTTCCCAATTTTAACTTCCTCACGTAGCATTTTTGTCCTCAGGATATCCGTGATCTTCCAAGTCCGTTCAGCGAAGGCAGTGAAGATATCGGACATGTATCTGCTCAGGCGCATCGGGATCATAGTGGGGGTCGCTTGCGTGCTATTGGCTATCCGGACGCTGGTAGCACCCCCCGCCGTGATAGTGGGGAGAACGAAGGACGATCTGAAGGCGTATCTGTGCAACACGGATTGGTGGGATCATTCGTTCACTACTTGTGAGTATTAGAGTTTTTTTTATGTAAAACTTCTTTAGTCGCGTTTTGCTCTTTTTGTGATGGGTAAAAAAATGTTAAACTCGCGTCAGGACACGTGACCGCCAGATCGATAATTCGTTAAGGTGCGTCCACAGTTGTAACATTTTGGCGTGTCCGAACTCCGTGTCTTTATTATGCATCGCTAGCTTTGTTGGGCATTCGCTGTGGTAATACTGTATCAAAGAGACAATGTATTACAAAGAGACGGTGTTCATTGGAATTCAGTGTCATTAGAATACGAAGGCAAATTTCGCCACCGTTTCCAAAGTGTGATAGGTCAGGTTAGAAAACGGGCGGCATTAAAGCCATAAGACCTCGGTTCTAATCCAGTCCGTATTTTTCCTTTTTTTTTGTCAAATTCCTTTTTTTTTGTGAAAAGTCTAGGGAGCCCTTTATCAACGCATTTAATTCATCTCTAAATATATTTTCTAAAAATCAACGGGTTAAAAAATTTAAGAATATCAAAAATGCACAACGATAATATTCAAGTTTTCACTTCTGCCGGCACTCCCGGAGTGCAACCCGTTGTTTTTTTTATAATCCTAGTTACATAACACAAGAAAGATCACTTACTCACTATTACACTCACTCACTCGTATTGCCACATACGAGCCACAAACGCCGCCACTTGAAGCTAGAAGAAGAAACAAGTGAAACAGGCGCCAACAGAGTGCGATGAGTTCATGTATGAAAACTACAGGAAATAGGTCGGTGGCGGCGTTTTGTGGTTGTGGTCGGTGGTCCGTGTGCGGCCAGGCTTTGAAGAGCATGTAACGCGTTTTTCGAAAGAAGTGTTACCTCGCAAACAAACACTTTATCAATACAACGCGCAAGAATGAAAATTATTTTAAAATAATAATAAAAAATAAACTTACAATCACACCAATTGTCTAGCTCATAAATGTGATGACCTAGGTATATACTGCACTAGTGTAAAATGGTGACTCTTATATTACGACTTCCAGCCTTTTTCTTGTGAGCTATAATGTAAGCTGTGTTTTGAGTAGGATATTTCACAAGAAAAACAGCATTAAGACATTTTTAATGCAGCTTCAGCTAGAAAATTAGACACTATTCCTTAAGCAACATTTTACTTTAAAAAAATTAAACAGGGCCCGATCGCGGTAATTCTATGACGCATTAGTCAAGTGTACGTGCAGTTGAAGTGCAGTTGACGTGCAAAACCGTTTTTGAAAACGCGCGGCTTTGACAGTGCGACAACGTTTTCTGTTCCAGTGACATACGACAGTCTATTTTGACAGCTAATTTCGTATTGCAAGTGGTTCCTCTGTCACGGATGTCACCGGATCAGACAGGATTGTAGGACTATAGGTTTGCGTGACGTGTGCGTCGTTATGTCATTACCTACGGCAATACGAAGTCAAACGTCAAGACCCAAACGCGATGAAGACGCGCTGCATAAAATTACGGCGATTGGCCCGCAGCTCTCATAGGACCCATGCTGAATAAGCTAGTATAGGTAAGCAAATAAATGGCGAGGCAAATGACAACATAAGGACAGTCAAAAATTATTTCTCGTGACAACTTTTACAACTTATATGAAATAATCACTGAAATAATCATATCATTCTTTATGCCGTTTAACACAATCGTGAAAAATTCGATACAGCGCTTTTTGAGTACCTAATAGATAGATATTATTATTTGAAACATAAATTCACAGCCATAAGCCCATTCGTGATTTGAAACATAGAAAGTATATCACGGTCTATTTAAACGTACCTACATATCATTTACTAGCTTTCCGCCCGCTGCTTCGCCCGCGTGGACTTCACGACGTTATCCCGCGGGAATGTGATATTTTCCAGGATAAAAAAGTAGCCTATGTTCCTCTCCAGGCTACAAAGTATCTATGTTTCAAACTTCAGCCAAATCCGTTCAGCCGTTTTGGCGTGATTGAGTAACAAACATACAAACATCTAAACATCTAAACATCCAAACATCTAAACTTTCACATTTATAATATTATAGTAGGATATGTTTGTGGAATTAAACTTAACGTTATAGCCTTAACCTTGAGTTTTAGCTTTAAGTCTTATCAGAATGCGCGAGTGAAATGTGTTTTGTAATAAATTTCTGATTCGTATGAAGTTGCGTCGAAAAGTGGAATGTGAAATAGCTTCTTAGAGCGTTGCAAATTTGTCGCGTAAAGAGGTCTTGATGTTTTGCAGTCAAAGAATTTTAAGAACGAAAGTCTCTAAAAGGCTTTGATGTCAAAAGTGCCTTGTTTATTTGCATATTGTGTAATAAATTAAATATGCATTTTGTGACAGCTTGACTCGTTTACAAAGCTCATGTTTGCTGTACAGTAAATTCAGTAACAAAACAAGTTTGTGTTTTCGGAATGCTATTTGAATTGTCCGAATTGTCCAAATAAAATGCCGAGATTTGTCGTGGCTGCAAAGGGCTGCACAATTGTTTGTAAATTGTTATTGTAACAATGAAAAACGTTTATCTGACAATTCACTGGATTCTAACAAAAAAGAGATGGGTAATAATTGTATGAAGTAAGTCTGTAACCTGTAATCGGTAACATACAAAACAATTATTGCATTAAGTCTAAGTATCATTCAAAGATTCCATTTATAAAAAATAAATAGGTAAATTTTTTGCAATAACTTTTTTTTATCCCAGCGAATCTTGATAACAGCACAGAATAAGCAAAAGATTGTTTAAACTGTGATAACAGCATGAATACTACACTTACGTCAAACATGAAATCTGGATATGTGAAAGGTGCGGGGGGGGAGGGGCGGACGTAATCATCGCTATGCACAGCGCATGGTGTTAGCGCGCGCAGTTTAATTTAGGATAAATTTTAATAGCTTTAAATAAATCACTAATGGGTGCTAATAAAAGAAAAAATACGTGTTTCGTAATTTTTTTTCAAAGATTATAATAAATACATTTAGATGGTGTTAATAAAATAACCCTGTAAAAATGCCTATTTCGTTGAAGAATAGTGTACCTAGCTGTCAACTGAGGAAAAATTTATAAAATCGGTCCAGTAGTTCATTAAATTCAAGTGATTATCAGTCTATAAACAAAGCTAATAGGTACTCAAAACTTCCACTGAATCTTATAGCGCATCTTATACAGTTAACTTCTATAACTACATCAACACACTTAGCTGGTACATTAACGACTGAGAGATACACAGACACACACACATACCTACATCACGATAATAACGACTTCGTAGTAACAACTTGCGTATCCGTTCGGAGCAAACACAAGTTGGGATGCTTCTTAATGAACCTCGGCGTAATGATAACAAGTCAAAGTCAAACTCGAAATAATCTTCGTTCGAATAAAGTTACGCCAATTAGAACTTACGTCGTTTTTGTATGTTGACGTCATTAAAGGTGATTTTAATATACATAGAAAATATTCTCAATGTATGTAACACCCGTTACTTCGGCAACATAATGTAAGCCGTTGTTTTCTTTTGTGTAAGAATACGAATAATATACAGGATATTTTTTTTATCAGTGCACAAATTTTTAAAATCGATTCAGAATCGGTAAGGGCGTTTGTGCACTACACTGAATTTTACCGATCCGGAAAAAAACGGATGCTTGTATTGAAGAAACATGGGTCGAAATGTGACAAAAATTTTCGAACTTCCATACTAAATCGATCACGTGATCATTCCGATTTGTATGAAGACTCAAAAAATGTTTGACTTTTATGATCTTAAAAATTTTTGCACTGATAAAAAAATATCATGTATATTGGATACCATCACATACATTTTTTCAATACCAAGCTATAGGTAGCTTGATTACTTGTATCATGGAAATTGGAAATCACGAGCGGTGTTACCGCATACACTTAGACCCGAGGAAATATTAAGTTCGTTTTTACCCCACGTCGACGGCAAGAATCGAACCCGAGACCTGTAGGGATAGCGGCACCTTGAAAACCGGTGCGCTCACCACTCGGCCACGCAAGCCCTCAAATTACAAGAATACTTTCAAATACTTGAATAAGGGTTTTTTTATTCAGCAGTTAAAAATTAATAAGACATATCAGTTGAAAATTGTTTTTAATTACGTTACACACATGCACATTGCACATCCCATAATTTACTCCGGTCTTGCTGATATTTCCCCAGATAGATTTGCCAATTTTCATTGAATAGGTTGATGTTTTTTTTATTTCTTAGTCGTCGTAACATACAACGAAACTATTAAGATTTAATGCGATGATACGGATTACGGATCTGGTATTAGGTATTAACTATTTATTTATTATTTATTTCATAAATCATGCAGGCTTACAGATTTTTTTCCAGTGAGCCAGCAAGTCATACAATACGTTTTACAATATTTAAATTTTCACTCTAAATATAATAAAATTAACTAACATTAGTTATTTTACTCAGTCATAAAATAAATATAAAAAACAAACAACAAAAAAAAGTGAGGAAAAACGTCAACACAACCACACACAACATTACAACAATGCGCAGCAAGCAAATGCGCAAGACACTAAAATTTAAATGTCAATTTAGGTATAATTATGCGGATGATTTAACCCCCACTCGTGTTACCTAAATCTGTTTCCACCTGAGTGCCTACCTGCAGTTTATTAAAAGCAAAATTCCTGTAACTTTTTTCTTGTTATCGTCCCTAAAAATGGCATTTCTTTGCAAACGACCGCGACCCTTGGAATCGGGCAGACAAATCAACCGTAGATAATTAAAAGATAAGTCAAAAACTCCGCCGGATTTTGATTTATCATCATTAATTTGCGTTTATCAGGAATTCTAAAGCCATTCTCATTTGCAGAATTCTCCTTGGAGATGTCAAAAATGTTTATCTAAAAGATTGAAGACCTCCGAACTGGAATATTAGCGGCTTACTGTTAATTAAGAAAGATATATTTTGTAATTTGAAACTAATTTAGTTTTCAGTCAGTTTTCAGCTCAATTGCGGTTAGCAATTTGAAGTTATTTTATTGGAAACAATTAGTCAGTAAACAACAAATTTGAGTTCAGCAAGATAAATTTTAATAAATAAGTAAAAGTTCTGATGAGTAACTTAAAACATACCATGAAACGTTATCAAAGCGAAAATAAGGTATTATCAAAAATACTATTTTTATTTTCTTATTTGCGAAAGTCCGCACTCAAAAGTTATGGAGGAATAAAGAAACTCATATAAGTACACTAGCTTTTCGTCCGCGGTTTCGCCCGCGTGGTCTACACGACGTTATCTCGCGGGAATGTGATGGTTTTCCGAGATAAAAAGTAGCCTATGTTCCTCTCCGGGCTACACAAAGTATCTGTGTCCCAAATTTCAGCTAAATCCGTTCAGCCGTTTTGGCGTGATTGAGTAACAAACATACAAACATCCAAACATCCAACATCTAAACTTTCACATTTATATGGTCGCTTCTTACGATTACGACAAACAACGATAAGTAACGATAATCCTACTTTAATAATATTATAAATGTGAAAGTTTAGATGTTTGAATGTTTGTTACTAAATCACGCCAAAACGGCTGAACGGATTTGGCTGAAATTTGGGACACAGCTACTTTTAATCCCGAAAAAAAACACATTCCCGCGGGATAAAGTCTTGTAGTCCACGCGGGCCAAGCCGCGGGCGGAAAGCTAGTGCTCAAATAAGTTCTATAATAGGTAGTAATGTAATCGAATTAAAACACTCCAATCATTAAGCACAAACCACACTGCCAGCTGGCGGGCAATCTAATGATCCGGGCGATGAGAGGTTTTACCTCATTTCATAACTTCAGTTCACACCGTAATGCTAATAAATTTCCCCTTTGGTTGAAAGGCGCAGAAATACCAGCGCACATTGACATTGAATGATTTACTTTTACGTTTACATTGTTCAATTTGGTTACTTGAAAGGTTGAAAGGCAAAAGTGAACCGGGTATTTCCGCTATAAGCGACGTCGCACGCGTCTCCCGTCACGTCAACTCAACTCTCGTCGAAGACACACTTTGGTGTGACGCGACGCTAGAATATCTGTTTCATACACAGAGTATGGACACGACGGAGACAGAGATAGTCGCGCCACACTGCATGAGTATTTTTCTAACCAAACTAAATATATGAAACCGATACGCGTGGTACCGCGCGTCAACCAATGCGCTAGACAAGTGTATTTCCGACTTCCCCCACCTCGAGTCATTCGGCTTGTTAGCTCGTCCGCCATCTGGCGGTGTGGCTTGCCCTGACTTACTCTAATTTTACACGCAAATTGCTTCGCATGCATTGTATTCCGAAGAAAAATAGTTTGAATATGTAAATTAAAAGAAAATTTATTTAAAGCACACGAGCACTAACAATGGTGGTAAAGGCTGTACTAGCCGCAAGTTAAAATGGGCTAGTAATACACACATTCATAGAAAATATAGGTATCTCCTCATACACTTTGACCATTAGAATTATTTTATCTCGATATTCCCACGGGAACGGGTACCACGCGGGTAAAACCGCGAGGATCCGCTAGTAACGTTACATAAATATTCTACTAAAAAAATACTGTATGCAATCAAATAAAAATATTTAAAGTATTTTTTCCGCATCACATTACTTAGATATAAATTAAATACAGGGTGTTACTTTGGTCAGTTACAAGCCCAAAACCACAGCTTGTACTCATAATATTGAACAACTTTCCCAAAGAAACACGGGTCGAAAAGTGAAAAAAAATTTTTGGCCTCTCATACAAACTGCAAAGTTAGCTGATCGATTTTGTATGCAGTGACCAAAATGTTTTGTTCAGATCTAGACCCATGTTTCTTGGGGAAAGTTGTTCAATTTTATAAGTACAAGCTGTGGTTTCTGGCTTCCAACTGACCAAACTAACACCCTGTATACAGGATAATTTTTTTATCAGTGCACAAATTTTTAGGATCGTCTCAGATACGATAAGTGAATAACTTTCTCCTAGAAACATGGGTCGAAATACGACAAAAATTTTTGGACTTCCCATACTAATTCGATCACGTGATCAGTCCGATTTGTATGAAAGGTCAAAAATTTTTTGTCATATTTCGACCTATGTTTCTAGGAGAAAGTTGTTCACTTACCGATTCTGAGTCGATCCTAAAAATTTGTGCACTGATAAAAAAATTATCCTGTATAGATGTCAATCACATGACTCTTTGTGAGAGAAAAGAGTTAGTCGTGGGCCACACTGGAGCGACCGCGGGGCGCGGAGGCGACCTGCGGATCCGCAGGACGCGCGAACACGTACTATTCCCTCCGCCCAGTGCTGCCAACTAGTCTTAACAAAAACGCGCTGTCAGAGCTATAAAAAAGCGCTAGAAAGCGCTAAAATGGCGTTTTAAAAAAAAGCGCTAGATTTCGCGCCAACAACAAATGGTTTCACTATTTGCTCGTTAGGCGCGATTTCACGATTCTTTAAGCCAATCAAAATGAACCATTCATATCGCTGCCCGAAGTTCCTCTATACCGATTGACCGATTGACTGATGTTTGCTCGACCGTTCAAAGGCTGCAACGTGTGAACCGTAGGTCAAAAATAAAGAATGTTACGAACGATTGTAGTGAAGTTCGCTACGGAGGAGAAAAGCAAAATAATACGCGGGGAATCCCCGAGACATAATCGTTCTCATAGATCTCTATAATGTGAGTAAAATCTTTCTCTTTTTTTAGTTTTTCAATGTAAGAAGTAGGTAGTAATCATTTTATTTAGTACCTACTATTATGTTTTGCACGGTAAGTAATATAGCTTCATATTATTTAAAAAAGCGCTAGATTTAGCGCTAGGCGCTAAAACGCGCTTCGATACCAAAAAAGCGCTAGATCTGGCGCGAAAAGCGCTAAGTTGGCAACACTGCCTCCGCCGGTCGCGGCACCCGCCGGAAGCGCCAGCAGCGTGGCCCCTCCCGTCCGTCTCAATATATTTGTTTTTCCCGCTCAACGCGGACGCAAGACGCGCCGCTCCAGTGTGGCCCACGACTTACGTTCTATTATTTGTCAAACAGTGGAGGTGATATTCCTGATGTGGGGCATCCGGCTGTGCATCATGGTGCGGAAGGCGCCGTCTGAATTCAACGAGAGTAGATTCATCTCCATGGCCATCTACAACGAGTTCCTGCTCTCTGTCTTCCTGAATATATCAATGTGAGTTATATTTTACTAGCAATCCGCCCGCGGCTTCGCCCGCGTTAACACGACGTTATGCCGAGAAAATGTGGTATTTTTTGGGATAAAAAGCCTATATCACTCCCCATCTCCCAAATTATCCTCATATCAAAAAATTGGAGCATCGGGCCGGGTTCAAATCCCGCCTGAAAGCTACTTGGAGGGCTCGTGGTTTTTTACTATATCACATTTTTCCTATAAGTATAGTTTTTCAGAAATTATCAAGACATTGTTTATACTTGTAACTTTAGATTACTTGAAGCTACCTAGCACTTGGTAAAATTGATGGAGAAACGAAAGAAGGAGAAAAGAGATGTGTAGTATATTTATAATGTACATACAGTACGAAACCCTCGGTGGGCGAATCCGACTCGTCCGGTTTTTTCTATCTCAAGTCAGTAGAAAGTTTCTCATGAAAGGAAAGTAACTAAGAACCGTTTAATTAAAGATTAATTAAATCCGTTTCTAGCAAACTACTCATGACAATTCTAGTCTAATGAAGCCAAAAGAAAAAGCAGTTAATTTTCTCCATTCTAGAGGGCCAACTTTGGAACAGCCGCGAGACCAATTTCAATTTACCTAAAAGGATAACCCAGGATTACGGATTGTCGAGAAATTGATATAATTATACAGGGACCTTGTTTTGACGTTGCAAACAAAATAGAATTATGCCGAGACCAAACACTGTGGAGATAAAGTGTCTTTTCCAATTTAGAATCAAAACATAAATGGGGAAAGAGACGCTTGGCCTCGAGGGAAGGTCGAGAAATGTCAGGCAAAATGTTTACTTATACTTTTTTAAATATAAATGCACTTCAATACTTATATTATGTAGGAGAATAAGGTACAGTCGAACCAGTAGAATCATTACCCATTTTGCTAATAATTTTTAGAAAGCGACAAAACTTTAAAGCTCAGTGTCAATGTCAACGAGTTTGAAAGTTGACCTTATTGAATTTTAGTCTGCTAGAAAATGAACATAAGATTGGTCACAATTTAATTTGTTCGATAAAAAAATAAAATAATGTAAAATCGAACAGGAAAGTGTTTTATTGGTTTGATTTCCCTTATCATTTCAATAACATCATGCACTTGAAAAAGATATCAAAATTGTCACTTTGAACTTTCGACGGAAATCGGACCTTACCGATCAAAGCATACAAAGAATTTTAGAACTAAATGTGATATTTAAAGCAATTCTCTTGGTCGAGTTTACCAAGATTCGTACCTACATAAGAGCTCTACTCTTTCGTAACCTTTTTCTCCGTTTAAAAAAGCTAGGCGGTTTCTTTTAGTTCGAATTCGATAATTGAGTTTTGTTTTACTTCGTGAAGAATTATCTTGTAGCATTATTGAACAAGGATTGCCAAATCCAAATAATTTATTAGAAATTTATTATTTACACAATAATTGCCTTGCACAGATTGGCTAAATTACATAATAAATCATTTAATATAGTTAGTAACAAAATATAGAATTTATACCCCGATATAATTTATCTAATAGTCTAGTGTTGTTCAGTTATTGCCAAAATATATTCTGATAAATAGAAACAACATGGCAGACAGTGTTTCGAGACCTCAAGTAAAACGAAACATTACGTTGATTGAATTTTAGATGTAGAAATCTGAAACAAGACAAATTTTAAGGTAACTGCACACTCGAAGACATGACGGCGAGGTGATATTATAATGATTCAAAACTTATACGAAATAGTAATTAGAAATGTAAGGTCGTGGGTTTAATTTAATTTAATTAAGAATTGGTTTAAGTACCATCGGAGCTGGTGATGAGACGGGGCGACTTTTTCAAATATATCAATTTCAATAATAAAAATTGCATTGTGAATGCAAAAAAGTAAAAATAATTTGAAATATTGGTCCCCTAAAATATTTGTACTTGTTTTAAAAATAAGGGTGTATATTGAAGTAATTTTGATGTATTAACTGCTGTCTAAATAAACTATTGTTTTGAATCACATTGACCTTTCGGATTTTGTTAAACTATGAAAAATATTTTCCTCGTCTAAAACGTAATTATAAATAGTGAGTAACTAATATAATAACTAAAATTTATATTATTAGAAGAATATGCATAAAATACTAGCCATTATTTTGATAAAAATGTTTGTGTGTGTTTGATAAAAATGTTTTAGCTTACATCCGATGCGATATCCAAAGATTATAATCATACATTCTCTGTCTCTCTCAAAAAGAGCTTTGCTCTTGTCGGTGGAGTATTTTCCAGTCTTCTCTTCATTCTGTCAGTAACTTGACCTAATCATACTTTCTAATTCGCTATAAATGCAGTTTTTTAATCTTTAAGTACCGACGTGCATTTTTTGTAACGTTAGTACCGATTTGAGGCCTGAGAGGCCGCGTATCTAATAAAGAGTTTTTAAAAGAAAGTGATGAGTTAAATATTTGTCTTTGTAAAAATTAAGGGCTTTAAGAAAAAATAAGTATGGAAAAAAATTGACTTTATTAAGTTATTGAATTTAATACTACAATAAAATGTCCTTAGCTTCTCTGATCTGCTAAAATCTTCATCCACAAGCCAGCTCTCAATATCTCGCTCACTTTTTGAATTAAATTTTATAAACTAATCCAGGATATCTTTGAATGCTGTAAATCTGTCGCACAACTATTTCGTTTACTATAGGAAGTCCCTGGTGTATCAATGGTTCATAATATCTGGGAAAATAATAGTTAACTACCAAATACGCGCGCGACCACAACACTGCCTGTTTCGACGTCAACGTGGGTACAGAACTTGCAGCTACTTAAAAGCGGGAATCGGTATTGTGCGGAAAAAGGGGTAAACTAACAAGTCAAGTATCTGCCGGGGCCTCTCAGACCGCACGTCGGTACTTAAAGGTTAACTATCATATTGTGAATAGGTATGTAATAATAACTTTATATCTGGTAACTACAATACAATCCTCCAGGCAGACGTAGATTTAGTGCCCTAAAATTTGTAGCATCGCTATAGCTTTGCAGTATAGCAAAACCTATGGGAAGCATAGTATTTCACGCAAATTAATCTTGTATCACCCACTTACACAAATTAATTTAGCATAAATGTTTAATTCTGAAAATGATCTACCTTCGGCAGATTTCAAAAATTTATTTGAGGTGAAATAGGTATACTCTTGTCTTACTTAATAAGATTAAAATATTTGAATGTCTAACGACATATTTTAAGCGCTTCATTGGAAGGTTGTCTTTTTTTGTATAATGTTTGTCACTAAAATCAAAACATGAATGCGTGTAAAATATACAGGGTGTTTCTTTAAAGATACATTTTGGCCCATTCGGTATTGCACTTTTGTATGAAACAGCCGATTTTCGCTATATCGCACTTGTTCCCGTAGTAAAAGTTGTTTGTAGCGATGGGTACTTTCACCCCGATATTTCCACGGGAACAGGTACCACGTGGGTAAAACCGCGAGGATCCGCTAGTTTGGTATAAGAGCGAACCATCACGAGCAATAATATGTAAACTTATGTAAACAACATAAGACTATGTCATTTCAACCCACGACCTTTCGCTATCCGGACGATTGCTCTAACCACTCCGACGGCTCTGTAGCTCAGTGGTGAGAGCAGTCACCTGGATAGCGAAAGGTCGTGGGTTCGAGTCCCATCGGAGCTGGTTGTGAGACGGGTCGATTTTTCTTAATACCTACATTATTTTCAATTTTTCAATAATAAAATTGCATTGTGAATGCCAAAAAGTAAAAAATTAAATAACTTTAACATACAAGTCAACGCTTGTCCCAAAGCCAGCACTTCATAAACTTTCTTCAAAGTCTGCTCAAACTAAGTTATTTCTTGAATAACAATTTCAGATAATAATAGCGGATCTTCGGAACAATGTTTGTTTTCAAGTGAAACTTTCGAAATTTAAGATTTATTGCCGCTGTCAGCGGTGTGTCTTTGCACTTTTACTGCTTTTACCGTCTGAAATATAGAGAAGACTTGCGATCAGAATAAAAAATATATAGATCTAAATTTTAATTAGTAGGTACACAAATTTTAGGGAATGATAGTGCTCATCAATACGAAAAAAAATTACTAAGTACTATCCACGGAACCACAAAAAAATATCAGTTGTTCCATACATTTCAATCGAGTCGATGTTGTACTTTTTTTCGCAATTTCGTGTTTGGCCCCATATTAAAAATTTATCGTTTTGATTGACACTATTATCCCCTAAAATCTTTGTACTATAGGAAAAATGTGATAGTAAAAAACCACGAGCCCCATAAGTAGCTTTGAGGCGGGATAACGGGCGGATTAACACTTTGAACAAATAGCCGAATTCACATTTTTCCTATACTTACAAAATTGCATTGTGAATGCATAAAAATAATATAAAATCTTTGTACTAATTAAAATTTAGTGGTGTAATAGTGTAGTATGTAAAGAATACTTCAAATTTGCTTTCCCCCTACTTCGGACTACACGACGTTATTATATAAGATATTTTCGGCACAAAATTAGTATAATATGTCACTTTCCAGTTCTCAAACTATACCCATATATCAAAAATCACATCAATCCGTTGCTCCGTTTTAACATGAAAGACGGACAAACACACTTTCACATTTATAATAACTACCTAGTATGGATGGAGTTAACAACTTGTCATTTCTAATATTTTTTTTGTTTTTTTTTATACACTACGGGGTAGCACTTTGTACCTATACGCGAATTTTGTATTTTCGCGATTTAGCAATAAGACTTGTTCATCACGTTATTTGTTTAGGTTAAAAATCGTACGCAAGCTGGCCCCGTAGCCTATTGATTTCTTATGGTGACACTAGGTCCAGAATTTAATTCGTATAAAAACCCGTCTCACAACTAGCTCCGATAGGTCTCAAACCAACGACCTTTCACTATCCAGGCGAATGCTCATTTTGTATCATAAAAAAATGCATTTTGAATGCAAAAATGTAAAAAAAAAAATAAAAAAAAAAATAAACGAAAGAAGAAGAAGAAGAAGCCTTCATCGCACCTGATGCCAATGAAAGTCGAAGCGCACTACTCCCGGAATCCTGAACCACTGAAGAATTAAACTTGACATCTACGAAAATTGCCTCTGTTCGATTCCCGACATTCCCAGCCATGAACTTCATATTTCAATAACTGCGTCGTACCTCATCGCAAGCGCTCCATAAATCAAATAGGCCACAACTTCGTACCAAGTGATTTACTGATTCACCGCGAAACAATATTATACCTAGTACCTAGTTACAAATTGTGCAATATGGCTGCTTTACACGGGTAGAGTAAACGGTAGAGTAGAGCGTTAGAGTACTAAACTTTCTATACTAATGTAGTATTAATTTAGTACTCTACTCTACCGTTTACTCTACCCTTGTACAGCAGGCTTTAGGGCCACAAATTGTACTGACTTGTCGCGACGCGTGTATCGCTGCTGCAGCAAAACCAAACATTTAGTTTTGACAAATTTGTGCCATTGCAGCAGCTGTTAATTAAGAAATTATAACTAGAGAATTATTTCTATCATTCCGATTCAAGGTATTTACTTGTTAATAAATTTTCATAATTCAAATAAGCCATTAATTTCCTACCAAGTGATTTACTAATTTACTGCGAAACAATTAGTAGTTACATATTGTGCATTAGGGCCACAAATTGTACCGACGCGTGTATCGCTGCTGCAGCAAAACCAAACATTTAGTTTTGACAAATTTGTGGCATTGCAGCAGCTGTTAATTAAGAAATTATAACTAGAGAATTATTTCTATCATTTCGATTCAAGGTATTTACTTGTTAATTAATTTTCATAATTGAAATAAGCCATTAATTTCCTACCAAGTGATTTACTAATTCACTGCGAAACAATTAGTAGTTACATATTGTGCATTAGGGCCACAAATTGTACCGACCGTGTATCGCTGTTGCAGCAAAACCAAACATTGGGTTTGTTAAAACGAATTTGTGGCGTTGCAGCAACGGTTTAATTAAGAAATTATAACTAGGGAATTTGGGTTTTCAATTCTATCATTGTAATTTAGGGTTTTTTTTTGTTTTTTAATTTTCATAATAATAAATAAACCACTAACTTCCTACCAAGTGATTTACTGATTCACCGCGAAAAAATCGTAGTTACATATTGTGCATTGAGCCCAGTTTGAGCCACAAACGCGTGTATCGCTGTTGCAGGAAAACCAAACATTTGGTTTTGAAAAAATTGTGGCATTGCAGCAGCTATTAATTAAGAAATTATAACTAGAGAATTATTTCTATCATTTCGATTCAAGGTATTTACTTGTTAATTAATTTTCATAATTCAAATAAGCCATTAATTTCCTACCAACTACTAATTTACCGCGAAACAATTAGTAGTTACATATTGTGCATTAGGGCCACAAATTGTACCGACGCGTGTAACGCTGTTGCAGCAAAACCAAACATTGGGTTTGTTAAACGAATTTGTGGCGTTGCAGCAACTGTTTAATTATGAAAACTTATAACTGGGGATTTTGTGGATTTTATTTGTAGTACCTATATTTAAACAGAAAATTCTAGGGTATTTATTTGTATAGGTACCTATTCGTTTTCATAATTTAAATAGACCACTAACTTCCTACCAAGTGATTTACTGATTCACCGCGAAACAATAGTAGTTACTTACATATTGTGCATTAGGGCCACCAACGCGTGAATAGCTGCTGCAGCAAAACAAAACATTTGGTTTGTTAATATAAATTTGTGGCATTATAGCAACAAAATTTATAACTGGGGATTTTGTGGATTTCATTTCTAGTATATTTAAACCGAAAATTCTATCATTATGATTCAGGGTATATTTATTTTTTTATTAATTTTAATAATTCAAATAGGCCACTTACATTGGGTTTGTTAGGATGAATTTGGGGCGTTTTGCAGCAAATATTTAATTAAGAAATTATAACTGGGTTTACGTGGATTTCGTTTCTAGTTTATTATTTAAGGGCACGATATTCCAAATTATCGAAATCAACCTATTTTTAACCGACTTCTAAATCAAAAAGGAGGAGGTTCTCTATTCGTCTGTATGTATGTTTTTTTTTTTTTTTTTTATGTATGTCCACCGATTACTCGAAGACGGCTGAACCGATTGAAATGGTTCAAACGTTATTACATCACGTTGGTTTTGAAATCGGTTCAGTAGTTTTCAGGAAATCTTGAAAATACTGTCGTTTTCGTTACCACTTTATGTGAATTTAATACGTATCTTTAGGCATATCTCCTTTGTTTATAAACCGATTTAGATGATTCTTGTTTTTTTGGAAAGGGGATACCTCAAGGTATTTTAACCGACTTCGAAAAAGGAGGTTTTGAGTTTGATCACATACCTATTTACCAGAAAACACGTAAATTGCCTGCACGATGCACTAAAAAGAGTGAAATAAAAATTATTTTTATAAAAAAATAAAACCGCCTTCTAAAAAACCACATCAAAAAAGAAAGAAATAATTCCTCACCAAATAAATAACGTAAGTACTTTGAAGTCGGGCGGGTTTTAACAAAAACAACAAAACATTGTACATGTTTCACGCCCGACTTCAAAGTACTTACGTTATTTATTTGGTGAGGAATTATTTCTTTCTTTTTTGATGTGGTTTTTTAGAAGGCGGTTTTATTTTTTTATAATTGATTCAAAAGTAAACGATCAAATATTCTTTATTTTGAGCAGATAAAAATATATGTTGAAGTTTCATAAACGATCTTGATTATTTTGTGGCTAGAAACACGATATTCGATCTTCACTCGACTATAAAAATTTTCAAAAACAAATAAAATTTTCATTATTTTTATATTTTTTTGGTTTTATACTTACATTATTAATCTCTAATTCACGAATAATATATAGAAAAATAGGTAATGATATATTGTAGATTATTCTCAGGCTACTTTTTCAAAAAGTGAATTTATACTCAAAATAACAACAAAAACATTGAAAAAATGAAAAAGTGAGGTTATTTTCATTACTCTTCACACATAAAGAAAAAGACAAAGACAGAGTTCTTGGAAGATCGTGCCCTTAAACAGAAAATTCTATTATTGTGATTCAGGGTATTTATTTGTTTATTAATTTTTATACTTTAGTTAGACCATTAACTTCCTACCAAGTGATTTACTGATTCACCGCGAAACAATAATACCTGTTTACAATTTGTGCATTAGGGCCACAAATTGTACCGAACGCGTGTATCGCTGTTGCAGCAAAACCAAATATTTGGTTTGTTTAGATGAATTTGTGGCATTATAGCAACAAAACTTACAACTGGGGATTTTGTGGATTTAATTTCTAGTATATTTAAACCGAAAATTCTATCATTATGATTCAGGGTATATTAATTATTTGTTTTTTAATTTAAATAAATTCAAATAGAAAGAAAGAACTAGTTTTAAACAGAAAATTCTATTATTGTGATTCAGGGTATTTATTTGTTTATTAATTTTCATATTTTAGTTAGACCATTAACTTCCTACCAAGTGATTTACTGATTCACCGCGAAACAATAATACCTATTTACAATTTGTGCATTAGGGCCACAAATTGTACCGAACGCGTGTATCGCTGTTGCAGCAAAACCAAATATTAGGTTTGGTAAGATGAATTTGTGGTGTTAAAGCAAATGTTTAATTGTCTCTTTTTTCACCTGGCAACCCTGGCCGGATAGTCGTTCTTAATAGTGATCTGTGTTTATTAATTCAAATCAGCTGAATTTGAAGACGAACGCACGTAAAAACGTATTTATAGTGTGGAGTATTCTTCCGGCTATCTGTGGAAGTGTTTGCGGAGCGACGCAACATTATTATTGTGCATAAACAATAAATAAACAAGAGGCTAGTTAGCCGCATATAAAAAAATATTATAGTTAAATGTTGTGCGCGGTTGTAATAGGGATACCGATTTAATTCTGTTTTTTTAGTGTAATCATCTATTTTTAAGTTGTGATTTGTATCTTGTGACTGTGCCAAAAATTAAATAAAATAAAAAATAAAATAAAATCTGGGTTATTTTTGAATTTCATCGTTTAGTGTTTGTTTTGTGGAGTTAAGCAGGAATATCTCATGTTTGCAATAAAATGTAGTTTAACTTCGAACGTCTTTTCTTATATTAGAATACAGAATCATTGGGTTATTATACCGAGTGGCTCATTTAGAACGGTCAGTATTTACAAGTCTGAAATTATAAGACATACAGAAAGATCTGAATCTGAAAAAGTGTTTAATTTTGTATGACAAAATTAGGTTGTTCGACATGAACACCCGCTTAATTAAATTAATAAAAATAATTCATTTGAGATATCATGTTTCATAGTAATAGTTATTTACTGCGTAAGACCTAAATATTTTTGTTTTTATTATTCCCGGGTTCGATTTCCAGACGGAGTAGGTACAAGTATTTTTAAATGAATGCAGTTTTTCATTAAAAGAGGAATTAGCCTTATTAGATGAGATTTAATTATGATGATTTAATTAATATGTATGTACGTTTAAGTTAGTTTTATAAATAGAGACCGACTTGTGTTATATTAATCAAACACCTGTTTAGTTTCTTAGAAAATATTATCATTTACATTAAATGTGCATATTGTTTCAAACTTCGAAAGAAGAAAGCGCAGCGCAGCATAACATTCTTATTCAAAACTTCAGTATTTTACTGCTGAAAGTCTTCAAACTTATAACGTAGCTGTGCACTTCTTTTTTGTACTTCACCTGCTCGCATAGTTTGCGGCAAGATTCTTGTGAACTTTAGGCAAGCCTGCTAGCCTTTGTACTAACTATTTAAATTTAAGTTCTTACTCATACAAGTTTGCATACCTGGCATGCTACATGCTATATTGGTGTCTAGTCTACATTCTTTCACAACTAGAAGGACCTTAAAAGGTCTGGTTTAATAAATTTATGAGAATTTCTATTAATACTTAAGTCTTATAATACCTACTTGATTGTTCCATTTATTTATTGTACCATTTTTAAAACACTTTAAAACCGCTGCCACTTTTTAAAACTGGCATTACTTAGGGCATGATAGTGTTCATCAATACGAACAATCGAACTACTAATTTACCATGGAGCCAACCACAGAATCGAGAGAAATATAATCAGCTCTTCCATTTCAAAGTAGGTACCACATCGACTCGACTGAAATGTAAAGAACAGCTGATTTTTTATTCGCTCTTCCATGGATGTTCCCATTTTTAAAATTGTTCGCATTGATGGACACTATCATCACCTAAAATCTTTGTACTAAATAAAATTTAGAGGTGTATAGAGGTAAAAGATAACAGGGTGCCTACCATCAACTCTTATAGCGGTTTTGTTTAGGACCTAAACTGATCTCTTCGCTTATTCGTACCACGACAGCTTAATATCAATGACAGCGAATCAGTGATCATTCAATGACATTTCACAGCCGCTAAGCTGTCATGTACTCTTATTTGACTTATAACTCGGCCAAGCTAACATGACACCTGCAGGTTATACCCGTCCCTCTCACTCTCTGGGCATGACAGAATCGAGTGAAAGAGACGGGTAGAAGAAATAAGGGCAGAAATCGTTCGGTCATTCACATTTAGCAATTCATTTGCGATCCAGTTTTTAGAAGGTCATAGTAAGAAATAAAGCAATTCATTTTAGGACCTATTCTGCATCGCGCTATTTTTGAATCGCTGTCTTAAAGTTGATGGTAGGCACCCAGTATTGTAACCATCACTTTTCTTCCAGGTTGTTTCTGCAGTCACCAGCGAATCCTGATCTCCTGTACATCATCTTCTTCTGCCACACCCAGCTGACGGTCACGTTGCTTCTCTGCTTCATCTTCGGGAGTAAGGTAGGCACGGTAAGGGAACGAAGGGGGTACATTGGGGGTCCCCCGACCGAAACAAAAATTTTATTTTTTGAGTTTTTTGAGTTTTTTTGTCGGAATTTTTACAATGTTTAAATGTTAGTTTTATTTCATCCTTTTTAAATTACACATAAAATTTTAAAAAAACCGCATTGAAATCGCTTGATCCGTTTAGGCACTACGAATATAAGAACAGGCAGACAGTAATTTTTTGAAACATTTGGACCTGTTGCAACAGTTTGAAATAGTATTTTTCGTCAAACCTTTAGAAACCTTCTATCTTCAGAAATACTATTTCGAACTATTGCCACAGGTCCAAACGTCCCACGCTTGGCTTAATATGATATACATGCATGGTACAGGATCCGAATAAATATCGACCGTCACCCATTTTTTACCACCTATGTGGTCTAGTGGATCCAGGCCTAGAGGTCCAGGGTTCGATTCCCAATGGTAACCGCTATCGTAATCGTATTATTTTGTATGAAAACAAGAGCAGCACCTCTTTAGGTCGGAAAAGGAACTGAAATTCAATAGTTAATGAGAGGTTTTCTTTTTGAGATTTAAAAAATAAAAATAGTTTCCAAGAACTCTGCAGATGGCGCTGAACTGACTACGTTACTAGGCACCAAAAATGTTTAATAATTTAATGTTTAATCTCTTCTTTATTTCTTGGGCCATTTTGTCTCAGGCGAGGAAAAATTATAAAAAGACTGGAAAGTATTTTTTTTCCTTTTTTCTTGTTGTTATTTATTTTCAATGTGACATTGTGAATTTCTGATGTGATATGACAATGGCATTAATGACCTTTTTAATGTACGTTTCGTTTTATGATCCTAAAATTACATCCAAGTTATTTAATAATCTAATAATTATATGACGTTTAATTCCATGCAGTAACTTACTGTGTATCAGCGCCATCGTTTTGAATACTCAAAGGCGCCATCTATCTAGCGACTAGGGAATAATAAAAAAAAAAATAAAATGAAAATCCCTCATTGGCAGCAGTATTTTGAGAGCTTTTGACGGATAGTATCGTCACAGTATATTTGTATTAATGCTATGTGTTGTACTATAATGATTGTATTTAGGTAAGTACAATAATTTAGACTACGTGCCACATAACTTGGCGCGTATCAATTTCTGGAATTAAATTATGATATGGGAGGCCTATGCCCAGCAGTGGGCGTCGTACGGCTGAAATGATGATGATGATGATGGGAATAAGCCTTATTTTTGTGACGATCAGACGATCTCCAAGTTTTGAGGCGCGAACACCACGACAGTTTTTCGTACTTCGACTACTGGGTCCGTCACTTACCTACTGTAAATAATTTACCAAAAAAATATTTTTTTAAAGTTTAAGATCCCCGACCAAATAAAAGTCAAAAGATAAAATTTCTCTCTCGGTCGGGGGACCACAACAAGAGTAGAAAGTATTAAATAGTAGATTGTACAACAAGTGCATAAAACGTACTATTTTACCCGAGATGTATATATCCATCCGAGCCGTAGGCGAGGGTGGATAGTCAATTCGAGGGTAAAATGGGTTTTATGTAGGTACAAGTTATACACTCTGCTTTTCACTTAGAGTGTGAGGAAAATAAATACCAATATTGCAAAAAAGAAAAAATAAAGACTTCGCCATATTGGCGGGAAGACTTTCTTTTTCTTTTTTTTATACGTGGCATTGGTAGCACAGTGACTTTAGCATTAGATCGTAGTCCTTAAAGCTCTTGAAATACTTATTTCTTAGAAAACTCATTAATGTTGCCTAGTTTTATTAATTTAGTAATTTAACATGGATTATGTACAAAATTGAAGAAACAGAATGAAATAATAAGTTTATTTAACGAAGTTTAATTGCGTGTGTGGCTGTTTACCTGACGATCTTTGTCTTAAAGTCTGAGACTTAGACGAAGATTTTACTTTATGCACTAGAGCATAAAAAGCGATTTTATGCAGCCTATACCCAACATAAACACGAACTTTACGAGCATGAGAAGTGAAAAGTGTATATTATACGTTGTGGAGATCCTTGGGGGAGGCCTATGCCCAGCAGTGGGCGTCGTACGGCTGAAATGATTATGATGATGATTATACGTTGGGGGTCTCCCGACCGAAAGAGAAATCGTATTTTTTGATTTTTTTTATTTTGTCGGGGCTACTTTTTTATTATTTATTTCCTCCTTTCAAATTACACATAAAATGAAAAAAACCGCATTGAAATCGCTTAATCAGTTATAGCAGCGCTATGGCACTACGAATATAAGTACAAACAGACAGTTATTTTTTTGCTGCCATTTTGTATTTTTTATTACACCTAAATTTGCCTAGGGTATACCTTATTTTACTGAAAGCAGCACCTCTGTATCTTTTACCGTTTCGGCGGGCAGTTGACCATTTCAATCACAATCGGTCCAGTCGTTTAGGAGCTACGTTGCCTCAGACAGACAGACAGACAGATACACACACACGTCAAACTTATAACACCCCTCTTTTTGCGTCGGGGGTTAAAAAGTTTGAAAATGAAATGAAAAATGAAAAATTAAAAATGAAAATAGGTATAAAATGAAAAATTAAAAATGAAAAATGAAAATGATAAAATGAAAACGAAAAATATATTTATTACAGCAAAAGGCTTGAAACTACATACAAGGTTAGGCTAGTAGTAACACTAATGCACTTTTGCATGTTTCCTTCAAACATACAACATGTTGCTGTTATTTTCTTAATTGTTGGTATAACCTACCGACTAACTATTATTTATTCGGTGATATAACTGCGTTACGGAGTATTCTGATACAAAGTAATTGTAACACAAAGCTAAGTACCTAAGCTTCTACATTTTTGACACAAAAACACAGATTGTATCTAATGGTTTGGACTAAATATGTTACGACCTCTCTCGTGTTTATTTTATAAACAAAACGCCTCGATCTGGCATCCGGTCGAAATGTCCCATTAGGTCCGATTTCCATTGGGCGTGAGGCCAAGTGGAAGGCAACATCGCAAACTATGGCAGGAGACAGTCTTTATGGTTCTTTATGTATCTATGTAATTGTTCGATAAATGCGAACAACTTTTGGGAGTTTTGCTTAAAAACAAAAATTTTTGGTGTTGAATTTTGACCTAGTGAAAAAAAGATCTTATATTGAACTCCTTATTTTTTTTTATACACAACGGGGTAGCTATTAGCCTTCATCACACCTGATGTTAAGTGGTGATAAGGCTGAAGGTGGAAGGGCACTACTCCCGGACTCCTCAATCACTGAGGAACTGGCTATCTTATCTCTACTGCCGGAACACAATAATGCTGAAAACATCATTGTTATGGCGTCAGACTTAGATAAGATGGTGGTAGCTAGCCAGGCAGACTAAGAACAGGTCCTACCACCAACCAAACCGAATACAATATGTACCCCCACTGGGAATCGAACTCGGGACCTCTTGGTCTGAAATCGGTGGTGTGAGCCACTAGACCACAGAGACGGTTAATTAAATTGAAATTGAGAAATACAAGGCAACACGGAACGTAATTTTTCATGATTCTTTATAGTGTGAACACGCGCATTTAAAAAGTATTACCACCGTCAAAAATCCTCACGATCACGAATCGTCAACGAGCGACGGATCAAGTGTGAACGAAGCGTAAAATCCTTCTCGACTACCTAATCACCGACCCATGGCGACGGATCAAGTGTGATCGAAGCGTAACATCCTTCTTTTCTAACTATATCAAAGAATGAATACGTTTTTAAATGAAACAGCAAAAACTGCTATTAAATAAACAACTTTTTCCGTCTATCGTTGATATTGCGTGGTCACAAAAAAAAACCTTATTTTTTACTTGCTTACTTACAAATATAAAATTTAAAACATCCAAAATCTTTTGTACCGAACAGAAAAGGTTGTAATGTCACCCAGGCGAGTTGCAAGCTAACTAGCGAGACAAGTGCACTGTAGAGCCTTCAGCTCGTAAAAGAGCGAAAATACAGCCTCAACACGAGAACCCTTCAACGTAACGTTTTGCATATAAGATTTTATATTGTTGTCCTTTTAGAAATGCAACATTCCGGAGAAGTTCAAATAGGACTTACTATTGCATCCTACATACAATAATATAAATGTGAAAGTTTAGATGTTTGTATGTTTGTTACTCAATCACGCCAAAAAGGCTAAACGGATTTGGCTGAAATTCGGGACACAGATACTTTGTAGCCTGGAGAGGAACAAAGGCTAATTTTTATCACGAAAAAATATCACATTCCCGCGGGTTAGTTATATATATAAATTAGAACTATTTCACTATCGAATATAAAATCAAATGCTTAAGTAATTATTGTAAATAAAACATGCACAAATGATGTAAGCAGGACTTTAAGATCAGGACTAGCGTCAAAGACTTCCATTTTACTTACATTTATACAGTACTCGAAATAATGTTTTCTATTGAAAAATGGAAAATGAAGTATTTTAGAAAAAATCGACCCGTCTCACAACCATCTCCGTTGGGACACGAACCCGCGACCTTTCGCGCGACTGCTCTGACCTCTGTGACGGGTCGATTTTTTCTAAAATACTTCATTTTCCATTTTTCAATAATAAAATTTGCAAAAAACTAAAAATTTTAATAAATGTTTACTACATAGCCCTGCAAGTAAGTTTCAGACGGGATTCGAACCCTTCGGGATCTTTCGAATGTGAGGGTTTCCTTAATTTGATGAAGCAACGCTGGCCTACAGCGTTAAAAAGTAATAGCAAAATTGGACGAGTCTCAAAATTGTTTAGAAAAAATCGACCCGTCTCACAACCAGCTCCGATGGGACTCGAACCCACGACCTTTCGCTTTCCGGGCGACTGCTCTAACCACTGAGCATCGGAGCTGGTTGTGAGACGGGTCGATTTTTTCTAAATACTTCATTTTCCATTTTTCAATCATAAAAATTGCATTGAAATGCAAAAAACTAAAAATTAAAATAACTTAAGTCTCATAAGGCTTTCGGTAGCTTAGTTGGTCAGATCATCGGGCCGGATTCCCGGGTTCGAATCCCAGGTGAAAGTTACTTGCAGGGCTTGGTTTTTACTATAACAATTTTTTCTTAACTTACAGAATTGCATTGTGAATAGGTACATAAAAATAATTTAAAATCTTAATGTTTACTACACATGTTGTTTCTTAACTTGAGAACTACACACTCCAAAACTGGTTATACATAAGTTTTCCTCAGTTTAGAGGTTTCACCATTATCCACGCTCGGCAGGCGAGTTGGCCTGATTTCGAAAATTGCTTTTGCCTGTCTTCTTATGGCTAAACACTAGAACATTTCAATTCACGCTTATGTTTTATACAAGAAATGTTTTTTTAGTGTACAATACTCGTAAATTGCTTTCATGATAATTTATTTTAAAGATGCACAAATAAAATACTGTTCTGGTAATGTCTACAAATTATGTTACATTTACTTTATTAACTAATTAATAACCTATCCACAGATAGGGATAGGTGCGATCCAGATTAGTTGCTAGGCAACACCTAGCAACACCCTGGCAACTGTCGTTAATTCTATGTTAATATAAAGCGTTGCATAGCAACTAATCTGGATCGCGCCTATCCCTATCTGTAGATGGTTATTAATTCTGGCCGTAACTGTCAAACTTTAACTTTTTCATAAAACAACTTTTTACTACTGATTTACAATTTTCCTACGTAACTCAATGCTGGTACCTGAACTACCTTCGAAAGTATATTAATTTTATGTTTGATAGGTAGTTCAGCATATAAATGCATATAAACTTATGCTTACTTATGCATAAATTAAGTTTGTTAATTTTCCAAATTTGTTTCATTTATTTCTTCTGCTAATTCTACGTATGGAAAATCTCTGTGAAGCGATAATGCCGCAAATTTGTTCACAAGTTATTTTAAATATTTCCAGTACGTTTTTTTTCTGTTTTCATGTGCAAATCAAGAGTCCTCTAAACTAGTCTAATTTCCCCCAGGCATACATGGTGTACAAGGGCCACGGCAAAGAGGAGCGAGAGAAGACAGGCAAGTTCAGGTCCAGGCCGGCTGAGTCTACCTACACCATGACCACCAATAGGAGCACCAAGTTCTGTGACAATATGACGGAGAGAGAGTTGGAGGTGAGAACTTCCTATAGGTTTTAGATTCTTGGTCTGAGGCTCAACTCACACGACCCACAACCACAACCACACCACGTTGGGGGCGCATTTTGTATTGGAATTACTATTCATTTCCAACACAAATCCTCTCCGCCCACGTGTTGTAAAATGTATGAAAGTTTCAAATCAAATTATTTATTAATTTGCGATTAAAAGGGATAAAATAAAGGGTTTTAAAATATTTAAAAAAAGGTATTTTACTGTTGTTGAAATGTAGATGTTTAATGATGAAGTTACAAAAAAATACAAATTTAAGAATGCCAAATGTGAAAAAATAATTTAAATCTGTTTTTTAACAAGCGAATTATTTACACTAATAGCTCCCACGTCCTAAAATGAAATCTTCTATGACGTGACTATGATGCTACTGACTAGGTGACGAGACACAAAGTTGTTCTCTCCTTGTCTAATTAGAAAGTTCGATGTCCTATAGCTTTGAAAATATTCAAGATATTCAATATAAAAACTTGTTTTGTGTAGCTAATATTCCGAAAAACATTTTGAATAAATAGAAGAATATCAGTAAAGTACCATATTCTGTCCAGTCAGCCATTTGCAAGCCATTTCCAGTCAGCTATTTTGAACACAGAGTTTTTCGACGCTTCCTCCTCCTACTTAAAATTCTAACGTCTTTTTGTGTTCTATCTCTTGGTCTATTTTACTCAAATCTGCAGCAAGTAGTGTGTGTACACTCATTTAATACTGACGGATTGGTTAGAAAAATACATTAACAGTTGAACTAAACACACGCTTACTGGAATTTCGTATTAAAATTACAACACTCAAAACAATTAAGCGATTGCTTTGTTAGTGCAATCTTTAGGTGAGCAAATGAATCCTAAGGTCTTGTATCTTTTTTAGCAATAAATATTTTTTGTCTAAGACATAAGTTATTATCTTTACTTTATTTAGAAATAATATGCGTCAGATGAGTTTTATTGTAATAAAAGAGCACTTAAATCTAAGGCTTTTACAGAAAATTGTGTAGTCGGTAGGTAACAAGGTGTAGCGTTCATTTTGCAAGCAATAAAAACACAATCGCTTTTTCGGCCAAACATTCACTGGAAAATAATCGATAGTCAATTGTTGTTTCTTTCGACCAACTTAACATTCATAGCATTCTCGTTTAGCTGTACTATTTTATGGGAACAATGTTTGTCGAAAATATGAAAAAAAACCAAGTAGGGCAGAGTTACCCTTTGTGGCCACTTTGAGGATTTTTTTACTTTTAAGCCCTAAGACCTTAATGGTCTTAGGTATATAAGACACAAATTTTATCTTAATATAATATATAATTTATTCCCCTTTAAAGGTACATTTTTCAAATTAAAAAAAACTGTAGGTAATAGTTTTTTTATATTACAAAATGTGTGAGAGGTGCCAAATGTACCGGTTTTGGCCACTTATTGATAGTTAAACTTTTAAAAGTACTTTATAGCGAAAAATCTAAACCAAGCCCAGGTTAAATCAATATTCTAATGCGCTAGAAACCAATTAATTGCAAAACAACAAATTAATTGTAAAAAAAAACAAAGGTTTATAAAGTATTTCAGCCTAAACAAATTTCTTAAAATTTTCTTTTTCTTTTTTGATTTTTCTGAAAAAAAAATTGTAAGGCATAAGGAATTCTAACGGTTGTTATTATAACCTTAAAATACCTTATTTTAATTGCCTTTAGCAAAAATGGCAAAAAACTGTTAAGAAAACTTTTAGAGCAAAAAGTGGCCAAAACCGGTACAGTGTCCAAAACCGGGGCTTCTGCCCTACTTAAAGGTGTGTAGGTTTGTTACTGTAAATGTTAATTTTCTAAAAGAAAGTCTAAAAGTTAGCTTTAAGGGAGCATAATTAAAAAATATACTTAAACCTGTTTTTAGTATTGTTTCTCAGAACAATTCAAATAGTGTTTCTTTCTAGAAAATAACAAAAAGTAACGAAACATAAATATTTCTGAAAGTGTTACGTATTTAAAGTAATGAAAGAAAAATAATTAAAAAGAAAGTTCTTAAAGACATTCTTTTTAGATGTTGCAGGCTCGCAATCCTAACAAACGGTAGTTGTAGTACACCAGCTGCAGAAAATGCATTATTCATAAATAAAAGCCTTGCATCTACTTTAGTTTGAAGAACTATAGTTTCTTGAATAATATTTTCCTTTAGCTGCGATTTAAATCTCAAAAACTTCTCCTATCCACATATCAAAATAAAATATAGATACACAAGTAATAGTTATACAGGGTTTTTTTATACCATTCCGGATAATTTTAGGGATTTTCCTACTAACTTTTTTTCCTGATTTCAGTTTGGTCCTATAATAGCAGTTGTTTGTTTTCATGAGTAGAATAATCCCTAAAATTATCCAAAATGGTAAAAAAACAATCCTGTATAGTAATATTGTGACAAGAACTTGGAAAGAACTCGGCATTATTGCCTCATAAAAATACATATATTTAATTTTTCTTTTCTTCAATAGGAGGAGTTTAGAAAAATATGCAACCAGTTGGAGAAGCTGAGAGAACGGTGTGGATCCGGTGCGCCTGTGTCTAAACGAATCTCAGCCATGCAAGATGCAGCGACATTACACGACAGAAAACCTGCCGCATCAGATTCGGCACCCCTCAAACTCAATACAGTGTTCAGTGCAGTCGCCGACCGCCTCATGTGCACAGTCACCCCAGCTGAAGAGTCCAGCAGCAGCGGCCGAGACTTACCCTTCGAGGCCCCACCAGCCTATAGGCACAAAACGTTCAGCCCATGCAAAAGCGCTGAAGTCAGCAACGCAGAACAAAGCCAGACCGATGTCACCACCGACTCTCCTAAAACTAAACCTCCAGTAGAAACAAAAGAAGACAAACAGAACGGTGTCTTCAAAATATCGGGTGAAGCCAACTGTAGTGACATCCGACCTCCAGAGGTAGCCAATCGCACCTCTCTAAATGGGAAAAGTGAACAGCCGAGTGACAAAACGAGTGAAAAACCGAGTGAATCGCGCTCGAGCCCCGGAAGCTCGGAAACGATCCGCGGAGTGAGATCAGGGCACGCGAGGACTCATGCTATAGTTATTAACTTGGACGACAAAAGTCGCTTTACCGAGGAGGTAACCGTTTAATACTGTATATAAGACTGTACTTACGTTTCCTTGAATTTCGTCCCTTCGTTCGCCGGTGGTATATTTAGCATATTGATTTTAGACTTAAACTCTTTAAATTCTCAAAAGGCTTAAGGCACAAAATCTGAAGCCTTTGAGCGCTCTTCGGTTTGAAGGTAAGTGGAAGAATATTTTACCATTTTAAGAATAATTATACAAAATGATTTTCCTCTGATTCTGTCAAAGGCGAACCGGTAAATTGATTTTAAATTATATAAAAAGATTAAGCCGGCTGAAAGTAAAAAAGTTCGACGGTGTATTGGCGTTTTTTGAATTTCCTTTTTACAAGTTATGATCACTGCCTACATCTTTAAATTTTAAGATTAGTTGTTAGTTTATAAAATGATGCGAAATATGTCACTGGTAAAAAAAACCTTTTTAAATTAGCGTAATGTATACTGTTATGTTAATGCTAGTCTATAACTGTGATTCATAGGTTTTTAATGTAAGTTAAAATTTCGAATTAACGTTACATAGTTATGAAAATGCATATCATTGTGATTTATTTCGTGAATGGTGTAAGTGACAGTATTCCATGTATAGAGAGAAATTTTCGTTTTATATAATTTGCAGAAGTAGTAACAAAGTGTGCGATTTACGTCACATTTCGGAGAGTTTTTTTCAACCAAGGTCAAATATCTATATACTTATAATAAAACTGTAAACGATCCAGTTCTGTACATTGAAAAGAAATATCTATATACTATACTATACTACTTATAATAAAACTGTAAACGATCCAGTTCTGTACATTGAAAAGAAATAGAAAAAACACCACCAGGGGACTTCTTAAACGAAACAGATACCAAAAATATAGATTTTGAATTTTTTGTCTGTCTGTCTGTCTGTTGTCCGCGTTTCACACAAAAACTACTGAACGGATTTTGATGAAACTTTTTTTGTTATACAGCTATTGGTCCTCGCCAACATATAGGCTATAATTTATTTTGAAGATCGTAATATCTGATGTGGAACCATAGCAGTCCAGCCAAACTATGAGAGATATAAAAATACCGTCTTAAGGAAAATTGTTAAACGTGATGGGCACTTTCTATTGACGTACAAAGTTTGAAGGTCTGGTTCACCTGATGTGGAACCCTAGCAGCCAGGATAAACTATATGAGATACAAACATGGCGTCTTAAGAAAAGTTGTTTCACGTAATGAACATTTTCTATTGACGGAAAAATATCGAAGGTCTGGCACACCTGATGTGGAACCCTAGCAGCCCAGCTAAACTATAAGAGATACAAATATAACATCTTAAGAGAAGTTGTTCAGCGTGATAAGTATTTTCTTTTGACATACAGTCTATACTTAATATTATAAATGTGAAAGTATGTTTGTTTGTATGTCCGTCTTTCACGTCAAAACGGAGCAATGAATTGACGTATTTTTTAGTATGCGCGGGTAGTTTAGGAGCTAGAGAGTGACTTAGGTAAGCTTAAAATAAGTTTTTATCCCGGAAAAATATCACTTTCCCTCGGGATAACGTCGTGTAGTACACGCGGGCAAACCACGGGCGGAAGGCTAGGTTATATGTTTTTTTTATGTGTTAATATATTGTATCATACCACTGTACTAATATATATTAAATAAATAAATAAAATAATCTATACTTATAATAAAACTGTAAACGATCCAATTCTGTACATTTAAAAGCAATAGAATATAATACCTCTAGGGGTCTAAAGGAACAGATACCAAAAATATAGTTTTGAATTTTTTGTCTGTTTATCTGTCTGTTGTCCGCGTTTGAGGCAAAAACTACGAAACGGATTTTGATGAAACTTTTTTGTTATATAGGCTATTGGTCCTCGCCAACGTATAGGCTATAATTTATTTTGACGATCGTAATATCTGATGTGGAACCATAGCAGCCCAGCCAATCTATGAGAGATATAAAAATACCGGCTTAAGGAAAATTATTAAACGTGATGAGCATTTTCTACTGTCATACAAAGTTTGAAGGTCTGGTTCACCTGATTTGGAACCCTAGCAGCCCAGCTAAACTATAAGATATACAAATATAGCATCATAAGAGAAGTTGTTCAGCGTAATAAGTATTTTCTTTTGACATACTATCTCGAATATTATTAATATAAAAGTGTGTTTATTTGTATGTCCGTCTTTCACGTCAAAACGGAGCAACGGATCGACGTGATTTTTAGTATGTAGGTAGTTTAGGAGCTAGAAAGTGACATAGGCTAAAAATATCACTTTACCTCGGGATAACGTAGTGTAGTATACGCGGGCGAACCCGCGGTCGGAAGGCTATGTTATGTTAATTTTAATGTGCTAATATATATCATACCATTTATAGCGCTGTACTAATATATATTAAACTAGCTTTCCGCCCGCCGCTTCGCCCGCGTGGACTTCACGTCACGACCTTATGCCGCGGGAATGTGACATTTTTCCGGGATAAAAAGTAGCCTATGTTCCTCTCCAGGCTACAATGTATCTGTGTCCTAAATTTCAGCCATATCCGTTCAGCCATTTTGGCGTGATTGAGTAACAAACATACAAACATCCAAACATCTAAACTTTCACATTTATAATATTAATATATATAAGTAGGATAAATAAATAAAAAAAACAAAATAGCTTATTAGCCTTAAAAACTAAAAATGCTGCCGAAAGTCACTATTCCACGCGGACGAAGTCGCGGGCACAGCTAGTGATTAATAAATACTTATATACGGGAAAATCTAAATTAAAGTTCCGCCCGTAACAGCCCTTCATTGATTCAGAATCGACTACCCAATAAAAATATAAGAAAATTCGTTATCATTCATCGTTAATGTGTGGATTTATTATGGAAGTGTTTAAATAAAACCGCGTGTAAGTTAACCGTTAAGTGTTTTATGTCAATGAACAGTTGAGCAAAATTTAACATAATATGCTTACTGTATAGAATTCCTTTTCAACGACGAAAAGACAGAGCGTTTGCAATTTGCATCTTAGCCGAACGTAAAAGTTCCAATCGATATGCGATTTAAGTATTCTGGTACATGAACTTTGCAGACTGTTGCTTTCTGCGACACTTCAATCTAAGTAACAAGTTGAAAACGCGTCAATGTATTCGAACATCTTCTCTGTTTAAGCTGTTTACTTAAGCTAAGCATACTAAATAAAATGGCTGGGACTGGGAGTCAATTTAATTCTAAAAGTCAACGTAGTTGAGAAAATACACTTTTATATTAAATGAGTTGGCAAATTTTGAGAACAGAAAGGTATATGTTTTTCTTAATATTTTGTATACTTAAATTAAATCGAATAAAACATATTCTATAATAAAAAAAAGGAAAAAGCCATCATAGAGTTTCATATACTTTTTTATCCGCAAACGGGGTAGCACTTAGCCTTCATTTCACAAGATGGAAGCGCACTACTCCTGGAATCCTCAACACTGAGGAACTGGCTATCTTATCTCTAACTGCAGGAACACATCAATGCTGAAAATGACGTTATTATGGCGGACTTTATTATGTTATGACTTAAACAAGAAGACTTTGTTTTATAACCTAAAAAGTCTTTCACAGTCACCGAATGCCTGCGGTGTAAAAGATCACATCGTCTTAAACAACCTAAAAGCACTATATAACATAAAATCTGTTCTCTAAATCTGATAGGTAGTAAGTTTCACGCAATTCCCGCCCTAAAAGGTCTTTAAGAACACCATAAAGTTTAATAGAAACCAGTTATATTCACTAAGGTCGAGTCTTAGTTATTGCGTGTTGTGACCCATAAATCCGCATTTCCGAGCTCCGACTCGTTAAAACGACCGTCGAGAGTGTCCTAACTCTGTTTATTCCTATTAGTCTCGATAAAAATGGGATAACATCATAATTATGTACATAAAATGGATTCGCAGCACGCTTTATGGACTATTGGCGAAGAGTAACTATTTTTATAAAATAAAAGAAACTAGCTCTTGTCGGCCAAATTGTTCGCCAGCAAATTTTAGTGGAAATCGTCGACTTTATGTCTAGGGTGCTTACCATCAAGTCTTATTGCGGTTTTGTTTAGGACCTAAACTGATCTGCTTCGCTTATTCGTACCACGACAGCTTAATATCAATGACAGCGATTCAGTGATCATTCAATGACATTTCACAGCCGCTAAGCTGTCAGGAACTCTTATTTGACTTATAACCCGATCGATTCAACATGACAGCTGCAGGTTATACCCGTCCATCTCACTCTCCGGGCATGACAGAATCGAGTAAAAGAGACGGGTAGAGAAATAAGGACACAAATCGTTCGGTCATTCACATTTAGCAATTCATTTGCGATCCAGTTTTAGAAGGTCAGAGTACGAAAGAAAGCTATTCATTTTAGGAACCTATTCTGCATCGCGCTATTTTTGAATCGCTGCCGCTGTCTTAAAGTTGATGGTAGGCACCCGTTCTGGTTTTCATACAAAATAATACAATCACGATAACGGTTACCATAGCAACAGTTTTTCGTGCTACGTCTACTGCGCTCTTTTTTACTTAAAACAAAAAAAGGTCTTAAACTCACTTCTCTAAATAATAATGTAATGATTCCCGAATTGTCCCTCTTAATACCCTTATTACAGTAACCCCTGTTATATATCTTTGAAATTTTCGTCTGTTCGCATTCCTTGAGAAATAACAGCCAAAACACCCCCATACACAACCCTATTACAATACTCACACTTACATACATATTCTTTCACTCACAAACTCTGCCACATATCTACTCGCTGTTACCACCAATACTCATATACGCATCACTCCCAATCACTCACTCACAAATCACACGCCCTCATTAATATACACTTACATGCTTACACAAAAAATATGGGATACCTGCAACCCCTAGTTATCTAACTTAACTATATTTATATTGTAAAACTTTTTTCTTAATACCAATTTTTGGATCCTAAAGCTAGTATATCCGAAATGAGGGCCTGGGCCCTGAAATGGCCCCCTGAAATGGGTTCGCGGACAACCTGGGTTCTACGGGAACTAGTCTCTTCCATTAGACTATATATTGTCTTATTCCTAAGTTAATATTTTGTTAAAAGAGAAATAAGTGATTTATTTATTATTGCTATGAAGATTGAAATTTCAAACTAACGACAAAAAATTTTCGCGTAAGCTTGGAGAGTGCAAAGTAATTAAGAAAATAAAGTTAAATCTTTCTCAATCAATCGCTCGCATAAAGAAACAACTTACTTATACTAATTACAGTCAAATGTTAAGTTTATTGCTAAAAGAGATTTCTAATACAACAAAAACTTCAAACGTACCCATCAAAACAAGGCAGCTAAAAGGATTTTCGTCGAAAACGCTCCAAAAACGTTGTCGTGCGATCCGAGACGTTCGTTCGATTATATGGAAAGGCCGGAGTATTTTAACGTTGTTATCCGTAAGACTCCGTATTATCTCTCGTTTCAATTAAACTGGAGTACTCCCATCGATCGGGCAGAAAATAAGAAAATGACAGAGCGTTTCATACCCGTTTATTGAAATAAAAGGGAGACCTTTTTTTTCTTTAAATTCGAGAAATGGTGTGCTCTATTCATCGAATGGCTTGCGAAAACGATTTATCAAGGGAGCTTTTAATAAAATGTAATATTTTACAGAGACTCTCGTCCCGTTTGTGTGATTAAGCCGTCAACGGGGATACTGCGATTGGCTGATTGTATAAATGTTTACTTGATTCATTTTTAAATTACGCAGTATGAAAGTATACTGGCAAAAATAAAACTTATTAAAAAGTGAGAATGTATTCCATAAACAGGTAAGGTTTGTTACAATTAAATTTATTTGTAAAAAAAGGAAAATTAAAGTGTCTTACAATGCAAAACATCAAAAAAGGTTAAAAGAACAGTTCAACAAAAAGTTATGTTCTTGTAGACCAACTTCTATATCTTCTCGATTTCTTTTATTAACCACTAGCTTTCCGCCCGCGGCTTCGCCCGCGTGAACTTCACAACGTTATCCCGCGGGAATGTGACATTTTTCCGGGATAAAAAGTACCCTATGTTCCTCTCCAGGCTACAAAGTATCTGTGTCCCAAATTTCAGCCAAATCCGTTCAACCGTTTTGGCGTGATTGAGTAACAAACATCCAAACATCCAAACATCCAAACATCCAAACATCCAAACATCTAAACTTTCACATTTATAATATTAGTATGATTTTACCGGCCATGTCTACTAAGGCCTTCAGCCGAGTCTGTATAATAACTATTATCTTTATAAGTTTTCATTGGAAAGAAGGTGTATTACATTCCAATGTTTCTTGGAGTATTTGCTTAGTATTTGGTATCAAGTATGTTAAGTCATGACACTACTACCTGTTATGACATACGGAGCCGAAACGTGGACACTCACGGCAGTGCTGGTTCACAAATTCAAGGTCGCTCAGCGAGCTATGGAAAGGGCTATGCTCGGAGTTTCTCTGAAGGATCGAATCCGGAACGTGGTAATACGACAGAGAACCAAAGTAATCGACATAGCCCACCGGATTAGCAAACTGAAGTGGCAGTGGGCCGGCTATATAAGCCGTAGAACCGATAACCGCTGGGGTAAACGAGTTCTAGAGTGGAGACCGCGTATCGGCAAACGTAGTGTAGGACGCCCTCAGACTAGGTGGAGCGATGATCTTTGCAGGGTGGCTGGCAAGAGCTGAATGAGAGCAGCCACTGATCGTGCTCGATGGCGTACTCTTGGATAGGCCTATGTCCAGCAGTGGACGTTAATAGGCTGATGATGATGATGATGTTAAGTCAGCCTTCTCGGTAAATTCTGCTGAGGTTGTCACAACTAACAATAAAACACTCGGCTTCATTTTAGCGATATAATGCATATTTAAACCATCCAACACATTTTCCAGTTCCGTAGACACTTGAGGCACAAAACTCCTTTTTTGAGACACATAAAATATCCATCAAACTGAACTTGAAAAAATGGCTCCAAAAAGCTCCTCGTTGATTGTTTACTCCGAAGTACCCACAGAATATTTTATACGCAACATGTGTAGACTTCATCAAAACAGACGTTCGGTAACTTAATACAGTTCAGAAACTTAAATAAAACTTTACTCGCAAAGTCGCGTTTGCCAAATATTTTAACCCAAGTCTGGGTAAAGTTAGTTCGTGCTTTGATATAATAAATTGTCGACTGCAATTTGGAGTCTTGCATGCACTGTAGGTACTAAGACAAAATTTTCATACCGAAAAGAAATAATTTTGCTAGATGTTGTTTCCGTTGTGTTATGTCTCAAAAACACGAAGTAAGGTCACAGCAGATACCTCAACTCGGAAAGGGATCGACATCGTATCGCCTTTCTCCTCGCCATCAACCAGGCGTCAACCTAACGCAAGCACGTAACCAAACCGGATCAACGTCGGTACGTCTCGGCTCGGCTACGGCTAGGCGACGCCGCGCTTACGCCTCGCCGCACAGTGGTTCCATATCGAAAAAAGGTGGACATGGGATCAAATCTCGGAATTTCAGTTTGATTTTCTGAAATGTAGTTAGTTCATTTTCTGAAAAATGGAAAATGAAGTATTTAGAAAAAATCGACCCGTCTCACAACTAGCTCCGATGGGACTCGAACCCACGGCCTTTCGCTTTCCGGGCGACTGCTCTAACCACTGAGCTACGGAGTCGTTACGAGAAGCGTCGAATTTATCAAATACTTCTTACGCACTGTATAGTCAGTGTTAATTTCATCAATGTGGAGATATTACTACCCTCACACGCGAAAGAAATACCTTTCCAGGTATTTGGCAATCGCTAAAGATGAAATTACTATTGCAACTTATTTTAATTTTTAGTTTTTTGCATTCACAATGCAATTTTTATTACTGAAAAATGGAAAATGAAGTATTTAGAAAAAATCGACCCGTCTCACAACTAGCTCCGATGGGACTCGAACCCACGGCCTTTCGCTTTCCGGGCGACTGCTCTAACCACTGAGCTACGGAGTCGTTACGAGAAGCGTCGAATTTATCGTCGTGGGTTCGAGTCCCATCGGAGCTAGTTGTGAGACGGGTCGATTTTTTCTAAATACTTCATTTTCCATTTTTCAGTAATAAAAATTGCATTGTGAATGCAAAAAAACTAAAAATTAAAATAAGTTGCAATAGTAATTTCATCTTTAGCGATTGCCAAATACCTGGAAAGGTATTTCTTTCGCGTGTGAGGGTAGTAATATCTCCACATTGATGAAATTAACACTGACTATACAGTGCGTAAGAAGTATTTGATAAATTCGACGCTTCTCGTAACGACTCCGTAGCTCAGTGGTTAGAGCAGTCGCCCGGAAAGCGAAAGGCCGTGGGTTCGAGTCCCATCGGAGCTAGTTGTGAGACGGGTCGATTTTTTCTAAATACTTCATTTTCCATTTTTCAGTAATAAAAATTGCATTGTGAATGCAAAAAACTAAAAATTAAAATAGTTCATTTTCATTTTCAGACCACTGTGCTTAGAGCCGTAAGCTCTGGTACGGAGAGACGTGAGCGCATGGACGACTAGCGGTAAGCGCGGGGATAGCAAGTTGAGCGACCCGCAAAGCGGTTCGTGAGCTGGTCCCGAAATGAGGCGATTACGTTACGCTTCCGATAAGTGTGCGTTGCAGTAGGGGGTTTCATACAAAGAATACTGAACCGCTCGAGTTGATACGTTTACGATCCGTTTACGAGTTGATATATCTGCTGTGACCTGTAACATGAAAGCTGTCCTTGTAAGCGGAATTCGAATCAAAACTCTTAGATACGTTCTCTATTTTTACTACTGACTTAGTTATTTTAAACAACACTCTAAAGAAATGTGTGTAACGTAGATTAGACGTCACGTACACAAAACTAATCGGATGAGGTGACTACTAAATCTATTTGACTGTATACATCAAACCTTTTATTGTTACTAAGATTGGCTTTTTCATGAAAACCAAAAGTGTAGGCAAGTAAAAAATTATTATTTGATACGTTCTATTTTCACTACTGACATAGTAATTTGAAATTTTACTTTCTTCTAAAGCAACATATTTAAAACGTATATTTTACGTCACTTACACAAAACTAATCTATTTGAGTGTATGAAAAAACCTTTATTGAAATAAAACCACTTTTTTTACCGAAAAATTTAAAATAAAGTATTAGAAAAAGTCAACCTGTCTCACAACTAGCTCCGATCGGACTCGAACCGGCATACCTTTGACTAGACCCACGACCTTTTCAGTGAAAGGTCGTGGGTTCAAATTCCATCGGAGCTTTTTCAGTAATAAAAATTTCATTAAGAATGCAAAAAAATAAAAAACATCATTCACTTTTTTAACGATTTAATCACGCGTATTATTGCTGTAAATTGTCGAGAAATGGTGTGCTCTATTCATCGAATGGCTTGCGAAAATGACTTATCAAGTAAAAAAAACACAACAAAACTAACAATTACCAATTACGTATTCAAATATGTATATCGTTTTTCGTATTACCAATTACGAAAAACGGATTTTTACCATGTTTTGATTGATTGTCGAGTCCCCGAGATTTCGGCGCAGTTGCACACGCCATGATCACGGAGTAACTGAAGAAAGTTTAAAAAGTTATTACGTAACGCCTGATGCAATCCGTAAAAAAATAATTTTATCTATATAATAAATAAATATATATAATTATTTCAATGAGCGATTCGCGCAGAAATCTAAGATGTTACCTTGATTGTACCATTATTGATATTATATATTGAAAACCAAAAGTGTAGGCATGACTTGTGGAATACATTTCAAAACTATTTTTTTAAAGCAGGTATAATTCTTATAATAAGTTAAAAATATCCTATATTCAACAGATAATCTGTTTAGTGCAAGTTAAACCATATTTTAAGGAATGCTAAGGATTATACCATCTGTAAATACGTTAGCGTCCCTAGTGGCATGTCTCTGTAAATATTTTACTAGAATTTACTATCTAGACATGATGAAAGACAAACTAGTGATTATATTTTTGTAAATAAACTGAATGTCGTAAGTAACTTTAATACTACTCATAGATAATAATTTGACTGTAAATATGCTAAGCATTAGAGTATTGGGTTGAGTGTTAAACGTTAAAAATAAAGTAGTTACTGGTCTTGATATTTCAATTTTGCATAGTTGTCACTACAAGGGGCAAAGATGTTATAAATGTAAAAGAGGTGCTTTTTAACTTCAAAATTGTGTTTTATCAGTACCTGTAAAATGGTCCTACTACTATCCTCAAATAAAAAGAAATGGCGGATGAAAAATTGACAGCTCAGCCACTTTTCAGTATGTTTCGGGTGCGTACGATTTGGACATATTGAACCATAACATTTGACAGTATTGGAGCATAGCAATATTAACCATATAGGAACAAAGTAAGACAATTTTTCAGTATTTGTTAAAATGTAAATATAAACAATGAAATGTATTTATTTATGTTAAAATTTAATAAAAATGAAATAAGGGTTGTGTTGTTACCATTGAATAGATGTTTATTTAGGTGCATGTTGATAAAAAATATATGTTTTCGAAGTGTATCTACTTACTTGGGAGTAGTGGAATACTTTTGTGTAATAAAAAGGAGAAATTTGCGCTTGGAGTGACCGAAAGGGTGCGCAAAGACTTTGTAATATTCTGTTAGGTTAGAACTGTGAAAATAAAGCGCGAGCCGAGCGAGCGAAGCGAGCGTGCCTTGGCAGCGGCCGGCGAAGCGCCAGAAAACCATTTGATTGCATTTTTCGGCAAAAATTATTAACTAAGACTTTTTAGTCTGCGCAGTTGCGTACCCTTTGTGAGACACTGACCGACAATGCTTAATAAAGGGTTGTAATTAACTGATCACCAAACTAACCTAACCTAACCCACAAAAATACTAACATAGCTTGTAAAATACTGAAATGGACGCAAAGTGGTGGACTTTGCGTCCATATCACTATTTTAGATGCTTACTTATTATTTTTTTGTGGCTCAATTAATTAACCTGTAAGTATAACAATAATATTGGCACAGCGGGTAATAAGTTGGACATAACGATTTTCGTTTTTAAAATCAAACTGAATGAGTTCTATAATAGTTTTCCTATAAGTATAAACACAAGTATATTCAACAGTATATTCTTACAGTTTTAACACTTCCCTGTTTGATATTTTTTACCTTTACTAAGGATGTGGGCCCCCAAAATGGTGTGTGGATGCAATTGAAAGAGATTTATTGTCTTAATGTCTTCCTAGCGATGTTAGTTTGTTATTTTGGGCTTTGCTTCATGGCTCTATGTGGAAAGGTGATGGATGTGTTATCTGTTTGAATATCTTGCAGTAGTACCTAACGCAAACTATCGTACTCAGGGACGTCAATTAAACAATAGTTAAGTTCTTCGCTGTCACTTAAGGCTGATTTACATGGCCAAAACTTAAACAATAGAATTTTATTATTTAAAAAAAGCCGTCGTTTAAGTCGGAATTTCGTTGAATGTCTATTGTTATATTACTTTATTATATACTATTATTATTATTAACATTAACGTTATCGGTCAATGAACCTAACTCTATTCCGATCTCTGATAATAATCAGTTCTAATTTTATAAAAGAGGTAAAGTAAGTTTGATCTAGTGACATAGGGTATATCGTTATTATAGATTCCAATCCCTATTTAAGGACATACCCTATGTCACTCGGGAATATAATACCAGCTGCTACAGTTCAGTAGTTCCACAAATTACTCCCAATACTATGCTAAAGCAAAAAATCTCAATTTTAAATCTAAATGCTTTAGCTTTTATGATATTATTGAAGATTCAAAGTTGATTGACGTTTCTGAGTAGGGAAAGCAGTATTAATTTAAAACAGAATGAATGAAAAAGATGGAAGTAAGATGTTTATAATGGCAAGTAAGGCATGTTTTTTTTTATCTAGAATATATTGTACGACATTTCATTCAGGTTATTTCGTGTAAATTAGATACGTGTCTCCAATCTTAATATTAATAATGCTTTACCAAAGATGTAAATAAAACTTGTTGAATTTAAAGATAAGATATTTAATTTGTAATATATGAATTTTTATGTAAATAGTAATAACGTTGCTTCAAGTCATAACATAAGTTGCAATAATAATGGTAAGTGATTTGATTGCAATGTAATGCCAACAGTATGGGAGATGTTTACTATCTCAATAAACAAGTTAAATTAATATGTGTATTATGATTTCAATTCCTGATAAATGTTTCGGATGTCAATTTCGGATTTGTTTTCTCACAACTTCAAACTAGTTAAGAGTACTCGCCGGCAGTCGGAATAGAAAGCGATACACTATCCATCATCAGCCATTATAAGTCCACACTGCTGTGGCACATCTTCCTTATGGATGGATAAGGAGAATGGTCCATGACCCACCACGCGGGCCCAATGCGGATTGGTGAGTATTAAGGCTGCGATTCCCCAAAATAGGGTATTTTAAATTATGGATTACTCGCAAATCACAAGAACTTAAAATTTGTAAAAAATATATGTTATTTTACAGTTATTTATCTAGTGCTTCCGGCCGTCTTTTTTCGATTGGTGATATTTTACTTTGTCAAATAAAATCCCAAACATCCGTCTAATCGTAATCCAAATATCCTATTACTTGCAATATACTTGGTTTTAATTAATGAAAAATATACGAAAATAATTCTCTTTGAATAGCCGACGGATCCCGGCCGTCGTAAGTTTAAATTTTTTATTATTTAATTTTTAATTGAATTTTCAGTGATTTTGGATGCGCGAGGCGCTCGCGAGTTCACAGTTCACTGTCGGCTGCCGCTGCGTCCGTCCGCGTGAATTGTATCGCGCGCGGCCGAGCAAGCGTTAGCGTGCCTATGTTGTAAGCCCGGGGACAACTGTCCACTGGTTGTATGTCAGAGATTCGTTATTACACGAACGTGTTTGAAGAATTTCGTAAGCGCGATGCAGGTTCTCCGTAATTTTCAGCGGCACGCTTAGTACTTATGTGCACGTCGTCTAGATTACGCCACAATTATCTATTTTGCTTATAATGTCTTTGAAAGCGTCAAAACTATAAAGATCAATGTCAATGGCAACAAGTTTGAATGTTGATGATAAGCATCTGTTCGAAAATGAACTTATGGTGGGTCCCAATCCAATTGGTTAGAAAAGTACGTAGTGCCTATGAAAAAAGGCACGTTTCTTTAGCGAGATAACAGCCGACAGTTACGCTTCAGCATCGGAATGCCAATTACAAGTTTATTTCATACTAGCTTTCCACCCGCGGCTTCACCAGCGTGGACTAAATACGACGTGGAATGTGATATTTTTCCGGGATAAAAAGTAGCCTGTGATCCTTTCCAGATTACAAAATATCTGTGTTCCATATTTCAGCCAAATCCATTCAGCCGTTTTGGCATGATTGAGCAACAAACTTCCAAACATCTAAACTTACTTTCACATTTATAATATTAGTAGGATTATTATTATAGTAGGTTATAGTACATTACAGCCGAGGACAGGTAAGTAAGAAATTACATTGTCGAGGATGGTTTGAAGCACGAGCCGCAGGCGAGGGCTTTAATCATTCGAGGCAAGGTAATTTGCTTACCGTACAAGGCTTGTATAGTGCTTTTCGCAAGAAATGCGAGGAAATAATAAAAACTGTTTAAATAAATAATATTTATTAAAATTTGTATCACACATGTTCGGGCAATTATTAAATGTAAATGTCATTGTTTTCTCGGGCATACTTATGATTAAATCTCCCATAATAATATTATTTTAATGATGTATCATTAAAATACGCCAACAACACAGATTCCGAAAACGTATGTGCCTTTTTTTCACTTTTCCAAATCAGATCGTAGGTTTTCATATATCTTTCTTTTGATTTTGCTGGCAGTACGTTTACTGTTATTAATTTTGCTCCTGCTCTCAAATTTGGTGGAGTAGGTACATACAATGTCTGTATGTATATGTTTCATTGGATTCAGAACTCATTTTGATAATTTATTACACAATATAAACTGTATTTATATCAAATCAACCGCTGAAAATCATTCCCGCCGTTTTTTTATATTGGTTTGTTATTGTGAGGCCATGTGAAACGGTCATACAGCCTATTGATACTTACTACTTGCTACTAAAACGAGCAACTTCAATACCCGCTTCTGGGCGGTAGATGGCGCTGTACATATTTCCCATACAAAATTACTTGTAAAGGATATCTTGTCTATGATAAATCTCATTTTGTTTTTTTCGATTGATGTTCGTGCTAAGGGTACATAGCACTTGTGGTACAATACGAAGTAATATACTCTGTGCGCACCGTATTTAACCCTAGACACCTAACCTTCGTCGAATCGACGAATACCCGTCGGAAATATAGCTATATCTTTTTATCGAGAGCGCCGATCGTCGTGCCGTCGCTATTTAAATCAGTGCTCGCCGAGCTCTTTCCGGTGGAGGCCGTGTCGCCCAGGTAAGTGAGTTGTTTTTAGAATAATTGCTTAAAAACTCATAAATTAAAGTATGTGCTCATTGCATAAATTAAAGAATGTGCTTCAAAAAATTAGTTTTTATTTTTTCTTATAAATAAGAAGACTATTATAATTATGTTTCGCCAAAGAAGAATAGGCTATTTTTGTTGATTTATTTTTAGTTTTTTTTTTTAAGTAAGTGATCTCATGTGGCCTAGTTTCATAAGTGCCTTACCAAAAATTGACCTTAAATAAATATATTGATCTGAAACACTACTTATTGTTTTATTTACTAAAATAATACCTTATTAAACTATGTATGTATTAAACGTAACAGAATAATGTATATATATATATAATTTTGAACCACCAAAAATAGTCGTCGATTCGACGAATGGTTAGGTATAAAGGGGTACGTTCGAACGTTAGGTGTCTAGGGTTAAAAAAAAGTTAACCTAATTATGATATAATAATAACCTATATAATAATAATAATAATGTGGCTGTATGGTGAAAATGTCCCTTGGCTTTTTCTGTTTTTATACACAGGAATAACGAAAGAAAAAAAAAAGAAAAAAAGTTGGTAGTACCATTGCAGATCACTGCAGTAATGAATTTCAGTACTTACTTACTGCAATAAAATCAGTGCAGTAAGTAAGTACTGAAATTCATTACTGCAGTGATTTTCAAGTTTAGAATGTTTACCTCGGAAAAGTGCCACGTACTGCATTCTTTTCTCAAATATTATATTAACATTTTAGAGCATAAGTGTGAAAAATTACTTATTACCTACTGGCACACTAACGGCCAGAATTAATCCTTCCGGCCGCGTGGTTCGATCGCGTTGTTCGATTGATCGAACCACAAGGATCAGAAATTCTTTGTGGTTCGACTGTACAAGCGAACTACGCGGAACGTTAGTATTTAAGTGCTCATGGTTCGAGTGATCGAACCTCCAGGATCAGAAATTCTTTGTGGTTCGATTGTACAAGCGAACTAAGCGGAACGTTAGTATTTAAGTGCTCATGGTTCGTTCACTCGAACCACGAGGATCAGAAATTTTTCGTGGTTCGATTGTGAAAGCGAATTAAGTGAAGCGTTAGTAGGTATTCGAGTGATTGAACCACATTTGTCTAATCGTGTTTTTCTAGCAATCATTCGGTAAGTAGGTAGGTACCTATCCTATTTTTTTAAGAAACTTTTTGAAGACACAATTTGTAATTATTATTATTTATTTAAATAAAAAAACTTTTCCTTTAGTTTAACGAAAAAAATTATCTGCTGCTATTATGAGCTATTAATTATGAGCTGCTTGAAAAAATATTACCTATTGAAATAAAGAACCTTTCCATGCGATGCGTTCCAGAAAAAACCCAAAAATTAAAATTAAAATTTAAATAGATTTAGAATTTAGGTTTAGAAACCAGCCGTCTATTGATCGAACATACGAAAATACTTGTTGTTTGATTCACTCAAATTCATCGAACTACGAAGAATCAAGAATACACGCTGTTCGATTGATCGAACTACCCGCACTTTAAATTCCGCGTGGTTCGATCAATCGGACAACGCGATAATTTATCGAACTACGGAGAATCAAGAATCCTCACTGTTCGATTGATCGAACTATCCGGATTTTAAATTCCTTGTGGTTCGATCAATCGAACAACGCAACCGAATCACGCGGCCGCAAGGGAATTAATAACCTATCCACAGATAGGGATAGGTGCGATCCAGATTAGTTGCTAGGCAACACCTAGCAACACCCTGGCAACTGTCGTTAATTCTATGTTAATATCAAGCGTTGCATAGCAACTAATCTGGATTGCACCTGTCCCTATCTGTGGATAGGTTATTAATTCTGGCCGTAAGCGGATGATCAGTTGCTCTGTTGTGGACCCCACGCTCTCTGCATTTTGGAAGATCCGCGCAGGAATTTCCGTCAAGTGTGGCGTAAGGCAGGCCTTAGTCGGTGCCTCGCCGTTGCCACCTATGGCATTAATGTCATAACAAATAGGTAAGTATCCATAACTCATTATTAGAATTATCGAAAATATTCAAATATTAAACTCTCTCTCTGTAATCTGCCAACTTAACAATGTCTTACAACTTATAAGCAATTGGTCAACAGAGTTCGGTATTGCAGTGAACCCAGCAAAATGCCAGGCGATAATTGTTGGCGGTTCGAAACAGCTCGCCAAAATTGATACCAGTTCGATCCAGTCTATAACGCTGGATAACACCATCATCCCTTTTCGTTCCAGCGTCAAAAATCTCGGCCTTTATATTGACCCCTCTCTCAGTTGGACAACTCAAGTTGCCGAGGTGAGTCGAGCTGTTACTTTTTCTCTCCGCTTCCTTAGCCGCTTCAAAAATTTTCTCCCTATTAAAATAAAGGTCACTCTTGTTACCTCCCTTATTTTCCCTCTCCTTGATTATGCTGATGTTTGTTACTCTAACTTGAATGAGGATCTTCTCAACAAGCTGGACCGGCTTCTAAACTATGCCATTCGTTTTATCTTCTGCCTTCGTAAGTTTGATCACATTTCCTCTTACCGGTCGCAGCTTAAATGGCTCCCCATTCGTCAGCGTAGACAGTTGAGGCTGCTGAGTACTCTTTACACTCTTTTAAATAATCACCTCTCACCTGAATACTTAAAATGCAAGTTTAAATATCTCTGTAAGTCTAACGATCGTCACCTTCGCTCTTCCGATTCTTTAGCACTCTCAACTCCCCTCTTCCATTCTGGCTATATGGCCGACTCTTTCACACTGCATGCTATCCGTCTCTGGAACAGTCTCCCAGATTCCATAAGAAGATCTCCATCCAAGCTCGCATTTAAAAGAAATGTTCATGCGTTCCTTCTTGAAGGATCTCAGTCATGATGTGGAATGTAGTTTTGATCATCTTCACTGTTTAAGTTACTATATTATATGTATGTATGTATGTAGGTATATTATATATTTATGTCTATACTTTGCTATGTTCTATGTATGTATAAATTATTTTTATTTGTACCGCTTTTGAGCTTTCTCTGTTTTCCCGAAGGTTGGCTGGTAGAGAATGCTTTTAGCGTTAAGCCCGCCTTTTGTACCTTACTTTGTATTCTGTACAATAAAGCAATAAATAATATGCCGGTACTGATGTATTCCTTTGGCATACTTAAATGGACTCAAACTGAACTGGATGCCCTGGATAGAAAAGTTCGTACATTGCTAACAGCACACCGCATGCATCACCCACGTTCATCGACCATGAGATTGTATATCCCGCGGAAGTGCGGTGGTCGTGGCTTCTTAAATGCTAAGACATTGCATAACCGCGAGATATGCAATCTTAGGGAGTATTTTCTCCAAGTCGATATGGGGTCTCATAGAGATGTAGTTGCTGTTGACAATGGACTGACGCCTCTATTTTTAGCAAAAGAAAACTGGCGCAAACCTGTAGTACTTAGTACGTCCGACCGCAGCACTGTGTGGCAAAGCAAGGAGTTACATGGCAGATTCTACCGGGCTCTCCATGGGCCCGACGTAGATTTATTAGCCTCAGTATCCTGGCTCCGTTTCGGTGATCTTTTTGGTGAAACCGAAGGTTTTGTCTGTGCAATTATGGATGAGGTTGTGATGACGAATAACTACCGAAAGTATATCCTAAGGGATGGCACAGTGGATATTTGCCGAGCGTGCCATCGTCCGGGTGAATCCCTTAGGCATATAATCTCCGGTTGTTCTCGTCTCGCAAACGGCGAGTATTTGCATAGACATAACCAAGTGGCCAGGATAATACACCAACAACTTGCTCTAAAACATAGTCTTGTGGCATCCGAGGTGCCGTACTACAGGTATGCACCAGAACAGGTCCTTGAAAATAGCCATGCCACATTGTATTGGGATCGATCTATCATTACAGACAGGACTATTGTAGCTAATAAGCCTGATATTGTATTGATAGATCGACACGAACGCCGCGCAATAATTGTTGATGTTACTGTTCCCCATGACGACAACCTTGTGAAAGCTGAAAAAGATAAAGAAAACAAATATCTTGATTAGCTCACGAGATTGTTGACATGTGGGACATTGATTCAGCAATTGTTGTTCCGATAGTCATATCTGCCCATGGGCTGATAGCCAAGAGCCTCGATAAACACCTTAAGAGGCTCGCGTTAGGTGGATGGATCGGGAGTCAGATGCAGAAGGCAGTACTTCTGGACACGGCCCGTATAGTGAGAGGGTTCCTGTCTCTGGATCCTTAACCATCGGTAGCCGGGACCCTGATCTTGCTGCCGTTGGGGAACTGCATTTTTGTATTTTTAAATGTTATATTTTTTAGTGTTATTCATTGTAAAAATTTAATGTTTAGAAATATAATTTTGTAAGTATTTAAAATGTAATAAAGGAAATAATAATAATAATAAACAGTTATAATAAAAACTGTTCTAAAAATAAATGATTGAAATGTTAAGCTATGGGCTCTCGTTCATTATCAGAATTAAAAACAATAGTATATTATGATACAAGTGAGCTTAGGTTGCTCATTATACACGAGGCTGTGGGTTGCAGCCCGAGCCGCAGTTGAGGGCGTAAATCAGCCGAGTGTCTAGTGAGTAAGTTGCTCACGAGTTTAATACGCACTTTTTCAACACACTTGCGAGTAAAAACAAACATTTATTGCATACATATTGTATTAGTATTAACCTAATATTAACTAAGGGAAAAAGCGCGCAAGTTTTTTTTTTTTGCACGCGCCAAATGTGAGGTGATTGATTACATACAGCCATACAGCCTACGTCAAAATAATTAAGTATAATAATAGTGATAAAATGCAAATGTTTTATAACAAACTAGCTGACCCAGCGCGACTTCGTTCCCGTGGCCCTACCCCCTACTCCACCCTACCTTACCCCTACCCTACCCTACCCCTACCCTACCCTACCCTACCCTACCCATACCCTACAACTACCCTACGCCTACCATACCCCTATCCTACCCCTACCCTACCCCTACCCATACCCTACCCCTACCCTACGCCTACCCTACCCCTATCCTACCCCTACCCTACCCCTACCCATACCCTACCCCTACCCTACGCCTACCCTACCCCTATCCTACCCCTACCCAACCCCTACCCTACCCTACCCTACCCTACTTCTACTCTACCCCTACTTACCCCTCCTTCCCCTATTTTCTCAACGTTAGAACCTTCCTTGGACTTCCACGAACATTTCAAGACCAAAATTAACCAAATCGGTCCAGCCGTTCATGCGTGATGGCGTGACCAAGGGAAATAGGGATTCATTTTTATATATATAGATTATTGTGAATTATAAATAATTTGATAATAATATACTTAATTATGTTTTTTGTCTTAATTAGGGACACATTTATTTATTCTAAAAACATAAATGGATTTTCAGCCGTATAAAACCTCTTTGTTGTTACAAAAAAAGAACTGTATCTATTACCCGCTGAAATTAAAAATGCTCTGTTGACTCGCATATAACTTGCAGTTAGGTACCAACTTAACTTTGTAGGGATACTGTATTACCCGGTTAAATTGAAAAGTCTCTGTTTACTCGCATATAATTTGCAGTTAGGTACTTACTTAACTTTGTAGGGATAATTCTATTACGCAACTAGTACTGTAATATTATTATGCACGCGTGGGTTATAGTCCGGTTTATGGCCCTAAGATCGATGTAATAAGGCTCACTTTATGAGCAAGTGTGTTGAAAAGCATATTTATGCACTTGTGAGCCGTATACCATTATTAAGAACTGAAAATATTCTTTTACTGTAATAATAAAGTTTTTAAAAGCGTTTCGAGTGAAAACGATTTACCGTACTTATAACAAATTTAAAAAAATAAAGGAAGCACCTATTTTACTGTAAAGATTTACAAAAAAATATTGTAAGTCCAACTCCAGCTTTTGCATCTAATACTCCTGAATCGGATGTTTCACTTTAAAAATTTTTTAGAAGAGAGTTTAGCCGTCGCGCGTCGTCGAGTGCTTCAAGTTAGCAAAGTGTGGTGAAGTTAAGCTCTCCAATCGAACGATAGTTGTGAAAGAGTTCGAGTTCTTTTATTAGCGTGTTCCAAGCGATAAAAGCGCTCGTGGTTTGAAGAAAATGGGCCAATGCAATGCTTGCCGGAAACTGGATGCTTTAAAAAGAAAGCGTGGCTAAAGCGAAATGGAACACTGTCGACAGCGAATTTTGTGGTAAGTTTAGAATATATTTAATGGCTGTTAATCGTTGCCCGGTTAGTCGGGCAAAACTTGGTTAATCGGTGATAGTAGTAATTAAATTAAATATGTGGAAATATTTTTAGATATTGGCTATCAAAGACAATGTTACGAACTCAGACATAGTAAAGGGTGCCTCAAAAGTACGTATAGGATTTGAATATCGCGCTATTTCCGAAATATTCAAGATGGCGGGTTGAAATTTGACATACCTCATCTTGACACATGTAAAATTAATCGTGGAGCGTTTCACAATAAAACAGCGCATAAAAGTTTTACAAATATGTAACGAAAATTCACGATCAATTACAAACACTCGTCGAAAGGTCCAAAAATCTCGTAATTTCGAGAAGAGGTGGCCACCGAGATCTTGCCATCTGATGCCACTGGATTTCTTTTTTAGGGCTATGTCAAAGATAAAGTCTACACCAACGATCCACAAAACATAGACAATATAAACAAAATATTCGCCGAGTTATAGCGAAATGTGTGAAATTAGCAGCGAAATGTGTGAAAGTGTCATGTAAAACTTGCACACAGCAAAAATGCCCGTGGCGACCATTTAGCAGATATTCTATTTAGATAAAATTGTCAAGTCTCTTCTTTAAAATAAAATAAAACTACGAAGAAATTCCAATCCATGCGCGTTTTATTGAGACAAATCATCCTATACCTACTTTTGGGACACCCGTTACATTTACTAAATTACCTGATTGGAAAATATATTTCTGCAGTCAAATAATCAAACTATAACCGATTAGCCATGTTTTGCCCTCCATAGTGCAAAATAGCTATGCGCACTACAACGGGAAATGAGGGAATAATTTCAATGTACGGCCAAACCAATTGAATCGTGAACCATTTTGCTAATAATTTGTTTGAAAGTGTCAAAACTTCAGTGTCAATGTCAACAAGTTGGAGTTTGAACCTCATTGAATTTTAATATCTATTTGAAAATAAACTTATGGTGGGTCACGAATCGGTTGGTTCGACTCTACTTATTATTAAAAAAATACGAGTCCAAAAGATGTGATAAGTGGTAATCCACTGCGCGAATACATCATCATCATGATCATTGGTCGTCAGAGACGGTTACAAGGTGCCGCTATCTCTAGAGGTCCCGGGTTCGATCCCCGATCGGGTAATTGTTGAAAACGAACTTTTCAATATTTTCTCGGGTCTGGGTGTGTGTGGTAATACTCGTCGTTGTTTAAAATTTCCATAATTAGTGCTTAAGCTACTATACCTTCGTATTGGAACAATGTATGCGATGGAGTCCAATATTTATTTACGTAAGTATTAAAAAAAATACGCCAACCTAATTTTTGTTATGAAAAATTTTGTGAATGTATCCGACCATTAACCTTTGTGTCCACACAAAGTGAATGTTGACTAATATGCGAACTTTTCACGAGTCACCTGAATCTGTTTGCATTTTCACAAGCATCAAAGCACCCGCTTTGGTTCTGTTTTTTATACACGCAGTACAAACCTGACCTGATAATTGGTTTCAAAAATTCGTATGAAGCGAACGTCTGATGCGTAAAGAACATGCTCCACTGAATGCGAAGCAGACTGAACTGAAAAGATGTTTGATTCACACCGCATATGCAATTATATTTATCTTTCTAGTTCAAGGTAGGTATATCCAAGTATGGAAAGAAACGGAACGAACTTTCTTTTCTCTCTCTCGCTCCACTTCCAATTGGCATTGATAAACATAGCCAAAATCAAAATGTTGTCACAATCTTCTTCTTATCGAGTAGACAGCAAACTAACCTAATCAGTGTCTGACCGACACCCTGTGATTCATCCCGGTGGGTTTCTTGGACGCAGAGAATGTCACAGTTGGTTTTGCGACAAAGTTCAGAAAGAATTTCTGACTTGTTTTGAGAGAACCCTTCGATGTTAACCGAGACTACGCACAGAGTTGGTTTTGTAAGCGGACTGTTTGGTTTGGCATCGTGGTGTAGTAATTAGTTAAGGCGCCGATTCCCCAAAATAGGGTATTTTAAATTATGGATTACTCGCAAATCACAAGTACTTAAAATTTGGAAAAAATATATGTTATTTTACAGTTATTTATCTAGTGCTACCGGCCGTTTTTTTCGATTGGTGATATTTTACTGTGTCAAATAAAATCACAAACATCCGTTCAATAATTAAAATATCATATTACTTGCAGTATACTTCGTTTTAGTTATTGAAAAACATATCAAAATAATTGTCTTTGAATAGCCGAGGGATTCCGGCCGTCATACATTTTTTTTTAATTTCATTTTTAATTGAATTTTAAGTGATTTTCGATTCGCGGGGCGCTCGCGAGTTCACAGTTCACTGCTGGCTGCCGCTGGGGACGCGCGAAATGTATCGAGCGCGGCCGAGCAAGCGTTAGCGTGCCTATTTCGGTCGGGAATCCTATTGCCGCTACTCACAGGGAAGGCCCGAGCGAGGGTGGTGCTCTACGAGAAGGCATACTATTTCGCCCCTCTTCTCATAATACAAAAAAAGGGAAAATTATGTTAGACCGCGCCGGGCCGTGCGCGAGGTGCGGATGAGGCACGGATTTTAAACGTTACATACATTTTGTGTGAATCAGTTTCTAATACACCTTGTATGTTATGTTAAAGTCACTTTTCAATTCGAATGCTAATTCTAGCATTGTGTAGAAGATTACAAATGACAATCATCTAAGCTATTGGATATTTAAAAATATTTTTTTGTATGCAGACTGGGGACCGTAATCAGTATCCGTATTGGTATTCGGTATTTAATTATTGGCGCACTAGCACAGTGGCACTAGCCTTCCGCCCGAGACTGCGCCTGCGTGGATTACACAACGTTATCCCGCTGGAACATGATGTTTTTCCGGGATAAAAAATAGTCTATGTCACTCTCCAGCTCCTAAATTATCCCCATACCAAAAATCACTTCGATTCGTTGCTCCGTTTTGACGTGAATGACGGACAAACAAACACACTTTCAGATTTATAATAATTAAGTATAGATTGTTGTCTCCACACTGTATGTATACATGCTATTATCACAGTCTATATATTTCCCTTCCCTATATGTTTAATTATTCCACGTCAACCTAAGACAATATCCACCGGATCCTCATGTTATCCGTCACCGGTGACGCGCGTGACATGACAATTGGTAAGTTTTGATTGCAAACACTGATTTGCAATCGTGTCGTGGATCAGTCGTCGTCATTACATGATCGCATTAATTCCTGGATGAAGATAAATCATTATAGTACTTACGTATCAACTGTTACCTATGTTACAGTATTACAGTTGCAGTACATTATTACAACAGAACTGAGTAGTGGTCATTTTAGGGGAGTTTGCCATAATCACCTCGCTTGGCAGGCGGGTTGGCGATCGCAGTGTGGCCTGCTGTTACATGGAGACGCTGCTGCCCATCTCCTGATGGCGGTTTCCCTCTGTCGCCTCTTTCGACACCCATGGAAAGAGAGGAGGTAGTGCTATTCTTTTTATATGCCGGCACTAAACGGCACGTCGGCATACCGGACGACGTTCGGTAGGGAGACCCCCTACAAGGTGGACCGACGATCTAGTCAAGGTCGCGGGAAGCCGCTGGATGCGGGCAGCGCAAGACCGATCGTTGTGGAGATCCTTGGGGGAAGCCTATGTCCAGCAGTGGGCGTCGTTCGGCTGACATGATGGTGATGAGTGCTCTATGCATTTACCTCTATGCATTTATGCCCTAACTAGCCTTCCTTCCACAGCTTCGCCCGCATGGACTACACGACGTTATCCTGCAGAAAGGCGACATATTTCCAGCATAAAAAGTAGCCTATGTCACTATCCAGCTCCCAGACTAACCCCATGTCAAAAATCACGTCGATCCGTTGGTCCGTTTTGACGTGAAAGACGGAGGTATTCCAGTTAGGGCACCAATTTTAACCGCACCATTTGAAACGCACCAAAAGCATTCCCGTTACGGCACCATTGGTATTAAGTAGAGGTGTTCACTAAAAACATCGATAAATCAGCTGTTCAGTTCTTTATTATATTTGAAGTAGGTATTCTAGTAACAACAGAATAAAACATTATATGCATGTTAAAAAGTGCAATGTAGCTGTCCGAATTATCGTTTGGATTCTGAAGTACCAGGATAACATAGCTATGGAGGCGGTAGTATACATAGGTAAAGAACTTTTTCTAACCAGTCGCAACTATAGGTAACTACCTCCTGCACAGCTATGTTATCCTGGTACTTTAGAATCGCGAAAGAAGTCTTCAAAAATAATAAAGAACTGTTTTATCGATATAACTATTGTAAAAAACGGGATATTTACCATGTTTAGATTTATTTATGAGTCCCCGATATTTCGGCGCAGTTGCACGCGCCATGATCACGGAGTAACTGAATAAAGTTAATGCGGGTGGATGGTGCTAAGAGCAGACGAAACGTTCTACCCTCTTTCTTGTTCGTTTATTGCGTATGACACCCGTACCATTGTTTTCGTTCTCACACTCAACACGAATTTGTTCACGACACACAAAACTCACTGTATCACTCCGCGAAACATTTTTATGACTTTTACGGTTTTTACACATCCGAACCACTGGATTCCAAACGTTCGACAATTTAAACCCATCTTCACGATTGAAATTATTTTGGTGCTTTTTTATTTCAATCGCTTCTCTGACCAGTCTTGGTACGTAGTGGCGTTGTGTCGAAATTATTTGCGGGTTATAAAACTCTATCCAGTGATTCGGTCCCGAGTGAATCAGGGACCGTACTCTGAAACGCACATCCGAAACTTCGGTTAGCCCCGTCCCTTTCACTCGATTCTGTCATGACTCGAGCGTGCGAGGGACGGGTATAACGAAGTTTCGGGTTTTGCGTTTCAGAGTAGGCCCTCAGGTGTTCTGCAATGGCCGATTTCTGTATGTCATTATTTTTTACGGCCTTTATGTGTTCCTTCACGCGACATGCTACTGTTCGCTTTGTCTGTCCTATATATGAGCTACCGCAGCTGCAGTCAATTTTGTATACCCCAGGTTTTTCTAAGGGAAACCCGTCTTTAGGTGATCGCAGACATTGGGAAACTTTCTTTAAAGGAGTGAAGATAGTACTGAGTGAGTATTTGTTGAGTATATTCGAGATCTTATCTGTCACTCCTTTTACAAACGGCAGAAACACTGGTTGTCTTTTTACTTTGCACCTGTATGGTTTTATTGTGTGTCTAGGTGGAAATACTCTTCCCTTGTACCCGTTTTTCTGTAGAACATGGCGCACATGAACTAACTCCTCATTTAGATGTTCCTCATCACACAGATCATATGCTCGATTTGTTAAAGATGTCCTTACAGAATCAAGGTGCCTTGGGTGGTGATGTGATGCCGCGTTGAGGTATCGATCCGTGTGAGTAGGTTTTCGGTACACTGAATGGCTTAGCGAACCGTCATTGCGGACTTGTATCCTGACATCAAGAAAAGGTAAGCTCCTTTCTTCCTCCATCTCGTAAGTGAACTTGATTTTAGGATGGACACCGTTCAAATGTGACAAATTAACCTCAACATCATGCCTATTACCAGGGAGTATACAAAAAATATCATCGACATACCTTTTCCAAACTTTTATTGGTGTAGGTGCAGTGGGGATGGCTAAGTTTTCGAAATATTCCATCCAGATGTTTGCAACCACTGGGGCTACTGGACTGCCCATAGCTACACCATCAATTTGTAGGTAAAACTGACCTTGATACACAAAATAGTTGGATGATAGGCAATGATGTAACAATCTAGCACACTCCGTCGGGATATTGCTGTTTTCTAGTTTCCCTTTAATGACATCCATACAATCCGCTACTGGTACATTCGTGAAGAGTGATTCTACGTCAAAACTGACCATCACGTCATTCACGTCGACCTTGTTCTGAGCCAGAATGTCTACAAAATGGCGGGAATCCTTCACGTACGACGATGTCTGTCCCACTAGTGGTCTCAGTACGTTGGCTATATGTTTTGCCAGTTCATAAGTCGGGGAGTCTATTTGGCTAACAATCGGTCTCAATGGGACTTGGGACTCATAAATAAATCTAAACATGGTAAATATCCCGTTTTTTACAATAGTTATAGTGAAATTGACCATGAAAGTTTAAAATCTTATATTGTTTTATCGATGTTTTTTAGTTAGGTAACAGCTCTACTACGCCTCTAACGGTTGGTGCCGTAACGGGAATGCTTTTGGTGCCGTTCAAATGGTGCGGTTCAAATTGGTGCCGTAACTGGAATAACTCGAAAGACGGACAAAATAATATAGCCCATATGTGAATAGTTTCTCAAGTGACTCCCATTTAACCCTTCTCCCGTAGCCTTACCAAAATCAATCAAAACAAACGAAATTGCCCACCACAATATTGCCATATTATTTCAATGCCAGTTCAAGACAAGGTCGGCTTGCGAATCTTTTTGTTTACAAATACAGATTGTAAACCATTACTCTTGCTCTTTCGATACACAGCCCCGTCAGAACAATCCCGACCAAAAACAATGCTGCTATTGTTTTGCTAACCTCAATCATCTTGGAAAATTAGCAAACGAACGTTCCCTGTATAATTCGTAGTCCAATAATGACTGCAATTAATTTGTCTGAAACTTTGACTGATGATACTGGCAAGGAGGCGGCAATCTGTCAAGAATTAAAAATAATAAATAACCATGGAGATTGGACACTGTTTTGCTCTTTGAACTTCATAAAGTATAATAATGAACCTCCATTCTCGTTGTGGATCTTCTTCTTCTGGCCACTCGTTAATCATAAAGCTAACCTAACATTTTTGCCAGTATCAAATTCTTGAAAGAATGATTTTCTTGGACCGGTTTCACAGCTATCCGGTAAATCTGTACGGACTGTTCCCGGAACGAATACCTATACACGTGAGGATCTCACACGTCACGGCGACGCGGTTTGGTCCATACGGCCAGCACAAGTTTTGATATCGCCCGGGTCTTCCGCTTACGTTGTAAGACTTGTGTCCGATTTCCATAATTCTTTTTTTATTCGAAAGCAGCCGAAATTAACAAGAATAAATTATACTAAGAGAAATAATACAGACAGTGTTAAAAAAACCAACACCAACTTCAGGCAGATCAGTAAGTTCCAAGAGTTGTAAGAACCAGTTGTAAGCATTTTAACCCTATGCGATAAATAAATACTTTCTTAATTTATTATATTTTTCGATTTTAAGTATTTTATGTAGTGAGTTTTTGTTTGAAGTTTTTTTGAAGGCCATTTAATTTTTTTGTAAGTACATTTATATCTTTATTTAAAACTCATGCTCCGAAAGTTAATACCTATAAGGTATACTCCGCCAAAAGCATTAATATTTCTCAAGTTCGCTTGTAACAGTTTAAACGAGCGATGTTTTTTATTCAAGTTGAAATTAGTCTTAGAGATAAGGAAAAAACATGATATGCATAATACAATTACGTCGCAGAGAGAGGGCGAAATTTTTAATTATAAAACTTGTGAAGCTTGACATCACCGGTCGCTATCTCCCCGAGCCTACCGGTCGGACTGAGGGCTAAGTCATGAGCGGCTTATCACGTAACTTGCAAAAGCCAAGCGATACCAAAAATCGCGCAAGTATTGCTCTGAAATCGCTAAAACCATAGTACGAATTTGCTATTTTAGAGCAGTAATTGCGCGATTTTTGCTATCGTTTGGCTTTTGCAAGTTACTTGATAAGCCTGCGGGTTATGAAATAATACATTTCATATAAAATATTACTTACTAGCTTTCCGCTCGCGGCTTCGCCCTCCTGGACTACAGAGTACATGCTTTTTCGGGATAAAAATTAGCTTATATCCTTTCTTACTCTATCTCAGTACCAAATTCATCAAATCATCAACATCGGTTAAGTATAGTTTAAGCGTGAAAGCGTTACAGGACAGACAGACAGAGTTACTTTCGCATTTATAATATTAGTTAGGGATTTTAAAAATCTGTATAATATATAAAAGGTAACGATGGGCTGCCTGTCTATGAAAGCGGAGAGGAGTTTCGGTGCGGTGAGCGAAAGCGAAGTGAAAGCGAAGTGAAATAAAAAATCCACCAATAGAATATGCATAAAGTCCCCGCTCCTTACTGGCGAATCTACCACCACGGTCGGTCGGTCTGGGACCTACGTCATGAGCGGCTCGCTAAGTTGCCCCAAGAGATACCAGAAATCGGCGAGTATGTATGTATCAGAAACACGATGAGAGTGAAAGAAGCACTTCTAGTTGCAGTCTTTGTCCACCGGAACAGAAAACGTTGTCGCACTAATAGGTAAAAGCTCATTTACGCCGAAGTAACACTGTGCGACATTGCAGCATGCCACAAGGCCGCATGCTTCAAAATTAAAAATGTCGCACATTGTGGCAAGAGTCGTTGCGGCATGGCAACACCTAGCGTCATGTGGTAGACTTTCGCAGCTTGTATCCAAACAAATACAAATACAAATAACTTTATTCAGTCACACAATATGGACATTACAGAAACAATAATTACATAAAAGTTGTACAGTGAAACCCAAACGGTTACCACTCAGCATAATGTTGCAGCATGGGGATCACCTGCAACGCTGGTATTATGTGGAACCTTTTATTATTAAAAGTTTGTGCGTGTACATTCTGTGATATGAGCAATTTTTTATTTTTTATTTTAGCAAGTTATCAAAGAAAGGCAAATTATTTTAATAAATAGTTATGGGTACAGTCGTCTGTTACGTTTCCATTTGTTGATAAAGCAAGTATTCTTTAATTTTACGTTTAAATAAATAAACTGATAAGCATGATTTTATTGGTGGTGGGATGTTGTTCCAACATTTCGTGGCAGCATAACAAAAGCTACCACGAAAGACGAACTGTGTACCTAGGGCACCTTAGTCTAGAGCTTATTCTTATGGCACGATCAGAAAAAGTTATGTTTTCGTAAAGATAACGAGGCTTATGTGTCTTTACAATTCCAAAGAGCAAAGTGGCAAAGTGAAGTGATCGACGTGCTTCCATCTTTACGATGCTACAAACACGATGGATTCCATGTGATCTTTTTGACACAGGCTGCCGCATGCCGCATGCCGCATGCCGCATGCCGCAAATGGTGGACATGTAGTACAAGACGACGAGGTACGCGTAAGCCACAATATGTAGCATGCGGCAATATCGCACAGTGTTGATTCGGCCTAAATGAGCCCTAAAAGCATGAAGCGCGGAACCCACTGCCATCTGCCAAGCCAACTACGAACCGGGTGAAGCGAGGTAAGTTAGGATGTGCGTGCGCGCGATGTGAACCGAAGTATGAAGTGAGGTGAAACGTCGTTTACGTTACACTCGATCTGCTTTCAACTAAGACCAATCACTAATTTGCAAAACAAAATATTAATGGCCAGGACAAAACAAAGTTTAAAAGCAATTACTTTGATAAACACTGGATATACAGAAATCTAAATAAACATGGAATTTTTCATTCAATTCTGCCGTAAATGAAAATCAAATACAAGTCGATAGAAATAATTACATCGTATTGGTTCGAGCGCGTTTTATTTGTTTAGGAAATTATACAGTTTTCCCAGTGGTCAGATTGATGAACAGACTAGTCTGGCCAATAGGAATTTATTTTCCCGGTGTTCAGATAAGTTCTTTATTTATTAAAGTACATACTGTTAAATACAAAAAAAAGGTAATTTAATTTCTAAATAGGTTTTATTTGTGACATTATGGAGTTTGTTGGCACTAATTGAAACCCTTTGCAAGATGTTTCATGGTTGTATAAAAAAAAATCGTGTTTGTCTTGAAATTATTCTCTCTCTCACTCTCTCTCTCTCTCTCTCTCTCTCTCTCGTAGTAGTATGACATACATACATAGACATAGTACAAAAATATAAATTTGACGTCAAAAATTTGTCCAAGAAGTATAATAATCAACATAATGGTATGAGTGAAAGACCAATAACGTCCTACCCTCTTCACAGTCACTCTCAATCTCAAATTTAAAGAGCGGCCTTTGAGAAAAATAAAATTATTATCGGCAAATGTTTGGGACGAAACGCTCGACTACTTGCTTTGTCTCCAAACAGTTTAATTTAATTTATACGCCTCTTACGTCGCTGATAGCTGAAGCATCATTGAACTCAATATGACACCTAACAAATGAATCGTCTGATTGTCGCCCGTCGCAGTTACATTGAAACAGCGACTTTGTTTTTATCTAATTCAGTTGTTTGGAGTGCTTCTTAGGGGTCCGTTCAAGTTTTTGTGAGTAATATATAATAATACTAGCTTTCCGCCCGCGGCTTCGCCTGCGTGGACTACACGACGTTATTCCGCGGGAATGTGATATTTTTCCGGGATAAAAAGTAGCCTATGTTCCTCTCCAGGCTACAAAGTATCTATGTCCCAAATTTCAGTCAAATCCGTTCAGCCGTTTTGGCGTGATTGAGTAACAAACATCCACACATCCAAACATCTAAACTTTCACATTTATAATCTATATATATATTTATATAAAAATGAATCCCTATTTCCCTTGGTCACGACATCACGCGTGAACGGCTGGACCGATTTGGCTATTTTTGGTCTTGAAATGTTCGTGGAAGTCCAAGGATGGTTTTAACGGTGAGTAAATAGTCCCCTATTTACTCACCGTTAAAACCTTAAGAAGGGGTAAATAGGGGTAAGGAAGGGGTAGGGTAGGGTAAAGGTAGGGGTAGAGTTCGGGTAGGGTAGGGATTTGCCCTCACTATAAACAAAAAAAGAGTAGGGTAGGGGTAAGGTAGGATAGGGATAGAGTAGGGTAGGGATAGAGTAGTGGTAGGGTAGGGGTATGGTGGAGTAGAGGGTAGGGCCACGGGAACGAAGTCGCGCCGGGTCAGCTAGTATTATACAGGATAATTTTTTTATCAGTGCACAAATTTTTAGGATCCACTCAGAATCGGTAAGTGAACAACTTTCTCCTAGAAACATAGGTCGAAATATGACAAAAAATTTTTGAGCTTTCATACAAATCGGACTGATCACGTGATCGAATTAGTATGGGAAGTCCAAAAATTTTTGTCATATTTCGACCCATGTTTCTAGGAGAAAGTTGTTCACTTATCGATTCTGAGTCGATCCTAAAAATTTGTGCACTGATAAAAAAATTACCCTGTATATAGTAAGATTATAATAATATTTTTTAAGAATAAGTATAAGTACTAATAAGTTTTAAGAATAAGAATAAGAATTATTTATTTGCCAGAATATGGAATTATATTTAGATCTTAAATATTAGTTTCCAACATATTCTATCGTTAATTCGATGTGCAAATATTGCAAATATTAAAATATGAAGTCAGAAAATTTTATTTGGATTTGATTTTAATGAAAATAATATAAATTCAATTTAAAATCAGATGTGAATGATAATCAAAATGTCTGCAAAAACAAATAACAAAAAATTTGAAAAAAAAAACATTAGATTAAATAGTAACAATTTTTAAATTGAATAATCTTGAATATGTCAACCATTTACAACAAATACAAAAAAGAATACAAACATGTCAAATCTTATTTTTAAAATAGTCAGTTATATTGCAATACAATTGGTCCATTAATATGTCGAGTAATTTAGATTTGTTAAATGTCAACAAGTTCAGATCATCAGGATATTTAAAATAGCCATGCAATGGACATTCCTAGACCGTTAGTCTCTGGTCTGGTATTCTCTCTGCCTCTATAATTAACGTTAACGTATTCAATTTAAAAGGTTTTTTTTTACAAAATTTGCTATTATTTACCAATTTATTTGCTAATGTATAGACACGGAGCGGCAAGACATTGAGCGTTTTCAGCAAGGGTTTACAGCTGTCTAATTTATCAGCACCACAGATATATCGTAAACATTTCTTTTGTATTCTAAATGCTCTGGTCATAATATAATATCTACTGAATTACCCCACAGAATAAGACCCTATCTTAGTAAAGACGAGATATATCCGTGATATGCCATCAAAGCTGCGTCTTTAGATGGCACCCTTGGAGATTCTATACCTATACCTATAATACACCTGTCCAGCTTATCCTACTTATAAAATATGTGAAAGTTTATATGTTTGGATGTTTAGATGTTTGGATATTTGTATGTTTGTTACTCAATCACGCCAAAACGGCTGAGCGGATTTGGCTGAAATTTGGGACATAGATACTTTGTAGCCTGGAGAAAAACATAGGCTACTTTTTATCCCGGAATAATATCACATTCCCGCGGGATAACGTCGTGTAGATTATCACGCGGGCGAATCCGCGGGCGGAAAGCTAGTTTACTAATAAATCAATGTGTGCTTTCCAGTCAGACCTTTCGTCAATGGTGATGCCTAAGAACTTAGTTTACTTCACAATTCCAATTTTTCATTTTCTAAATTAATGTCAATATCATTTTTAATACGATAAAAATTAAAATGTTGACAACTGGGCAAGCGGCTTCATGACAATATTTAAATTTGAAACGACAACACTAAACAGTTACATTTCATTACCATCATAATATTCTGTAACATGACAAATTACATGACATCGTTAGTCAGCCAGACAGTTTCCCTATTTTAAATACAGACCCTAAACTCATGTGTCGTAAGTTTGATTAACGATGACATAATGTTGACTATCTGATCCTCAACGACGGCCCTTAAGGACAGAGCACTTGAAAAACAGTTGACGTCAACAGCTTAAGGGATAAATTATGTGTTCCTGGGACCAAACTGTCAGCCCTATAAATTTTACGCAGAACTTCATATTTTGTGACTGTTCGCTGTCGAAGTTTGTGTGTAAAAGCAATAAAGGTAAACCTTTTATTCATTTAATTATATTTTTTTTGTGAATTACAATGCATTTAACTATCAGTAATTTTGTAAAGAGTGCAGTGTTCGAACATATTAGATCGAGATAGATAAGAAGAGACAGGAAATATAATCCCTTTTATGCCGGTTGTACACATTTGCCTAACCATTGGCACTTTTGAACGAACCAGTTTACAAAGGTTCTTTCAAAAGTGTCAATGTACGATGTATTGGCCAATAGTTGGGCCAACGGGTACAGCCGGTATTACAGTTAATCTCATGTTACTTTGCACTCAGCTTTGCACCATGCAATGAACACTACAGTTGTAAGCAATGGGAGACTAATTGTATCAAGAAAATGAATGTTAACACACTGAGTACTTAGTCACAGATTATCGCGGTTAGAGCGTAAAGACATTTGAAAAATTTATAAGCGTTTAAAGTTCTAGTCTCGAAAATAGAGTATTTGACTGTTCTTGAAATGTACATATTTAATGTTGACATTCAGAAATCTAACAGTATTGAATAACAAATGTGAAATAAGAAATTCAATCTGTATTATAACAAGCGAATTAACTCTAGCTATCTCTTTCTAAACCGAAATTTGCTATGGCGAAAGTATGGCGCTACTAGCATGTGACGTAATCGGCTGGTAGCGCTCTCCTTGTCTAATTAGAAAATTCGATGTTCTATATCGCTGAAGATATGCAAGATATTTAAAAATAAATACCTATGTTGTGTTGCTAATATTTCAATAAACATTTTAAGTCGATAAAAAATATTCAAATACCTAATTACAATAATAAAATTGGTAGGGTTCTATCTGCATTAAGATTAGGAAAGATATTTAATGTTTATAACCAATATTGATGAAATGATTGAATGTTGGTGTTCTTCGGAACGCATGCCCAATTAAGCCCCGCCAGACTGGCCTTCATAATATTATTCTGTCACATCATTGTGAACTTTATTCCTATTCTTTACCTAAAACTAGAGTGCGACGAATTGCGAAAGTGACCTAATGCGCACAAAGGGTGCTCGTCAGATAAGTCTGCGCGCGGTAAAAATCGAATACTAATCTTTTCTATAACATTAGAACAAAAAAATGCACTGTAACTAGCGCCAAAAACGCGCCAGTCACGCGCAGAGTTATCTGACACACACTCTAGTATAATCACAACGTCAATCGTCACCTGAGCTCGTCACACTTACATGAAGGTCGGAACAAGATTTTTTCTTACATCAACTTTTTCTCCCGCATTTTAATCTGTGGCTCCCTAGCGGACGGTTCTCTCTTCGTACTGTAATAATGTGACGCGAGATGAGATGGATTAAAAAAAAACTTTTGAAATTTAAAAATTGTTCATTATGGTTTAATATAAGTATTATTTTAATCTTCTTCTTAATAATTTGGAGTTAGTACTAGGTTCACCTAGAGTTCAGGGTCCACTCCACGGTCAGGCCTCGCATGTCCTCTCCTCTTTCAATTACTATACCCCACTGGGTTCATAAATGTTATTTTATAAAATTAACACCTTATTTTATGTATTCACTTTACCGCATGCAAATAAATATTGAAAGCTATATTATTCCTAAGTGACATAGGATTTTATCCCGATATTTCCACGGGGACGGGTACACCGTGGGAAAACCGCGGGGAGCAGATTGTAAAATTCTAATTATTTCATTAATTGAAAATGAAGTGTTCGATAAAAATCGACCCGTTTCACAACTTGCTCTGATAAGACTCGACCCACGACCTTTCACTGTCCGGGTGAATGCTCTAACCACTAACTTTCAATATTATTAATGTAAGTTCTACGCAAATTTTAGCTGGATTTAGGAGCTTAAATATCATAGGGTAGGTAGTTCAATATGTGGCACTGTATGGCGATTCTCTCTCCGTGCTGTGAGTGACGTGTGACTAGGAAGAACCACAACACGATTTAAAATAATTTCAATGAGACTCATGATACAGCTTCCGCGTCCACAGTCGATGGAAGCTAATTGAATGGAGGCCGGGATTGTTTATACACAGAGCAGTATGTCCTCGCAGATTTATACGGCTGGTCAGAGACGTTTACAAGACCGCGATAAGGGCCGCTGACTCCCGCGGGGTTATCGATCGCGAGCGATACTTGAGGACGAGCGGGTGGGACAAGACAGGAATTGAGAGAGGATCTTAACAGCTATTTTTGGTGATTACTGTCAAACTGCTATTTTAATTTATTTGGGAGTTGCCTAAAATAAATTCTTAGGTTCTGCGTTTACAAAGATTCGCCATTTCCTCAGAGTCAGTCATCGCATTAAGTTTGCGCGTCCACAGTCGATGGAAGCTAATTGAATGGAGGCCGGGATTGTTTATACACAGAGCAGTCTGTATGTCCTCGCAGATTTATGCGGCTGGTGCAGAGACGTTTACAAGACCGCGATTAGGGCCGCCGGCTCCCGTGGGGTTATCGATCGCGAGCGATACTTGAGGACGGGCGGGTGGGACAAGGCAGGAATTGGACGAAGATCTTAACTATTTTTGCTAATTATTTATTTGAACAAATTGTTCTTTTTTTATCAACAACGGATTAGCACTTAGCCTTCATCACACCTGATGGTAACTGGTGATAAGGCTGAAGGTAAGCACACTAGTCCCGGAATCATTAATCACTGACGAACTGGCTATCTTATCTCCAGCTGCCGGAACACAGTTATGCTGAAAACATCATTGTTATGGCGTCAGACTTAGATAAGATGGTGGTAGCTAGCCAGGCGGACTAAGAACAAGTCCTACCACCAACCATACCGGATACAATATGTACCTCCACTGGGAATCGAACCCGGGACCCCCTGGTCTGAAATCGGTGGTGTGAACCACTAGACCACAGAGGCGGTTAAAATTATGGTAATTAAGTAGTTTTACTCCAATTTAGAAGCCTTACTAACTGTTCGTTTTAAAAAATGACGATACAATATGGCGTTGCCAGGAGGATTAAGAACAAGTCGTACCACCAACCAAACTGAATACAATACGTACGTACCCAATGGGAATCGAACCCCGGACCTCTGGGTCTGAAATTGGTGGTATAAACCACTAGACCACAGAGGTGGTTTATATTATTTATTTATTTATTTATTCTTCTAGCTATGGCCTGCCACTGGCGCTTTTCACTTGGGTCTCCGCTATGAGCCCAATAAGCCCTTTATAATGAGCCTCAAGGGACCCACAGCGCGAGTCATGTTGAAAATAACGCTTATTGCTCTGAGAAAATAATACACTTGTTTTCGGAGACACTTCCAAGATTCTATCACGGCCAGTGTATTTGTTTCACTGTTCCATTTTATGTTCATTAGAATGAACGAATTGGGGTTTGGAAATCTTGGCTTATTGAATTGTTTTCAGTGCTTCCGATTCAAAAGTTTAACGGTAGCGTAATTATTACGTTTGTGTATTCTTAAGAATAAGACTTCTTCTTGATATTGAAGAAAAAATTATTTTAAACTATTATTCAGGTTAAATTTCTACATCTGTCTTTCGCTTAGGGTTTCACGTACCGAAAAGTTTGAAGTGTGAAAAGAAATATGTTTCAGTACTTGTCAGGTTAATTTTGTTTGTAAGTATAAGTGTCTGCCATCAAGTTTTGTTCAGGTTTTATCACTTTTTAACCGACTTCAAAAGAAGGAGGAGGTTATCAAGTCGACTGTATATTTTTTTTATTGTTATGTAAGCTAGGAAAAAAAATACTTTTAGATTGCTTGCGCATACTAGTTCCTATGTAATTTCTTGATGATTTACTAAGATTTGGTTATGTAGATTAACAACTCCTGGGCCTAAAATGGTCCATTAGAAAGAGATTACCCCACTCTTTACAAAAGGTTACAAAATATAATCTTTTGTACCTATAGAAACGGTATCACTGCAAAGGTCTATGTCCATCCTCTATAACCCGAACTAATGGCTAAGCGAAAGTAGGTTGATATCCACCACGTTAGTGATGTTACACATCTTGTGATGAAAGTATCGACTACAAAAAAGAAATTGAGAACAGCAGTTCGCCTGGATAATAATTATTGTTAATCTCAATTTTCCTTGCATCCTCAAGAACTCTGGCTTAGTAGGTGAGCGTTGTGTATGATGTGCCGGGTCTGGGGTCTAAGTGCCTGTCCAGAACTACACGCGAGTTAACCACGTTTTGACATACATCGTATGCTAAGTAGTGGTGGTCCGCATCTTATCTGCCACACTGACAGTGATGTAATCAAAATCGCTGTTGAATTCGTGGCGAATCCGCCCTTTCTGGACAATCGCGAATAGGACTTCAAACGCGCACTTTCATCAAGATTCCGCAACTATCGACAGATTGTGTCGCTACCGGATCAACACTACTTCATACTCGAGCCGAAGACGTGGGCCCGCATCCTGCATCTATTTTCATTAATGTTAAAGCACGCGCCCCTTTTACAATAATTGCCGTATCTGGAATCAGAGTAATCTGTGCCATAAAATGTTCCCAGGAGGTGTTGTTAAACGGGGAATGGAAATATTATTATCTCGATCAGGAATATTGGAGGGTTTTTGGCGGTAGTTAAGTGTCATTTGAATCTAAAGTAAAAATGTAATACCTATCACAAACGTTTCATTTATTATAGTTATATTTCGATGTGCCCCTTTGGACTTCTTGTCGCACTGCGATGTGGTCCGATATAAAGGCTCCCACAAAAAATAAGCAGAGAGCCATCTTAACCTTCGCTGATTTTTTTTTAAGTTTTGTGTAAGCCCTAAAAGAATATGACTTTGTAAGATCAAAACAAATCTTAATGTGCTATTGAGTGTAGTGCAACAACAACATACAAATTTCTTGGTGTAGTGTATACTTGACATAAAATTATCACAATGTAAGCTATTATAATTTACGACCGACACTTATCTTTATTTATTGTCTGTACTTGAGCCCGATCTTGAGACATTCACAACTTTATATTAGGCATGACGTATGACACCGCCACTATGTTAGTTTTGGTCTTAGGTTGGTGCGTCCATATTTGGCGAATGCGCCGCGAATGTGCCGGGAATGCACCCTTGCGATGCCGCTTATCGTGGCATGGCTTGCGTTTTGCTCACGAACAGCGGGCCGATCGCGGTAATCCTATGACGCATTAGTCAAGTTTACGTGCAGTTGACGTGCAAAACCGTTTTTGATAACGCGCGGCTTTGACAGTGCGACAACGTTTTCTGTTCCGGTGATAATCTTTGGAACTAAAACAGTTTTCATACGACAGTCTATTTTGACAGCTATTTTCGTATTGCAAGTGGTTCCTCTGTCACGGATGTCACCGGATCAGACAGGATTGTGGGACTATAGGTTTGCGTGACGTGTGCGTCGTTATACGTCATTACGGCAATACGAAGTCAAACGTCAAGACGCAAACGTGATCATGACTCTTTGCATAGAATTACGGCGATCGGCCCGCTGCTCCCGCGCAGTTCGTGCGCACATCTCGTTCATTACAGCACGCGCATTTCGTGCGCGTGCACTCTCGCCATATTATATATTCTGTGCTCTCGCGTTTGAACTTTGAGCTTTGCGCTCGAACGACGGGCGCAGAGCGGTCGGGCGGCGCGCGGGCGTGGTAGTGACCACAGTGGCTATGTGTGAACATGACATGCATGCACGCAGCTCGCAAGTAGATCGCGAGAGGCATACGCGACGTACCATAAAATGCATTTTGATAGCCGTATACGGCTATCTGTTATAACAGACTAATAGGTACATCTTAATGGATTTCTTGTAGAAGAATGGAAAATGAAGTATTTTTGAAAAAATCGACCCGTCTCACAACCAGCTCCGATGGGACTCGAACCCACGACCTTTCACGACTGCTCTAACCACTGAGCTACGGAGTCGTTACGAGAAGCGTAGAGTTTATCAAATACTTCTTACGCGCTGTATAGCCAGCGTTAATTTCATCAATGTGAAGATATTACTACCCTCACACGCGAAAGAAATACCTTTCCAGATATTTGACAATCGCTAAAGATGAAATTACTATTGGAAGTTGCAACAATTGCAAGTTATTTAAATTTTGACTTGTTTGCATTCACAATGCAATTTTTATTCATTGAAAAAATTAAGTATTTTTGCAAAAATCCGACCCGTCTCACAACCTTGAATCATTCTCACAACCTGGATTTCTTGTAAAAAATCTTAATAAATTTGTAACTAAATATGGTTTAAGCTCAGGCTAAACTTAATTTAGCAAAATAAATGCACATTGTGATAAATACGAATTTTAGTCGATATCATGCATCGCTATTATCTATATAAACTCTTATCTCGAGACATTCAGAACTAATACAAGACTCGACCGAGTGACCACGAGTTACCGTATTATCGGATAATCTGCTCTTAGCCGACTTTATAACACCGCGCCGCAGTCGAGGATGCTTGAGCGGACCCCGGCTCAGTATCCATGACAAGGTCACTTGGCGTAAACCAGCGTATCTGGCGATTCTTCATTTTTCTGCAATCTAATCTGACTAATTCAGCCTAAGCAAAACGGTTATTTCAATGTTTGTTTTTATTTTCAAAGTTTTAAGATGGGTAATAAATAGAACGCTATAGGTACGCAAAAATTACCCAATTTCAACTACATCACATAAATACAGGTCAAACTGATAGATAACTATTTTTCGAGCTCGACAGACCACGATGGTAGCTTAGTAAAACAATTAAGAAGAAAAAAGGATAAAAAATTGTCAGTAGGATAAAAGGGTTGCACCAGTTTCCCACGGGGGCAGATCCAAAGTTGGCTATCTTTATTGTGTTCTGTAGTTTAATTTTATTGAAACGAATTTATATTTTTTAAAGTACCTACCTACACAAAACAAACTTTTTAACACATTCTTCTCGAGATCGAAAAGTTTAGTAAAATTTTCGGTTAAAACCTTTCCATTTTTTTATATCCTCGATCATGCAAACACTTTCATCAAAGAGAAAAGTCGCTGCGAAGTTTTAAAATAAATGTACATATTGTGTAAGAAAGGTTTCTTTACGACCGACCGAACGTCGGACTTCCGATATACGCTACTTCGGCGAGTAAGTAGGGTTAACCGTGTGGAAAAAAACCGAATATGTCTGGGCTATAATTCGCGCTTCGTTGCTCTTAACCAGCTACACCACAGCCATCTCTATCGTCTTCTACAAGCCATGCGCATAAAGTTGGCAACGTAGTTTTAAGTGAACCGATTTGACATCGTTTGCACCTTTTGACAGGTAAACAGCGAGTTAACCTCGAGTACTGAATCCTATGGAGATGGCATATCTTCTATACATCTATACAAATAAATAAAATTGGAGTGTCGGTTTGTAACATTAAATAACCGCTTTTTACTACGTGCATATGATTAAATATACGGTACATATAAAATGACATGTTTTACAATTTTTGTCTATTTGTCTGTTTGTTCCGGCTAATCTCTGAAACGGCTGGACCGATTAATACGACAATTAGAAGAAGTTTAAAATTGAATTCCAAGATTTTTTTACATTGTGACTTAGTTACACCTCACTTTTTCGTAGGTATGCCACCTCCATAGGATTTAGTACTCAGAGGAGTAAACCGGTTCACAGCAATGTTGCCGTTCCGTATCATAGCATGGCTTGTAGAAGACGATAGAGACGGCTGTGGCTACACACATTCGGAGGTGTGGAAAATTTATTTAGAAAAGTCATATTTATTTCTTAGAAACCTCGAAGTTTGGAAAAATACGTTGAAAGTCGTCCTTTTTATGGCGTTATCTACGCAGTTAATATAATCATTTAAACATAATCCTCACGATAATAAACGACTTGTAAAGTTACACCTAGTTACTTTAAAACTGTTGCTGCCACTTTTTTAACTAAAACGATTACAGAGACCACAACTGTAACTTAAGGCGCTACTCGGAAAAAGTATGGACTTTTTTGATTTAAAACTATAGGACGGTTACAGATGTTACAAATCTGGTAATAAGATATATGATTCTTCATACCTTTATCTAGAATCGTATAGTTTCAAAAACAAGATTTTATGATTTTGCCTCGACACTTTTTCTTTTCGAAAAGACCTCTAATATATACGAAAATTCAATATTATTCTTAAGTGGGGTTACTTACACTATTGGAAATCGGTTTAATTAGTGGACACTAATAATATTTAGGATCGAATAGAAGCATTTAAAAAAAAAATGGAAAATGAAGTATTTAGAAAAAATCGACCCGTCTCACAACTAGTTTCGATGGGACTCGAACCCACGACCTTTCGCTTTCCGGGCGACTGCTCTCACCACTGAGTAGACTGACTCCGTAGCTCAGTGGTTAGAGCAGTCGCCCGGAAAGCGAAAGGTCGTGGGTTCGAGTCCCATCGAAACTAGTTGTGAGACGGGTCGATTTTTTCTAAATACTTCATTTTCCATTTTTCTGTAATAAAAATTGCATTGTGAATGCAAAAACTAAAAATTAAAATAACTTAGAAGCATTTTTTTTTAAATCGCTGTAGTTTTTTAATACGAAGTGGTTTTGTGGTTATTTTGCCTAATCTGCAAAATCGGTCTCGCTCCCGCGCGCGTCGTTTTCTCATTGCTATCTCGCTTCAGCATAATTTTTCCGAGTATCGCCTTATCACAACTTCCTGAGTATCAGAAAGGCTCAGACTCTGAAGTCCTCTGGTGATCAAGTTAGAAATGATTTCCTTTCTTTATATTTTACTTATTATTTATAAGTATAAGTATTACCTTATGTGTATTTACTATTTCTTTTCTTTCTAATAATTAGAAAAAAGTTATTACTTATCTTTTAGTAATACAGATTTTTCCTTGTTGATCGATGCACCCAATCCGCTATTTTCCTTATTTTTTATTTCGGGTAAATTTGATACTTGGGACTATTTACGTCTAAGGGCCGATTTTTCAATGCCTGGATAAAAAAATATTCGTCTGGTATCGTTTAATACCTCGAAATTGAAAAACAATTGTCATTCATAACTCTCTTGTTTTGAGATTGACATTTACTTTAGTTGGTTAGTAATTTAACTGACTGATAACTATTATCTGGCTTATCAGAGGATTGAGAAAAATCAGCCCTTAAATTTTCCTTATACAAAATATGCAGATCGAGTCAAACCACAAATAACCCTTAAAAATGATTAAAATATGCTAAAGAAAATCTATTCAATTTCTTATGTTGGTCGGGCTAAGATCTATTATAATGAAATATCGAAGCTATCGAAACTTTGAAGCAACACGCATGGCTTTTCTACGGATATAATTTATGACACAGCAAGGAAAACTGTGATAAATCATTATCAGAACTTTGCGAGGTGTTGCCTTGAAAATATTTCAGTCAAGTTCGAACATGCGTGAGGAAGGCTGCCGGCGGCTTAGCTGTTTATAGTTACGAGGTCAAGGTCACTTATAAACTTTGTTCCACCTGTTATTTGCACGCGAAACTTAGAGTACACACACGAAACATTGTGGCACTGGGAGATTAATCTTTAACATAGTCCTTTTCAACAGATTGGGCTTACAAACCACGACAAAATATTTGTGGCGACTCACGTGGCGACTTTGTCTCGCACACATATCAGTACAAGTACCCCTAGTATGATAAACTATCGCTGCCGTTTGTTTTTTTTCTCACCGTTTGTTTCACTCGATGTTTTCTCAAGTTTTTGCTCACCCATCCCGTGACCGACCATTGCGAAAGTTGCTTAACTTCAAAGACCGCCTGCCGAGTGCGCCATTGCGCCAATAAATTATATCCTCCTCCTTTCCCTTTCCTCCAATGTTACTATTTAAGGTCCTTCTTAAATAGTGCACATAATTTTAAGGTGTCAATGTACTCATGCGTACAAACAACTTTTACTATGGTACCAACATTGAAATCGCGAAAAAAAAACAGCTGTTCCATAGAAAATTTTAAATCGAATAGACCAAAATGTATGGAAGAGCTGATTTTTTTTATTTATATATAATATAGTAAAGTATATATAGCTTATATAGTAAAGTTATCACTTTATCTACATTTCTGCTCTAGTGTAGCTTAAAGGCGTTTTCTTACGTGGTTCCCTCAAAATTTTTGCGCGTCGCGATGGCTGTCCATGCGTCATGCTCTTGAATGGCTGTTGCTACTTGTAATTTCATTTTATTGGAACATATGTGAGAAGGCTGCTGGCTTTGCTTTTTATAGTTACAAGGTCCATACTTAGGTATATACTTATTGTTCCGCCATTTATTTGCACGCGAAATGAGCCATTGTTAGCTGTATAACATTAAAGAAACCTTTTTCATGTTTTCAGGTCAAGCCTTATGATTTTCTAGTATACCTAGTTGACTTCGAAGAGCCGAAAACACGTTTAAGGTATTAAAATAAATTAAGTGACCTACTCTTATTGAAAAACTAGCAGCCGCCCGCGGCTTTACCCGCGTGGTTCCCGTTTCTGTGGGAATATCGGGATAAAAAGTATCGTATTTATTATTCCAGCCTATTATTTATCTCTGTTGCAAGTTTCATTCAGATTCGATCAGTAGTTTTTGCGTGAAAGAGTAACAAACATACATACATCCATACTCACAAACTTCCGAATTTATAATATTAGTAGGATTCATTGACATTTAGTTTTTATGTTTCCATGCTTTTTTCCATTCGTCGAAACTATTTAAACCACGAACTTCGTTCCACATCCCAAACCGATATAGAGTTCGACCATATACCAAACATAAGTAACCGATGTAAAGTTCGACACTTTCACCAAATTTTTGGATGGGTCTCTAAATAGTTTAGCTTATCTACCGATCGTTACTAATCCCACACACATCGCGAAGTTGAAAACCTTTCCGAACGTACACACAGGACAACACACTTTACAATTTTAACTTGAGACCGGCCTTATAACGTGCAAGTAATAAGCCAGGGGGCCAAGTCTGCTAACGTTAAGTCATAATCGTGTCTCAATCGTGTTTCAATTGTAGTTCACTTGTAGTGCTTTTTTTCACACTAGTTACAAGAAATGTGTACTTTTTTTAACAATACTACTGATGGTCACACCACACACTACATTCACATCACATCATAATATCATAATTCTTGTAATTAATGTGTAGAAAAGCACTACAATTGAACTACAATTGAAACACGATTGAGACACGATTATGTCTTAAGGCGATACTCGGAAAAATTTTGCTAAAGCAAGATAGCAATGAGAAAACGACGCGCGCGAGAGCGAGACCGATTTTGCAGATTACGCAAAAAAACACAAAATCACTTCGTATTAAAAAACTATAGCGATTTTAAAAAAATGCTTCTATACGATCCTTAATATTATAAGTGTCCACTAATTAAACCAATAGTATATGTAACCCCATTTAAGAATAATCTTGATATTTCGTATTTTTTAGAGGTATTTTCGAAAAGAAAAAGTGTCGAGGCAAAATCATAAAATCGTGTTTCTGAAACTATACGATTCTAGATAAAGGTAAGTAGAAGAAAGGTAAGTATGAAGAAATATCATATCTTATTACCAGATTTATAACAACTCTAACCGTCCTATAGTTTTATATCAAAAAGTCCATACTTTTTCCGAGTAGCGCCTTAACGTTAGCAGGCTTGGCCCCCTGGTGTGCCGTTGGTTGTACACGAACTTTGGTTTTCGTATCCTACTTGGCCCGGGGCTATTGTCAACTGTTCCGTAGTCCAACTTATTTTTATCCTGAGGGATATTTGTTTAATAGATTATTTCTCATTTATTGGTTCCAGACTTTCGATTTCTTGGCGTTTATATAGATCTATATATATATATATATATATATATATATATATATATATATGATTAAGGTTTATTTTTGTATGTAGTTTTTGTATTTGTAATGTTTATGGGTTATATTTATATTATTGCTTGTAAGTTGCATGACAGACAATATTAATTTTGCTCTCTTTATTTACTTATTTGTTTATCACTACAAAGTTTAAATTCATAATCACTGAAATCGACTGCAATTTGCAACACAAAAGAAAAATATATTTTCTGATATGGTCCCTTTTCAAAATGTAACGTAAGTGGGTTCGAGTCCCAGCGCAGCTAGTTATGAGACTCTGGCCCTTTTCGGCCGGTCCGGCATCCTGAGGTTAACACCTGCAACTGCACTAAGCTCTTCAGAATAAGCATATCGGTAAAGAGGTTATAAATATTTCGTTCACGCCGCTCCCACGATACCCATAAAAATGTATGTCGCTAACGGTAGGCGGGAATATTTCAAGCTTTTCTATTTCCTCTATTTGCGAAGATTTTCCTCAAATACCGCCTGGAACTTAATAACTTTGTTCCTACGAATCTGTTGAGAGTAATAAGATTTTTTTAAAGATTTTTTTCACTTTTTTATTTTAGCAAAATATTTTTTCAAAAACTATTTTAGTGGAATAAATGTATAACTGGTAGATATTTACTATAAGTATCTCGTAGTTTTCTGCCCACGACTTTACCTGTGTGAACTACACTACGTTATTCCGAGGGAATGTGATACTGTTCCAGGATAAATAGTTATAGCCTATGTCAATCTCCAGCTTCCAAACTATGCACATACCTAACAAAAATCTAAATAAAATGTAATAAATTAAAAATGGTCTAAAAAGTAGCTTAAATGCTATTTTACACCATAGTCTATCTTTGGCTGTATTTGCCCTCATTAATAAAAAAGTCTATCTTTGTGCTTAATTTCATCCAGTTCCATTCAGCCGTTCCGCCATGGTTGAGTAACAAACATTCGCATTTATAGGTAGGTGTAATATTCATCATCATCATCATCATCAGCCATTTAATGTCCCCACTGCTGGGGCACTGGCCTTCCTTATGGATGAATAAGGAGAATGAGCCATGACCCACCACGCGGCGGGCTCAGTGCGGATTGGTGAGTATTAACGACTGCAAGTGCAGCCGGGACCAACGGCTTAACGTGCCTTCCGAAGCACGGAGGAGCTCGAGATGAAAGTTTATGGTCCATAAACCACCCATCCCGTGACCGACCATTGCGAACGTTGCTTAACCTTAACGATCGCAGGCCGAGCGCGCTATCCACTGCGCCACGGGCTCCTCTATAACAAGTAAGTAAAGCAAAGCAGATGGTAAGTAAGTAAGTAATATTACAAGCTTTTTATTAACTTGCCATGTTAGTTAGCTAATTTGTGGGGGACAACTCTTGCAAGTTTAATTTGATCTACTTCCCAGTGTCCGATGAAGCTGAAATTTTGTATACAGGTTTGGTTTAGCTGACAATACAATATTTAAGTACAGTCAGCAAAAAAGCGTGTCATGAAAATGAAATTTTTACTAAAAACTTATTACTATTATAAATGCGAAAGCTCGAATGTTTGTTACTCAACTAAACTACGTTATGAACAGTATGGTTATAAAAATGAAATATCTAGCTCATTTCCGCAAAGCAGATGGCAATTTCATATAATATACCAGCGCACAGCGTGCCTGTCTGCAAAATAAATGCACCTGCATAAATGGCAAATAAATGCAAATACATACCGACACCCTGCACCATCGCTAGCTACAAGGTAGGATTTTTTTTATACACAAAGGGGTAGCACTTAGCCTTCATCTCACCGGATGTTAAATGGTGATAAGGCTAAAGGTGAAAGCGCACTACCTCCGGAATCCTCCACGACTAAGGAACTGGCTATCTTATCTCTAACTGCCGGAATACAACAATACTGGAAACATTGTTGTTATGGCGTCAGACTTAGACAAGATGGTGGTAGCTAGCCAGGCGGACTTCGAACAAGTCCTACCACCACAGAACACGGAAAATTATTTGCTCTGTGCCTACCACCAACCAAACCGAATACAATAAGTACCTACCCCCACTGGAATTCGAACCCGGGACCTCTGGGTCTAATATCGGTGGTGTCTACCACTAGACCACAGAGGCGGTTAAAAGGTAGACAGGTAGACAGGTTTTGCTATCTTTTCAAAGAAAATCTTTGCAGAAATAAGTTTTAAACTTTAGTATCATAGACTTATGCCACCGTTTAATAAGGGACAGCTTGATTTTAACCCGGCAGCTTGTGTCACCGTGGTTATGTAAATCTTTTGTGGCAGGAATAGGATAGTAGATTTTTTAGCAAGGGATGATAGTTCGAGACTGTTATGGGTTCATACACCCGAAGTAAACACTCTGCTTTTCATTTTGAATATGAGGAAAGTAAAAATAAACTATTAATAATCTATAAAAAAACCCTAAGGCCGCGGAATATTCGATAGACTGAGATTTCAGAATAGAATTCATAACTTTTTTGTTCACATTCTCTATTTTAGGGAAGGCAAGTGAAACTAAGTCCATAAAGCCTTGTTTGGTGTTTGACCCGTACTCTATCCAATTCCATGAAATTATTAACCTGCTTTTTTATGTTACAAACATAGATTAATAACTCTTCGCTTATTATTCTAAGGTTACAAATAACTTATTTGGTTTTCTAAAAACGCATTATTTAAACAAAAACAATGTTTTAGATATTAAAATAATACTTAATATATATTGACGACCGATTTGGCGCAGGGGCAGGCTACCCACCTTCTGAGCCAGTGGTCTCGGGTTCGATTCCTGAACAAGACAAATATTTGTGTGCATGAACATGTCTATTTGTCTTGGTCTGGGTGTTTACTATGTATATTAAGTATGTATTTACAAACAAAAAGTATTTAAGTATATATTGATCCGTTATCAAGTTTTCCATGATACAGTTTCTTAATGAAATTAAAATGGGCTTAGTTAATTAGTCTGAATGTAAGAAGTTATTTATTTATTTATTTAATATCTCTTTTTTATGGTGTCTACGATATTAATTATTTTACAGTAGTAGCAAAATAGGCTGTATAGGCTTCTGTGCCTTTGCTCACATACCTTTGGTAAATAAATGTCCAAAGAGATACTTACAGATTTTGACACGACCCCTCCTATTCCTTTTTTAAATTTTATTACAGCCCTAGGTCCGCAACATACCACTATCAACCCGCATTTTAGGCAAGTTTTTGAGTTATTTTCAGAATATGAGACATGAATACGTGATTTTATTACCATTTTAAGGGGTCTTGGTCCGTCTATAAGAACTATCTGGTATTGTTGATCGAAGATAGAAGTGCCAAAATTTTCTAGATTTTCATAACGGCTTACTTACGAACATGCTGCGATGACGGCAGCGGCGAGCGGTCTGCACATTCATTGCGCGTTCGTGACAGATATCTAACTAAATAAATAAGTGTGACGCACCAACTGATGCACAAATCGTTCGCCGCTGCGCTGCCGCGGCATTTTCGTGACCGGGCCGATTTCCTTCCCGTGAAAAGCCGAGGCGGGTGGCTAGCAAAGAAATAAATTATTACGCTGCGGTATCATAATTGCAATAACGCAGTAATTTGCGTTGTGAACCAGTGCAGTAAAAATTGTCAGAATAATATTGTGTATTCTTTATTTAGGTGAGCAAGAATCATCATCATCATCATGTCAGCCGAACGACGCCCACTGCTTGGCATAGGCCTCCCCCAAGGATATCCACAACGATCGGTCCTGCGCTGCCCGTATCCAGCGGCTTCCCGCGATCTTGACCAGATCGTCGGTCCACCTTGTAGGAAGCTTGCCCACGGAACGTCGTCCGGTACGCGGTCGCCATTCGAGAACCTTTCCGCCCCAACGGCCATCGGTTCTCCGCGCTATGTGTCCCGCCCACTGCCACTTCAATGATGCAATCCTTCGAGCTATGTCGGTTGTTTTAGTTCTCCTGCGGATCTCATCATTTCTGATTCGATCGAGCAGGGAAATACCAAGCATCGCTCTCTCCATTGCTCGCTGGGTGACTTTGAGCCTTCTTATGAGACCCATAGTAAAAGACCACGTCTCACTTCCATAGGTCATTACTGGCAACACACACTGGTCAAAGACTTTCGTCTTGAGACATTGAGGTATTTCGGACGCGAATATATGTCGGAGCTTCCCAAACGCTGCCCATCCGAGCTGGATTCGACGAGAGATCTCTTTCTCAAAGTTGGACTTACCTAACTGGACCGTCTGTCCTAGGTAAACATAGTGGTCAACAACTTCGAGTGTAATGTTCCCAACATTAACTGGAGCGGTGTGATGGCATTCGTATTATTAGCAGATGTGCGGGCCGGGCTCGTAAAACAAAACTAGGAATAAAAAAAAAAAAATTCAAAAAAATGTTTCGAATATTTCTTCTAATAGATTAAGAGCGACAAGTTTTATTAGCGCACGGCGGGGACTAAGACAAATGAAGTCTTGGGTAGGCCGTAAATTACGCTCAACTGTCAGACAAACTATTCAAACTGGTGAATGATGGACAATTTTAGTTTAAATGCACAGATTTCTAAGAGTTTGGTAGATATTAAATGTGTTGCAGATGGGTGAAGTAGACGAAGGAAGGAAAAGACTTGAGTTCTCTGAATTGTTAGGGCGGATCGTGAGAAGTTGTGCGTAGGCGTCACCATGGAGATTGCAAGCATCAAGCTGACCAATGAGGGATCGAGATGGGCGTAGAGCGGGAGGAGATAACTTCAGTAGAGATGGAAGATAGAAAACGGGGATGCAACTGGCATTGGGGAGACGCTATTTGATATTTTAGGACAGTGATAGATTGGGAGTTTCGTGACTCCATTGTAACTAACTGTGTGAGAAATAAAGATTAAAGAGTTAACTATTAATTAAATACTAACTTTGTTAAGTAAATTGTAGATTTGAATATTAAAACAAGTGTAACTATTTTACAAAGTGAATTTAAACAACGTCGAGAGGGGTATGTAATTGTGTACATTGTGGCTTATTCCGTGTGTCAATAAAGGTACAATCTCTAGAATAACGAGCGGTATATCACATACAACGTAGAAATGTATCAATACGAAGAACAACACCATTCTGGGGGTTTCGCTTTAATAACCGAATGGAACCCGATAGAACATCTCATTTTTGTGTTGGCTTTAATATGCGCAATAGTCGTGTTAGGGTGTTGTGGATATAAGATATTCAGTTATTGCAATCGTCGAATATTAAATAGACGGAGGTATTTGCAAGATGGTCTACCGAATGAGATAGAAATGCAAAGAGCCGGGTTAGACCTCAATCGAGGCTGAATTGGATTGCGTCTTTTCTCGATGCATAGTTAATCTCAGAGATAGGGATGGTTAACGTGAAAGTATTAATTAAAGCTCTAGAGACTGTAACTTTATGTAGCCTGGTGGAATACGAAACACTAATATCTACCATGAATGTTAATAATCAAGTCTAAATTAGACTAATATGTGAAATAGTTTTCCTTTCCATTTTTCAATCAATGGAACAGGTTTGTTCTATAAATGTGTTCGTATCTCACTTTAGACTTAAGTTGTAAAATAACTATTGAAACTTTAGTGTGTGTTTAATTAAATTTAAGTGTGAATCTAGATGACCTTAGAGAGTTTTTTCTTTGGATTTTTGCTTTCTCTCTATGTAGTATGGTCTTAAGATAGGAGCTGAAAATCTAGCTGTCATTATATAGCAACCTATAGGTGACAGCTTAAATAATCAAACCAGTTTCTTTTTGCTATTTCGAAGATAAACAAAACACATTTAAGTTAAATAAATAATATTTTTTTTTCCATAATTATATGTTTTACTGCTTAGATATAAGATTCCTAAGAGGAAGCACAGTGTGAGGCATAGTCAAATCCGTGTTAAATACTAAGAAATACTTAGGAGAACCATTGAGCTAGTTTGTTTGACTTCGCTTAACACCTTGCGTTCTCACATGTACACCTTTCAGTTGAATCACGATTTCTATGAGCTAAATTCGTTAGATTTCAGTCTAGGTCTAGGTAGATTTCTATACATATACCTAAATAAATAAACATGGGATAGTAGGGAGTGATTAAAGACTTTAAGGGAGAGACTACATTCAAACCGTTGAGGTTACCTGTGTATAGGTAGTTTATTTAAACGTGTTAGTAAAGGGGTCTAGCTGCTGAATTTGGACGAGAGAGACAACAGGAGCAGAGCAGAAGGAAGTATAATGTATTAGTGTTGAATAGGTATAATGTGTAAGTTCATTTTGCCTCTACACAGGACATAGACGCTGTTAGGTGCACTTATAGACTTGTATTTAGGATAGGAAATAGAGATAGGTATACTAGGTGATCTGTGATGAAATAGGACTTGCACAGGGTGTTTAAATCCTGGGGTGTTTGACCGCTTGAGGCTGCGAGCTAGTCATTCCACCCACTGACTTTAATCGAATGAGGGCCCTTGACTATAAGAGATTATTCTCTTAGACTACTGAACGGGATGCTCTGGCCGGCACTCGCGAGCTCAGCCTTATTGAGCCTAAAGGCTATCTGCGTGTGGGTTTCAGTGAACGGGTAGCAGCATTTCTGGGTCGTCGTCACACTTGCACTTCCATAGCGTTCAGCCATCGCCCGATTTGGCCAAATCGAACTTTCTCAATTAATACAAATATGAGTAAATAAAGTATACCATGGTATTATGGGGAAAGGTGTCTAGCGAACACCTTATAAAATAAAGTAAATAAATGTCCACATCCTGGAGATGTCTGACATACGCTTCGCAGCGTAACAAAGATGGCTGACGTTCCCCAAATAATAAACCTCAGTAGGGTTTTTCCTAGAAGGTTTTGTAGGCGCTACTAAACGACCAGAGTGTAATCCACTACGTGAGCAGACATCTATTGGTTATAGCTTAGGAATTAGAGTAGAAGAGAGGCGAAGGTCGCGATCAGATTAAAACAATTTGCATTTTAATATTAACAAGCTTCGCAATGTTATTTAAAACCATAGGCCTGCGGAATGATGGATTTATCTCGATGAGCTTCCGTTCTATTCACACGCAGCTACTAAATAGTACAAACATAAACACGATTCGCAGATCACTTAGATGCCAGTAACATCGACTTTCACCAAGACCACCAAATACATAGAAAACCATTATAACTAGACAATCACATATACAAATCAGGGTTAGAGCCACTACAGAAAATGGTGTCGTGTCGACCAGGATTCCAAATACGTATTCGAAATAACGATACGATTGGATCAAAAGGACCAAATAATTATAATAAATAAATAAAACAAAAATAAATAAAATAAACACAACGTAGAAATCGTGGTCAGTTGAAAGGAATACTTTTACAGGGATGTTACGAGACATCGTGATGCGAAACAAGGAGGCGAGATAAATTGTGCATGGAATAATTATTTTAATTATGTGCATGGTGTGATTATTTTATTGTGTTAAACTGTTTACATGTCTTTTGAATGTAGGGGAAAGACACAGTTACAGTCAGAATTTGTCATAATGTTATCAACGAGATCGAAAAAAAAAAAAAAAAATATACATACCTATTTCGTAAATTATAAAACTAAAAGAATCTATTTTTAGACAACTGTATAGCCAAGTTATTTGTTCACGGAAGACAAAGCCTGTCTGACAAGCTTGTGAATGGGAAGCGAGACAAAGGAGACCTTAGGGTTAATGTTTTATTGGTTTGCAACTTAACTGCTGTTGTCCATTGAAGTAAAATTTGACGGCTGTACATTAAAGACAAAAGGGAAGGACGTGGAGAATTCTTACCGAACAAAATAAACAATAAAAGAGTAAAATAAAAATACTTTCCAATATTATTCAAAGCATAGCGTCGCGTTTGACGATTTTGACTGTACGTAAAAAGGTTAGCATAATAAAGATGTGTGATTTAGGTGGAGACAAAGGCGGGAGCAGATTCTCAAGATATTGTTACATTTCAATGTAAGTCTGTTATCATGAGTATTTTAATCACATGTGGTACTATCTACCTTTCTCATAAAGAACGATCTGTGCATTTAGGAGTAGGGGAAAGTTTAAATCAAAACTAGTTTGTCGGCAGTTGAGTTAAGTGACGTTATAATGCCTAGGCGCAGTAAGAGACGGGTTAGGGGTCAAGATAGGACAGGGGAAAGTCGTGAGGGTAACGGAGGCATAGGGGAACAAACGGGAAATATAGATAACAAAACTTTACAACAGATGTCACAAAGAATGGATGAATTTCAAAATACATTACGGCAGTTGAGCGCGGAGCGATTAAACGAGAGGTTAGAGTCGCGCGGGAATGTGCAAAATAGTCATCAGACGATTAGACAGGAGTCGATTAGCACAACAGCTAGTGGTAGTGCCGCGAATTCGGAAACTAGAAACTTATACGTCATACAGCCTTCAGTTGCGAAGCCGAGTTTTGACGGAAAACCATTCGCGAACCCTATTGCGTTTTTGAAACGATTAAAAAAATATATTAGAGAAGTGAATGGACAGGACCGCGAAATTGATATAGCGCTAGGTTGCATCATGGGACATGCACGAAAATTGATGGAGATGTACTCAAGGAGATGGAATACTTTTAGTGATTTTGAGGACGACTTTAGACGGACTTATTGGACTGAACAAATACAAGAATCCGTTAGGTATAGGTTGATTAACGCGGTGTACACAAGTGAATCAGCGATTTCGATGTCCGAACATTTTGCTGAATATGTTGAGTCGATGCAGTCCTTGACTATATCTTTTAGTGAAAGGGATTTAGTAAATTCGATAATGCGTCATTATCCTTTAGATGTTCAACGGTTGTGGTTTACGAGAGCAGAGGAACCCACTATTATGAAAGGCGCGAACTTTCTTAGGAGTATCGAACAAAATGTAGTTGTGGGACAGAGAGAGATAGGTAGATATGCTAGAGAAAGAGGAAATAACCAGAGAGGTCGTTACAGTAGGACACAGACAGATTATCCAGTTGCGGCAACGATTTTAGCGGAAAGATGGCGAGGCAGAGGCGGTTCAACTCGGGGAAGGGCTCACCGACGAGGCAGGATAGGTTACGGATCATATTCTAATAGGAATACATCACGGTCAAACGTGTTGGGTGAAATAAATACTAGGCCAGCTATAACATTCATGAAGGAAGGTGAGGGGTCAACATTATCAACGTCTGTGAGGGAGGATAAAACAAAAAACTAATACCCCCTACACAAGCGGAGTCCGATCGGTTATCAAAGTGTAGGAAGGGGAATGAATGGACTTCAGAAAATAGGAAAGACGATATAGCATATAAGATTTTAGTTAAAAATGGATGGGAGCCAGGTCAGGGTTTAGGAGCAGACGGAAAGGGATTGAAGAGGCCATTGACCGGGGGAGTGTCAGTGAGTAGCAACAGTTTGCGAGCAATAGCGTGTAGCATAGGTGTCTTATTGGAAAATCAATTCAATCATGTGATAGAATGTGACGAAGAAGGGCTTGCGTGTGATCTTTGTACAAGCAGGGGTAGAGAGGTTTTGTCGATATCACATGAGCTAGACGAGTTAGATTACTTAGGTGTTGATTATTCGTTGCCTAGATTACCCGAGATAGGAGTGGATGTGTACGGGATGCGTATAAGTGCATTGATAGACACAGGGAGCCAAATAAGCGCTATAACTAGGGAACTACACGATTCTATTCGGAAAGAGAGAGGTGATTTGCCCGAGATCGCTATCCCGGCTATACAGGTGCAGGGAGCATTTGGATCACGGAGTGAAAGTGCGAATCGTATGGTACTAATAGAGCTAAGTTTGGGTGGCACAATCATTGAAACGTCAATGTTAATTCTGCATAGGCTTCCTAGGTCAATGATATTAGGATACGACTGGTTGGAACATGTCAAGGGGATAGTGGAGTGTGGTAGAGAAAGGACGTTATCAATTGAGCACTTAGGAGTTAGGACTAGTGTCAAAATAAATTCGAGTTGCGAATTAAAACGGTTAGGCGGGAGAGACAATGCAAACATGATAAATACGATGTTAGAGACGGACGCCCAACCGGCGGTGTATAATGAGGCGAGCGAGAAAATAAACAATAGCGGAAAGGTGGCTACCTACTTGGACGAGATGGGTTTAAATGACGAACAAAAGAAACTATTGTTACCCGTTTTAAACAGATATAGTAGAGTGTTTACCGACGAATTAGGATTGACGGACAGATACGAGCATGTTATTGAATTAATCGACGACACGCCTTTTATAAAGCGAAGTTATCCAATACCTTTAGCATATAGGGAGGAGATAAAAAGAGAACTAGATGGGTTAGAGGGCTTAGGAGTTATCCGTCAGGAGGCGACACCGTGTTGTAGTCCGCTTACCTTTACAAAAAAGCGAGACGGAACAATTAGACTCTTATTAGACGCGCGCGAACTCAATAAGAAGATGGTGGGGGACGCGGGGGCGCCACCACTTACATCAGAAATCATACAATCCTTTTATGGGGTTAATTACATCAGTCTTATTGACCTCAATAATGCATATTTTCAGATACCATTACATCCCGATTCTAGAAAGTATACAGGGTTCACTTTTATGGAGAAAACCTATACGTATTGTGTTTTACCTCAAGGACTTAAGACATCGGTGGCAGGTTTCTCGAGGGCTATGGATTCGATACTAGAAGGGGTGCGCGAGTTTTGTATAAATTATATAGATGACATAGTAGTGTTCACTAAGGGGGACCTAAAGTTACACCTAAAACACCTAGATCAAGTACTGAGCAGGTTAGAGGCGGCTAGACTAACGAGTAGGAAGGAAAAGTGTAAATTCTTATGTGTGGAGGTAAAGTTATTAGGACACATTGTAAATACCAAAGGGGTACAAATGGATCCGGATAGGGTAAGGGCGATATTGGATCTCCCCGCACCTCGAACCATAAAACAATTAAGAGGATTTCTGGGATTAATAAACTATTTTCGTAGATTTGTATCAAAGTATAGTGAGGAGGTTAGGCCTCTGTGTGACCTATTGAAACAAAACAAAAGATGGTCATGGACACAGGAAGTAGACGGTTGTTTTAAAAGGGTGAAAACTTTATTTGTAGATACCGTGCTTCTTGCACATCCAAACCCGAAGGATATATATTATTTACAAACGGACAGCTCGAATATAGGTGTCGCAGGATACATCTACCAACTAACAAGTGAGGGGGAAGAGAGAGTTATAGGGTTTTGTAGTAAATCATTATCAGAAACGGAACGCAGATGGACAGTCACTGAACAAGAGCTGTGGGCCATAATTTATAGCCTATCAAAGTTTGAAACGTATTTAAGGGGTGCTCGGTTAGTAATTAGGACCGATCATAAGAGTTTGACGTTTCTACAATCGTGTAAATTACTAAGCGCTCGCATGATACGGTGGGTAAGTTATATAGGACAGTTCAATTATACGATTGAACATGTCAAGGGTAGTCTGAACACTGTAGCTGACGTGTTGTCACGACATATAAGTGGAGTCACCGATATCTTGACTAATAAAACTGTGGGACCGGAAATGAATTTGTTTGAAATACCAACTGGACGACTCATAAGGAATAATTGGGAAGAGATAAGAGAACATCAGGGGCGCGATCGTGTTGTTAGCGAAATAACTAAGCGTATAAAAGTTGGGAGCGAGTCTGAGGCTAGACATTACAGACTAATAGACGGGATTCTCTATAGGATAGAGATAGGTTCGGGTAGGTCGCGATTATATGTTCCCGAGAACTTACAAACGGAATTGATTACTAGTATACACGAGGAAGTAGGACATTTTGGGCGATACAAGGTTCTTGCGTTAATGAAGCGACGTTACTACTTCACTGAGATGGCACGCAAAATAGGACAGGTAGTTAGGGCTTGCGACGTGTGTCAAAAATCTAAACATGCGTTGGAGACACACTCAGGACCAATTAAGACGGTGATAGCTAGGGAGATAGGGGAACGAGTATTTTGTGACATTTATGGACCAATACCGGCAGGACGCTTTGGTCATAAGTACGTGTTTGTTATGCAGGACGCCTTCAGCAAATTAATTAGATTATACTCATTACGACAGGCGAGTGGCAGGGCTTCATTAACTTGTGTTAGAAAATTTCACGAACAGGTCAAAATAAAGGTTTTATGTTCGGATAGAGGTGCAAATTTCACATCAAGGATTTTTGAGTCAGGTGTTAGACAGTTAGGTATCACACCTCAATCAGAAACCCGCGACCTAATTCTACGGAGAGGGTCAATAGAGAGCTAGGAAGAATGTTTAGGACGTATTGTGAAAAATCACATTGTTCTTGGGTTGACGTATTGCCGAAAATAGAGGATTGTTACAATCAAGTTATACACACCACGACGGGTTACACACCTAACGAAATAGTATGGGGTACAGGAACTCGTTTATCTACGGATAACGACAAAATTATTGGAGGGGGGTTAGGCCTACAACAAGAGCCATTAGAATTAGTTCGGGAACGAGCGAGACAGAACATGTTGAAGTCAGCCGAGAGTAGAGAATTTCATTATAACAAAAATCATAAACTAGTGTGTTTTGACATAGGTGATCTAGTGAAGTTGAAAAAGTTTGCGAAATCGGATGCATCTAAAAAAGTGACTAAGAAGTTTGCACGTTTGTTTGAAGGACCATACGTCATTGGTGCTATTCCCAGTAGCAACGTGTACACTCTAATAGATAAACAAACAAACAAGATAAAAGGGAATTACAATGCGATACACCTGTTTCGCTATTATGTGAATAGATAAAAATAATAAAAGAAAAAAAAAAATAGGGACAATGGTTTGTGAGGCGCCATACTTATGTAACAAAGGAGGCGGAGTATCGGGGTTTATTGCCTACTTGGGTATACAACGGACAGATAAGAGCTATAGAAAGGGAACGTGAGAACTGAACGAATACCGTGGGAGAGTTTGGAAATGTGGCCAGATAGGAAATATAATTTAAAACGACCTTACATTCGGATGTAGGTGTTTAAGATTCTATTTAGGGGAATGTGTGATGGCATTCGTATTATTAGCAGATGTGCGGGCCGGGCTCGTAAAACAAAACTAGGAATAAAAAAAAAATTAAAAAAAATGTTTCGAATATTTCTTCTAATAGATTAAGAGCGACAAGTTTTATTAGCGCACGGCGGGGACTAAGACAAATGAAGTCTTGGGTAGGCCGTAAATTACGCTCAACTGTCAGACAAACTATTCAAACTGGTGAATGATGGATAATTTTAGTTTAAATGCACAGATTTCTAAGAGTTTGGTAGATATTAAATGTGTTGCAGATGGGTGAAGTAGACGAAGGAAGGAAAAGACTTGAGTTCTCTGAATTGTTAGGGCGGATCGTGAGAAGTTGTGCGTAGGCGTCACCATGGAGATTGCAAGCATCAAGCTGACCAATGAGGGATCGAGATGGGCGTAGAGCGGGAGGAGATAACTTCAGTAGAGATGGAAGATAGAAAACGGGGATGCAACTGGCATTGGGGAGACGCTATTTGATATTTTAGGACAGTGATAGATTGGGAGTTTCGTGACTCCATTGTAACTAACTGTGTGAGAAATAAAGATTAAAGAGTTAACTATTAATTAAATACTAACTTTGTTAAGTAAATTGTAGATTTGAATATTAAAACAAGTGTAACTATTTTACAAAGTGAATTTAAACAACGTCGAGAGGGGTATGTAATTGTGTACATTGTGGCTTATTCCGTGTGTCAATAAAGGTACAATCTCTAGAATAACGAGCGGTATATCACATACAACGTAGAAATGTATCAATACGAAGAACAACACCATTCTGGGGGTTTCGCTTTAATAACCGAATGGAACCCGATAGAACATCTCATTTTTGTGTTGGCTTTAATATGCGCAATAGTCGTGTTAGGGTGTTGTGGATATAAGATATTCAGTTATTGCAATCGTCGAATATTAAATAGACGGAGGTATTTGCAAGATGGTCTACCGAATGAGATAGAAATGCAAAGAGCCGGGTTAGACCTCAATCGAGGCTGAATTGGATTGCGTCTTTTCTCGATGCATAGTTAATCTCAGAGATAGGGATGGTTAACGTGAAAGTATTAATTAAAGCTCTAGAGACTGTAACTTTATGTAGCCTGGTGGAATACGAAACACTAATATCTACCATGAATGTTAATAATCAAGTCTAAATTAGACTAATATGTGAAATAGTTTTCCTTTCCATTTTTCAATCAATGGAACAGGTTTGTTCTATAAATGTGTTCGTATCTCACTTTAGACTTAAGTTGTAAAATAACTATTGAAACTTTAGTGTGTGTTTAATTAAATTTAAGTGTGAATCTAGATGACCTTAGAGAGTTTTTTCTTTGGATTTTCGCTTTCTCTCTATGTAGTATGGTCTTAAGATAGGAGCTGAAAATCTAGCTGTCATTATATAGCAACCTATAGGTGACAGCTTAAATAATCAAACCAGTTTCTTTTTGCTATTTCGAAGATAAACAAAACACATTTAAGTTAAATAAATAATATTTTTTTTTCCATAATTATATGTTTTACTGCTTAGATATAAGATTCCTAAGAGGAAGCACAGTGTGAGGCATAGTCAAATCCGTGTTAAATACTAAGAAATACTTAGGAGAACCATTGAGCTAGTTTGTTTGACTTCGCTTAACACCTTGCGTTCTCACATGTACACCTTTCAGTTGAATCACGATTTCTATGAGCTAAATTCGTTAGATTTCAGTCTAGGTCTAGGTAGATTTCTATACATATACCTAAATAAATAAACATGGGATAGTAGGGAGTGATTAAAGACTTTAAGGGAGAGACTACATTCAAACCGTTGAGGTTACCTGTGTATAGGTAGTTTATTTAAACGTGTTAGTAAAGGGGTCTAGCTGCTGAATTTGGACGAGAGAGACAACAGGAGCAGAGCAGAAGGAAGTATAATGTATTAGTGTTGAATAGGTATAATGTGTAAGTTCATTTTGCCTCTACACAGGACATAGACGCTGTTAGGTGCACTTATAGACTTGTATTTAGGATAGGAAATAGAGATAGGTATACTAGGTGATCTGTGATGAAATAGGACTTGCACAGGGTGTTTATATCCTGGGGTGTTTGACCGCTTGAGGCTGCGAGCTAGTCATTCCACCCACTGACTTTAATCGAATGAGGGCCCTTGACTATAAGAGATTATTCTCTTAGACTACTGAACGGGATGCTCTGGCCGGCACTCGCGAGCTCAGCCTTATTGAGCCTAAAAGCTATCTGCGTGTGGGTTTCAGTGAACGGGTAGCAGCATTTCTGGGTCGTCGTCACACTTGCACTTCCATAGCGTTCAGCCATCGCCCGATTTGGCCAAATCGAACTTTCTCAATTAATACAAATATGAATAAATAAAGTATACCATGGTATTATGGGGAAAGGTGTCTAGCGAACACCTTATAAAATAAAGTAAATAAATGTCCACATCCTGGAGATGTCTGACATACGCTTCGCAGCGTAACAAAGATGGCTGACGTTCCCCAAATAATAAACCTCAGAAGGGTTTTTCCTAGAAGGTTTTGTAGGCGCTACTAAACGACCAGAGTGTAATCCACTACGTGAGCAGACATCTATTGGTTATAGCTTAGGAATTAGAGTAGAAGAGAGGCGAAGGTCGCGATCAGATTAAAACAATTTGCATTTTAATATTAACAAGCTTCGCAATGTTATTTAAAACCATAGGCCTGCGGAATGATGGATTTATCTCTATGAGCTTCCGTTCTATTCACACGCAGCTACTAAATAGTACAAACATAAACACGATTCGCAGATCACTTAGATGCCAGTAACATCGACTTTCACCAAGACCACCAAATACATAGAAAACCATTATAACTAGACGATCACATATACAAATCAGGGTTAGAGCCACTACAGCGGGTGCAACATGGGCATTGAACATGATTTTCGTCTTGTCCATGTTCATCTTAAGACCCACTCTTTGCGAAGCATTACCGAGATCTTCGAGCATTGTGTTCAGGTCTTCCAAGGTCTCAGCCATAAGAACTACATCATCGGCAAACCGTAAGTGTGTTAGGTACTCGCCATTGATGTTGATGCCGTATCCTTTCCAGTCCAGCAGCTTAAAAATATCCTCCAACGCAGCTGTGAACAGTTTGGGAGAGATGACATCTCCCTGTCTCACACCTCGCTGTAGTTGGATAGGATTAGAGCTCTGGTTCTGTAATCGGACCGACATGGTGGCGTTTTGGTATAAGTACCTCAGCACCTCGATGTACCTGTGGTCTATTTGGCACCTCTGGAGAGACTGCAGCACCGCCCAAGTCTCAATCGAATCAAAGGCTTTCTCATAGTCCACGAACGCCAAGCAAAGTGGCAAGTTATACTCTTCGGTCTTCTGTATAACTTGCCGCAGCGTATGAATGTGGTCTATGGTACTGTAGCCTTTCCGGAACCCGGCTTGTTCGGGAGGTTGGAAGTCGTCGAACCTGCGAACGAGACGATTCGTAATGACTCTCGAAAACAACTTATAGATATGGCTCAGAAGCGAGATGGGTCTATAGTTCTTCAAGAGAGTTTTATCACCCTGCTTGAAAAACAGCATCACATCGCTTCTGCTCCATGCCTTTGGCGTTTTGCCCTCAAGGATGACTGAATTGAAAAGCTTCTGGAGGACTTTAAGTATCGGCTTACCGCCCGCTCTCAGAAGCTCTGTTGTGATTCCGTCATCGCCCGCCGCCTTGTTGTTTTTAAGCTGCTTGAGAGCCATTCTAATCTCGTACAGGCTGACGTCCGGGATATCTTCGGTATGGTGTCGGGTAAGCTTGGCTCTAGGGTCTGTAGCCTTGCTTTCAACAGGTGTTTGTGTGGAATATAGCTGTCCATAGAAACTCTCAATCTCCCTCAGGATTTCAGGTGTTGACGAAATGATGCTACCTTTCTCAGTTTTCAGCCTCGTCAATTGACTTTGCCCGATAGACAGATCTCTCGCGAACACTTTGGAGCCTTTGTTCCGCTCAATGGCTTCTTTAATACGCTCGGTATTAAATTGGCGAAGGTCGCGCGTCAAGGACTTTGATATCTGTCTATTAAGCTGTCGATAACGATGGGCATCCGCTGAGTTCTGCAGCTTCATTTCGTGTCTCTGATCCATGAGTAGGAGAGTCTGACTGGAGAGTTTCTTCAATTTGGGACGGCGGGTTTTATAGTACTTAGACCCTACCGTGCAGACAGTATCCACCACTATGTTGTAGTATAGATCGTCCACGTCTATGCTGTTCTCAAGGGCTTCGAAGCGGTTTTGAAGCTCGAGCTGAAAGCACTCGGGGTTTTGAATTTGAGCTGGTATTGGTCGGAGCGTGGATTTTATCAGTCGCGATCTTTCGAGCTTGAGATCGATATTCAATGTGCCTCTCACCATACGGTGATCGCTTCCTGTCTTAACAGCGTTGATCACACTGACATCATTGAATATGTGCTTCTTCGTCGACATGATAAAATCGATCTCGTTTTTGACTTTACCGTCCGGACTGATCCAGGTCCATTTGCGGCTTACGGGCTTCCTAAAGAAGGAGTTCATCAAATAGAGGTTCTCCCTCTCCATGAAGTCTGCCAGCATCTGGCCTCTATCGTTCCGTTGCCCAAATCCAAATTGCCCCACTCTCAGCTCATCACCGCAACGTTGCCCCAACTTTGCATTGAAATCCCCCATCACAACTGTGTAGTGGGTTTTATAGCTATGCATGGCTTTAGAGATCTCCTCATACATAGCCTCCACTTCGACATCGTCGTGTTTCGAGGTCGGAGCGTAGACCTGGATAACATTCAGCGAATATCGTTTCGATAATCTGAGTATCAGGTACGCTACCCTGCTCGAGACACTTCCGATGGTGATCACGTTGTTGACAAGGGATTTATGGACGATGAACCCGACACCACCGATGGACTGTTGGTCGCCCTCCCGGTGGTAAAGTAAGTTACCGGATTGCAGGGTTATCGAATCCTCCCCCTCTCTTCGGACTTCAGATAACCCAATGATATCCCAATGTAACTTACTTATTGCCTCTTCCAACTCTACGAGCTTCTCGTCGAGCCTCAATGTTCGCGTGTTGTAGGTTGCCAGGTCGAGTCGTCGGTGTTGGTAGCCGGAGCCTACCCGGGGATTCTTAGCACCCCCTGCCCCGCCGTTTTCATAGCCGCTACCGTAGCTAGGAATAGCGGGGCCGCCGGGGACTGGGGGCCGATTTTTTGGGTGTGTATCCATTTTTCGGGGGGGTTTGCCATAATCGCCACGCTTGGCAGGCGGGTTGGCGATCGCAGTATGGCCTGTTGTAACCTGGAGACGCTGCTGCCCATCTCCTGATGGCAGTTTTCCCTTTGTCGCCTCTTACGACACCCACGGGAAGAGAGGGGGTAGTGCTATTCTATTTATGTGCCGGCACTACACGGCAAGAATACCATTTATGAAGTACTTTTTTTTATTATGACCAACTAGCTTTCCGCCCGCGGCATCGCCCGCGTGGACTATATGACGTTATCCTGCGGGAATGTGATATTTTCCCGGGTTAAAAAGTAGCCTCTGATCCTCTTAAGGCTACAAAGTATCTCTGTCCCAAATTTCAGCCAAATCCGTTCAGCCGTTTTGGCGTGATTGAGTAACAAACATCCAACCATCTAAACATCTAAACTTTCACATGAATTATAATATTAAGTACGAAGTAGGATATAGGTACCTACAGTTCGTAGAAGACCGAAGATTTAACGTGACCACTAAACAGTATGTGCACTTTCAGCGGTAAAAATAACGGTTAATCTTAATTTAGGTATACATGCGATTGTCATTAAATCTACGAAACTAGCTCAAACACAATAGACATTTATTATTATTTTGCAATCTTCGCTTCGCTAGTGACTTCTCAGCACATTCTTCGCTACAATAAAGCATATCTCTTGTAGCTATAAATAAACATTATGAGCATGGCAATTATTTACGAGCTGAAAATGGAACTGTAGCCTGAAAATCCGGAGATACAAGCTTGATGTATGCGTCGACCTGAACACCCTTCCTGGTTCATGTTGAATTTTTCAGTAAACAATTTTCATATGGCGCTGTCCAACTACGGTCGGCAAAAGTGGGTTTAAACTTTTTAAAGAGCACCAAAAATATCTGTTACTAACTTCGATCAACAACAACAGTTGATCGAAGGTTACAAATAAAAAAATCTATTCAATAAAGACTGCGTTTTTCTTTGAGATTTCCTAGGACGGCAAGTTCGTCAAAAGCAAACTCTTTTGTTGAATGAATGAGCTCTATTCCGTAATTATTAACAACTACCTTTCCGCCCGCGGCTTCGCCTGCGTGCTCTACACGTTATCCCGCGGGAATGTGATATTTTTCCTGGATAAAAAGTAGCCTATGTTCTTCTCCAGCCTACAAAGTATCTGTGTCCCAAATTTCAGCCAAATCCGTTCAGCTGTTTTGGCGTGATTGAGTAACAAACATACAAACATCTAAACATCCAAACATCTATATTTTCACATTTATAATAGAAGTAGCATAATTTTGAACGAAATTTTACATAAATTCTTATGCGGACTGTACCTACAAACACTACCCTGATTTGAACCACAGAGTCCAACCGCAAGGAAATAAAGTAATATGAATATGAAACATTTACTAATGTTGCTCTTATTCCAAAGTTAATAAATATTTTAGCACTATAATCTGTGAAAATAAAATTAAAAATAATATTAACAAAAAAAAAATTTTTTTAACTTGAAAATGATAAATAATTTATTTTCTATTTTTGATCCTTCAACTTTATTTTACACTGCATTTTTTATGAGTGAAATAGGCTACCTATGTGTTTTCCTCGATATTCCCACGTGAACGGGAACCACGCGAATGTAACTACGTGAAGCAACTAGTCTATACTAATATTATAAAAATGAAAGATTTGTTTGTTTGTTTGCATCGAATAAGCTCCGAAACTACTGAACCGATTTAGAAAATTCTTTCCCATTAGAAAGCTACATTCTTTTCGAGTGACATAGGCTATATTTTATTACGTTATTCCCACTGGAACGGGTACCACGCGGGTAAAACCGCGAGGTTCCGCTAGTCTACACAAATAACCGCTTTTTACTGCATGCATAATATTATTTACACGGTACATATACCAAAATATATTTTTTTTCAACTTTTGTCTGCCTGTCTATCTGTCTGTCTGTCTGTTTGTTCCGGCTAATTTCTGAAACGGCTGGACCGATTTTGACGGGACTTTCACTAGCAGGTAGCTGATGTAATAAGGAGTAACTTAGGCTACTTTTTATCCCGATATTCCCACGGGAACGAGAACCACGCTGGTGAAACCGCGGGGGCCGCTAGTATGAGATAAAGTGACAGCGTCCGTCACGCAACAGGGGGCCGATTCTCAGGCAATCGAGAAAAGTTCACTTTTATAAGCTCGAAATTCAAATTTAGCACAGTTTGTGTATTGTCAGAATTTCACAATCGAAAAAGTTCGATCGAAAACCAGTCGAACGCTACGAATGCTACAGACCAATAGATGATCGTATACGAACTTAGCTGTCAAAATGAATTTGTTGACATGTGGGACAGCTTAGTTTGTTTGAAACGTTCTAACTTTTCAATGAAACCACAAACAAAATGTTCGACATACGAATTACCACACTGAAAAAATTCGAATGCCTGAGAATCGGGCCCCTGATGCGCGACCAACAGCCACGTTGCTTGCTCCCGCTCCGCAATCTGTCTGTTCTGCGTAGTAATTCGCAAAGTAACCATTATAAAACTCATTGTTACTGCGTTAACGTCAGTCATAGAAAGGAAGGAAAGTAATTTAGGTATTTGGACCTGCGATCAACAATTAGTACTAGATGAAAGGCTCACGAACTAAATGAAAACTTTTTATGGCTGAGAAAAAAGGTTAATAATGCATGATCTCATTTCATAAATGACAGGAACTACCTAGAAATATACGCTCAGACAAGTGGCTCAGTGGGCACATATTTTCTCAGCCGTGTTTGTCACTCCAACTATGTATCTAACTCTAGGTTTAGTTGTTGATCGAAGATTTTGGTCACACAACGAGTAGGTACATATTATTACACAAAACAAAACATAAACACTAGTGTACCGTAAGCAAAGAATACTATAATATTACTAACGTACCGTAAGCATGATGCCAAAACTGCGCGAAAATCAATATACGCAGCAAGTTAGCTTAGCAGTTGAGCTTGTTAGTGATATCAGTGACGGAAACAACAAAAAAAGATTTAAAGAAACTAATTTACATTAATTCACAAATCAGAATTTTATTACGCAACGCTATACCTTTATATCAATACGATCTCCAAGTGAGATCACTAAGTCCATTAGCATGAGGTAATCAATATAGGTAACTGAATACACACACAACTCTCTTACACACAACATTTCCTTTTAACGACCCTAATACTACTTGAAACCTCCCAACCCAGGTAAATATCGCAGAACAGAATCTAATGGTTCAGAATTAGCTATATACAAAGAGCCACTTCTGTGGGGTAAACATGCCGAGGCAAATGTTGACAAATGCTTATTGGCTCTAACCGAAACCTCGATGTCGCAATTATACAGTACAATATTGGGAACATATCATATTTTTTTGCGTAGTGCGGAATATTGTTTACTAGCGGATCCTCGCGGTTTCACCCGCGTGGCACCCGTTCCCGTGGGAATACCGGGATAAAATGTAGCCTATGTCACTCGGGAAGAATGTAGCTTTCTAATGGTCAAAGAGTTTTCTAGTAGTTTCGGAGCCTATTTGATGCAAACAAACAAACAATCAAATCTTTCCTCTTTATAATATTAGTATTATTTATAACTAGCTGTGCCTCACAGTGTTTCAACTGCGTTAATTTGAGGACATGGAAAAAACCTTCTAAAAATAAATATTTTTCCTGTTTTGCAACATTTTTCATTAATGCTCCGCTTCTGATGGTCATAGCGTGATGTTAAATAACCTTAGCCTTCCTCGATAAATGGACTATCCAATACAAATTTTTTTTTCAGTTTCGTCCAATAGTTTCTGAGATTACCGCGTTCAAACAAACAAACAAACTCTTCAGCTATATAATATACGTATAGAATAGATAGCTAAGGGGGTCTTGATCATAATATTGATAGTTTTTAATTGTCTTATATTTGAAAAAAAAAACTTTTTTGTAATTTGGTTTTAATATTAATTTAAGTATAAATTATTTATATCGAACCTGGACCGACATTGGTTCATTTGTACATATAAAAACGAAAGGTGACTGACTATATCAACGCACAGCTCAAACTACTGGACGGATCGAGCTGTTTGGCACGCAAAAAGTTTGATATGATGACATAAACCATTTTACAAAATTCAACCTCTAATGGCTTGATGGTATAGGTTATCCCACAGCCATCTCTATATCTCTATCGTCTTCTACAAGCCATGCGCATAAAGTTGGCAACGTAGTTTTAAGTGAACCGATTTGACATCGTTTGCACCGTTTGACAGGTAAACAGCGAGTAAACCTCGAGTACTGAATCATATGGAGATGGCATATCTTCTAACACCTATACCTACAAATAAATAAAATTGGAGTGTCTGTTTGTAACATTAAATAACCGCTTTTTACTACGTGCATATGATTAAATATACGGTACATATACCAAAATTACATGTTTTACAATTTTTGTCTGTCTGTCTGTTTGTTCCGGCTAATCTCTGAAACGGCTAGACCGATTAATACGACAATTAGAAGTTTAAAATTGAATTCCAGAATTTTCTTACATTGTGACTTAGTTACACCTCACTTTTTCGTAGGTATGCCACCTCCATAGGATTTAGTACTCAGAGGAGTAAACCGGTTCACAGCAATGTTGCCGTTCCGTATCATAGCATGGCTTGTAGAAGACGATAGAGACGGCTGTGGTTATCCCGGATTTCACTAGAAGAAGCTAGTTTTTAATTATTGAAAAGTTGAAAACAAAGTATTTAGAAAAAATCTACCCGTCTCACAACCAGGTCCGATGGGAATCGAACTCACGACCTTTCACTATCCGGGTGACTGATCTAACCACTGAACTACGGAGGCGTTACGAGAAGCGTCGAATTTATCCAATACTTCTTACGCGCTGTATAGCGTTAATTTCGGATATCGGATTTTCGGAAGACGGGTAAATTTTTTTTTCTTACTACTGCTACTACGTCATTTTCAATTGTTCAAAAAAAAGTAAACATTTTAATCAGCTTGTGCCTAGTTTTTAACTTAAAATATAAAGAACGACTACGGAATAAAATATGCCTACCCAAATGTGTTTTAATATCTTAGCTTCCTTATCAATCAAAGTAGATTATCCAAGCCGACGGCCATCTCTTCTGTTCATGAGATCTCCAAAATGTCGGATTTTTAAATACAAAGGACTTCTCTCATCATAATGGTGACAAGAAATTGCACAAGAAAAAGCCTTAGAGACCGTTCCTTGACAAAAAGGATCTTTCATTTTTAAGATTTACAGCCGTTTAACAAAGAAAACAAAAATGAACTGAATTTTACGTGTCACAATTTTCATTGAGCTATTTTCAGCTTCCGTCTAATTTAATCTCTCTTAATAATATTAATCCTCCAGCAGCGTGTCTGTTTGTTTAGGTTGGCGTCAAAATTGAATAAACGAAATGAATGGGTTCTGCAAAATTTAACTGCCTTTGTGGTCTAGTGGTTCACATCACCGATTTCAGACCCAGAGGTCCCGGGTTTGAAGCCCAGTTGGGGTACATATTGTATTCGGTTTGGTTGGTGGTAGGATTTGTTTTTAGGCGGCTTGGCTAGCAAACCACCATCTTACCCAAGTCTGACGCCATAACAATGATATTTTCAGCATTATTTTGTTCCGTCCGGCAGATAGACATAAGATAGCCAGTCTCTGAGTGATTGAGGATTCAGGGGGTAGTGCGCTTCCACCTTTATGTTAAGGTCATTTTTCAATTTGATGACTCTGTATGAAATAAAACAGGGAGAAAAAAACAACCCTTGGAGTTTCTTGCCGGTTCTTCTCCAAGGCCTCCCGCTGTAGGGTTTGCGAACCGATGGCGTAGCTTCTATGACGTTCACAAGTATTGTAAATAACAATCTAAATTGAATAAACAAATTTGAATCTTAAATATTGAATCTTTAGCCTTATTGCCACTTAACTCAGGTGTGATGGAGGCTAAGTGCTACCCCGTTGCCGATAAAAAAATAGTTTGATTTCAAAATTCCAATTATTTTGGCATGAATAAGTAAAATGAGAAATTATGCTCTGAACTTGAATCTTGAATCTTTAGCCTTATCGTCACTTAACTCAGGTGTGATGAAGGCTTAGTGCTACCCCGTTGCCGATAAAAAAAAATAGTTTGATTACAGAATTCAAATTATTTTGGCATGAATAAGTTAAATGAGAAATAATACTCTGAACAGATGGACGCGGATAACGTCGGTCGCGTTTCAGTCAGCAGTGGACTCTGACGTTTCATATTCTCATAGTTAGGTACTGTGGTATTATATTGTGAGGATATAATACCTCCTTGCGTTGTCTATGGTCGACTTTTGTTTTTAAAATATCGAATGCATTCTCATTACGCGAGTAATTTGTTTCAGTCCAGAACGATCCCGCGCTTGCGTGTAGTAGATAGTTTATCTCGGCCTTGGAGCCGCAGTAAAAGATTTATCGCTAATCAATTCCGTTTCTTTGTATTTATTCACATACATGAACCTCACAGTACCTACCCGTTCTCGTGGGAATATAGCCACTCAGGATGAATTTAGCTTTCTAATGGTATTTTTTTTAAATCCATTTACTAGATTTTTTAGTTTATCCATTACAAACAAACTTACAAAATATAAAATATGTCCTCTATAAAAGATAGATTTTATCGGCGTGGTACCCGTTCCCGTGGGAATATCGGGATAAAATATAGCCTATGTCACTCGGGAAAAACGTAGCTTTCTAAATGGTCAAAGAATTTTGTAAATCGGTCCAAGTCGTAGTTTCGAGTATTCAAACAAACAAACAAACAAATATTTCCACTTTATATTATTAGTATAGACTATTAGCGGCCGCCCGCGGTTTCACCCGCGTGGTTCTCGTTCCCGTGGGAATATCGGGATAAAAAGTAGCCTAAGTTACTCCTTATTATATCAGCTACCTGCCAGTGAAAGTCCCGTCAAAATCGCTCCAGCCGTTTCAGAGATTAGCCGGAACAGACAGACAGACAGACAGACAGACCGACAGACAGACAGACAAAAATTGAAAAAAAAAATTTGTTTAAGTACCGTATGCATGTAGTAAAAAGCAGTTATTTTAATATTACAAACAGACACTCCAATTTTATTTATTTGTAATGGATAATAGATAGATGTAATAGATAAGCGACCACTACGCGAAACTAACTGATGCTACCGCTTTGAAGACTCTTCATGGCGTCTGTTTGATCAGAGCATAACTTTTGGTTTGTTAGCGACAGTCTTAAAAACTAATAATACAGGTGGATTTATTTTCATGAAGCCTGGAAGATAAGCTACCTACTCAGAATAATGGAGATAGCGAATTTCACTGAACAGAAACATTGCTTTATTTTGACAAGAAATTGAAGCACATATTTTATACTCGTCGCATCGTTACACAAATAAAATAAAAAAAATGGCAGTGACTAGAAAAAACCATATTATTATTATAAACAAGAGTAACGGTACTCAACGCGACATTTATTATGTAGTACATATGTACTTACAGCTTGACGTTTCGACTGTGTTGCTACAGCCGTGGTCACAAGCAGACTGAGTACCTACGTACTGTAAGTACATAATGTACTACATAATAAATGTCGCGTTGAGTCCCGTTACTCTTGTTTATAATTATAATGGAACGCGAAAGTTTAATGTATACATATAATAAAACAGAAACGGACAAAAAGTCTGTACATGAAAAATTAAAAAAAAAAAATACTGCTATGTGATGTGTACAGGATATAGACCCCAAAACGATAGAATTTAAAATTTTTGTCTGTTTGTCTGTTTGTCTGTTTGTCTGTTTGTATGTTCGCTTTTCACGCAAAAACTACTGGACGGATTTTTACCAAATTTTGTGTAGTAATAGCGTATAACCTGGGTCAACATATAGGGTACCTTTTATTGCGGGAAATTTAATTATTCCTACGGGAAAATACAAAAACTGATTCTTACTAAAATAGATGGCGCCACATGATTATGAAAATACGTTATATTTAATCGCTGTCTCAATTAATAATGAATCATGTTATTTTTTTTTACCTGCTTCAAAACATAATATAAATTAAAACCCATCCAGGCTCATATAAAATCATAAAAATAATTTCATGTTATTTACGTCATTATATCTACTAAGCAATAGATGGCGCAGGAAGTCAGTAAGATTACGATATACCTCTCACAAAAGAACATTCGAATGATTATATTAATTAGGGTGAAAGCCCCCTCTGTTGCCACTTTAAGATGTTTTTCACTTCTATTGCATCATAACTACTAAGCAATAGATGGCGCGGGAAGTCAGTAAGATTACGATATACCTTTCACAAAAGTACATCCGAATGATTATCTATATTAAGTAGGATGAAAGCCCCCGCTGTTGCCGCTTTAATTTTTTTTCACTTCTTTCGCCTATGGTCTTAAGTAGGTAAAATTGTCAAGAATGTATCTTATACTTTTCTTTAAATTTTTAAATTTACAATACAAAAAACTACTTAAAAATTTAACCGACTCCAAAAAGTATTTGTCAACTGAAAAGGAAAAATATAATTTATATTATAATTAAGGTACCTTTTTGAGGTCGGTGCCAGTCAGTTTATTTTTTTAAATTACTATTTATTTCCTAAGTTTTAGTATATATTGTACAATAACATACCCACGAAAACTACTAAACCGATTTTGATGAATCTTAGACTGTTCCCAAAGTTAGAATACACCTAATTTAAATCAAATAGAATCATCTCGATATGCCTTTAGATTTCGAGAAATTCGTGGACATACATAGTAAAAACATATAACTAAGTATTCATATACTTACGAAATTTAGTATTATTTTAGTCAATTAAAAACCTATTTTTTAAACTTAAAATGTGCGAAGGGTGCCGATTGATGTGTTTTTTGTCAATCAAATTTTAAAAGATACATCGAGAAATCAATACTTAACTAACTTAGATAAAAAAAAGGAAACATCTAATTCGATGTAAACTGAAAAGCGTTTATTGAATAATATTCCTATGTCATAAAGAATTATTACTATTGTTATTATGACTTAAAAGTCATAGATAAAAAGTATATTATCAAGCAAAAGTTATTAACGAAATGTTTAAAGCTAAGTAAGCACTCGGGGCAGTGGCCAAAACTAAAGTTCTTACCCTATTGATGTAAAATTTATATTTCGCATTTCCACTCGACGCTAGATGTCGCTACAGTAAGTATAGTGCCACAAATATATCTGAACCGGTGACAGTGGTCCTGGAGGAGCCACTAGCAATACAAAATTTACTGTCAAAATGGACTGCCGGCAGTCAACAGTATATTTAGTACCAAAAAATAACCACTGTGTGAAATAAGTTTGTCGCAATGTAGACAAAATGTCACCAATGTAGTTTTGAAAATTTTGCTCAAACGCTAAGTGGCCAGTACGTAGTTACCTACACCTACAGTGCCACAAGCTTTTCTGTTCCGGTGACAGTCGTGACAGAGGAGCCACTTGCAATACGAAATTAGCTGTCAAAATGGACTGTCGTATGAAAACTGTTTTAGTTCCAAAGATAATCACCGGAACAGAAAAGATTGGCGCACTATACCTACCATTTTTTATGTCATTTAACCGGCTCTGGCTACTTAGGCCTTCAGCTGTAGGTACCATCCAATAAAATAAAGGAATATTAAAAATAGTTTTCTATCTAACTTATTTATTCATTTATTTACTAGGAAAGCTTACATAAGTGATGATTGATTAAAATTAAATAATTAAATGGTATATCATTACATTTTATACCTGTTACTTAAAGAAGAAATGTCTCCATATTAAAATACTAGCCTTCCGCCCGCGACTTCGCTCGCTCGGACTAAACGACGACGTTATCCCACGGGAATGTGATATTTTTCAGGGATAAAAAGTAGCCAAAGGCAGCCATTACATCCAGATCGCGATCGAGATTTACTTTGTAGATATTTTGCGATCAAGATCGCGAGCCGTCAATCACCTTCGTACACAGTCAATCTGCATCGCGGTCATTGATCATTGATCATTGATCCAGATTGACTGTCTAATGGCTGCCTAAGTATGTCACTTTTCAGTTGCCAAACTATTCCCATTTCAAAAGTCACGTCGATCCGTTGCACCAATTTTGACGTGAAAGACGGACAAACAAACAAATCCACTTTCACATTTATAATATTAGTATGGATACACACAATATCTCTTTTACATTTTATAGTAAAAATATGATTGGCCTGATATTATGCATTACTAAGTAAGAACTTCTGTTTGAATCGTGAAAGCGCGTATATGCGCAAAACGATAATACGCGCTCTAATCGCGCGCGGCAAGAGTGCGCTTCACCACTGGAGCTCCATAGTAGTGGTCGGAGTGGACGTGCCTCGTGCGATCCAAGAGCACCAAGAGAACAAATTAGATTCACGATCCATGATCCCCAATCTTAGGTCGTGGTTGGCCAATCCAAGATGGATCGTTTGGTGTGGTTCAGTCTTATGAACCTCGCGTAGAATAGATCTATTTCCCGCTAGCAAGCAATGTCGAAGAACGAAGAACGGCTGTTCAAAATAATCGTTATCATTATACACTGTTATGTGTGATACATGCATTTTTGCGTATAAAAACCATATGAAAATATAGATAAGTTATCACAACTTACTGTAAATCGAGATTTGACAGCCTAAACCGACCTAGATAGCGGTTTAAATTTAAATCGGGATCGGTAACAACAAGTAGCTAAATGGGATTTAAAAGAAAATCGAGATCCAAGTGGCCCTTTTGAGTTATGAAGAAGAGAAGAGAAGTTTGTTTTTTTTTGTCGCCTCTAAGGGATTGCAGACTTCAGTATTTAATTTGACATACATTTTAGCTTGATACCTCCCACGCATACTTGAGAAAAAGTTTCTTGACAGACGGACAGATCTTTGAATGAGGGCTCAACTATGTTCATGCAGCATATGATAACATCATACCATGTTCATTCCCTAGCCTGCATATTCGATATTCTTTAGACCCTTTTAGTAGAGAATAGGACTTCAAGAAGAGCGTTATGAAATCTGAGCAACAAACACACATAACCACTTGTTTGTTGAACTGTCATTTTCGAAATTTCCTAAACTGTGGATGCCGGAATCCGGCAATTAACAGACAGGGTTTTTGGCGCGCTCTTTATTTTATTTTTAAATGGCAAGCGGTTCATAAAATCATTGAACATTCAGCCTAGATTATACTTTACATATTGTTTTTTTGTTTAAAACAAAACACACGTTTAATTTATTAAATAAAATTCAAAAAAAAGTTTTCATTTTGAAAATTTTGGGCGGATTCCGGCTTTCAACAGACCGAGCATATGGCGGAATCCGGCAATCAACAGACAAGTGGATAAACTAAACTAACACAAAAGTCACTACACCGCGCGTACGAAGTCGCGGGCAACAGCTAGTATCTCATATTATTATAACAATGAAACTAAAACTATGAACTATTTTTAACAATGTGTAATTCGATTGTGTTGCCCACGCATTGCAAAGACGCGGGTGGTTTATAAAATACCCTTCTAATTAAATCGAAATCAAGTAACTACCCCCAGAGCGTAACTAAAACTTTACAATCAATGCGTTTACACTTAATTTCAGTTTATATTTGGGGTTTCAATGCTCCAAAACTCGTTTTTCAATAGTAAACTCGGGGCCGCCCACGAAAATTCGAAGGCGCAATAAAAAGTTTTATAAATTAACGGCCGCGAGACATCAGCGACTGCGGTGCGGCTGCGGTCTCAGCGATGAGCGATAGCGGGTTATGAACAAATCCATTAAACTTTACCACACAATCATCTAGGTATCATCATCATCATCATCATGTCAGCCGAACGACGCCCACTGCCTGGGCATAGGCCTCCCCCAAGGATTTCCACAACGATCGGTCCTGCGCTGCCCGCATCCAGCGGCTTCCCGCGACCTTGACCAGATCGTCGGTCCACCTTGTAGGAGGCCTGCCCACGAAACGTCGTCCGGCACGCGGTCGCCATTCAAGAACCTTTCCGCCCCAACGGCCATCGGTTCTCCGCGCTATGTGTCCCGCCCACTGCCACTTCAATGATGCAATCCTTCGAGCGATGTCGGTTGTTTTAGTTCTTCTGCGGATTTCATCATTTCTGATTCGATCAAGCAGGGAAATACCAAGCATCTAGGTATACCTACTATAAATAAAAAAGAGATATCTATGCATAACTCAAGAATGGCGAATGGATTTAGAAGAAAATTTACATATAAACAGACCGTGAACCGGAGAAGATTTTTGGATGACTTTATCCCGATATTCCTAATTGAAAAGTCCTGGTGAAATTGCATGTGGCCACTAGTACATATTTAAATAAAATATCATTTCAAATGCTAAAAGAAATTTAAATTATTTAAACTTTATCTCAAGCCTTTTTTATTTTTTATTTTTGGCGAAGCAGCCCAGACCAAGTATTGTATACTTACTTGATTGGACTGTTTCTCCATATTTTTGCAACAGAACTTTACGTAATAATTCAATTTTTATTTTATTTATAATTTAAATAAAATATTATTCCTAATTTGTTAATTGTGCACGTTTTAAATATATTAATAGTCGACAATTAGGTATTTTGTAGGGTTATTAATAAAATCTGTAAACTATCTACTGTATTTTATTCAATTAAGATCTTAAGTAAAAAATAACGAAAACACAAATTAGAAAAAAAATACCTTAAAAATAATACCTTTATTCCTTTCAAAGCTAATTACAGGATTTGATTTGAATTCTGATTTTTTTTTTACGATTTTGTGTGTTGAAGGTCCTTAGAAGTTTTTATGAACATTTAGAAACCTCTGGCACCCCTTACTTATTTTTTTAAGCTCTGAACATTTTCGATTACTGAACTCAACCGGCAATCTTGAACTTTGGACTCAATTTGTGGTAAGTTCTACAATGCCTAGGCAAACAGCATTTTTTTAGCTGGTAGCTATTGCTATCGCTAAATTAATTCCACAAAAAAACATCCGAAAATGTCGGGAAGAAAGTAATAAAAAATAAAAACCAATGTTAGGTGAAAACTTCCAATAGTACTTTAAAAAATACGGTATTTTACTGATTTTTTTTTTATTTCTTTAAAATGTTTTTCGAAATATTAGCTACACAAAACAAGTTTTCATTTTGAATTATCTTGAATATTTTCAAAGATATAGGACTTCAAACTTTATAATTAGACAAGGACAGGACGCTATCTTAGTGACGTCAGTGGGTTAGTAGCGTCATAGTCACGCCATAGAAGATTTCGTTTTGGAAAGAGACAGCTATAGTCAAAATCAAACAGACTATAATTCTTTTATTATAAAACAGATTCAAATTATTTTTTCACATTTGGTATTCTTAATTGCAATATTTTTTAACGTCATCATTAAATATCTACATTTCAACAACAGTAAAATACCCTATTGTAGGTCCTAAACTACAAAATTTTTTCTTTGGACGCCTATCAACTGGCCACCCTGTATATTGGGTGATATTGGTGATGGTCGACCTCTGAAACATAATACTGGCTGGTTACGTAGCTATGTTTTTTTTTTTTCGGTTTACGTGAAGAATTTTTTTTCTGACAGATATAGATCGCGGCAATTATCATAAGCACAACCTGTGCAGAAAAAAGACAAGAAAACCTGCACAGTTGCAATATTTAGTACAAAAGCTTTTTTCTGCGCAGGTTTTTTGTATATGGTTGTGCTCAAGATAATTGCCGCGGCGCGACCTGTAGTAGAGTGCGTGTCAGATAATTCTGCGCGCGACTTGGACGTATTTAGCGCTACTTATAGTACAATTTTTGGTATTAAGCGCATGGAAACGTATTTGTCAATGTCATTATAACATTATTTAAAACATATTTTATCTTTGCATTTCAAATCAAAAAGTTTAACAAGGTGTACGGTAGTAAAAAAAATCTTCCCACGGTCACCCAGGTGGCCTCATGAGGTGGACGGTGGTCAAAAAGCGCATTTTTCCTATACTTACAGAATTGCATTGTGAATGCATAAAAATAATCAATCAATACCAATGTTGGTCTAAGATGGAAGTAGAACTCCTCCATCTTCATCATAATTCGATGCGGTCGAGGCTAGGTGGTCTGAATCGCTCCCCGCTACTCTCGCAGCCATACCTTCGGCAGTTAAAAGAGGAAATACTTTGGATCAACTGCCGCTTACAGGCGCTTGTTAATTGGCAAATGTTTTAGGTTACGCTTGTGAATTCATCGGAGATATAGCGTGTTACATTTATTTTTACGGCATTCGTACCCGAATGCATAACTTTTATTGAACGTAAAAAAAATGAACGACTTTTACGTTAATTTGTGTCATAAATTTTCCTGTGCCTAAATGTTATCCTCCACAGCTGATGTTGGAATATTGCTGGAGGCTAGAATATTGCTGGCTATATGCTGGAATATTACACTCGAAGTTGTTAGTACGAGATCCGTCATAAGTAAATAACTACCCTCATCTCGTATTTAATTTAAACAAAGAATAATTGCTAGATACTGCCTAGATTAATGTATCGCACATGGGTTGCCTAATTAAATCCTGTGCAAAGTATATAAAAAATAAAAGTTTTAATAAAAGACAATCTTAAAAAAAACCCAGGCTCTGTGCAAACGGAATGTTCCTTAAGGCTGCAATTCCCCAAAATAGGGTATTTCAAATTATGGATTACTCGCAAATCACAAGTACTTAAACTTTTGAAAAAATATATGTTATTTTACAGTTATTTATCTAGTGCTTCCGGCCGTTTTTTTTCGATTCGACAAGTCAAGTATATTGCACGCGGCCGAGCAAGCGTTGGCGTGCCTATTTCGTTCGGGAATCATCTAAACATGAAGTGATCTAACTCTGCATAGAGGGAATCATCGAAATTGATGGCTAAGTTTGGAGTTAAGCTCAAGTTAAGGTATAAACAGGTAAGTAGGATATCTTAATATCCTTCATAAGTTATTTAATCGGATTTCATTTTTTTAAATGAAAGCTTAATTTATTCCCAACTACTCCCTACTTACTGGAGCGACATCTAGCGTCGAGTGGAAATGCGAAATATAAATTTTACATCAATAGGGTAAGAACTTTAGTTTTGGCCACTGCCCCGAGTGCTTACTTAGCTTTAAACATTTCGTTAATAACTTTTGCTTGATAATATACTTTTTATCTATGACTTTTAAGTCATAATAACAATAGTAATAATTCTTTATGACATAGGAATATTATTCAATAAACGCTTTTCAGTTTACATCGAATTAGATGTTTCTTTTATTTTATCTAAGTTAGTTAGGTATTGATTTTTCGATGTATCTTTTAAAATTTGATTGCCAAAAAACACATTAATCGGCACCCTTCGCACATTTTAAGTTTAAAAAATAGGTTTTTAATTTACTAAAATAAAACTAAATTTCGTAAGTATATGCATACTTAGTTATATGTTTTTACTATGTATGTCCACGAATTTCTCGAAATCTAAAGGCATATCGAGATGATTCTATTTGATTTAAATTAGGTGTATTCTAACTTTGGGAACAGTCTAAGATTCATCAAAATCGGTTTAGTAGTTTTCGTGGGTATGTTATTGTACAATTTACACTAAAACTTAGGAAATAAATAGTAATTTAAAAAAATAAACTGACTGGCACCGACCTCAAAAAGGTACCTTAATTATAATAAGTATAAATTATATTTTTCCTTTTCAGTTGACAAATACTTTTTGGAGTCGGTTAAATTTTTTAAGTAGTTTTTTTGTATTGTAAATTCGAATCATTCATTCATTCATTCATTCATTCATTCATTCATTCATTCATACTTTTGTGAAAGGTATATCGTAATCTTACTGACTTCCCGCGCCATCTATTGATTAGTAGTTATGATGCAAAAGAAATGAAAAACATCTTAAAGTGGCAACAGAGGGGGCTTTCACCCTAATTAATATAATCATTCAAATGTTCTTTTGTGAGAGGTATATCGTAATCTTACTGACTTCCTGCGCCATCTATTGCTTAGTAGATATAATGACGTAAATAACATGAAATTATTTTTATGATTTTATATGAGCCTGGATGGGTTTTAATTTATATTATGTTTTGAAGCAGGTAAAAAAAAATAACATGATTCATTATTAATTGAGACAGCGATTAAATATAACGTATTTTCATAATCATGTGGCGCCATCTATTTTAGTAAGAATCAGTTTTTGTATTTTCCCGTAGGAATAATTAAATTTCCCACAATAAAAGGTACCCTATATGTTGACCCGGGTTATAAGCTATTACTACACAAAATTTGGTAAAAATCCGTCCAGTAGTTTTTGCGTGAAAAGCGAACATACAAACAGACAAACAGACAAACAGACAAAAATTTTAATATCTATCGTTTTGGGGTCTATATCCTGTACACATCACATCATAGCAGTAATTTTTTTTTTTATATTTCATGTACAGACTTTTTGTCCGTTTCTGTTTTATTATATGTATAGATTCAATCTTATTAGCTTACCTTATTAAAAATGTTTTCGGTGTGTGATAGATTTAAAGTGTATTTTTATGTATTTTTGTCTGTTTTGAAGCAAATTAATCCGGTTAGATTGGGAATTTAATAAGCTTTCATTTGATAATGTGTAACTTAATTATACAACTTATAGGTACATTAACTTACGCATAATTACCTACAAATTTTACCTTGAAAAATCACTATTTGCCATCAAGTAAGTAAAGTTTGAAGGTTTAACATAACACATTTATTACAAGAAAAAAAAGGCAAATTAAATACGCATTTTTCTCTATCTAGGCTATTTATCATCTAATTTGGTTTAAGTAGTCACTGCTTCTTGTATTATTTCTAAGCAAAAGTCCTCGGTCGTGTCCTCTTCTCGGTGGGTAAAGCAATAATCCCGAAATAAATGAAGTAAGTATTTATAAAGAGTTTGGGGACAGATTTTATGAATTAATAACTGAAATCTTGGCTGAACTCCCAAATAAGTGTAATTACCCGACTTTGAGTTGGAAGTTCTGAGCTTGGGCCGTGGACACACGAACGTGCCAAGTTATTTACATAATTTATTCTGTGATTTGTGAATGTAAGTAATTGCAGAAGAAATATTTTTAGTCTGTCCGTTCTTTCTCAGTTGCTATGAGACCATTTCCACGACGCGGTTTCTTCTGCATCAAAACGCGAAGGTGCAAACCGCGTCGTGGAAATTGCAAATGTGATTTACATACAATAAAGATCTTTCTGGCCCGTGGTATCGCCAACGACCTTGGACATAGAAGTGTGGCCTAATTTTCCCGCCCCGCTACCCGCACCAAAACAGCTTAAACACACGTTTCGTCAAAACTATATAATATTTTAGAACGAAAAATTTTAAAAAATTAGCAATCTTTTCCTGAAAGAAACGTGAAAATATCACTTGTAGTTTAGATGCAGTAGCGTATTTCAAGTTGAAAACAGCTTCATTTCAATGTTTTTTTAATAGTATCTTAAAGACTATGTTTTTTTTAAATGCTCAGATTGAAGTTTACATATCAATATTTGGTATATATTCATTCTGGATTCATCAGTAGGCTAATTTATGAGTTTTAGGGCCTCAAAAATGATCGTTTCACGACTCCATGCGTCTTAAATAGGTATTGACTGATACGAATGTCTCATATTTTCCGTAGTGAACTAGTGAGCGGGGTTTGCGGTTGCCCTCAGCCACCGCGGTCTCGTGGAATTTAATTTCAACCTTACTAAATTGTTGTAATCTTTGTGATGGTCCAAAAACTAAACAATGACAACGAATTTGAAAGCGCCCTGATTTTTACCATTACACCTTTTAAAGATATGATAGTCATGCAAATGCGAATCCTGCACAGGCTCTTTTTATCCGTTTATTTACTCAAAATCCATAAAAAAATATTGAATTGACACGAAACGTAAATAGTGATAATTAGAATTTTTTGATAATAATAATATCAGCGGCTTTATAAGTCTTGTGAACAAAGCTTTACTTCGAAATCATCTAACAGTTAATTTGTTTAAGGCTAATAAGTGTTCTTCATTCATGTTTAAAATTAATATTTAATTCAAAATGGATTTGGCAAATTATTAAAGTTTGTGCGTTAAGCACTTTTGTAATTATCAGCACTTGCGAGCTTGCGAACCTAACTTATGGATTTAGTGACAGTTAATTGATGATGTTTTGATTTTAGTAGCCATAGAACGAAACTTACTGTAAATATTGGGTACTTCGTCTATACAGTCTAATCGTATCCTTGTACAGTCAGCGTCAAACTGATATAAGCGTATATAGGTAGTCAAAATGATCTGAAAAACATAAAGGCAATTCGATATACGCAGTTATAAAAAGAAACTTTATTTCTCAATATCCATAGTTTAACAATATGAGGCACCTTAGAAAGTAACGCAGTACTCGTGTTGGAGAAGACTCGCAGCAGTCCCGTCCCTATTCAGCATTATGCTTGGCTTGTGACCAGCGTTGATCTTCCGTCGGAACCGCAGTGGTGGCTGAGAGACAATTTAACAGGTCTAAAATTATATAAGTACCTACCTATATCCAAAACCGCACATTTAAATAACTTCGCCTATTCTCATGCATGGCGGCCGAAAACTGGCACAGACCACAGAAAAAAAGGAAAAATAAAATAGGTAAAAGTTCAACAATGATAATCTGTGCCATGAATCCACGACTGTCACATACATATAAAAACAAAGGTCAAAGAGAACAAAGAAAATATAAATAAAAATAAAAAAGTGCGTCTAAAACTCTACGTTCTGGCAAGCAACATATTCGTAATCTAGTATGTAGTTTAAAAAACTAATAAAACTTTTATTGGAACAGACTAAAAAGTACTAAATAACCGTCTATTCATTAACTGAAATCAATCAATCGAGGTGCGGGTTGTCAATATTAAGTACCTACTTGAAGTGCATGCTTTGCAAAGGGCGCACTACGCTTTTTAATTTCAGTTACTGAATAGACGGTTATTAAGTACTTTTTAGTCTGTTCCTATAAAAGTGGGTTTTATTAGTTTTTAAACTACATACTTATTTTTTACTTTTTAGTTTAATAAATGGCAAGCCATGGATGGATGGTAATGGATTTTACAGTCCAATTATGTCTGCCCACCCCTTAAACATTGAACGAAACAAGCCCAAACTCGAGGGTTTTCCTAGTGGTCATTAAGGAGTGCCACTGGCTACCTCCTAGCTTCATCATCAGACCCTCACCACCAAGTGTAGCGAATAGGTCTCATCTGAACCAAACAAATGAGCATAAACTCGAGGGGTTTCTTAGTGGTCATTAAGACACTTCTTCTGATGATGGAGCAGGGAGTAAGCCAGTGGCACTCCACTGGCTTCCTACCTGCTCCATCATCAGACCCTCATTACCAAGTGTAGCGAATAGGTCTCATCTAGTGAATCTGAATGAAACAAATGAGTCAAACTCGAGGGGTTTCTTAGTGGTCAATAAGAAGTGCCACTGCTTTCCTCCCTGCTCCATCATCAGACCCTCACCACCAAGTGTAGCAGATAGGTCTCATCAGAACGAAACAAATGAGCCCAAACTCGAGGGGTTTTCTTGTGGTCATTAAGGAGTTTCACTGGCTTCCTCCCAGCTCCATCATCAGACCCTCACCACCAAGTTTAACGAAAAGGCCTTATCAAAACAAAACGAATGAGCCCAAACTCGTGGGGTTTCCTATTGGTCATTAAGGAGTGTAACTGGCTTCCATGCTGCTCCATCATCAGACCCTCGCCACCAAGTGTAGCGAATAGGTCTCATCAGAACGAAACAAATGAGCCAGAACTCGAGGTGTTTCCTATTGGTCATTAAGGAGTGCCACTGGCTTCCTCCCTGCTCCATCATCAGACCCTCACCACCAAGTGTAGCGAATAGGTCTCATCAGAACAAAAGAAATGAGCCTTAACTCGTGGGGTTTCCTAGCAGCCATTAAAGAGTTCTATTGTCCACCTCTTGACTCCATCATCAGATCAGCTCGATGGTAGCAAATTTTTGTATTGTCATCGGATTCATATTATAGACTTGCAAAGTTTCAAATCAATACGACAATTAAAAGTAGGTTAAAATTGAATTCCAAGATTTTCTTACATTGTGACTTAGTTACAGGTGAAGCTAATAAAAGTGTGGTAATATGTGCTGGCAAGCGTCACGTTATCACCATAAACTTATTTTACTCTAGTAAAGTATAAATGAGTTTATGGTTATCACCTATCACCAACCAAAAACTTTGCTTAGCTTTGACAAACCATTTAGGTCTGCAAAAACTTTTTACAGTGTGCTTTGATCAACATTAAGTCTAGATACATAGCTGGAGTGCCAACACGGCTCGTTTTTTAAACTCCCACTCGTGTTTTAATACCCCTCATTATGCAACAGTGACATAAACTACTATTTTCTCAGCCATAAAAAGTTTTGATTTAGTTCGTGAGCCTTAAAAAGTTTTGATCTATACTATTGTAAGTAGTAAGTAGTATAGTTTTGAAGTATACTATTGTTGATCGAAGACAAGCAATGTTAAATAAATTCCTATTAATCCTAAGTCACAGTAAATACATATATATGCTATGTTATAGCCTATGTTGTTTAAATAACTATTGCTTGTGTCTGTACCCATGAACGGCCTCTTTCGCCAGCCCTCCGAAAAATAAAAATCCTCTCCATGTTGCGGAAATTTGACGAACAAAATGTTTCTATAGAACTTGACAAACTTGACTTGAAGAAGCTTGACATTTGTAACAATAAAGAGGTAAAAGTGGCGCCTCAAGCCAGGTTTTTTTATTTTTCTGGACAGGCTTTAGTTTTGCTACTGCTACAAATCGCATGGGATCATTAATTTGTCTCAGACTCATATAACTGACGTTGTACGAAGTATAGCTAAACCAAAGCATGAGAGATAATCTAAGTGATCATGAATTAAAGGCACGTTATAAGTAATCCGTAAAAAAAATTGTTTTTGCTTCAATATTCCGTTACGGGCCCACGTGACTCCATTTCTGAATAAGCAACTTATGCTAAAAATGAGACACCGTCGAAAGTTTCACTTGGCTTGCCTAATGTTTAATATTGTTAAAAGCAAAGCACCTGAATATCTGTACAGCAAGCTGTCCTGGATCTCAGCCCACAGACCTTATGGGGCCCGCAAACTTGCTCCGCAGCTGGTTACTGCTCGTCACGCATCAGCCGCCTTCCGTGGTAGCTTCCGTTATGCAGCTTCCAAATGTTGGAACAATATCCCGCCGCCGTTAAGAGATCTGAATAACATAACAAGTTTTAAACTTAATCTTAAAAATTTCTTATTTAACTGTCAATTAACTCAAGAACACCAAGCTCAGGATTCCAGCATATTGTAATTATAAAAAAAGCATAATATACTTACCATAATTTTCTGTCTCATGTGTTAAAGGTTGGTTTGGTAGGTACTGCATAACGGAATGCTGTGATCTGTTTGGTGAAATATTTGCAATGAACTAATAGCAGGCATAGTGAGCATGCGTTTACTTGATCACAAAACACTTCCATCCATGCTGTTCCTGGGAGCCCTGTAAAATTTTAATATAATTATTAAATTTATGTTAGTTTCTTTATCGTTTTATATATTATTATGTTTTTACGCTTTATTAACTTACCTCTTTGTTTGGCTCACTTACTTCAGCCACGATTTACCAGTTTGTGATGCCCTCTTATGTTTAAGTATAGTTTTTGTAGTTCTTTTGCTTTCTTGTAGTTAAATTGTATGAGATCATTAGGTACCATAAGTGTAAAAAATTTCCATGCATCCATGTTGTTTACAAACCCATAATATTTCTTGTTTGAGGTATATAAATAGTATACTTATTCACTTTTTCTAACACATTGTAACTGTTTTTCAGTTTGTACAGCCAAAAAACACCACTTTATGATGCCCACTTATGTTTAATTTCTAATTTAATAGTTTTTCGTCGTAGTATAAATAATTATGAATTGTTTGTTACACTTTGCAAATTTGTTGGCGCAGTTTTCTTTCTTTTCTTTCTCCAACTACTACGTGATGCAACTTCTGCTATTTACTGTAGGTTATTACCTAGTTTTAAGTATTTTCTATTGTTTTAATATAAGTTATTGAAGTTTAGTTTGTAAGTAAAACTATTTTCAAGTTTTTTTCGTTCGTAGTGACGCTTGGAGACGCAGACCGGTTACATCTAAATAGACGCTAGACGGCTAGATGCGTCGCGTCATTGTCTATGAATGTTTTTTTTTACCAGCCCTGGCCTTTAAGTGTTTAAGTCTTGTGTGTTTTGTTTGTATTAATTGTGCCTTTTATTATGTTGGCCGATATTGTGTAGGCTTCGCAGCCCTACCAAACACGGTCCCGACGGAAGATCAGCGCTGGCCTCAAGATAAAAAAAAAAAAAAAAAAAAAGATAAAAATATTCTTTATTCACTTAGACATAATAAATATGTACTTATGAATCGTCAATATTTTCCTACCACCCATTCAAGACTTTTTTAACTGACAAGAAGAATGGGCGCAAGAAACTTGCCAGCGTTTCTTAGTTAGGTAACGACATTTACAAAAAAAAAAAACATATCGTTACTAATACAACAATTGCTTAGTATAAAAATACATCAATTTAAACAGTGATTATGTTATGTGTTACATCATGACCATGCATTGCGGTCATTCAAATAATCGTCTACTTTATAGTATCCTTTGCTCATCAGCGACTCTTTAATGTAACATTTAAATTTATGCAATGGTAGTTCAATAATATGCTGTGGAACTTTATTAAAAAAGGATATGCTTTTCCCCAGAAATGACGCTCTGGATTTTTCTAGCCTAAACTTGGGAACGACAAGTTTATCTTTATTTCTTGTGTTAAAGCGATGAATATCGCTCTGCTTTACAAATGTATTATAATATTTTTTCACATAAATAATATTTTCATAGATGTATTGTCCTGCAACAGTTAAAATGTTTATTTCTTTAAATAGATCTCTTAAAGAATCTCTCGATCGGAGGTTGTACATGGCGCGAATAGCCCTTTTTTGGAGCACGAATATACTTTGGATGTTAGCGGCTGAGCCCCACAACAAAAGGCCGTAGGACATAACACTATGAAAATAACTAAAATAGACTATTCTAGCCGTTTCAATATCGGTTAAGAGCCTTATTTTCTTTACTGCGAATGCGGCCGAACTGAGTCTACTCGCCAAGGCTTCGATATGAGGATCCCATTGTAGTCGCGAGTCTAATATAATACCTAGAAACTTTGTATTGTTAATGAATTCGACCATATCGCCGTCTAGTCTTATATGAAAATCAACTTGTCTTACATTAGGTAACGAAAATTTTAAACACTTAGTTTTCTTTGAGTTTAATGATAAATTATTACTATTAAACCAATGTGACACTTTTGAAAGAGCACTATTTACTTCGTCAGAACAGTCATCACCTCTATCTACTTTAAAGACTAGAGATGTATCATCTGCAAATAGCACTGTCTCACATAAATTCTTCGCGTAGTAAGGAAGGTCATTTATGTATATTAAAAACAACAGCGGGCCCAATATTGATCCTTGGGGTACGCCCATAGTAATGGGAGCTCCGGTAGACTCAGTTTTATTAATAACTACCTTCTGAGTTCTTTCATACAGATATGAATGCATAAGGCTTACTGACATTTCAGAAACACCATAATGTTTTAACTTCCTTAATAGTGTTTGGTGATCAACACAATCGAATGCCTTGGAAAGGTCACAAAAAATAGCGATTACATCCTGCTTGTCCTCCCAGGCATCAAGTACATGTTTTAGAAATGCAACCCCAGCATCAGTTGTACTTTTACCTTTTGAAAAACCAAACTGTTTCTCATGCAGTATACTATTTAATTTAAAATATTCTAAAAGTTGAGCATAAATTAATTTCTCAAATATTTTACTTATTGCTGGTAGTATGGATATAGGTCTAAAATTTGCTGGGTCACTTTTGTCACCAGCTTTAAACAGAGGAATTATTTTACTATTTTTCATTAAATTAGGAAAGACCCCTTCACTTATACATTGGTTAAAAATTATTGCTAATGATGGAGCTATCACATCAATTATTGATTTGATGATACTTGTAGATATGCCCCAGAGATCTTCTGTTTTCTTAATATTTATTGCTTTGAATGCTTTAATAATATCTTCGGTAGTGACATAGCTAAAACTAAATGTTTCCTGGCACTTGTTCACACTAGATTCCATAAGAGAGACAGCGGTGTTGGGGCAAGAGTTAAGTCTGCTAGTAGTTTCTAACGGAATTCGAGCAAAGTAACCTTCAAAAGCACTAGCCACCTCAATATCTGATTCAAAAGTCTGATCACTAATTTTTAAGTTAAATGAATTAATTTTGCTTTTTATTTTGCCAGTTTCTTGGTTTATAATACTCCAGGTAGCTTTTATTTTATTTTCAGATGATTTAATTTTATTTGAAATATACCTAGATTTTGCCAGAGCACATACTTTCCTAAATGTTTTTGAATATTTCTTGACATATTCAATGAAGCTAGGATCACAGGAAGTCGTTTTTTGGGCATAGAGTTCAAATAACTTTCTTCTGCTATTATAAATACCAGGTGTGGCCCAGTCACTGAACTTCTTACGATCATTACACTTTATAACTTTTTGTTTAAAATTGTTACTAAATTCTTTTTCAACAATATCAAATAATGATTGATAAGAGTTATTAACGTCAGCAGAAGCTGGCAAACATTGAATTTTATCTTGTACATTATTTCTAAATTTAGTAATACCACGTTTCGGTATTGGCCTGCAAATTACTTCGCGTTTAGGAGTAACATTATAGTGCTCAAAAGAAGCTAGTTGTCCACTGTGGTCGGATTTAATAATATTAATTACCGAATTCTCAATTAAGTTACAGTTGGAAAAGATGTTATCTAAGCAAGTAGCCGATGTTGGCGTAATTCGCGTTGGTTCATTAAAAGTGTGAAGCAAATTAAATGATTTGAAAAGATTAAGGAATTTACTGGAGAGTTGTGCTAATTTAATATCTAAGATGTCTATATTAAAATCTCCACAAACTACAATTTTTTTATTCTTACGACAGCATATTTTCAAAACATCCTCCATAGTGGACTCAAAGACTGTGTAATTTGCTCCAGGGGGGCTATATACACAGATTATAATCATTTGTTCAAGTTCCACGCATGATATCTCACAAATTCGTTCAACAGAGAGGGATACTATATCCTTTCGCTCTTTATATTGTGTGTTATTAGGTAAAATTATTAAAGAACCCCCCCTTACTGCAGTTTTTCTATTGAATGAACTTACAACACTATAATTATCCAAATTTAACAATAATTCATATTCTTTTAACCAATGTTCAGTAACACATAACACATCAATATTTTCACAATTTAAAAATAAACTTATTTCTAGGTCTTTGCCAGCAGAAAAGCCTTGGATATTCTGGTGTACTATTTTTAAACATTTAGGCCTTCCTCTTGTCAATACTGGGCTAGAGTATGCCTCCGTTGTCTCTAATGGTAATTTAAATTAACCATGTCAGTATTTGGATTCAAAAGAATCGAATTATTTGGAACAGATTCCAAAGTTGAATTAGAAATGTCACATTTTAGCTGCTCAAAAGAAGCCATGCATTATGCTGAGTCGGGACCGTTTTGGGACATACCTACCTGTCCTATGCTCTAAGTGCTTATGTTTTGTTGTTGTGATGTCCCAAATAAATGTATTTCTTTCTTTCTTTCTTTCTTTCAAAATTATTTCAACATTGTCAACATTTTCAAACATAATTTATTACTTATAAAAAAAATAAGTTTTTGTGATTACATTGCGTGGCTGGGGTCTCCTTTTAAGAGAACCTGTGTTAGGAGGCTCCGCATATTCGACACCGACAAATTAGTCATCTCCATGATTTTTCTTTTGAGCAATATTAAATCATAATCTCCCGAATTCCCAAACGCTGGCTAATTAATCTGTCGCCGTCGCTATTATGTAAATGTATGATAATCCGATGGTTACCGACGACTTCGCGGCTGCCGAGCGAGCGTTGTGAGCGAGCGTTGCGAGCGATGAATATTGCCTACAAATGAGCATTTTCATGCGAAATTAGAATTTTATTTATGGTCAAAAAGCACTTAAAGGTTTACGCTTTTAAGCTTCTATCTTGCAAAGATTTCACTGAAGAACTGCAGACGTAATTGAAACATCATCAAACCAAATAGATAATTTTATAATATATTAACATTTATAACTAGTGGCCACCCGCTACTTCGTCTATTTGAAAGCCTAGGATCGTAGCACGATGTTTATAATGCGTAAACAAGCATATACCTTTCCCAAGAGAATTGGACGATTACTTAAATAAGATTTCAGTAAAAATTTCATTTTTATGACAAGCTTTTTTACTGACTGTACTTCAATATTGTATTGTCATCTGTGCCCGTAGTGTAAGTTTTTATGTCAAAAAACGCAAACTATTTCGATTCCGTATTTATGTCAATTTGTATGAAAACTGTATTAGCGCCTCTAGCAGCGAGTAGCGCGCTTATATAGTTTTCATACAAATTGACATAAATACGGAATCGAAATAGTTTGCGTTTGCTTGACATAAAAACTTACACTAGGGGTACTGAACTAAACTAGTATACAAAATTTCAGCTCCATAGGACACTGGGAAGTGGGTCAAATTAAGCTTGCAAGGTTTGTCCCCCACTAACTAACATACTAACTAACATACTAACTAACTAACTAAATAGAAGTGTGGTTTGAAATTGTGAAATATCAAACAAATGAGGTAAAATTCTACCGCTCTATAATCTATATCTATACTAATATTATAAAGAGGAAAGATTTGATTGTTTGTTTGTTTGTTTATATCGAATAGGCTCCGAAACTACTGGACCGATTTTGAAAATTCTTTGACCATTAGATAGCTACATTCTTGCCGAGTGACATAGGCTATATTTAATCCCGATATTCCCACGGGAACTGGTACAACGCGGATAAAACCGCGACAATACGCTAGTATATTATAAGTAAAGATGCCTATCATATAAATATCGTAAATACTAACTCGTCTTTTTGCAAGAATTGATAAAGAATCCTTACTTATATTATAAATGCGTCTCTGTCTGTCTGTGTGTTACTCAATCACACCTAAACTACTGAACCGATTGTAATGAATTTTGGTACAGAGATAGTCTAGAGCCTGAGAAAGGACATAGGCTACTTTTTATTTCTGAAAAATATCACCTTCCCGCGGGATAACGTCGTGTAGTACACGCGGGCGAAGCCGCGGGCGGAAGGCTAGTCTATTATAAATCCTCAGAAAAGTATATAAATTTTAATAAAGTTTGATCGATAAATGTACCTACTAGCATTACTAATCTCATATCTACTAGCCGCAATCCACTCCATTAAATATTCATTGATCGGCGGTGCCATTACGTAAATATATGATAATGTGATAAGTATAACGATAACGACCCTGTGCGACGCAAGCGAGCGAGCGAGCGTAGCGAGCCTTTATATGAAAACTTATTTGCTGCTTTTATTCTTATACAGTTTATTTTAGATTTTTGAAGTGATAACTTCTTTAGCGGCGTTGCGCACTTTTAACACTGACTTTTGTGATGAGTAAAACATGTGAAACTCGCGTCAGGATCACGTGACCGTCAGATTGAAAATTCGTAAGACGGACACGTGACTTGATCGAAAAACTGTTACAATGTCATTAGGATACAAAGGCGAATTTCAGGCAAAGGCAGGTTTAAATCTAGTCCGTTTTTTCTTTTTTTTTGTGAAAAAGTCTAGCAATCTGTTGTTTTTTTTTTAGTTTTCTAGGTACACGACCTCTGAAGAGCATGGTGACGCATGGCGATTGGACTGCGATTGTGGCAAACTTTCACAATGGTCAGTCACGGCATGGAGTATCGAACATTTTGTTACTTGGACTCCTCCGTGTCTCTCAAGGCACGTCAAGCCATCGGTTCCTTATCAATATACAAGGAATGTGTATTCCAGCAGTAGCGACTAGCGACATTAAAAATGGTTGATGATGAAGATGAGTCTTTACTAAAAATGTAGCCAAAGCATCGTACACCCATCATCATTATTATTCACTCTGTGCACAGATTATAATAGTAGTTTATGTGACTGTCGCATAAGGAGGGGTATTAAAACACGAGTGGGAGTTTAAAAAACGAGCCTTGGCGAGTTTTTTAATAGTATTCCACTCGTGTTTTAATACCGAGTTATGTGCAGTCTCATACACTACTTTATCTACACTCATTATATTTATTATATATTTCAAAAATAAAGCAAATCAATATTAATTATAAAATGTGAATTGGTGCCAAACCCCACTCATAAGAGTCTATACGGTCTATTCCTTCTAAATTCAAAATTCTAATTTTAAAAACGTTTCTGATTGTTGCCGGCTAAAGAAGAGCTTGAAAAAGTTGGAAGTCAGGGCCGGTGAATCCTACGATTGCCATGGAGACTGTAAATTTAAGAAATATAAGTGTTTTATAATGAGTGACAGCTGTATCCGGGTGTTGCATAATGGTTATTTTGAAACACCCGGATACAGCAGCTTTATTTTTTAAAGTTGACTATGGCATAAAGTGTATCAGTATACGTTCAGGCATGAGTTCATAATTCGAAAATTATAACATGAGTGTAGATAAAATTGTAAAAACTATCACTGCAAGCTATCCCTCCCTGGAACAATCTCCAAGATTCCATAAGATTTCGATCCAAGCTCGTATTTAAAAGGAATGTTCATGCGTTCCTTCTTGAAGGATCTCGATTATGATGTCTATATTTTAGTATGTTCTATGTATGTTTAAATTTATTTTTATTTGTACCGCTTTTCAGCTTTCTTTGTTTCCCGTAGGTTGGCTGGTAGAGAATGCTTTTAGCGTTTAGCACGCCTCTTGTGCTTTACTTTGTATTTTGTACAATAAAGCAATAAAATAAATAAAAAGGAGTTTTTTATATTTTTTATTATTAAAATAACTACCTAAGTATTCCCTTTTCCAGATAGGTAATAGGATAAGATTTAATTAGCACATGATTAATGCTGTCAACACTTCACGAGTGTAACGTCCCGGAGTGAAAGATGTGCGGATAACTCACGAAGGCTCGCCGGAATGCAAATATATGTTAATCTAATGGCTGCAGCGATTCCAGCTCGAATAAGCTGTTTTAAGAGATGACGGAATTATATTAATGCTTAAAATTTAAATTTAATAATGTATGCAAGCAATTTTTAAGTGTTAAACAGGTAAAGTGGAAACGACTTGTCTGATGCCAGGACTCTATTTGATAAGTTTTGCTTACGAATTGTAGCTCTTTAGCTAAAACCTTTTATAAGTATTAAACCTTTTAAAACTTTTTATAAGTATGATATTATTTCCTCATCGGTAGCAAGTCAGTAGACCAGTGACGAGTCGTTGAATATACAATTTGGTAGTTTTATTGCATTAGTAATCCTTTTTGGATTATCAAAAAATATATCGATTTCTGGAAAACGCGATTTATCACGCGATATGATATGGTACGGCATGCCCGTCTTGCTTACACCTTAGTGGAGTAAGCAGAACAACTTGCCGTACCATATCATATCGCGCGATAAATACCGCTCATGCTAGGCAGGCAGGCGCGCGTTTAGTGCTTCATGCATACGACATAAATGGAGACTTCGCGCGCGTCACCGTACGGCACGGGGCGGGCGGAGGCGCGAATAGACGATGTCTACGACCCTAACGTATTCGTAAATAGTTTTCCGAAACATAAAGGCAACACAACCGTTCAAAACAGAACCCACACAATGGTTTAAATTTTCAACTTTGCAGAACCAGACAGGCCTAATTTTAATGGGTTGATTTTCAAATAGGTACATTAGTTTAATTTGGATTTAGTTCAAACAACGCTCTATCGTTGTTTGTTCATCATGATATTTTTCCGGGATAAAAAGTAGCCTATGTTCCTCTCCAGGCTACAAAGTATCTGTGTCTCGAATTTCAGCTAAATCCGTTCCGCCCCGTTTTGGCGTGATTTAGTAACAAACATCAAAACATATAAAATTTCACATTAATAATATTACTTGCTTTCCGCCCGCGGCTTCGCCCGCGTGAACTACACGACGATATCCCGAGGGAATGTGATATTTTTCCGGGATAAAAAGTAGCCTATGTTCCTCGCCAGGCTACAAAGTATCTGTGTCCCAAATTTCGGCTCCATTCAGCCGTATTGGCACATTTATAATATTAGTAGAATGGTGGTAGCTGGCAAGCGGACTTATATAGTAAGTCTTACAACCAGACAAAAACCGATGAAGATGTAATACTGTTAGTATTAGTCATAGATTAATAACTCTTTGCTTCGCTTACGCTAGATCGATAGTCTTCATACTAAAGCTTCGTCAAAAGTGAAGCAAAAAATCAGATTTATGTGTGTGCGAGCATTACGTGCCTACGTGCGCCGACCAGCCCCGACACGCACACAAACAAAACTTTGATGTGTCCAGTAGGAACAATTACCCCGAAAGTGGGGAAGTGTAACAATTTCCTGAAATCGGAATTTTTGTTCATGATAATGTTTGTTTATTGTTAATTCAAAGATAAGTAACAAATAACAGCCTAAATTGCCTTTGAAACACATACATACATACTCTTTTGTAAATAATTTAATTAATTACGTGAATGTTTATATACCTAAGTTTTTAAAGAAAAATTTGTAATAAGTGTCAAACTATTGCATGACGAGGTGCTTTCTTTATTACATGATATTTATATGTATATGTACAAATCACTAGTTGAAACAAATAACAAATAGGGTGAAGGACCCAATTATCAGCACTTTAAGAGTAAAGTCCTAACTTAAACCCTATATCACATTGAAAAATACGTTTTCACCTGGTATTTAGAAAAAATCGACCCGTCTCACAACCAGCTCCGATAAGACTCGAACCCACGATCTTTCGCTATCCGGGCGACTGCTCTATCCACTGACTAACGGCTAATGACTCCGTAGCTCAGTGGTTAGAGCAGTCGCCCGGATAGCGAAAGTTCGTGGGTTCGAGTCCCATCGGAGCTGGTTGTGAGACGGGTAAATTTTTTCTAAATACTTTTAGTTTCCATTTTTCAATATAATTTTTTATTAAACATTTTTTGATAAAAATAAACTAGGGGGTCTGAAAAAAGGAAAGATGATGAAATGCTAAAATAACCAAATGATCAGCATGCTTTTGATCCAATTATTAACACTATACTGACAAACGGCAAATGTAGTTTCAGCACCATGCTAAGATATAGATTCCGAAGGTATAATCTACTTTTATCAAAAAAAATCTACACCTAAAATAAACACGGTATGCAAAAAAAATATGGAATAAGTATTTACGTACTATTTTTCACTTATCTGCACCAGTGCTGATAGTTAGAAATTTGCAAAATAGTGGATCCATATATCAGCACCACATTTTTACCAATAGGTATATCAACTTCTCTACCATCTCATCTACCATAACCACAAATTCTTCTCTTCAGATTATCTTCATAAACTATCTTATAAATCAGAGAAATCAAAAGTTTCAGTAAAAATATCTAAAAGATATAATAAAGTATAAAATGTAAACACATGAACTTAACTTCGATCACAAGGAATTGGCAAAAAACAGGACAAACTGCAGGATACAAACGTTTGATCACAATTTTTTCGCCATTTATAGGGTCGGAAAGTAGGTATGGTATGGCCGGGAGTAGGATTCCCAAAACATCAATTTATTTATTTTCCAAAGTGGTAGCTCAAATTAGTGAGTGAAAACCTTATACTTAATTTTACTATTTATTCGGAGTGCTGATTATTTGGTGCAGTGCTAGCATTTAGGTCCGTTACCTTATGTAATGAAAACAAAAAATAAATTATAAATATTGATTTAAACACTTTACACGAAAAAGGGAAAGGTATTATCTTACTACAACTGACAACTCTCATTATAATTGGTCACAAAAACATTTTCGATAAGAATTATTTCTATAATCAGTATGTAGGTATAATATATAATATCAATAGAAATCGGGAACTTAATGTCTTATTACTGGTAACACTTTCAAAAGTATGACGGGTTTCAATTTTATTTTCAAACGTAGTGAATATTTAGCAGAATACAAGTAATATAGTGAAACTAACGTATGAAATGTTATGTTCGAGGCTTTTTTCTCCTTATCCGAAGCATTGTGACAGCTATTGACCACACAAACCATCATAGTTTATTTAAATTATCAGAGATGTTTACTCTGACGTGTAACCTTGACAACTGACGGGACGTTCGTGTAAAGTCGGGCCGACTGAGCCAAATTGGCTCAGTTTGAATTGCTTCATTTTCTTAGGCCTACTCGGTTTCTAGGCGTTATTATTCTAAGGCATAGATTAATAACTCTTCGCTTCGCTTACGCTAGATCGATAGTCTTCATACTAAAGCTTCCTCAAAAGTGAAGCAAAAAATCAGATTTATGTGTGTGCGAGCATTACGTGCCTACGTGCGCCGACCAGCCCCGACACGCACACAAACAAAACTTTGATGTGTCCAGTAGGAACAATTACCCCGAAAGTGGGGAAGTGTAACAATTTCCTGAAATCGGAATTTTTGTTCATGATAACGTTTGTTTATTGTTAATTCAAAGATAAGTAACAAATAACACCCTAAATTGCCTTTGAAACACATACATACATACTCTTTTGTAAATAATTTAATTAATTACGTGAATGTTTATATACCTAAGTTTTTAAAGTAAAATTTGTAATAAGTAATTTGTAAATTTGTCATACTATTGCATGACGAGGTGCTTTCTTTATTACATAATATTTATATGTATATGTACAAATCACTAGGTGAAACAAATAACAAATAGGGTGAAGGACCCAATTATCAGCACTTTAAGAGTAAAGTCCTAACTTAAACCCTATATCACATTGAAAAATACGTTTTCACCTGTTATGACGAGTTTTCTGGTTTCAATATTTAATCAGTAAGATTATATATGAAAAAAAATAGTTTATCTTTGTCCAATTTTTTTTTTAGACAGGTAAGAGCAAAATATGACTATCTCACCATTTATCAGCACCATCACCACCAATTATCAGCACTGTGGTAGTGGTATTGAAATTATATGAAATATTTTTTATTTAAATTTTACTTTTTTGCATTCACAATGCAATTTTTATTATAAAAAAATGGAAAATAAAGTATTTAGAAAAAATCGACCCGTCTCACAACCAGCTCCGATAAGACTCGAACCCACGACCTTTCGCTATCCGGGCGACTGCTCTATCCACTGACTAACGGCTAATGACTCCGTAGCTCAGTGGTTAGAGCAGTCGCCCGGATAGCGAAAGTTCGTGGGTTCGAGTCCCATCGGAGCTGGTTGTGAGACGGGTAATTTTTTTCTAAATACCATTAGTTTCCATTTTTCAATATTAATTTTTATTAAACATTTTTTAATAAAAATAAACTAGGGGGTCTGAAAAAAGGAAAGATGATGAAATGCTAAAATAACCAAATGATCAGCATGCTTTTGATCCAATTATTAACACTATACTGACAAACGGCAAATGTAGTTTCAGCACCATGCTAAGATATAGATTCCGAAGGTATAATCTACTTTTGTCAAAAAAAATCTACACCTAAAATAAACACGGTATGCAAAAAAAATATGGAAGAAGTATTTACGTACTATTTTCCACTTATCTGCACCAGTGCTGATAGTTAGAAATTTGCAAAATAGTGGATCCATATATCAGCACCACATTTTTACCAATATATCAACTTCTCTACCATCTCATCTACCATAACCACAAATTCTTCTCTTCAGATTATCCTCATAAACTATCTTATAAATCAGAGAAATCAAAAGTTTCAGTAAAAAATATCTAAAAGATATAATAAAGTATAAAATGTAAACACATGAACTTAACTTCGATCACAAGGAATTGGCAAAAAACAGGACAAACTGCAGGATACAAACGTTTGATCACAATTTTTTCGCCATTTATAGGGTCGGAAAGTAGGTATGGTATGGCCGGGAGTAGGATTCCTAAAACATCAATTTATTTATTTTCCAAAGTGGTAGCTCAAATTAGTGAGTGAAAACCTTATACTTAATTTTACTATTTTTTTCGGAGTGCTGATTATTTGGTGCAGTGCATTTAGGTCCGTTACCTTATGTAATGAAAACAAAAAATAAATTATAAATATTTATTTAAACACTTTACACGAAAAAGGGAAAGGTATTATCTTACTACAACTGACAACTCTCATTATAATTGGTCACAAAAACATTTTCGATAAGAATTATTTCTATAATCAGTATGTAGGTATAATATATAATATCAATAGAAATCGGGAACTTAATGTCTTATTACTGGTAACACTTTCAAAAGTATGACGGGTTTCAATTTTATTTTCAAACGTAGTGAATATTTAGCAGAATACAAGTAATATAGTGAAACTAACGTATGAAATGTTATGTTCGAGGCTTTTTTCTCCTTATCCGAAGCATTGTGACAGCCATTGACCACACAAACCATCATAGTTTATTTAAATTATCAGAGATGTTTACTCTGACGTGTAACCTTGACAACTGACGGGACGTTCGTGTAAAGTCGGGCCGACTGAGCCAAATTGGCTCAGTTTGAATTGCTTCATTTTCTTAGGCCTACTCGGTTTCTAGGCGTTATTATTCTAAGTTCTAAGGTATTAGTACTGTGGTATGGCACTAAGGGACTCCTGTTTAGTCGCTCAGAAATTTTTTAATTAGTACTCGAAATAAATGTGGTTAATTAGGCTTTGATATCGTATTGTAAATGTAAGCTAAACCCTCATTAACGAAATGAAGCTTACGGCGTTTGTGGAACTCGACGTCTGAATATCAAAGTTGACATTTTAATTAAAGGAGTAGTATGTCGAGATGTCGAGTCGAAATAAATATACGAAATTCGTTGAAGGAAGCTTTTCTGTGAAATCGACTGTAGAGATGGCGTAACACGATTCTTTGTTTAGTCTAGTTTTTTATGCGAAATGAGCCAATTCTATTTTTGGATGTATGGTACAGACACGAGCAATAATATTTAAGCAACTATGTCTATAGAGCTATGTCATATTAAAATATTGAATGACTTTTGTGGCACAGATACTTTTGATTCTGAACGCTTCAATGTGACAAAGTTCTCAGATAATTCTTACTTATATAATATTATTATTTACAAAAATAATTTATAAATAATTTAGGTACCTATGTAAGATTTTAAACTTTTGAACTATTTAGTAATCTGTGCTTTCGCGTTCCATTATAATTATAAACAAGTGTAACGGGACTAAACGCATTGAGTCTGCTTGTGACCACGGCTGTAGCAACACAGCCGAAACGTCAAGCTGTAAGCACATAATTATGTACTACCTACGTAATAAATGTCGCGTTGAGTTTACAAATATTATTCTGTGGTTGAGTCCCGTTACTCTTGTTTATAACTTACTTAAGTGTTCGTAGGAAAAACAATTATTTTCACCTAGTTTTGTTTGTTGAAAAAATTCCAAACTATAATTCAAATTTTTGCCAAAGAGCCCGTGGAGCAGTGGATAACGCGCTCGGCTTGCGATCGTTGAGGTTAAGAAACTTTCGGAATGGTCGTTCACAGTATGGGTGACCAAAAATGTACTATCTCATGCTCCTTCGTGTTTCGGAAAGCACGTTAAGCCGCTACTCGGAAAAAGTATGGACTTTTTGATATAAAACTATAGGACGGTTACAGTTGTTATAAATCTGGTAATAAGATATATATTTCTTCATACCTTTATCTAGAATCGTATAGTTTCAAAAACACGATTTTATGATTTTGCCTCGACACTTTTTCTTTTCGAAAATACCTCTAAAAATACGAAATATGAATATTATTCTTAAATGGGGAATTCTTAAAAATACTATTGAAAATTGGTTTAATTAGTGGACACCAATAATATTTAGGATCGTATGGAAGCATTTTTTTTAAAATCGCTATAGTTTTTGAATACGAAGTGATTTTGTGTTGTTTTTTTGCGTAATCGGCAAAATCGGTCTCGCTCCCGCGCGCGTCGTTTTCTCAGTGCTATCTCGCTTTAGCATAATTTTTCCGAGTATCGCCAACTTAAGAAACTTTCGCAATGGTCGTTCACGGTATGGGTGACCAAAAATTTTGTATCTCATGCTCCTTCATGTTTCGGAAAGCACGTTAAACCGTTGGTCCCGGCAGCGTTTGCAGTCGTAAATAGCCACCAATCCTCATTGGGCTCTCATGGTGGATCATGGCCCATTCTCCTTATCCATCCATAAGGAAGGCATTGGGCAGTGGGGACATTAAATGGCTGATCACGATAATTTAAATATATGAGACATAACATCAAAACTTTTTAACAGGCTTTCTATCAAGAAATATGCGTAATATATTTTCTTAAGCTGTACGCCTTGCATGAAAAACTATATTGTATGAAAATCAGAGCAGCGCCTTTTTCGGTCCTATGAGGAACTAAAATTAAATAGATATTTGACAACAGCATTTTGACAGCTTTAACGATTAGTATGGTTTAGAGTTCGTGTCAGATAACTCTGCGCGCGACTGGGGCGTTTTTGGCGCTAGTTACAGTACATTTTTTGGTTCAAGGTTAAGGTAAATGATTAGTATTCGATTTCGACCGTGTGGAGACTTATCTGGCGAGCACTCTACTAAATTACGAAACGCCATACGGCTGCAGCAACTGTAACAAAAAATGCGTTTGCTCCTTCGATCAACTATAACACCTAGGTCTAGATACATAGTTGGAGTGACAAACATGGCCGAGCGATATTTGCCCACTTGGGCGTATAAGTAGTTCCTGTCATTTTTGACGTTTTGATTTAGTTCGTGAGAATACATCTAGGTACTATTGTTAACCGAAGGTTCGCTCTGACATAATTTTCATAGTTGATACAATGTTATACTCAACATTAATAATTTCGATAATATATATTTGCTTGCGTGTGTAGCAGAATCCCAAAATAGCATAAATTTTATTATATCTCAGATATAAATAAATATTGGACACCATCGTCATCACATGACACAAACTGTAGTAGCTTGAGCACTAATATTATGGAAATGTGAAACAACGACGGATATTACCACATACACCCAGACCCGAGGAAATATTGAAAAGTTCGTTTTCTCTCTCTAGAGATAGCAACACCTTAAAAACCGGTAAGTAAACCACTCGGCCACGGTGGTCGAATATTCATGGGTCTGAACTTTAATTTATTTATTTACACTAATAATTTTTTTTTTTAATAAGGGACACCAATTTAATAATGTACACAACTTTTCAATACCAAGGTATAGTAGCTTATAAGCACTAGTGTTATGGAAATTGGAAACAACGACGGGTATTACCACATACACCCAGACCCGAGGAAATATTGAAAAGTTCGTGTTCTCTCTAGAGATAGCGACATCTTGAAAACCCACTCGGCCACGAAGGTCGTCTAATCATAAAACATAATACATAGAGCGCACTGAAAGTTCTGCGCTCCTGGCCGCTCATAATTGTATTATTTTCGTATGTTATATTAACTTAGGAAAGTCAACGATTGATTAAAAAAAATGGCGAGAAATCGCGTGTCATTTGTTGCGAAAAGACTTTAGGGCGATGATTTTTTATGACTTTTACCCCCTGTACACACTGGGCGCTCGGCGAGCGTTTGGTGAGCGTACGCGAGATATTTTGTATGAGAATCTGTAGTTCTGCTACTGCCCGCTAGAGGCGCTGTACAGATCTGCATACAAAATGCAACGCCAACGCTAACGCTAACGCCCAGTGTGTACCAGCTCTAAAAGTTCAATGTCTTCGCAAGACTGCACTGCTCGTCTTCAAAACGCTTTTGGGAGGGAAGCACCTCATTTGAGCACTTTGAGTTGGTGCGCGAAGAATTTGATCGTGACTGTGTTTCTTATCCATGATGAAATTCGTGAAGGTCGGTCGGTTTGGCCGGAAGATGCCGTGATAGCTTTCAACCAGCAGCGCCTGAAAAACATGCCCTCAGTCCTCAGGACCATTGGGGTCCTACAGTTTTCAAAAGTGGTTTGACCGAATGAAAAAGTTTTTAAAATGTAGTGGAGGAGAATATTATGAAAAGCAGTAAAAATATTACTTTACATGTGAATTGTTTTAATAATGAATTACGCAAAAGTTTCAGTGTACCCCTCGTAACACCAACGTACCTCCTTATAATCGTCGACGCACCCGTCATGAATACTTAAGATTTCGTAATGCGAATACTACACCCTCGGAAATAATATTCCTAAGTAAGTTGTCGTATTTAAAGTTAAAAGCTTAATATTCCTTTACGAGTAATTAAGTCCGGATTTCCGTCGTTATTACCATTATTACTTTGCATACTCCAGATTGTTTCTTAATGGATGATATTTTAGAGACTTTAGAATAAAACGATATTGTTTCCTAAGCACAAATACTTTTTAAATAAGGTTATAAGAATATTAACATTTCGATAATGTCTGTTATATAGATACCTCTTCAAGACTCAGGGAGTTATATGTTTTAAAATAAATAAGGACTATAAGAACAATAAAATAAGTTTAGGTTTTATTGCTGACGATTTAATTTATACACTATGGATCGGTATACAGGTGAAGTTTCTCATTCTTTTTGTGTGATGTTTGAGAAAGGGACATTGTAGTTTTACTGTTTTGTTCTTGACAAGATCTTAGCTTTCTACTTTAAATATAATGTTGTATTAAAAAAACTAAAAAGATTTTTAGTAAGCAGGTACAATACATTGTTAACGCGCAACAAACAAGAACTCATTAACATAAACATTAGTTCGTAGACAAAAACAAAGCAGTTGTGAACTTAGCTGAACTTAGGTATATCACAGGAGTAAATAACTACTAGTAGTTTTTAGTTACATACCTACTCCTGTGCTTGTATTTATCTTCGCAGACATAAACAAAAAGTTTTGTACCCTTAAACTAGGTCAGTACCTAGTTACCTAGTTAAAGGGTTCGAAACTACCGATTCGATGAATTTTATGAAGAGTATTTACAGAAAGAATTAGAGATAAATTTGTACGTTTAGGAAAATAGACTTCAAAACGCAATACTGCTGCTGATTTGAAAACGATATTGCATTATGAAAAAAATCTGCAAACCGTCTTGGCCGCCTTAAAAAAACTGAGTGCCTGATTTTAAGGTTCTCTATTTACATACATATGGAATGCCCATAACAATGCAACTTTAAAGTTATATTTTTATTAATCTGATATACATCCAGCCAGACACGAGAAAATGTTAAAAAGAGCGTTTTCAACATTTACCCAACCGGGAATCGAACTTCAGAGATAGCGACGCCATAAAAACTGGTGCGTACACCACACAGCTACACGGTGGTCATCATTACCTATATATTATACTATATTTATTTCTTCATTCGTTACTGAAAGTTTCAATTTCCGTTTCCACCATCACTCCAACTCAGATTTAAGATGACATCTTAAAATTTTAAGACACTCCGAACATAACTTATAATGATGTCGATTTTATGAGGAAAAAATTCACGTCCATTTCCTAACGTTGAGTGGGTAAATTACCCCGGCAAATGGGACACGTGTTTATTGCCCGGGGCTCGGTTAAGCCGGGCAAATCATGACGTATTTATGATGCAACGCAACTAAATCATTTTGGATGACCCCGGTCTTAAAAATTTAAATGATGGTGAAGCTAAATCTCTTTCGGATCGAGTTTGGATCAGGTGTTTGTTTTTCTCAACGGCCGGGGGGGAAGGTGTTATCTTAATTAAAAGGTCCGATAGTTCTATTTTTTTTTAATGTGTTCTGGAGTGGTTAGCGAGTATATAAAATGCGAAATGCACAATTTCTCTACATCCGCCTCCGCAGCCATATTGAAAAAATCGGCAATTTCTTCAGATTTTGGCTTATATCTTCGTTTACGTGCATTTTAGCCAGAAAACATTCTTCACAATGTTGTACAGAGTTTAATTTCCTAATTACAAGCTTTTATTTAACTTGCAGTGTATGTATGCATGTATGTCCGTTCGTCAAATCTTGCGAGCTAAATTTGACCCACTTACCAATGTCCGATTGAGCTGAAATTTGGAATTCACCTTTAGTTCCGATGACAATGCAATTAAATATATAATCAGTATAGTTATCAATTCAGAATTCTTGCAAATTTTCAAGTACTATATTCTTGTTTTGTTGTGATGGTTACTTGACACTTTGTCAATGTAGGTAGGTACCATAAAGTTATAATCAGCGAGCATTCAGCGAGCGCAATCTTCATAGAGTGCGTGTCAGATAACTCTGCGACTGGGGCGTTTATGGCGCTAGTTACAGTACATTATTTTGTTCTAAGCTTATGGAAAATATTAGTATTCGATTTTGACCCCGCACAGACTTATCTGGCGCACTCTCTAAATTCAACTAGTAATAGAACACACGTCCCAACCCGACAGCCGATTTGAATTGGTTATTTGAGAAAGAACATGAGTCCATGTCACATAATTGCTATGGAGACAAAAAAACAGTCTGTTTGAAAAGTATGCTATAATATACTATTTACATAAATTTGAGATTATAAATAGAATATTTTATAACGAGGGACTAAACGAAGCCATTATATACCAGAGGTGGTTTGGCTCCCGAGCGTGCGAGGGAGTCAATGAAACCGAGGGTATATTAAGTTGGCGTTTAGTCTCGAGGTGCAAACTGTACTTTTCACTTCGAGTGCGAGAAAACTAGTCATTTTAGTACAAAAACATTTAACAAATTCTGACATTTTCGCGGTCAGTAGTAGTAGTAGTAAAAATATTCGCCCTTTTGTAGGACAGGCCAAGACATTTAGCCATACTGCCAATTATTGAGTATTATTTAATTATTATAGTTTCTTATGTTTTCATAAGAATGTAGGTGTGTTACATTCCAGTGCTCCTTGGAGTTTTTGGCGTCAAGTGTGTCAAGCCAACCTTCTCGATAATTCTTGCTGAGGTTAGTCACCACACCACTATAATAAAACACTCGGCATCACTTTACCGAGATAGCGCCTATTTTAATCATTCTATTATACTCTTTATTGCACATTAAAAAAACACATATAAACAAATATAATTAAAACAAGTGAGCAAAGGTGAACTTATCTCTAAAAGAGATCTCTTCCAGTCAACCCAGAACGTGTAAGAGATAGATAAATAAGCAGGTGACGTAAAGTGCAAAACTACCTATATGAAATAAATAAATACAAGATAATACCTAATAAATAAATACCTAACACAATATATAATAAATATTTAAAATAAATATTATATACATATATAAATACAATACATAAATTATATACTATATAGTGGGTAACTTTACAATATCAGATTTCATTGGATTGGAGCAATTTGTGCAAGAAAGTGCGCTTTCAGTTTCGTTTTAAACGACTGAACATTCCGGCTGTCCTGGATGTCCGACGGAAGTCTATTCCAAAGCTGCGCAGCTCTAACAGTGAAGGAATTGAGAAGGCAGTTGGTGTTGCTTCTAGGCAGCTCAAGCGTCTTAGTGACACAGGGCCGCCTAGAGCGAGAGGGAGGAGGGAGCATATGAAAGCGGGAGACAAGGTATTCGGGAGAGTTAGGGTTTTTGAGAATATTGAATAAGGTGGAAAGGATGTGCATATCACGGCGAAGACGAATGGGGAGCCAATTAAGCTGAGAACGATAAGATGATACGTGGTCATACTTGCGTAAGCCAAAGATAAATCTAATTGCAAGATTTTGTAGGCGTTCCAACTTGTTCAGCTGTTCTTCAGTCACATCCAGATAGCAAACATCGGCGTAGTCGAGAAGTGGGAGGAGGAGGGATTGCGCCAGCATGATTTTAGTTCTGAAAGGAAGAAAATATTGTAGTCGCTTGAGCGAGTGAGAGGCATAATGGATCCGTTTACTGACCTCGCTGATCTGCGGGGACCAAGACATGTTACTATCTATGATAACACCAAGGTTTTTCACTTTATTAGTATACGGTATTGTGACATTATCGTAGACAAGTGGAGGAACAGAGTCAAGGTCAAGTTTACATCTAAGTCGGCTGCTACCTACAATCATAGCTTGGCTTTTGCTCGGGTTCACCATGAGACCAAATGAAGCGGCCCAGTTGTAAATGGTAGTCAAATCCATGTTCAAGGAGTTGATCGCTTCTGAAACCTCAGCAATTGAGAAGTGCCTGTAAATCTGAAGGTCATCAGCATAAAGGTGGAAAGGCGAAGAGATAACACGGGAAATACTATTTATAAAGATAGAGAACAGTAAGGGAGAAAGAACCCCTCCTTGAGGTACACCAGCTGAGATTTGCGACCAATCGGAATAAGAATCGTTTTGAACCACGCACTGGTAACGATGGAGAAGATAGGATTGAAACCATTCGACGACGGGGGGTGAGATGTTAATAGAGCGAAGAGTACCAAGGAGAAGGTCAAAGTCAACACAATTAAATGCACTACTGAAATCCAGCAAGACCATCGCCGTGAGCCTGGTATTGTCCATAGCGCCGCGAATGTCCTCCGTGATGTTCAGCAGTGCACTAACTGTGCTGTGGGAAGGGCGGAAACCGGATTGATAAGGACAAAGCAGGGCATTAGACGAGAGGAAGGAATATAATTGGGTGTGGACAATAGATTCAAGGACCTTGGAGAGGATAGGGAGAATTGAAATAGGACGGTACTGAGTTGGAGATGTTGGGTTGTGAGTTTTGGGTAGAGGTATAACATGGGCCTTCTTCCAGGATGAAGGAAAAACATTGTGTTGCAGCGAGAAGTTTACAATGTGTGTGATGACTGGCACAATGTCCTCCAAAACTGGAAGAATCATCTCCAGACTAAGACCATCACTACCAATGGCTTTTGTGGAAATAGATTTTATACTCTTCGCAACGTCTTCCTCAGAAACTTCACTAAAGAAGAATGATGTATGGACTGAAGGGACAAGATTTGTCAGAGATAAGAGAGTAGCGGACTTAGAAGCCACATATGATTCTACATATCGTTCAGTTGCGTAGACACTTGGGGCACAAAAACCACACCTATCTTGAGTCACAAAATCCACTATGAAACAAATTGCGATTAATTAAAATATCCACTCAACCTAACCCGCCAAAATGGCGCCAAAAACTCGCAGTAAGTTTTTTCTGCTAAACCAGTCATAAATTGACAATTTAAAACATATGGCGCCACCTTCCTTGCGGAAAAACCATGAAACAAAAAAACATCTTAACATTTTCGCAATGAAGATGGTCCACACTTCACAATTAATAGTATATTCACTGGCTGTTTGAGTTTATCTAATGTCACATGAAGGAAATTAAAAAAGTAATTACATTTTACTCCCTAGGGACTAAAGTGGTTATTTAGTCCCGCTTCGTAGGGCTATATTTGCGTACTTTTAGAGCATGAGAAGTGAAAATTATTATTATTTATATTAAAACACTAGCTGACCGCCCGCGGCTTCGCCCGCGTGGACTACACAACGTTATCCCACGGGAAAATTATATTTTTCCGGGATAAAAATATGTTGTGTTGTTAACCTATGTTCCTCTCCAGGCTACAAAGTATCTGTATCCCAAATTTCAGCCAAATCCGTTCAGCCGTTTTGGCATGATTGAGTAACAAACATCCAAACATCCAAACATCCAAACATCTAAACTTTCACATTTATAATATTAGTAGGATTAATTTAAAGTCCCTGGACTTAGGCTTTTTCTCAATTACTTAAAAAAATGACATTTAATTAAAAATGAAGTTTCCCTGTCAGTTACAGGCTACTCAAAATGGTTTTGAAGAATTTTTCGTCATTCTTTTATGACAGGTACCGTTCAATTTTTTTCTTTTTCTTTACGAGCCCGTTGCATTGCATTGGCAAATCCAGGTGATTTCTGTGGGTATTTGATAAGAAAAGTGATGTGATACAAGGCCTTGTTCAGTGATGTGATACAAAGCCTTGGCCAAGACCAGATTTGGTGTAGCTTTTTGATTTTTTGATTTGATTTGGTACGAACGTGTGTAGCACGGATTATATTTGCTTTACAGCAAAGTTCGTCCGCACCAAATCGGCGGTTAGGTCTGGTCTGGACGTGTGTAGCGGCTATAAGAACGAACGAACTATAAAAAAAAGGAAAAAACGCGAAGTTGCTATATTCAGACCCTATGTGTCACTTTGCACATAAATAGTTCACTAAAGTCAACGACAGATGGCTCCAAGTTAATACAACCATAGTCTACCTACAGAAAAGAAAAAACCTTTTGTTCTTTATGTTTATCAACTTTGATAGAAACTTAAATGTGTCTTGTTCTTTAGTATTTATTTTTGAAATACGTACTAAAATTTACAACTGAAAATCAGCGTTTGCTTGCGTTGCAAGACAAGTAATATGACGCTGAGCTGCGACCATTGAGTACTGCTGCGGCACGGCACACACACATTTTTATTTTGAACTTTTTGTCTTATTGGGTCTAATTTGTGTTTTCTATTCTTGTTCGTAATACAGTGCTTCCTTCTCTTATACCTATGTGAATATGCCTTGTATTTAATGAATATGTGTGTCTGTAGTAAGAATCTACAATCTCTATTTGGTGGTAAAATATATTTGTGTGTTTGCAGACTTGATGCAGTTGAAGAGCTAGACTGTAATAAATTAACTGGCAAACGACCATGCAATAATTATGCATTAAATGAAATGAAGCAACTTAGAAACACGTCCAATAATAACTAAAAATACAAAAATAAATTATATTAAAAAAACCTTTTATTTAAAATCAAGCTTTTATTCAAATGTCCTAAAAAGAATAAAATAAACTTTGTATCAAGTCAAATCCAACAAATTTATTACATTAAACAATTTATTTGTTTTAAAAGCTTGTCGCGAGATTTTATTGTTACTGGGCTTGCACTAAACACAAATGCTTTAACTTATATTTGACATATGAAATTAAATAAAGCGACAAGCTTTTAAAACATATAAATTGTTTAATGTAATAAATTTGTTGGATTTGACTTGATACAAAGTTTATTTTATTCTTTTTAGGACATTTGAATAAAAGCTTGATTTTAAATAAAAGGTTTTTTTAATATAATTTATTTTAATTTGTGTTTTAGAAACCGGCCGTGTATGTATGAGCTTTATACTGACTGCGGTACATAGCACAAGAAACTTATTAGTTTATTTATTGCTACATCATTAAACAACAAAGATCTCCACCGCGCCTGTCTGTCTGTTCTCGAAAAATTCAAAAACTATACTAGAGTGCTCGTCAGATAAGTCTGCGCGCGGTAAAAATCGAATACTAATCTTTTTTATAACATTAGAACAAAAAATGCACTGTAACTAGTAGTGTAGGAAATGAAGCTAGTTGACCCCCACAGTAATTCGTCAGTCAGAAAAAACTTTACAACGTGATAAAGTATCAATAAATTAAAAGTATTGTATAAAATTCCAAAGAATAATAATAATAGAAGTTAGATTTTTTTAATGAAAGTCATATTTCATAGATATCTTTTTGAGGAAAAATGCTCCGTTGAAACTTTCTTCACCATACATATTCATGTAACGTATTAAAATGATTTATGAAACATCCAAAAAAATATCCCAGCAGAAACACTAAATTTTACTAAAATATGTGTTTTTGGTGTGACTCGAACCGTAAAATTTCTCCGTCGAACTTTTTTACGGAAATGCTATTTTATTGAAGTTTTATAACCACAAAATGAAAATCTAAAAAATAAACCATGTAATTAAACTATTTTAAAAATTGCCGTTTTACTCGCAGTGGAAAATTTCTCTATCTGTTTTATTTATTGATTTAAGTACACAGTTCACTTTATTTTCAACTACAACAATATCCAAAACAAAAACCAAAACCTAAAAGCATTTTACATAGAAAAACTTAATTCAGCAATCGGGAGCTGTGAGTACGAAGCGAGGCGTAGGAGCGGGGCGCAGGAGCCGTACAGGACGGGTTCCCCGCCGCCCCACCACCGCGCCGCCGCGCCGCCGCCGTCCGCTCGCGCGATTCAATCTATTTTCACGTATCAATCGTCGAGGCAAAATAATTATGTTGACATTGTCTTTACCAAATAGTTGTATAAATGGTAGACCGAGAGGCGACCGTCGGTAATTCTACCTACTATAGAGTATCACAATGACATACTCATTGTTAGAAGGCAAAAGGTTACGTTAAAAAAGTTGAGTTGTTGGTGCTGGTTAGGTTGGCGGCTAGGCAAGCCGCAACCTGGCCCTCTTAGTATATTCATGAAAAAAGTGCGGCTAAAATGATGAGAAAATATGTCATCAGGTACCAGCATGATACGCTGTTCATACGATCAAGCTTGATAGATAGACTAGAAAAATGTGGTCTGCCACGCGCCGTCTTGGCCACTTTGTCAGTTCGAGCGATTTTAGCAGCGGCTTGCGGGGTGGTTTTCATGTCATGGGGTACCAGTATCAAACTAACGTCTTACTGTAACTTAGGCCAACCTACTACAAAAAATACTGGTCTGCCGACCCGCAGCCTGGCCGTCTTTTGTGCCCGAGCAATTTTATGTTTGTATTGTTACTTACATCAATAATATGAATGTACAGGGTAACAGGGAAATTCGACCTTAATATTAAACGACACCACTATTTAGGTTATTAATAATGTACTATATCCAAAAGTTAACCATTTCAGAAATATTTACCTTTTGGTTTTTTTTATCGAAACACTACACTACCTTTTGAGTTTTGCTCTTATTTAATTTATTTTTATTTCTTTTTCGCTCCGTTAAGTTACAGTTTTTGCTATTTTTTGAGGAGGGGTGTACCACCATTTCAGAAATATTTTACTTTTGGTTTTTTTATCGAAACACTACACTACCTTTTGAGTTTTGCTCTTATTTAATTTATTTTTATTACTTTTTAGCTCCGTTAAGTTACAGTTTTTGCTAGTTTTTGAGGAGGGGTGCACCAGTTAACAAAAATAAATTATGAAACTCAAAATAAGTGCTATCATACAATAACTATTTAAATTATGGTTTTTTACATAGCAATCGCAACTTAAAAAAAATCTTAGAAAGTTAATCTGCAGATTAATGAAAACACTTCAACATCTTTTTGGCAATACCGCCTTTTTTAACCGCCTCTGTGGTCTAGTGGTTCATACCACGGATTTCAGACCCAGAGGTTCCTGGTTCGATTCCCAGTGGGGGTACATATTGTATTCGGTTTGGTTGGTGGTAGGTATTGTTCTTAGTCCGCCTGGCTAGCTCTTATCTAAGTCTGACGCCATAACAATGATGTTTTCAGCATTATTGTGTTCCGGCAGTTAAGTTCCTTAGTGATTGAGGATTCCGGGAGTAGTGCGCTTCCACCTTCAGCCTTATCACCACTTATCATCAGGTGTGATGAAGGCTAAGTGCTACACCGTTGTGGATAAAAAAAAAATACAAATAGGTACCTATAACACTCTAGGTAAAGTAGCGAAACTAAAGACGTATTGACAGAGAAAGCAGTGACATATAGAAAATATAAATATGTAACGAAATAAGTTTGTAAAAAGAAGAGGATAAATTGTGTAAGACTGTTATTAAAACAAAGTTAAAAAATTACCCTTTTAGAGAAATTAGCCTCAGAATGTTAAATTTGCCTTTAATTGTTTTTATTGTATTAATATATTATTATGTCACGTTATGTATATGTTATAATAAGTATTGTGATTCTTTTGTTGCTTCTACAATAATAAAATTGTTATACCCATAATATAGACGTGCGTGTAGCAAACACAATAATAATGGATATTAGTGCTTTTCTTCGCCAACAAACTGCCATGCAGTTTGGCGATTGAAATTGAAATTGAAAGACAGTTTTACTGTGTTAAATCTGAAGTTCAAATAAAATAAAAGAATATTGTTTGATGTAAAGGAAAAAATTATACATTACATTCAAAGAATAATAAAAATTACATTCATTCATTCATGACCATTAAATGGCTTAATTTTCGGCACAAAATAAATAGGTACAGAAGACAATCTACATACAAAGTTCGCTCGAGCAACGCACACATAGATGCCGCTCACGGACATGATATCTCGTGTACGAGCGCGAGTGCTATCCGCTTGAGACACGTGTCTGTGAACTTGTGCAAAAATGGAACAACAAAAAATAAGTTATAATAACTGTTCAGTGGACGGTTGTTTTAATTAAACATTGAACAGTGAATTCTCCCTGATCCATGAGTCAGAGCGTGTGGCTGGAGAGTTTCTTTGATTTGTTACGGCGAGTTTTATAATAACTGGACATTTCCGTGCGGGCAGTATCCACCACCATGTTGTATATAGATTGTCCACATCGATGCTTGGATGGTAGGGCTTAGAAGCGGTTTTGAATCTCGAGCGGAAAGCACTCGCGTTTTTTAATTTGAGCTGGTTTTGGTCGGAGCGTAGATTTTTTAGTCGAGATCTTTCCAGCTTGACGTTGTTACTCAACTCAATGTGCTCTAACTGTGCGGTGATCGCTTCCTGTCTACGAGGTTGAATACAATGACATCATTTAATATTTGCTTCCTCGTCGACATATAAAACCTATCTTGTTTTAACTTTACCCTCCGGCTTAATCCAGGTCCATTTGCGGCTTACGGGCTTTTTAAAGAAGTTCATCAGTAGGAAGAGGTTTTCCCCCGCTCCATAAAGTCTGCCAGCATCAGGCCTCTTTCGTTTCGTTGCCAAAATCCAAATTGCCCCACTCTCAACTCATCACCGTAACGATGCCCCAATTTTGCATTGAAATCCCCTGTCACAAACGTGTAGTGGGTTTTGTATAGCTTTGAATGGCTTTAGAGATCTTCCCATACATAGCCTCCACTTCAACATCGTTGTGTTTCGAGGTCGGAGCGAAGACCTGTATGGTATGCACCATATACCCTCTACATTAATATATGTGGTCGTCCAAATCAAAAGGGACCTTATTGCGGCCGGCACATACGTCTTTATTTTTGTTGTTTTGTATTCGAACAACAGCAATAAAGGCGTAAGTGCCGAGAGCCATAAGGTCCCTTTTGATTTGGACGACCACATATAATAGATGTCAGTAACATTACAAACATAAAATTGCTCGGACACAAAAGACAGCCAGGCTGCGGGTCGGCAGACCAGTATTTTTGGTAGTAGGTTGGCCTAAGTTACAGTAAGACGTTAGTTTGATACTGGTACCCCATGATATGAAAACCACCCCGCAAGCCGCCGCTAAAATCGCTCGAACTGACAAAGTGGCCAAGACGGAGCGTGGCAGACCACATTTTTCTAGTCTATCTATCAAGCCTGATCGTATGGACAGCGTTTCATGCTGGTACCTGATGATATATTTTCTCATCATTTTAGCCGCACTTTTTTCATGACTGTACTAAGAGGGCCAGGTTGCGATGCGACTAGACAACCTAGTCTATTTTTAACGTAACTTTTTGTCTTACTACTAACAATGAGCATGTCATGATTGATGATGACGACCGATTTGGCGCCTTCTGCGCCAGTGGTCTCGGGTTCGATTCCCGAACAAGACAAATATTTGTGTGCATGAACATGTCTATTTGTTTTGGTCTGGGTGTTAAATATGTATATTAAGTATGTATTTACAAACAAAAAAGTATTTAAGTATATATTTATCCGTTATCAAGTTTTCCATAATACAGTTTCTTAATGAAATTAACATGGGCTTAGATAATTGGTGTGAATGTAAGAAGTTATTTATTATTTTATTTATTATTATTTATGATGATACCCGAGAAGGTAGGGTTACCGACGGTCGCCTCCCGGTCGATGGTTGTTTTGTGTTTATAATACACGTTACGGTTGTTGTTGCTCGCTATGGAACGTTGTATTTTTGTGTACACGTACAACCAGTAAAACTTGGTATGACTTTGGCAAACTGTATTCGTAATCGAAAAGTTTCGCTCTATCCCATTCATGTCGTTTAACTACTTTACCGACATGAGCAGTTCATCCAATAGTTTTCGTAAACGTAGACAGTTAAAATCAACTCGCCCAACTCTCCCTAATCGCTTATGTATTGTTCTAGGTATCCTAGTTTAATAAATAACCAAATAGTAAAAAAAATATTTTATAAAAAAGGAAAAGCGCTTTAAAAAAATGCCACAATAAAATTAGAAATAATACTTCTAATAACTGTATTCACTCCAAATAATGTAAGTACGAGTATTTTGAAGTCGGGTGTGAAACATGTACACACGGCGGCACATCAGACTATACATGTTGAATTGTTGACATTGAGAACGCCTTTATGCCCTACGTAATAAAAGCTGTTATCGCAGTTCAACTGTTTAACCTGATGTGCTGTCGAGTGTACCTACATGTTTTGGTGTTTTTGTCCCGCCCGACTTCAAAGTACTTACGTTATTTGGTGTGAATACAGTACCTATCAGAGCTATTATTTCTAACTTTTTCGTGGCATTGTTTTAAATAGCTATGTAAGTAGGATGTACACATAAACCGCATCAATCAAAAATACTTGCCTGTTGAAAAAAGCATCAAAAACAGTTCAGAAAACATGACATAATCGCGGAAAAACATACCTACAAACAGATCAAACTGAAAACCTTTTATTTCTGAAGTCGGTTATAATACCAAAACCTTCTCCTAAATGTAAAGAAATAATTTTATGTAAACCGCATCTCAACTTAAAGACAAACATACATACATACGGGTCAAATTGAGCACCTCCTTTTTTAAAGTAAGTTAAAATGCCAAAACCTTCTAAATGTAACAAATACTTTTCTGGAAACCGCATCTCAAAGTCAAACATACATACATACGGGTCAAACTGAGTACCTCCTTTTTTGAAGTCAGTTAAAATGCCAAAGCCTTCAAAATGTAACAAATACTTTTCTGGAAACCGCATCTCAAAGTCAAACATACATACATACGGGTCAAACTGAGCACCTCCTTTTTTGAAGTCGGTTAAAATGCCAAAACCTTCTAAATGTAACAAATACTTTTCTGGAAACCGCATCTCAAAGTCAAACATACATACATACGGGTCAAACTGAGTACCTCCTTTTTTGAAGTCGGTTAAAATGCCAAAACCTTCTAAATGTAACAAATACTTTTCTGGAAACATACGGGTCAAACTGAGAACCTCTTTTTTTGAAGTCGGCTAAAATTCGAAAATATTCTCCTAAATGTAACAAATACTTTTCTGAAAACCGCATCTCAAAGTCAAACATACATACATACGGGTCAAACCGAACACCTCCTTTTTTGATGTAGGTTAAAATGCCAAAACCTTCTAAATTTAACAAATACTTTTCTGAAAACCGCATCTCAGAGACAAACTTACAAACATATGAGTCAAACTGAGAACCTTCTTCTTCTAAGGCGGTTAAAATACCAAAACTTTCTCCTAATATGTAAAAAATACTTTTCTTAAAACCGCATAAAAATCGGTTCAGCCAAACGCCAGATAATCGGCCAAACATACATACAAACATAGTCAAACCAAACCAAAGAATACTATAATAAGGTCAAACTGAGGAGCTACTTTTTTTTGAAGTCACACTAGCTACACAAAAATAAGCAGGAAGTGGTTCACCGAATTTGTCCCTGACTGTACAAAGAAAACAAAAAAGAAAGAATCACACAGCGACCGACGACACGAACGCGGCCCCCCAGTTGTGCCCCCAGTCACAGGGTCACGCGTTCAAGGTCGTACTATTAGCACGAGGACGCTAATCTGCACCCAACTGGTAACGAAAGACGGTACATTATTGCGTAACAGGGGATAGATTTTTCTTCGCTTTCAAAATGTTGGTGTTCCGGATAATATTTCTTTTGGATATTTTAGATTTGTGTGTATATGTGACTTTTTTACATAATTTTAAAGATAAATAATGCTGAGCAATTTTCCATATTGAATTATTCATAGTTTAAAATAAATCAATATTGGTAATAATTTTTTTTTGGATGTTCTTACTCGTAACGTCAAATTACATTCCTAAGGTCATATAAGTAAAAAAAAACGACGGAGCAATTTTTCAATGAAAATAAGAGTCAAAAAAGGAATTATAATTCAAAAGCAGTACTCATGTTTGAAAAAAGTTTTGGATTTTTATCAAGTATCACATACTAGTATAAATAACTCATTTGGTAAAATAAATTTGGGTTGAGAAATTACTCGGTTCAATATATAAACATATTTGTATATTTAGGTATAAATACCCAACTTCCGTTTGAGTTTTTTTTTGGATAAGCATTTAAAAGTTTATGGCTCATGCTATTTTATAACCCAGCAAAGTTTCATCGACTGAGGAATTAATGTATGGGTCTCCAAACAAAGAATCTGTTCATTGCCTACACTATAGCGCCAAAAACGCGCCAGGCACGTGCAGAGTTATCTGACACACACTCTACATGGATTTTCATGCAGCTTTTACAAAACATAGAGTCATTTTTGAAGAACGATTATGTATATTTGTCAAGGTTTTCAATAAGTTAGTTAAGTTTTTTATTTTTTATTCACTGTCTGTTTATCATAAAATGAAAAGCGTCTGTTCAAAATATTTCCATTTTTAAAAAGTGCAATCTGTATCGAATAGCATTTCGCGCTTTTTGAACAGAATCCGAGGAGCCCGTGGCGCAGTGGATAGCGCGCTTGGCCTGCGATCGTTGAGGTTAAGCAACGTTCGCAATGGTCGGTCACGGGATGGGTGACCAAAAACTTTTCATCTCGAGCTCCTCCGTGCTTCGGACGGCACGTTAAGCCGTTGGTCCCGGCTGCACTTGCAGTCGTTAATACCCACCAATCCGCACTGAGCCCGCGTGGTGGGTCATGGCTCATTCTCCTTATTCATCCATAAGGAAGGCCAGTGCCCCAGCAGTGGGGACATTAAATGGCTGATGATGAACAGAATCTTTGTACAAGGTGCAAATTTTAAAGAAGAAATAGGCAGTTTTATTCAAACTTGAGCATAGGGCATGATGGGATCTTAGATTCTGTCTGAAACATTCGAAAAAAAAATACAGAAATCGTCCGAAGTGAAAATAGCCCCTTTTGAACAGACGCTCCTCAAATGTCAGATTTATTATTTTAGTTTATTAAAGTTTTCACTCAAAGAACTATTCCAAACCAATCAACCTCTTTTCGTCACATTCAAAATAAATTGTCATTAGTCATATTAAATAACTTATTGAATTAATATCCAAAATTGCAATCTGCTTCGGAATTGATAAGAGAGGGGTTTATTTCTAAGTTGGTAACTCTATTAATATTCTTGGGGCTTTGTATTAACTTTTTGGAAGTTGATAAATTATGACAGTCCTTCGAGTATTTAAACTTATTGAAAAGTTATTAAAACAGACCGAAGCTATTGAATATAAATCGGGCGAGTTAAGTTCGACTTATTCGAATTTATTATGGTCTTTTGTGTTAATTTGGGTGGGTCTTAATTGATTATACTAGGAAAGGGTGACCTTGATAAGCTACAAAAGGGTTAAACTTCCTTTTAATTTATTCCTGTTTTAAGACAATATTAAGGCGCTACTCGGAAGAAGTATGGACTTTTTGATTTAAAATTATAGGACGGTTACAGTTGTTACAAATCTGGTAATAAAATATATATTTCTTCATACCTTTATCTAGAATCGTATAGTTTCAAAAACACGATTTCATGATTTTGATATAATATATTTTAAAATCTCTAGCAGTTAAAAAACGCATATTAATTCATAAAGTGGATTTTTTTATCCACAATGGGTGAACCACTAGACCACAGTGGCGGTTAGACGGTTACTTGTATGGTCACAGAATGATATATATAAATAATCTCAAAATTGATTTCTAGTAATTTGTGTAGGTATTAAACATTTAATTGACTAGAACAACTTTCTCTGTATAACTAGGTCAAAGATAAAAGACAAGTCCTGAAAAAGTTTCCGGAGCGTGCTCCAGGCTAATAGGCGACATCCGCTAAAAACAACATCTAACTTCTGGTACTTAAATCCTTCTATCCTCCTATGAAAGTTTAGATGTTTGGATGTTTGTTACTCAATCACGCTAAAACGGCTGAACGGATTTGGCTGCAATTTGGGACACAGATGCTTTGTAGCCTTGAGAGGAACATACAGGCGAACACAGAAGAAACAATCTTTCCGTGTTCTGTGTAGGCGACTTTTATCCCGGAAAAATATAACATTCCCGCGGGTTAACGTCCGTTTAGTCCACGCGGACGAAGTCGCGGGCGGAAAGCTAGTAGTAGTAGTAAGAGAATTCAATTACAATAACACTTCATGTATCATTTCATTGTATTATTTTGAACCCTACTACGAATTATTCAAAAGTCCATTTTATTTATCACTAGCTTTCCGCTCGCGGCTTCGCCCGCGTGAACTACACGACGTTATCCCGCGGGAGTGTGATATTTTTTCGGGATAAAAAGTAGCCTATGTTCCTCTCCAGACTATAAAGTATCTATGTCCCAAATTTCAGCCAAATCCGTTCAGCCGTTTTGGCGTGATTGAGTAACAAACATCCAAACATCTAAACATCCAAACATCCAAACTTTCACATGCCCACGGAACGTCGTCCGGTTCGCGGTCGCCATTCGAGAACCTTTCCGCCCCAACGGTCTCTCGGTTCTCCGCGCTATGTGTCCCGCCACTGCCACTTCAACTGAGCAATCCTTCGAGCGATGTCGGTCCTTTTAGTTCTCCTGCGGATCTCATCAT